>JAUNZO010001072.1:0-720446 GCA_031894775.1 Chloris gayana
GCTCTGGAGGTACCAATACCGGAGGATTGCTAAGGTATTCCTTGAGTTGATCGGGTGTGACACCGAGTAAGCATCAAGAAAACAAAGACGCTCGCAGCCAGCGGTCGAATCAACAACTTGGTCAATTTGAGGCAGCGCGAAAGGGTCTTTGGGGCAAGCTTTGTTGAGATCAGTATAATCGACACACATTCTTAATTCTTTAGTATTCTTTTTTGGTACCAGAACTGGATTGGCAAGCCAATCTGGATGATACACCTTCCTAATAAACTTAGCTGCTAATAACCTAGTTATTTCCTTCTTAATAGCCTCCTTGCGATCTTGAGCAAATCTCCGGAGCTTCGTTTGATCGGCTTCGCATCGGGACGCAGCAACGGTGCGTGCTCAATCTTCTCCCTAGGAACACCCGGCATGTCGAAGGCTGCCATGCAAAGATATCCCTATTTTCCTGGAGGAAAAGAATGAGCGCGCTTTCCTATTTATCCCCCAAGTCAGTCCCTATATGGGTGACCTTGGAGGGGTCCGACTCATCAAGTCGAATAGTCTTGGAAACCACCGCATCGGCTTTCAATTTCTCCTTTGCGACCTTCTTGACCGGAACTTCATCCTCCAGCCTTGCCTGGACATCTAGAGCCTCAGCTGCTTCTCTGATTTCCCGACGTTCATCCTCCGAATTAGCCTCGAGAGGCCAACTCGGTGCTATGTACTTCACAAGCATAAGCGGTCTTGATGTCGCCTCGAAACGACAAAACCCCATTTGGTCCCGGCATCTTCAAGCATCAAGTATTGGTAATTCGGGATGGCCATAAACTTTGCCAAAGCTGGTCTTCCAAGTATCGCATGATACGCTGAATCAATATCTGCTACTTGGAAGATAATATTCTCCCTCCCGTAGTTCTCCTTCGTCCCAAAGGTCACCGGCAGAGAAATCTGCCCCAAAGGATAGCTATTCCGCCCGGTGTTGGCATCTCTTAAGGTCACGCGGAAAGAAACACGTGACCGCGGGAGAGCCAAGGGTTTAAGTCACTTGCACTATTTAACCAAATAATCCACATCCAAGTACAAGTACTAGATATGTATTATAAGGTGGGTCATGAATATCCGCAAGCGGACGGATAACCCGTTGTAGCATTTCACCCGAGAGTATTCAAGGGTATCGTATTTATATTTTTCCCAAAGGAAGACATGGTTGATAAGAGTACTTATGCTCATGGTGTTACAAAAGAGTGATGAAGTAATCACTTCCAATGCAGGGGTTAGGAGCAATAAATTGAGGATAGTGTGACACACACCAAGGCAATGCATTCTCTAATGAAAGGGATAGAGGCAATCCTAGATAAAGCTAAACTAGACTAGCAGACCACTACTCCTAATGATACAACATTCATATGAGTGCGCAGCTTCTACCTAACATCCAAGATCATGCAAGCGCAAGCAAGCGTCTAATGCCTAGGCATCATCGGGAGATCCGTCTTACGCGAGGTCCGCCTCGCGACTCCGGCCTTTTAGACTCCTATGCCATGCCCGAACGTGGAGGATTACTTTGGATGACAAGGCTGTCACTTCTTGTCACCTACCTCTACAAACCGTGGGACACGAAGCACATTCAAAGGTGGGTAGATAACCCCAGCACCATGCCGGCGTCACTAACCACAACTCTAGATCCCTCGAGGCACCCCAATCCTACGGATCGACATGGTGGTAAATCTAGAGCACCCTTGCGGGACGATGAACCCGAAGCCTATTCATAAGAACACTAGTCTAACTAGCATAAGCCGACGAAAGGATCAAAGCTAGCACTAAGTCATGCAAAGGCGTTCGTCGCTCAAGAATGAGCGACGAACGGCAATCAACCAAGTAAGATCAAGAGTAATCGATGATCAAGTATGAACGAACGAAGAACATTCGATATGTGTTCATCTTCTATTAATGAAGAACGAAGAACGAACGATGAACTCATATGAACGAACGATGAACGATCAAGCAAGATCATGACTACTCTGTCAAGCTCATGACAAGGATATAAACGAAAGTATTCCATATATAAAAGATCAAGTCTTACAAAGAGAGGATACAAGAGCTATACCCAATTCTCCACAAGACCTTGGGAGCAATGAGGCAGCCCACTACTAAGCCTAGCACTACCTAGAAAGCCTCTAAACTTCTAATGTGAGGAGAGAATGATCCTTGTGTTGTTGTGTGTGTGTTAAGGAGGGGGGTACCCCTCCTTATATAGGCTTGAAAGGTCGGCTCCCGGAGGCGGTTTCGTAGGTCGGTGGCATTTAATGCGCGTGGAACCGACCTCCGGAGGCGGTGGGCAAACCGCCGGAGAAAAGTGGGCCGGGGGGCCACCATCCTGGTTCGGCCGAACCACCCCGGTGGGTTCGGCCGAACTGGTCCTGGCCCCTCCTGGGCTGGGCTTTGGCAGTTGGCTCCCCCACCGGATGTTGGTCTTTGATCCAGGTGCTTGTGGCCTTCTTTGTGTTGTATTTCGTGGTCATTGGCCTTTTATCTTGGAGTTGATTCCCGCGGCGAAGTGGAAGTTTTGTAAAAGTGTTGATTTGTCGCCTCGGGGCCTGGAATTCATCATTATCCACCTGCACACTAAAAATCTAGAGGTACAAGTGGAACTAGGTTATTTCTAAGTAAAATGCGTGTAAGACACGCTTAGTCCTTCTCATTTATTTGACTAATTGACGGTCGAAATTGGTCCGTAACGACCGTCAACAAGTCCCCCAAGCTTACCCCTTGCTCGTCCCGAGCAAGTAGTGGAACTTTAGGTTGTTGATCAGGAGTTGCTATAATGCCTACTTCTCAAAGGTACCAAGTGTATAACAAAGATACTCATCCTTGAGTTGAATAAGTTGGCGATGGTAACTCACCCTTCCCCTTAGTCCTCATGGGGCTTTGTGCTTTTCACTTTACCTTGGGCGGTTGAGAGAGAGAACGGTGTATAGAGCATTTATTTTCTCTTCCCTTGTTTTGCTTTTTATTCTCCGGAAGTTTTCAAAGGATTTTTTTTTTCAAGTAAAACCACGTTCCACAAGTGATACTCTCGAATCGCTCTAGTGGTGTTTGTATTCCTCACCAAGGCATGTGTATTGCCTCATCCTACATCTAATAGGCTTTTGTGGAGCTCAAGGTAGGATATGAAATGAGGCATACTTGCATTCATATTTTGCAAAACCAAAAGAGTGGATCCATGGAGATAGCAAGTCATACAATCGTAGATCAAGATGTGCAAGTGTGAAAATGATGGTGGTGGTGTATGTGACTACTCCTCTTTTTGTTTCACCTCTTTTTATTTTGGATTTTGGGCATGGCTATCTTTTCTTCTTTCTTTTTCCATGCTCGAAATGAGAGCAGCCTTTTTTTTTTTTTTTTTCTTTTTCTCATGCTCATCTTTTGTGAGCCTTATTTTCTTTTTCTTTTGCATAGCCATGCCTTCTTTTGATATTCTAAGAGAGGTGATGAAATGTGAGGAGTGTCTTTATTTTGGTGGATGGCATGACATGTTGCTAACTTCCGGTGTAGAAGTGTAGCATATGAGGTGGAATGTGTACGTGATCTTGATCATGAGAGTATGAAAAGCATCTCACTAGGGTCACACAATTTTGATAAAGCTCAATGAAGTAACAAGTAGCAAATGAGTAAGGTTTTCAAAGGGAATTTGCATATGGCTTTGGTAGGAATTTATCATCACTTGGGAACTTATAGATTTCGCAATTTTTGGGAACAAAATTCCGGAGATTTCAAGTTCAACTTAGGACAAGATCATAGCAGCTCTTTTTACCATATCATCATCTCACAACAACTTAGGTGCAGCTCAAGCATGTGCAGCCCACAAGTTTCAGGTTCTAAGCAAGTTTTGCCAGCCAACAAACTCAAAACTAGGAGAGTTCTAAATTATAAACTAGGCACATGAGAGAAATAAAACAGAGCAACTATTCATCATCTCAACATAGAAAGACTAGCAGCATACTTGCAGCGCATAAAAGGTAACTAAGCTACTTCTTTTTGTTCTTTTTAGTTTTATCATTTTTATTTTGTTTTTCATATGAGAGGCAAGAACAAGCAAAAACAGGAGACAATAAAGGATACAAGTTGCGATACATGATACCTTAGCGAGGGTGCTGCCCCCCAAGCTTGTTCTTGCTCATGGGTTTGGTGGAATGAACCCCATGTGACGGAAGTAAGCCAAAAGATCGGCTCGTTGTTGCTCCGTCATGTTGGTGAGGGCGGTGAGCTGGGTGTCGGTGCGCTCTTGCCATTGATGAGTTTGCAAGATGTGTTGGTTGAGCGCATACTCGGTGTCTTCCGCCGTGGTTTGGAGTCTTCCCATTTGTGAGGAGAGGTTGTTCATCTCCTGCTCAAAGTTGTAGCCTTGGGCTGATCCGGAGTCGGTGGAGTGTTCCTCCCATTGTTGTTGTGGAGAAAACAGCCCCGGGCCATATCCCGGAGTTTGCCACGCCGATCCCCGGCCATGTGAGGTGGCGGGGCTGGGTACCCACCGGAGAAAGCCCGGGGTGGCTGTACCCCGGCCCGCCATGAGCCGTGGGCTGCGGTGTGGGCATCTCGGAGGTAGATGGCTGTTCCGATCTGTGCGCCCCCTGCGAGAAGATACACTCTCGCGAGACCGCTCCGCTTCTTGGAGCTCAATGGTTAGATTTTTGAGAGTATACAAACGAAGGTCCGGGTTAGGTAACCGAAACTCGTTTGTATATCCCACAAAATAATATATGAGGGAATCGTTCGGACCATTCTTAAGAGAGTGACCTTGAATAAGATAATCTTTATTTATAAGAGAGCGAGGTGTAGCAAGGTATTCAACATTAGCATCATGTAAAGCTCCCACCCGCATGGCAATTCGTGTCACTAAAGAAGTACATTCAATTGGTCCTATCGTCCCAAGATTTTCTATCCATTGGCGAATCATGGCTTTCACGGGAGCAATCTTAATTTTATCAACCGCAGCAAAAAGAATTTTTAGCTCATCCTCGCAGCACAATTCGAATATCACTCCTTGGAAAAAGAGTGATAGCAATCCACATGTGCATAAAACGCAAGGTAGGATGATGGATGTGATTAGTTCTAGGTCGCACGCAACTAGGAAGACCCGTAATCCTCTCCCAAAAAGCATGCTTTGAAAACTGAGGAAGGGCACCATCCAAGTCGGTATTGCAGCGAGTATTAAAGCCAAGAAGAGTGCTAAGTTCTTTCCAAGTCAAACGGTAGGATTCACGGAAAAACCGAAAAGAAATTCCTTCATCTACCGTTCGTAGGGTGCATAAAAACTGAAGTGTAAGCAAGCGGGAACCCGGCTCATCTACACTAGCAAAATCTGTCCACCCTAAGGCTTTAAATACTTGAGCAAATTCAGCATCCATACCTATTTTGTGCAGCAGCTCCGCGTCAAATGCTCGCGTAGGAGCAAAGAGGCGGTGTTGGAGAAGCGTGTAGGTGTGCGTCTCGTACTCGCCCATTAAGTCGAGGTCGGTGTCGGTGAGGAGACGATGCTCGATGTTGCCCTCTTGCCCTTCTTCCTCGACTTGTGGTGGTGAACTTGGCGGTGACTCGACTACGGGGCGTGCGCGGGTGCTTCGACGTGAAGAGCTTGAACTTGAGCGTGAGCTTAAGGACCTCTTGATCGACCCGAACAGCTTCTTGGCACCGGTCATGGCTGCACACAAAGAGAGCAAGAACACAAGAACAACAACTCCGAACGGGTTATGTGAGGGAAAATCAAATTAGCGACACCGTCGGTTGTTCATGTGAGCAAGAAATCGCAACTCGAGAAAACCAAACAAAAACAAATCAAACCAAAAACTAGGAAGCACACCAAGAACAAAAGATTTCTGCAGAACTTTTAGGCAATGAGCAAGTGAGGGCAATGGAAAACTTGAGAGCAATGAGAATGAAGTGAGTGAGGAGTGGAAATGATAGTGTGAGAGGGGGAGAGAGTTCTGGCCCGGCCACCTCTACTTATAGCTCACGAAGTAGCCGTTTTGAACGTTAGAAGGGCCATATGACCGTTGGACAAAAAGACAGACCGAGCAACGGTCATAGCAGTTCGGCCGAACCAAGGAGGTGGGTTCGGCCGGCCTACTGTGGGTCCCTCTTGCTCCCCTTTTGGCCCATAGCCCCCAACGGCCAAATGATCATTGACCATGGTTGCTACGTCCGGATATTCCTCAGAAATATTTGCTCAATAAGAAATCCAAAGAAAGTTGCCTCAAATTCAACTTTATTTGAAAAATCAAATCTCGAGAAAAAGTGTTGGAGAGAATTCCAACATGCAAAATTGTTTTTTTTGGGTTTTGTATAAGGATACAAGGGTTGTCCAAAAGTTTCAAACAAAAGTAGGAAAATTTGGACGTAAAAGGATTTTGGTTTTCAAATTTTATATGCATGGCGAGTGAAAAAATATCGAATATGTCGATGGAAAATCCAAATAAATGAAATGAAAATTTTCTTGTGGTAAAATAGAGTATGCAGGGAGGTTTTTAAATGCATGTGGTGGAAAACAAAATCAAAAAGAAATCGAAAGATAATACCGATTTATCCCTGTCGGCCAGGGCTTCGCCATTTTAAGTCCGGCGAGCGAGGACTTCTCCATTTCTTTTCATCCTTGTGGTGCGGGCCCTTTCCCCGGAGAGGAGGATGAAGATGGCTGCACCTTCTTTACTTGCCACACTTGGTTGGTCTTTGTTGATGTAGGTGGCTTTGTGTCTTGAAGGACTGGCTTCTTGGCCCATAATCCCGGCCTTGCCGTTGCAGGCTTCTTGGGTTGGTACCATGACGGATTCTCAATTTTGTCAAGTTGCTTCCAAAAGGCGACGAGACTATCCGTCTTTCTTGGTGTCACTTCAACTTCACGGATGTTTGAGGGATTTGGCCCATACTTGATCTTGATCATTGAGCATTGTTCTTTTCTTGGTTGAAACTCAAACTTTTCCTCCTTCCCATTGATGTGGAATCGGATTTCTCCATTCCCAACATCAATTTGGGCGTTTGTGGTACCGAGGAAGGGACGTCCCAAAATGAGGGGCGTGTTCTTGTCAATATCCATCTCAAGCACCACAAAGTCCACCGGTATGAAGTTGCCTCGAATTTTACTCGGCACGTCTTCGGCTATTCCCGCGGGGTAGCGGACCGAAGAGTCCGCCAATTGCAACCTCATTGGTGTAGGAGTCAAGGTTGTGTAGCTCAAACGATCAAAGACTTCCTTGGGCATCACGCGACGCTTGCCCCAAGATCACATAAGGCTTGGTCGAAGTGGTGTGCCCCAATGGAACATGATATTGTGGGGCAGCCAGGGTCCTTCTTCTTTTCTCGAAGCCGATTGAGTATAGCTGCGCTACACTCCTCTGTGAGCTTGACCATTTCCTCGTTTGGTAATGGTCTCTTGTTGTTGAGGATGTCTTTAAGGTAACGTGCATATGTGGGCACTTGCACCATGTCCAACAATGGCACGTTGACATGAATCCTTCGGATGGTCTCGACGAATCGAGCAAATTGTTCATCCTCCTTTGGCTTCCTGTTTCGTGAGGGAATGGCAAGAAGCTTGTGTCTTGAAATTCAATCCCATTCTTCCCGTCACTTGGCTTCGGTTCTTCTTCTTTTTCTTTGGTAGTAGAAGGGCTTTCCTCCTCCGGTTCGTTCTGTTCTTCTTTGCTGCATGGTTAGGATATGGCGGATCCCGAGTGGATTTTCCTCCCTCGTGGTAACCGCATTAACATTTTCCAAAGAAGACTCGGGTTGCCCCTGGATCTTCCTGAATTAGAACCAGGAATAAGAGCAGCTAGCTGAGCAACTTGGGTTTCAATCATTTTATTAAAGCTCAGCTGATTTTTGAAAGCAGAGGAGAAACCTTCTATTTGTGCAGATTATGTTTTCTAAGACTTTGTCGTTGGCAGCAAGCTTTTTGTTGATAGATTCGTTGATTTTAGCTTGGCCATAAACCAAATCTTTCAAGGAAGGCTGATTATTGTTAAAGCCGGAAAAATTGTTACCTCCTTGATATGATGGTCGGTTTTGGTTGTACCCTTGTCCTCCGTTTGGACGATACCCGTTGTTGTTGTTTATGTAGAATGCTTCTTCATGGGTATGGGGGCAATCCTTCCCCATGTGGCCGGTGTTCCCGCATTCCTCACACGTCATGTGTGAGTCCAATGCATGAACACCACCATTTGCGTTGTGTTCATCCAAGCGTTTTATGAGGAGGTCAACCTTGGCGGACAGACATGTCCACCTCCTTGACAGGGTGTACGCCTCTTGAGCGTGTTTGGAGTCGATCATCGCTCCACCCTTGATTGGAGACCATCTTCTCTATGAGTTCTTTTGCTTGGGCAACGGTTTTGGAGAAGAAGGCTCCTCCAAGCAGCGGCATCCATATGTCCACGGGTTGTTGGTGTCAACCCGTTGTAGAAGTGTTGAAGAATGAGCCATTCCTCCATCCCATGGTGAGGGCAGGCCGAATGTATTCTTGAAGCCTTTCCCATGCCTCGGGCATGGATTCATTTGTCGCTTGCTTGGAAACTTGCAATTCTTCCACGAAGGGCATTGGTTTTGCCCATCGGGAAAAACTTGGCGAGGAACGCCGTGGAACATTTGTCCCAAGTGTCAATGCTTGCACGATTGGCATAAAACCATCTGTTTCGCCTTCCCAAGGAGGGATAGGGGAAACAGCGAAGTCCGATAGCATCTTGGTTGACTCCGGCCGTGGCTGATGTGTTGCATATCTCTAGGAACTGTTGGAGATGAGAGTTGGCGTCCTCGGAGGCCTTTCCACAAAAGGGAATGGCTTGCACCATAGTGATGAGGCTGGACTTGATGTCAAGTCCTGCGGCACCAGCGTCGACGTTGGGCCCAATGGGCACATTGGCGACGGAGGGCGCAGAGTAGTCACGAAGGGTCCTTTCAGCCATGAGTGTTGAGGTTGATGGTGCGGAAGATGCGGGCTCGCTTGTCGTGGGTTCTTGAGGAGAGACAACGACGCGAGGTCGAGTCTTTCTCGCAAGAGCCTCGGGATTATCAACGAAGTTTTTCGGCAAGTTGAATCCACGCATGCACTATCCTGTTTTCACATTGAAGAGAAAACAGATCAAGGTTAGCTCTGCAAAGGTAATGATTAAAGCATCATCAAGTGTAATCATGAACATTCATTGTATTCTTATTAACCAATGTCTTCCCTGCAACGGCGCCGTGAAATGCTTGTTGGCATCTCTTAAGGTCACGCGGAAAGAAACACGTGACCGCGGGAGAGCCAAGGGTTTAAGTCACTTACACTATTTAACCAAATAATCCACATCCAAGTACAAGTACTAGATATGTATTATAAGGTGGGTCATGAATATCCGCAAGCGGACGGATAACCCGTTGTAGCATTTCACCCGAGAGTATTCAAGGGTATCGTATTTATATTTTCCCAAAGGAAGACATGGTTGATAAGAGTACTTATGCTCATGGTGTTACAAAAGAGTGATGAAGTAATCACATTCCAATGCAGGGGTTAGGAGCAATAAATTGAGGATAGTGTGACACACACCAAGGCAATGCATTCTCTAATAAAAGGGATAGAGGCAATCCTAGATAAAGCTAAACTAGACTAGCAGACCACTACTCCTAATGATACAACATTCATATGAGTGCACAGCTTCTACCTAACATCCAAGATCATGCAAGCGCAAGCAAGCGTCTAATGCCTAGGCATCATCGGGAGATCCGTCTTACGCGAGGTCCGCCTCGCGACTCCGGCCTTTTAGACTCCTATGCCATGCCCGAACGTGGAGGATTACTTTGGATGACAGGGCTGTCACTTCTTGTCACCTACCTCTACAAACCGTGGGACACGAAGCACATTCAAAGGTGGGTAGATAACCCCAAGCACCATGCCGGCGTCACTAACCACAACTCTAGATCCCTCGAGGCACCCCAATCCTACGGATCGACATGGTGGCAAATCTAGAGCACCCTTGCGGGACGATGAACCCGAAACCTATTCATAAGAACACTAGTCTAACTAGCATAAGCCGATGAAAGGATCAAAGCTAGCACTAAGTCATGCAAAGGCGTTCGTCGCTCAAGAATGAGCGACGAACGGCAATCAACCAAGTAAGAGCAAGAGTAATCGATGATCAAGTATGAATGAACGAAGAACATTCGATATGTGTTCATCTCCTGTTAATGAAGAACGAAGAACGAACGATGAACTCATATGAACGAACGATGAACGATCAAGCAAGATCATGGCTACTCTATCAAGCTCATGACAAGGATATAAACGAAAGTATTCCATATATAAAAGATCAAGCCTTACAAAGAGAGGATACAAGAGCTATACCCAATTCTCCACAAGACCTTGGGAGCAATGAGGCAGCCCACTACTAAGCCTAGCACTACCTAGAAAGCCTCTAAACTTCTAATGTGAGGAGAGAATGATCCTTGTGTTGTTGTGTGTGTTAAGGAGGGGGGTACCCCTCCTTATATAGGCTTGAAAGGTCGGCTCCCGGAGGCGGTTTCGTAGGTCGGTGGCATTTAATGCGCGTGGAACCGACCTCCGCAGGCGGTGGGCAAACCGCCGGAGAAAAGTGGGCCGTGGGGGCCACCATCCCGGTTCGGCCGAACCACCCCGGTGGGTTCGGCCGAACCGGTCCTCGCCCCTCCTGGGCTGGGCTTTGGCAGTTGGCTCCCCCACCGGATGTTGGTCTTTGATCCAGGTGCTTGTGGCCTTCTTTGTGTTGTATTTCGTGGTCATTGGCCTTTTATCTTGGAGTTGATTCCCGCGGCGAAGTGGAAGTTTTGTAAAAGTGTTGATTTGTCGCCTCGGGCCTGGAATTCATCATTATCCACCCGCACACTAAAAATCTAGAGGTACAAGTGGAACTAGGTTATTTCTAAGTAAAATGCGTGTAAGACACGCTTAGTCCTTCTCATTTATTTGACTAATTGACGGTCGAAATTGGTCCGTAACGACCGTCAACACCCCGGCCCGCCATGAGCCGTGGGCTGCGGTGTGGGCATCTCGGAGGTAGATGGCTGTTCCGATCCGTGCGCCCCTGCGAGAAGATACACTCCTGCGAGACCGCTCCGCTTCTTGGAGCTCAATGGTTAGATTTTTGAGAGTATACAAACGAAGGTCCGGGTTAGGTAACCGAAACTCGTTTGTATATCCCACAAAATAATATATGAGGGAATCGTTCGGACCATTCTTAAGAGAGTGACCATGAATAAGATAATCTTTATTTATAAGAGAGCGAGGTGTAGCAAGATATTCAACATTAGCATCATGTAAAGCTCCCACCCGCATGGCAATTCGTGTCACTAAAGAGGTACATTCAATTGGTCCTATCGTCCCAAGATTTTCTATCCATTGGCAAATCATGGCTTTCACGGGAGCAATCTTAATTTTATCAACCGCAGCAAAAAGAATTTTTAGCTCATCCTCACAAGCACAATCCGAATATCACTCCTTGGAAAAAGAGTGATAGCAATCCACATGTGCATAAAACGCAAGGTAGGATGATGGATGTGATTAGCTCTAGGTCACACGCAACTAGGAAGACCCGTAATCCTCTCCCAAAAAGCATGCTTTGAAAACTGAGGAAGGGCACCATCCAAGTCGGTATTGCAGCGAGTATTAAAGCCAAGAAGAGTGCTAAGTTCTTTCCAAGTCAAACGGTAGGATTCACGGAAAAACCGAAAAGAAATTCCTTCATCTACCGTTCGTAGGGTGCATAAAAACTGAAGTGTAAGCAAGCGGAACCCGGCTCATCTACACTAGCAAAATCTGTCCACCCTAAGGCTTTAAATACTTGAGCAAATTCAGCATCCATACCTATTTTGTGTAGCAGCTCCGTGTCAAATGCTCGCGTAGGAGCAAAGAGGCGGTGTTGGAGAAGCGTGTAGGTGTGCGTCTCGTACTCGCCCACTAAGTCGAGGTCGGTGTCGGTGAGGAGACGATGCTCGATGTTGCCCTCTTGCCCTTCTTCCTCGACTTGTGGTGGTGAACTTGGCGGTGACTCGACTACGGGGCGTGCGCGGGTGCTTCGACGTGAAGAGCTTGAACTTGAGCGTGAGCTCAAGGACCTCTTGATTGACCCGAACAGCTTCTTGGCACCGGTCATGGCTGCACACAAAGAGAGCAAGAACACAAGAACAACAACTCCGAACGGGTTATGTGAGGGAAAATCAAATTGGCGACACCGTCGGTTGTTCATGTGAGCAAGAAATCGCAACTCGAGAAAACCAAACAAAAACAAATCAAACCAAAAACTAGAAAGCACACCAAGAACAAAAGATTTCTGCAGAACTTTTAGGCAATGAGCAAGTGAGGGCAATGGAAAACTTGAGAGCAATGAGAATGAAGTGAGTGAGGAGTGGAAATGATAGTGTGAGAGGGGGAGAGAGTTCCGGCCCGGCCACCTCTACTTATAGCTCACGAAGTAGCCGTTTTTGAACGTTAGAAGGGGCATATGACCGTTGGGAAAAAAGACAGACCGAGCAACGGTCATAGCAGTTCGGCCGAACCAAGGAGGTGGGTTCGGCCGGCCTGCCGTGGGTCCCTCTTGCTCCCCTTTTGGCCCATAGCCCCCAACGGCCAAATGATCATTGACCATGGTTGCTACGTCCAGATATTCCTCGAAATATTTGCTCAATAAGAAATCCAAAGAAAGTTGCCTCAAATTCAACTTTATTCGAAAAATCAAATCTCGAGAAAAAGTGTTGGAGAAAATTCCAACATGCAAAATTGTTTTTGGGTTTTGTATAAGGATACAAGGGTTGTCCAAAAGTTTCAAACAAAAGTAGGAAAATTTGGACGTAAAAGGATTTTGGTTTTCAAATTTTATATGCATGGCGAGTGAAAAAAAATTGAATATGCTGGCGGAAAATCCAAATAAATGAAATGAAAATTTTCTTGTGATAAAATAGAGTATGCAGGGGGTTTTTATTATTATTATTTTTTTTTGTTTTTTTTTTAAATGCATGTGGTGGAAAACAAAATCAAAAAGAAATCGAAAGATAATGCCGATTTATCCCTGTCGGCCAGGGCTTCGCCATTTTAAGTCCGGCGAGCGAGGACTTCTCCATTTCTTTTCATCCTTGTGGTGCAGGCCCTTTCCCCGGAGAGGAGGATGAAGATGGCTGCACCTTCTTCACTTGCCACACTTGGTTGGTCTTTGTTGATGTAGGTGGCTTTGTGTCTTGAAGGACCGGCTTCTTGGCCCATAATCCCGGCCTTGCTGTTGCAGGCTTCTTGGGTTGGTACCATGACGGATTCTCAATTTTGTCAAGTTGCTTCCAAAAGGCGATGAGACTATCCGTCTTTCTTGGCGTCACTTCAACTTCACGGATGTTTGAGGGATTTGGCCCATACTTGATCTTGATCATTGAGCATTGTTCTTTTCTTGGTTGAAACTCAAACTTTTCCTCCTTCCCATTGATGTGGAATCGGATTTCTCCATTCCCAACATCAATTTGGGCGTTTATGTACCGAGGAAGGGACGTCCCAAAATGAGGGGCGTGTTCTTGTCAATATCCATCTCAAGCACCACAAAGTCCACCGGTATGAAGTTGCCTCGAATTTTTATCGGCACGTCTTCGGCTATTCCCGCTGGGTAGCGGACCGAAGAGTCTCGCCAATTGCAACCTCATTGGTGTAGGAGTCAAGGTTGTGTAGCTCAAACGATCAAAGACTTCTTTGGGCATCACGCCGACGCTTGCCCCAAGATCACATAAGGCTTGGTCGAAGTGGTGTGCCCCAATGGAACATGATATTGTGGGGCAGCCAGGGTCCTTCTTCTTTTCTCGAAGCCGATTGAGTATAGCTGCGCTACACTCTCTCAGGAGCTTGACCATTTCCTCGTTGGGTAATGGTCTCTTGTTGTTGAGGATGTCTTTAAGGTAACGTGCATATGTGGGCACCTGCACCATGTCCAACAATGGCACGTTGACATGAATCCTTCGGATGGTCTCGATGAATCGAGCAAATTGTTCATCCTCCTTTGGCTTCCTCGTTTCGTGAGGGAATGGCAAGAAGCTTGTGTCTTGAAATTCAATTCCATTCTTCCCGTCACTTGGCTTCGGTTCTTCTTCTTTTTCTTTGGTAGTAGAAGGGCTTTCCTCCTCCGGTTCGTTCCTCGTTCTTCTTTGCTGCATGGTTAGGATATGGCGGATCCCGAGTGGATTTTCCTCCCTCGTGGTAACCGCATTAACATTTTCCAAAGAAGACTCGGGTTGCCCCGGATCTTCCCTGAATTAGAACCAGGAATAAGAGCAGCTAGCTGAGCAACTTGGGTTTCAATTATTTTATTAAAGCTCAGCCTGATTTTTGAAAGCAGAGGAGAAACCTTCTATTTGTGCAGATTATGTTTTCTAAGACTTTGTCGTTGGCAGCAAGCTTTTTGTTGATAGATTGATTTTAGCTTGGCCATAAACCAAATCTTTCAAGGAAGGCTGATTATTGTTAAAGCCGTAAAAATTGTTACCTCCTTGATATGATGGTCGGTTTTGGTTGTACCCTTGTCCTCCGTTTGGACGATACCCGTTGTTGTTGTTCATGTAGAATGCTTCTTCATGGGTATGGGGGCAATCCTTCCCCATGTGGCCGTTGTTCCCGCATTCCTCACACGTCATGTGTGAGTCCAATGCATGAACACCACCATTTGCGTTGTGTTCATCCAAGCGTTTTATGAGGAGGTCAACCTTGGCGGACAAGCATGTCCACCTCCTTGACAGGGTGTACGCCTCTTGAGCGTGTTTGGAGTCGATCATCGCTCCACCCTTGATTGGAGACCATCTTCTCTATGAGTTCTTTTGCTTGGGCAACGGTTTTGGAGAAGAAGGCTCCTCCAAGCAGCGGCATCCATATGTCCACGGGTTGTTGGTGTCAACCCGTTGTAGAAGTGTTGAAGAATGAGCCATTCCTCCATCCCATGGTGAGGGCAGGCCGAATGTATTCTTGAAGCCTTTCCCATGCCTCGGGCATGGATTCATTTGTCGCTTGTCTGGAAACTTGCAATTCTTCCACGAAGGGCATTGGTTTTACCCATCGGGAAAACTTGGCGAGGAACGCCGTGGAACATTTGTCCCAAGTGTCAATGCTTGCACGATTGGCATAAAACCACTGTTTCGCCTTCCCAAGGAGGGATAGGGGAAACAGGCGAAGTCCGATAGCATCTTGGTTGACTCCGGCCGTGGCCGATGTGTTGCATATCTCCAGGAACTGTTGGAGATGAGAGTTGGCGTCCTCTGAGGCCTTTCCACAAAAGGGAATGGTTTGCACCATAGTGATGAGGCTGGACTTGATGTCAAGTCCTGCGGCACCAGCTGTCGACGTTGGGCCCAATGGGCACATTGGCGACGGAGGGCGCAGAGTAGTCACGAAGGGTCCTTTCAGCCATGAGTGTTGAGGTTGATGGTGCGGAAGATGCGGGCTCGCTTGTCGTGGGTTCTTGAGGAGAGACAACGACGCGAGGTCGAGTCTTTCTCGCAAGAGACTCGGGATTATCAACGAAGTTTTTCGGCAAGTTGAATCCACGCATGCACTATCCTGTTTTCACATTGAAGAGAAAACAGATCAAGGTTAGCTCTGCAAAGGTAATGATTAAATCATCATCAAGTGTAATCATGAACATTCATTGTATTCTTATTAACCAATGTCTTCCTCAGCAACGGCGCCAGAAATGCTTGTTGGCATCTCTTAAGGTCACGCGGAAAGAAACACGTGACCGCGGGAGAGCCAAGGGTTTAAGTCACTTGCACTATTTAACCAAATAATCCACATCCAAGACAAGTACTAGATATGTATTATAAGGTGGGTCATGAATATCCGCAAGCGGACGGATAACCCGTTGTAGCATTTCACCCGAGAGTATTCAAGGGTATCGTATTTATATTTTCCCAAAGGAAGACATGGTTGATAAGAGTACTTATGCTCATGGTGTTACAAAAGAGTGATGAAGTAATCACATTCCAATGCAGGGGTTAGGAGCAATAAATTGAGGATAGTGTGACACACACCAAGGCAATGCATTCTCTAATGAAAGGGATAGAGGCAATCCTAGATAAAGCTAAACTAGACTAGCAGACCACTACTCCTAATGATACAACATTCATATGAGTGCGCAGCTTCTACCTAACATCCAAGATCATGCAAGCGCAAGCAAGCGTCTAATGCCTAGGCATCATCGGGAGATCCGTCTTACGCGAGGTCCGCCTCGCGACTCCGGCCTTTTAGACTCCTATGCCATGCCCGAACGTGGAGGATTACTTTGGATGACAAGGCTGTCACTTCTTGTCACCTACCTCTACAAACCGTGGGACACGAAGCACATTCAAAGGTGGGTAGATAACCCCAAGCACCATGCCGGCTGTCACTAACCACAACTCTAGATCCCTCGAGGCACCCCAATCCTACGGATCGACATGGTGGTAAATCTAGAGCACCCTTGCGGGACGATGAACCCGAAGCCTATTCATAAGAACACTAGTCTAACTAGCATAAGCCGACGAAAGGATCAAAGCTAGCACTAAGTCATGTAAGATGCTCGTCGCTCAAGAATGAGCGACGAACGGCAATCAACCAAGTAAGATCAAGAGTAATCAATGATCAAGTATGAACGAACGAAGAACATTCGATATGTGTTCATCTTCTATTAATGAAGAACGAAGAACGAACGATGAACTCATATGAACGAACGATGAACGATCAAGCAAGATCATGACTACTCTGTCAAGCTCATGACAAGGATATAAACGAAAGTATTCCATATATAAAAGATCAAGTCTTACAAAGAGAGGATACAAGAGCTATACCCAATTCTCCACAAGACCTTGGGAGCAATGAGGCAGCCCACTACTAAGCCTAGCACTACCTAGAAAGCCTCTAAACTTCTAATGTGAGGAGAGAATGATCCTTGTGTTGTTGTGTGTGTGTTAAGGAGGGGGGTACCCCTCCTTATATAGGCTTGAAAGGTCGGCTCCTGGAGGCGGTTTCGTAGGTCGGTGGCATTTAATGCGCGTAGAACCGACTCTCCGCAGGCGGTGGGCAAACCGCCGAGAAAAGTGGGCTGGGGGGCCACCGGACCGGTTCGGCCGAACCACCCCGGTGGGTTCGGCCGAACCGGTCCCGGCCCCTCCTGGGCTGGGCTTTGGCAGCTTGGCTCCCCCACCGGATGTTGGTCTTTGTTCCAGCTTGCTTGTGGCCTTCTTTGTGTTGGATTTCGTGGTCATTGGCCTTTTATCTTGGAGTTGATTCCCGCGGCGAAATGGAAGTTTTGTAAAAGTGTTGATTTGTCGCCTCTGGGCCTCGGAATTCATCATTATCCACCCGCACACTAAAAATCTAGAGGTACAAGTGGAACTAGGTTATTTCTAAGTAAAATGCGTGTAAGACATGCCTAGTCCTTCTCATTTATTTGACTAATTGACTGGTCGAAATTGGTCCGTAACGACCGTCAACAAGTCCCCCTAAGCTTACCCCTTGCTCGTCCCGAGCAAGTAGTGGAACTTTAGGTTGTTGATCGGGAGTTGCTATAATGCCTACTTCTCAAAGGTACCAAGTGTATAACAAAGATACTCATCCTTGAGTTGAATAAGTTGGCAATGGTAACTCACCCTTCCCCTTAGTCCTCATGGGGCTTTGTGCTTTTCACTTTACCTTGGGCGGTTGAGAGAGAGAACGGTGTATAGAGCATTTATTTTCTCTTCCCTTGTCTTGCTTTTTATTCTCCTGAAGTTTTCAAAGGATTTTTTTCAAGTAAAACCACGTTCCACAAGTGATACTCTCGAATCGCTCTAGTGGTGTTTGTATTCCTCACCAAGGCATGTGTATTGCCTCATCCTACATCTAATAGGCTTTTGTGGAGCTCAAGGTAGGATATGAAATGAGGCATACTTGCATTCATATTTTGCAAAACCAAAAGAGTGGATCCATGGAGATAGCAAGTCATACAATCGTAGATCAAGATGTGCAAGTGTGAAAATGATGGTGGTGGTGTATGTGACTACTCCTCTTTTTGTTTCACCTCTTTTTATTTTGGATTTTGGGCATGGCTATCTTTTCTTCTTTCTTTTTCCATGCTCGAAATGAGAGCAGCTTTTTTTTTTTTTTTTTTTCTTTTCTCATGCTCATCTTTTGTCTTTTTCTCATGCTCATCTTTTGTGAGCCTTATTTTCTTTTTCTTTTGCATAGCCATGCCTTCTTTTGATATTTTAAGAGAGGTGATAAAATGTGAGGAGTGTCTTTATTTTGGTGGATGGCATGACATGTTGCTAACTTCCGGTGTAGAAGTGTAGCATATGAGGTGGAATGTGTACGTGATCTTGATCATGAGAGTATGAAAAGCATCTCACTAGGGTCACACAATTTTGATAAAGCTCAATGAAGTAACAAGTAGCAAATGAGTAAGGTTTTCAAAGGAAATTTGCATATGGCTTTGGTAGGAATTTATCATCACTTGGGAACTTATAGATTTCGCAATTTTTGGGAACAAAATTCCGGAGATTTCAAGTTCAACTTAGGACAAGATCATAGCAGCTCTTTTTACCATATCATCATCTCACAACAACTTAGGTGCAGCTCAAGCATGTGCAGCCCACAAGTTTCAGTGTTCTAAGCAAGTTTTGCCAGCCAACAAACTCAAAACTAGGAGAGTTCTAAATTATAAACTAGGCACATGAGAGAAATAAAACAGAGCAACTATTCATCATCTCAACATAGAAAGACTAGCAACATACTTGCAGCGCATAAAAGGAAACTAAGCTACTTCTTTTTGTTCTTTTTAGTTTTATCATTTTTATTTTGTTTTTCATATGAGAGGCAAGAACAAGCAAACACAGGAGACAATAAAGGATACAAGTTGCGATACATGATACCTTAGCGAGGGTGCTGCCTCCCCAAGCTTGTTCTTGCTCATGGGTTTGGTGGAATGAACCCCATGTGACGGAAGTAAGCCAAAAGATCGGCTCGTTGTTGCTCCGTCATGTTGGTGAGGGCGGTGAGCTGGGTGTCGGTGCGCTCTTGCCATTGACGAGTTTGCAAGATGTGTTGGTTGAGCGCATACTCGGTGTCTTCCGCCGTGGTTTGGAGTCTTCCCATTTGTGAGGAGAGGTTGTTCATCTCCTGCTCAAAGTTGTAGCCTTGGACTGATCCGGAGTCGGTGGAGTGTTCCTCCCATTGTTGTTGTGGAGAAAACAGCCCCGGGCCATATCCCGGAGTTTGCCACGCCGATCCCCCGGCCATGTGAGGTGGCGGGGCTGGGTACCCACCGGGAGAAAGCCCGGGTGGCTGTACCCCGGCCCGCCATGAGCCGTGGGCTGCGGTGTGGGCATCTCGGAGGTAGATGGCTGTTCCGATCTGTGCGCCCTCGCGAGAAGATACACTCCTGCGAGACCGCTCCGCTTCTTGGAGCTCAATGGTTAGATTTTTGAGAGTATACAAACGAAGGTCCGGGTTAGGTAACCGAAACTCGTTTGTATATCCCACAAAATAATATATGAGGGAATCGTTCGGACCATTCTTAAGAGAGTGACCATGAATAAGATAATCTTTATTTATAAGAGAGCGAGGTGTAGCAAGATATTCAACATTAGCATCATGTAAAGCTCCCACCCGCATGGCAATTCGTGTCACTAAAGAGGTACATTCAATTGGTCCTATCGTCCCAAGATTTTCTATCCATTGGCGAATCATGGCTTTCACGGGAGCAATCTTAATTTTATCAACCGCAGCAAAAAGAATTTTTAGCTCATCCTCGCAAGACACTCGAATATCACTCCTTGGAAAAAGAGTGATAGCAATCCACATGTGCATAAAACGCAAGGTAGGATGATGGATGTGATTAGCTCTAGGTCGCACGCAACTAGGAAGACCCGTAATCCTCTCCCAAAAAGCATGCTTTGAAAACTGAGGAAGGGCACCATCCAAGTCGGTATTGCAGCGAGTATTAAAGCCAAGAAGAGTGCTAAGTTCTTTCCAAGTCAAACGGTAGGATTCACGGAAAAACCGAAAAGAAATTCCTTCATCTACCGTTCGTAGGGTGCATAAAAACTGAAGTGTAAGCAAGCGGGAACCCGGCTCATCTACACTAGCAAAATCTGTCCACCCTAAGGCTTTAAATACTTGAGCAAATTCAGCATCCATACCTATTTTGTGCAGCAGCTCCGTGTCAAATGCTCGCGTAGGAGCAAAGAGGCGGTGTTGGAGAAGCGTGTAGGTGTGCGTCTCGTACTCGCCCACTAAGTCGAGGTCGGTGTCGGTGAGGAGACGATGCTCGATGTTGCCCTCTTGCCCTTCTTCCTCGACTTGTGGTGGTGAACTTGGCGGTGACTCGACTACGGGCGTGCGCGGGTGCTTCGACGTGAAGAGCTTGAACTTGAGCGTGAGCTCAAGGACCTCTTGATTGACCCGAACAGCTTCTTGGCACCGGTCATGGCTGCACACAAAGAGAGCAAGAACACAAGAACAACAACTCCGAACGGGTTATGTGAGGGAAAATCAAATTGGCGACACCGTCGGTTGTTCATGTGAGCAAGAAATCGCAACTCGAGAAAACCAAACAAAAACAAATCAAACCAAAAACTAGAAAGCACACCAAGAACAAAAGATTTCTGCAGAACTTTTAGGCAATGAGCAAGTGAGGGCAATGGAAAACTTGAGAGCAATGAGAATGAAGTGAGTGAGGAGTGGAAATGATAGTGTGAGAGGGGAGAGAGTTCCGGCCCGGCCACCTCTACTTATAGCTCACGAAGTAGCCGTTTTGAACGTTAGAAGGGGCATATGACCGTTGGGAAAAAAAGACAGACCGAGCAACGGTCATAGCAGTTCGGCCGAACCAAGGAGGTGGGTTCGGCCGGCCTGCTGTGGGTCCCTCTTGCTCCCCTTTTGGCCCATAGCCCCCAACGGCCAAATGATCATTGACCATGGTTGCTACGTCCAGATATTCCTCGAAATATTTGCTCAATAAGAAATCCAAAGAAAGTTGCCTCAAATTCAACTTTATTCGAAAAATCAAATCTCGAGAAAAAGTGTTGGAGAAAATTCCAACATGCAAAATTGTTTTTGGGTTTTGTATAAGGATACAAGGGTTGTCCAAAAGTTTCAAACAAAAGTAGGAAAATTTGGACGTAAAAGGATTTTGGTTTTCAAATTTTATATGCATGGCGAGTGAAAAAAAAATTGAATATGCTCAGCGGAAAATCCAAATAAATGAAATGAAAATTTTCTTGTGATAAAATAGAGTATGCAGGGAGGTTTTTATTATTATTATTTTTTTTTGTTTTTTTTAAATGCATGTGGTGGAAAACAAAATCAAAAAGAAATCGAAAGATAATGCCGATTTATCCTCGTCGGCCAGGGCTTCGCCATTTTAAGTCCGGCGAGCGAGGACTTCTCCATTTCTTTTCATCCTTGTGGTGCAGGCCCTTTCCCCGGAGAGGAGGATGAAGATGGCTGCACCTTCTTCACTTGCCACACTTGGTTGGTCTTTGTTGATGTAGGTGGCTTTGTGTCTTGAAGGACCGGCTTCTTGGCCCATAATCCCGGCCTTGCTGTTGCAGGCTTCTTGGGTTGGTACCATGACGGATTCTCAATTTTGTCAAGTTGCTTCCAAAAGGCGATGAGACTATCCGTCTTTCTTGGCGTCACTTCAACTTCACGGATGTTTGAGGGATTTGGCCCATACTTGATCTTGATCATTGAGCATTGTTCTTTTCTTGGTTGAAACTCAAACTTTTCCTCCTTCCCATTGATGTGGAATCGGATTTCTCCATTCCCAACATCAATTTGGGCGTTTGCGTGATCGAGGAAGGGACGTCCCAAAATGAGGGGCGTGTTCTTGTCAATATCCATCTCAAGCACCACAAAGTCCACCGGTATGAAGTTGCCTCGACTTTTACCGGCACGTCTTCGGCTATTCCCGCGGGGTAGCGGACCGAAGAGTCTCGCCAATTGCAACCTCATTGGTGTAGGAGTCAAGGTTGTGTAGCTCAAACGATCAAAGACTTCTTTGGGCATCACGCCGACGCTTGCCCCAAGATCACATAAGGCTTGGTCGAAGTGGTGTGCCCCAATGGAACATGATATTGTGGGGCAGCCAGGGTCCTTCTTCTTTTCTCGAAGCCGATTGAGTATAGCTGCGCTACACTCCTTCATGAGCTTGACCATTTCCTCGTTGGGTAATGGTCTCTTGTTGTTGAGGATGTCTTTAAGGTAACGTGCATATGTGGGCACCTGCACCATGTCCAACAATGGCACGTTGACATGAATCCTTCGGATGGTCTCGATGAATCGAGCAAATTGTTCATCCTCCTTTGGCTTCCTGTTTCGTGAGGGAATGGCAAGAAGCTTGTGTCTTGAAATTCAATTCCATTCTTCCCGTCACTTGGCTTCGGTTCTTCTTCTTTTTCTTTGGTAGTAGAAGGGCTTTCCTCCTCCGGTTCGTTCCTCGTTCTTCTTTGCTGCATGGTTAGGATATGGCGGATCCCGAGTGGATTTTCCTCCCTCGTGGTAACCGCATTAACATTTTCCAAAGAAGACTCGGGTTGCCCCGGATCTTCCCGAATTAGAACCAGGAATAAGAGCAGCTAGCTGAGCAACTTGGGTTTCAATTATTTTATTAAAGCTCAGCTGATTTTTGAAAGCAGAGGAGAAACCTTCTATTTGTGCAGTTATGTTTTCTAAGACTTTGTCGTTGGCAGCAAGCTTTTTGTTGATAGATTGATTTTAGCTTGGCCATAAACCAAATCTTTCAAGGAAGGCTGATTATTGTTAAAGCTAGAAAAATTGTTACCTCCTTGATATGATGGTCGGTTTTGGTTGTACCCTTGTCCTCCGTTTGGACGATACCCGTTGTTGTTGTTCATGTAGAATGCTTCTTCATGGGTATGGGGGCAATCCTTCCCCATGTGGCCGATGTTCCCGCATTCCTCACACGTCATGTGTGAGTCCAATGCATGAACACCACCATTTGCGTTGTGTTCATCCAAGCGTTTTATGAGGAGGTCAACCTTGGCGGACAGCATGTCCACCTCCTTGACAGGGTGTACGCCTCTTGAGCGTGTTTGGAGTCGATCATCGCTCCACCCTTGATTGGAGACCATCTTCTCTATGAGTTCTTTTGCTTGGGCAACGGTTTTGGAGAAGAAGGCTCCTCCAGCAAGCGGCATCCATATGTCCACGGGTTGTTGGTGTCAACCCGTTGTAGAAGTGTTGAAGAATGAGCCATTCCTCCATCCCATGGTGAGGGCAGGCCGTAATGTATTCTTGAAGCCTTTCCCATGCCTCGGCATGGATTCATTTGTCGCTTGTCGGAAACTTGCAATTCTTCCACGAAGGGCATTGGTTTTACCCATCGGGAAAAACTTGGCGAGGAACGCCGTGGAACATTTGTCCCAAGTGTCAATGCTTGCACGATTGGCATAAAACCACTGTTTCGCCTTCCCAAGGAGGGATAGGGGAAACAGCGAAGTCCGATAGCATCTTGGTTGACTCCGGCCGTGGCTGATGTGTTGCATATCTCCAGGAACTGTTGGAGATGAGAGTTGGCGTCCTCGGAGGCCTTTCCACAAAAGGGAATGGTTTGCACCATAGTGATGAGGCTGGACTTGATGTCAAGTCCTGCGGCACCAGCTGTCGACGTTGGGCCCAATGGGCACATTGGCGACGGAGGGCGCAGAGTAGTCACGAAGGGTCCTTTCAGCCATGAGTGTTGAGGTTGATGGTGCGGAAGATGCGGGCTCGCTTGTCGTGGGTTCTTGAGGAGAGACAACGACGCGAGGTCGAGTCTTTCTCGCAAGAGACTCGGGATTATCAACGAAGTTTTTCGGCAAGTTGAATCCACGCATGCACTATCCTCGTTTTCACATTGAAGAGAAAACAGATCAAGGTTAGCTCTGCAAAGGTAATGATTAAATCATCATCAAGTGTAATCATGAACATTCATTGTATTCTTATTAACCAATGTCTTCCCCAGCAACGGCGCCGTAAATGCTTGTTGGCATCTCTTAAGGTCACGCGGAAAGAAACACGTGACCGCGGGAGAGCCAAGGGTTTAAGTCACTTGCACTATTTAACCAAATAATCCACATCCAAGACAAGTACTAGATATGTATTATAAGGTGGGTCATGAATATCCGCAAGCGGACGGATAACCCGTTGTAGCATTTCACCCGAGAGTATTCAAGGGTATCGTATTTATATTTTCCCAAAGGAAGACATGGTTGATAAGAGTACTTATGCTCATGGTGTTACAAAAGAGTGATGAAGTAATCACATTCCAATGCAGGGGTTAGGAGCAATAAATTGAGGATAGTGTGACACACACCAAGGCAATGCATTCTCTAATGAAAGGGATAGAGGCAATCCTAGATAAAGCTAAACTAGACTAGCAGACCACTACTCCTAATGATACAACATTCATATGAGTGCGCAGCTTCTACCTAACATCCAAGATCATGCAAGCGCAAGCAAGCGTCTAATGCCTAGGCATCATCGGGAGATCCGTCTTACGCGAGGTCCGCCTCGCGACTCCGGCCTTTTAGACTCCTATGCCATGCCCGAACGTGGAGGATTACTTTGGATGACAAGGCTGTCACTTCTTGTCACCTACCTCTACAAACCGTGGGACACGAAGCACATTCAAAGGTGGGTAGATAACCCCAAGCACCATGCCGGCGTCACTAACCACAACTCTAGATCCCTCGAGGCACCCCAATCCTACGGATCGACATGGTGGTAAATCTAGAGCACCCTTGCGGGACGATGAACCCGAAGCCTATTCATAAGAACACTAGTCTAACTAGCATAAGCCGACGAAAGGATCAAAGCTAGCACTAAGTCATGCAGAGGCGTTCGTCGCTCAAGAATGAGCGACGAACGGCAATCAACCAAGTAAGATCAAGAGTAATCGATGATCAAGTATGAACGAACGAAGAACATTCGATATGTGTTCATCTTCTATTAATGAAGAACGAAGAACGAACGATGAACTCATATGAACGAACGATGAACGATCAAGCAAGATCATGACTACTCGTCAAGCTCATGACAAGGATATAAACGAAAGTATTCCATATATAAAAGATCAAGTCTTACAAAGAGAGGATACAAGAGCTATACCCAATTCTCCACAAGACCTTGGGAGCAATGAGGCAGCCCACTACTAAGCCTAGCACTACCTAGAAAGCCTCTAAACTTCTAATGTGAGGAGAGAATGATCCTTGTGTTGTTGTGTGTGTGTTAAGGAGGGGGGTACCCCTCCTTATATAGGCTTGAAAGGTCGGCTCCCGGAGGCGGTTTCGTAGGTCGGTGGCATTTAATGCGCGTGGAACCGACCTCCAGCAGGCGGTGGGCAAACCGCCGGAGAAAAGTGGGCCAGTGGGGCCACCGGACCGGTTCGGCCGAACCACCCCGGTGGGTTCGGCCGAACCGGTCCCGGCCCCTCCGGGTCGGGCTTTGGCAGCTGGCTCCCCCACCGGATGTTGGTCTTTGTTCCAGTTGCTTGTGGCCTTCTTTGTGTTGGATTTCGTGGTCATTGGCCTTTTATCTTGGAGTTGATTCCCGCGGCGAAATGGAAGTTTTGTAAAAGTGTTGATTTGTCGCCTCGGGGCCCGGAATTCATCATTATCCACCCGCACACTAAAAATCTAGAGGTACAAGTGGAACTAGGTTATTTCTAAGTAAAATGCGTGTAAGACATGCCTAGTCCTTCTCATTTATTTGACTAATTGACTGGTCGAAATTGGTCCGTAACGACCGTCAACAAGTCCCCCAAGCTTACCCCTTGCTCGTCCCGAGCAAGTAGTGGAACTTTAGGTTGTTGATCGGGAGTTGCTATAATGCCTACTTCTCAAAGGTACCAAGTGTATAACAAAGATACTCATCCTTGAGTTGAATAAGTTGGCAATGGTAACTCACCCTTCCCTTAGTCCTCATGGGGCTTTGTGCTTTTCACTTTACCTTGGGCGGTTGAGAGAGAGAACGGTGTATAGAGCATTTATTTTCTCTTCCCTTGTCTTGCTTTTTATTCTCCGAAGTTTTCAAAGGATTTTTTTCAAGTAAAACCACGTTCCACAAGTGATACTCTCGAATCGCTCTAGTGGTGTTTGTATTCCTCACCAAGGCATGTGTATTGCCTCATCCTACATCTAATAGGCTTTTGTGGAGCTCAAGGTAGGATATGAAATGAGGCATACTTGCATTCATATTTTGCAAAACCAAAAGAGTGGATCCATGGAGATAACAAGTCATACAATCGTAGATCAAGATGTGCAAGTGTGAAAATGATGGTGGTGGTGTATGTGACTACTCCTCTTTTTGTTTCACCTCTTTTTATTTTGGATTTTGGGCATGGCTATCTTTTCTTCTTTCTTTTTCCATGCTCGAAATGAGAGCAGCTTTTTTTTTTTTTTTTTTTCTTTCTTGCTCATTTTTTTCTTTTTCTCATGCTCATCTTTTGTGAGCCTTATTTTCTTTTTCTTTTGCATAGCCATGCCTTCTTTTGATATTTTAAGAGAGGTGATAAAATGTGAGGAGTGTCTTTATTTTGGTGGATGGCATGACATGTTGCTAACTTCCGGTGTAGAAGTGTAGCATATGAGGTGGAATGTGTACGTGATCTTGATCATGAGAGTATGAAAAGCATCTCACTAGGGTCACACAATTTTGATAAAGCTCAATGAAGTAACAAGTAGCAAATGAGTAAGGTTTTCAAAGGAAATTTGCATATGGCTTTGGTAGGAATTTATCATCACTTGGGAACTTATAGATTTCGCAATTTTTGGGAACAAAATTCCGGAGATTTCAAGTTCAACTTAGGACAAGATCATAGCAGCTCTTTTTACCATATCATCATCTCACAACAACTTAGGTGCAGCTCAAGCATGTGCAGCCCACAAGTTTCAGGTTCTAAGCAAGTTTTGCCAGCCAACAAACTCAAAACTAGGAGAGTTCTAAATTATAAACTAGGCACATGAGAGAAATAAAACAGAGCAACTATTCATCATCTCAACATAGAAAGACTAGCAACATACTTGCAGCGCATAAAAGGAAACTAAGCTACTTCTTTTGTTCTTTTTAGTTTTATCATTTTTATTTTGTTTTTCATATGAGAGGCAAGAACAAGCAAACACAGGAGACAATAAAGGATACAAGTTGCGATACATGATACCTTAGCGAGGGTGCTGCCCCCCCAAGCTTGTTCTTGCTCATGGGTTTGGTGGAATGAACCCCATGTGACGGAAGTAAGCCAAAAGATCGGCTCGTTGTTGCTCCGTCATGTTGGTGAGGGCGGTGAGCTGGGTGTCGGTGCGCTCTTGCCATTGACGAGTTTGCAAGATGTGTTGGTTGAGCGCATACTCGGTGTCTTCCGCCGTGGTTTGGAGTCTTCCCATTTGTGAGGAGAGGTTGTTCATCTCCTGCTCAAAGTTGTAGCCTTGGGCTGATCCGGAGTCGGTGGAGTGTTCCTCCCATTGTTGTTGTGGAGAAAACAGCCCCGGCCATATCCCGGAGTTTGCCACGCCGATCCCCCGGCCATGTGAGGTGGCGGGGCTGGGTACCCACCGGGAGAAAGCCCGGGGTGGCTGTACCCCGGCCCGCCATGAGCCGTGGGCTGCGGTGTGGGCATCTCGGAGGTAGATGGCTGTTCCGATCTGTGCGCCCCTGCGAGAAGATACACTCCTGCGAGACCGCCTCCGCTTCTTGGAGCTCAATGGTTAGATTTTTGAGAGTATACAAACGAAGGTCCGGGTTAGGTAACCGAAACTCGTTTGTATATCCCACAAAATAATATATGAGGGAATCGTTCGGACCATTCTTAAGAGAGTGACCATGAATAAGATAATCTTTATTTATAAGAGAGCGAGGTGTAGCAAGATATTCAACATTAGCATCATGTAAAGCTCCCACCCGCATGGCAATTCGTGTCACTAAAGAGGTACATTCAATTGGTCCTATCGTCCCAAGATTTTCTATCCATTGGCGAATCATGGCTTTCACGGAGCAATCTTAATTTTATCAACCGCAGCAAAAAGAATTTTTAGCTCATCCTCGCAAGACAATCCGAATATCACTCCTTGGAAAAAGAGTGATAGCAATCCACATGTGCATAAAACGCAAGGTAGGATGATGGATGTGATTAGCTCTAGGTCGCACGCAACTAGGAAGACCCGTAATCCTCTCCCAAAAAGCATGCTTTGAAAACTGAGGAAGGGCACCATCCAAGTCGGTATTGCAGCGAGTATTAAAGCCAAGAAGAGTGCTAAGTTCTTTCCAAGTCAAACGGTAGGATTCACGGAAAAACCGAAAAGAAATTCCTTCATCTACCGTTCGTAGGGTGCATAAAAACTGAAGTGTAAGCAAGCGGGAACCCGGCTCATCTACACTAGCAAAATCTGTCCACCCTAAGGCTTTAAATACTTGAGCAAATTCAGCATCCATACCTATTTTGTGTAGCAGCTCCGTGTCAAATGCTCGCGTAGGAGCAAAGAGGCGGTGTTGGAGAAGCGTGTAGGTGTGCGTCTCGTACTCGCCCACTAAGTCGAGGTCGGTGTCGGTGAGGAGACGATGCTCGATGTTGCCCTCTTGCCCTTCTTCCTCGACTTGTGGTGGTGAACTTGGCGGTGACTCGACTACGGGGCGTGCGCGGGTGCTTCGACGTGAAGAGCTTGAACTTGAGCGTGAGCTCAAGGACCTCTTGATTGACCCGAACAGCTTCTTGGCACCGGTCATGGCTGCACACAAAGAGAGCAAGAACACAAGAACAACAACTCCGAACGGGTTATGTGAGGGAAAATCAAATTAGCGACACCGTCGGTTGTTCATGTGAGCAAGAAATCGCAACTCGAGAAAACCAAACAAAAACAAATCAAACCAAAAACTAGAAAGCACACCAAGAACAAAAGATTTCTGCAGAACTTTTAGGCAATGAGCAAGTGAGGGCAATGGAAAACTTGAGAGCAATGAGAATGAAGTGAGTGAGGAGTGGAAATGATAGTGTGAGAGGGGGAGAGAGTTCCGGCCCGGCCACCTCTACTTATAGCTCACGAAGTAGCCGTTTTTGAACGTTAGAAGGGGCATATGACCGTTGGGAAAAAAAACAGACCGAGCAACGGTCATAGCAGTTCGGCCGAACCAAGGAGGTGGGTTCGGCCGGCCTGCTGTGGGTCCCTCTTGCTCCCCCTTTTGGCCCATAGCCCCCAACGGCCAAATGATCATTGACCATGGTTGCTACGTCCAGATATTCCTCGAAATATTTGCTCAATAAGAAATCCAAAGAAAGTTGCCTCAAATTCAACTTTATTCGAAAAATCAAATCTCGAGAAAAAGTGTTGGAGAAAATTCCAACATGCAAAATTGTTTTTGGGTTTTGTATAAGGATACAAGGGTTGTCCAAAAGTTTCAAACAAAAGTAGGAAAATTTGGACGTAAAAGGATTTTGGTTTTCAAATTTTATATGCATGGCGAGTGAAAAAAAATTGAATATGCTCAGCGGAAAATCCAAATAAATGAAATGAAAATTTTCTTGTGATAAAATAGAGTATGCAGGGGGTTTTTATTATTATTATTTTTTTTTGTTTTTTTTTTAAATGCATGTGGTGGAAAACAAAATCAAAAAGAAATCGAAAGATAATGCCGATTTATCCCGTCGGCCAGTGGCTTCGCCATTTTAAGTCCGGCGAGCGAGGACTTCTCCATTTCTTTTCATCCTTGTGGTGCAGGCCCTTTCCCCGGAGAGGAGGATGAAGATGGCTGCACCTTCTTCACTTGCCACACTTGGTTGGTCTTTGTTGATGTAGGTGGCTTTGTGTCTTGAAGGACCGGCTTCTTGGCCCATAATCCCGGCCTTGCTGTTGCAGTGCTTCTTGGGTTGGTACCATGACGGATTCTCAATTTTGTCAAGTTGCTTCCAAAAGGCGATGAGACTATCCGTCTTTCTTGGCGTCACTTCAACTTCACGGATGTTTGAGGGATTTGGCCCATACTTGATCTTGATCATTGAGCATTGTTCTTTTCTTGGTTGAAACTCAAACTTTTCCTCCTTCCCATTGATGTGGAATCGGATTTCTCCATTCCCAACATCAATTTGGGCGTTTGCGGTACCGAGGAAGGGACGTCCCAAAATGAGGGGCGTGTTCTTGTCAATATCCATCTCAAGCACCACAAAGTCCACCGGTATGAAGTTGCCTCGAACTTTTACCGGCACGTCTTCGGCTATTCCCGCGGGTAGCGGACCGAAGAGTCCGCCAATTGCAACCTCATTGGTGTAGGAGTCAAGGTTGTGTAGCTCAAACGATCAAAGACTTCTTTGGGCATCACGCCGACGCTTGCCCCAAGATCACATAAGGCTTGGTCGAAGTGGTGTGCCCCAATGGAACATGATATTGTGGGGCAGCCAGGGTCCTTCTTCTTTTCTCGAAGCCGATTGAGTATAGCTGCGCTACACTCCTCTCAGGAGCTTGACCATTTCCTCGTTGGGTAATGGTCTCTTGTTGTTGAGGATGTCTTTAAGGTAACGTGCATATGTGGGCACCTGCACCATGTCCAACAATGGCACGTTGACATGAATCCTTCGGATGGTCTCGATGAATCGAGCAAATTGTTCATCCTCCTTTGGCTTCCTGTTTCGTGAGGGAATGGCAAGAAGCTTGTGTCTTGAAATTCAATTCCATTCTTCCCGTCACTTGGCTTCGGTTCTTCTTCTTTTTCTTTGGTAGTAGAAGGGCTTTCCTCCTCCGGTTCGTTCCTGTTCTTCTTTGCTGCATGGTTAGGATATGGCGGATCCCGAGTGGATTTTCCTCCCCTCGTGGTAACCGCATTAACATTTTCCAAAGAAGACTCGGGTTGCCCCGGATCTTCCCGAATTAGAACCAGGAATAAGAGCAGCTAGCTGAGCAACTTGGGTTTCAATTATTTTATTAAAGCTCAGCTGATTTTTGAAAGCAGAGGAGAAACCTTCTATTTGTGCAGCTTATGTTTTCTAAGACTTTGTCGTTGGCAGCAAGCTTTTTGTTGATAGATTCGATTTTAGCTTGGCCATAAACCAAATCTTTCAAGGAAGGCTGATTATTGTTAAAGCCGTAAAAATTGTTACCTCCTTGATATGATGGTCGGTTTTGGTTGTACCCTTGTCCTCCGTTTGGACGATACCCGTTGTTGTTGTTCATGTAGAATGCTTCTTCATGGGTATGGGGGCAATCCTTCCCCATGTGGCCGAGTGTTCTCGCATTCCTCACACGTCATGTGTGAGTCCAATGCATGAACACCACCATTTGCGTTGTGTTCATCCAAGCGTTTTATGAGGAGGTCAACCTTGGCGGACAACGATGTCCACCTCCTTGACAGGGTGTACGCCTCTTGAGCGTGTTTGGAGTCGATCATCGCTCCACCCTTGATTGGAGACCATCTTCTCTATGAGTTCTTTTGCTTGGGCAACGGTTTTGGAGAAGAAGGCTCCTCCAAGCAGCGGCATCCATATGTCCACGGGTTGTTGGTGTCAACCCGTTGTAGAAGTGTTGAAGAATGAGCCATTCCTCCATCCCATGGTGAGGGCAGGCCGAATGTATTCTTGAAGCCTTTCCCATGCCTCGGCATGGATTCATTTGTCGCTTGTCGGAAACTTGCAATTCTTCCACGAAGGGCATTGGTTTTACCCATCGGGAAAAACTTGGCGAGGAACGCCGTGGAACATTTGTCCCAAGTGTCAATGCTTGCACGATTGGCATAAAACCACCGTTTCGCCTTCCCAAGGAGGGATAGGGGAAACAGCGAAGTCCGATAGCATCTTGGTTGACTCCGGCCGTGGCTGATGTGTTGCATATCTCCAGGAACCGTTGGAGATGAGAGTTGGCGTCCTCGGAGGCCTTTCCACAAAAGGGAATGGTTTGCACCATAGTGATGAGGCTGGACTTGATGTCAAGTCCTGCGGCACCAGCCGTCGACGTTGGGCCCAATGGGCACATTGGCGACGGAGGGCGCAGAGTAGTCACGAAGGGTCCTTTCAGCCATGAGTGTTGAGGTTGATGGTGCGGAAGATGCGGGCTCGCTTGTCGTGGGTTCTTGAGGAGAGACAACGACGCGAGGTCGAGTCTTTCTCGCAAGAGACTCGGGATTATCAACGAAGTTTTTCGGCAAGTTGAATCCACGCATGCACTATCCCGTTTTCACATTGAAGAGAAAACAGATCAAGGTTAGCTCGCAAAGGTAATGATTAAATCATCATCAAGTGTAATCATGAACATTCATTGTATTCTTATTAACCAATGTCTTCCCTGCAACGGCGCCTGAAATGCTTGTTGGCATCTCTTAAGGTCACGCGGAAAGAAACACGTGACCGCGGGAGAGCCAAGGGTTTAAGTCACTTGCACTATTTAACCAAATAATCCACATCCAAGACAAGTACTAGATATGTATTATAAGGTGGGTCATGAATATCCGCAAGCGGACGGATAACCCGTTGTAGCATTTCACCCGAGAGTATTCAAGGGTATCGTATTTATATTTTCCCAAAGGAAGACATGGTTGATAAGAGTACTTATGCTCATGGTGTTACAAAAGAGTGATGAAGTAATCACATTCCAATGCAGGGGTTAGGAGCAATAAATTGAGGATAGTGTGACACACACCAAGGCAATGCATTCTCTAATAAAAGGGATAGAGGCAATCCTAGATAAAGCTAAACTAGACTAGCAGCACCACTACTCCTAATGATACAACATTCATATGAGTGCGCAGCTTCTACCTAACATCCAAGATCATGCAAGCGCAAGCAAGCGTCTAATGCCTAGGCATCATCGGGAGATCCGTCTTACGCGAGGTCCGCCTCGCGACTCCGGCCTTTTAGACTCCTATGCCATGCCCGAACGTGGAGGATTACTTTGGATGACAAGGCTGTCACTTCTTGTCACCTACCTCTACAAACCGTGGGACACGAAGCACATTCAAAGGTGGGTAGATAACCCCAGCACCATGCCGACGTCACTAACCACAACTCTAGATCCCTCGAGGCACCCCAATCCTACGGATCGACATGGTGGTAAATCTAGAGCACCCTTGCGGGACGATGAACCCGAAGCCTATTCATAAGAACACTAGTCTAACTAGCATAAGCCGACGAAAGGATCAAAGCTAGCACTAAGTCATGCAAAGGCGTTCGTCGCTCAAGAATGAGCGACGAACGGCAATCAACCAAGTAAGATCAAGAGTAATCGATGATCAAGTATGAACGAACGAAGAACATTCGATATGTGTTCATCTTCTATTAATGAAGAACGAAGAACGAACGATGAACTCATATGAACGAACGATGAACGATCAAGCAAGATCATGACTACTCTGTCAAGCTCATGACAAGGATATAAACGAAAGTATTCCATATATAAAAGATCAAGTCTTACAAAGAGAGGATACAAGAGCTATACCCAATTCTCCACAAGACCTTGGGAGCAATGAGGCAGCCCACTACTAAGCCTAGCACTACCTAGAAAGCCTCTAAACTTCTAATGTGAGGAGAGAATGATCCTTGTGTTGTTGTGTGTGTGTTAAGGAGGGGGGTACCCCTCCTTATATAGGCTTGAAAGGTCGGCTCTCGGAGGCGGTTTCGTAGGTCGGTGGCATTTAATGCGCGTGGAACCGACCTCCGGAGGCGGTGGGAAAACCGCCGGAGAAAAGTGGGCCGGGGGGCCACCGGATCGGTTCGGCCGAACCACCCTGGTGGGTTCGGCCGAACCGGTCCCGGCCCCTCTCGTTGGTATTTCTTACGTCACGAATAAATCCGCAAGCGCACGGAATACCGTTGTAGCACTTCACCCGGGAGTATTCCAAGGTATCGTATTTATATCCGCAGGGAACAGAGTATTTCTGCAACAAGGTTAGTTTACCCAAGGACAACCAAGACAACGTAGCAAAATAGGGTCGAGAGGGTGACTCTTATCTATTTATCCTTTAAGGGTAGACGAACGCAAGCTAGACTTGTTTACTTCGGCACCGTCTTAGGCTTGGTCCGCCAAGCCACTCCGGTCTACGAAAGCTCTACTATGTACCCGAACGTGGAGGGTTCCTTTGGATGACAGGGCTGTCACTTCCTGCCACCTACCTCTACAAACCGTGGGGCACACAGCAAACAAAGGCGATCTCCAGCCCTAGACACCACGTCTATGCTATTGACCACTACTCTAGCCTCGGCCTAGAACCGAGTTCGTAAAGCTAGAGCACTTCTTGCGAAGCGATGATCCCGTAAACAAGTATAACAAGAATTACGTCTAACACAAAGATATGTCACGATAGATAAGTAGATCACCACGTATAAATCACCAAAAAGAGTGTTTACACGCCAAGGTAAAAGAAAAGGAAATACTACTCCACTTTAAAAGGGAGGAACACTCCTTCCTCTTCCTTGCCCTCTCTCCTATTCTACTAAGATACAAGAGGCCCTTGGCCTAAGGATGAGAGTTTTGTCTTGTATCTTGATGTTGGTGGTGTGTTGAGAGAGGGGGTGTAGCCCTTTATTTATAGCCTTGGAAGGTCGGCAACTTGGAGGCGGTTCCGGACGTCGGTGGCATTAATTGCAGGTGGAACCGACCTCCGCACGTCGGTGACAAACCGCCGGAGAAAGATGGGCCGTGGGGCCCACTCGTCGCTTCGGCCGAACCCACTAGGGTGGTTCGCCGAACCGGCCTCGGACTCCCCGGGCTTGATTCTTCTCTCGGTGCCTTCCCCGGCTGTGTACTGGCCCAATCCACTTGCTTGGTTTGATGTTGAGGCTCTGTTTTGTGGTTTTGGGCTTTTGGACTATATTCTTTAGTCCGGGGAAAATCCGTCGATTGCAAAGTCCATGTTTCGTGCATGTTTTCCCCTCGTTTTCATATGAATTGCACCTGCATTCATAATTTCACCAAGACTAGTGGAATTTGTTAGAAATAATCCCTATGTCTATTCTTGGTGATGGTGTTTGATTCAAAAAGATGCAACATGTTGACGGTAAAATTGGACCATAAGGACCGTCAACAAGACCCCCACACTTAGCTCTTTGCTCGTCCTCGAGTAAAGGTGGGAGCGTAAGTTGAGAGATCTCTCCCCTTAGAGACCTGCACACATGTTATTACAAGCCACACCGTTTTACTTGTGAACATGACGGTGGCTAACATGCAATCTTGGATGATTGATAAGTGGAACAGCTCATGACTCAAGTCACTATACTTTTGCTCACTAAGCACCTTGGGTTTTTTTGAAAGTTTTGAAAATAAACAACATGACTCCCGCTCCTCTTCGATTCTCTTGAATCGCTCAAAAAGTGTTTTCCTCACCAAGGCATTGTGTTGCCTCTCTTTTTCCTACTTCTTAGGCTTGTATGTGGAGCTCGGTAGGGAATGAGAGAGGCATACTTGTATCACAAATATTGCTAAGCCAAAAGAAAGGATCCATGGAGAAGCCAAGTCATGTAACCTTGATCAAGAAGTGCGTGTGTGTATGGATATGAAAAAGTGACAACTCCTATTGCAATTGACCTCTCTTTATTTTGCATTTTCGAGACATGGCTATCTTTTTATTTTCTTTCTTTTCTTTTCTTGCTCTATGCTTGAGCATCTCTTTTCTTCTCTCTTTTTCATTGCTCATCTTTGTGACCTTTCTTTTCATTGCTCATCCGTGTGAGCTTTTACATAGCCATGTCTCGTTTATGCGTGATTGAGAGGGAGAGAGAGGTAAAAAGAGGTGCAAACGAGGAGTGTCTTTATTTTGGTGGGGTGCTAGCTCCTAGTGTAGGAGTTTAGCCCTGGTGGAGTGTACGTGATCTTGATCAAGAGAGCATGACAAGTTTCTCTCTAGGGTCACTCAATTTTGGTAAAGCTCATTGCAATCACAAGCAGCATATGTATGTAAGTTTTGCAAGGTATGATCATCATATGGCATTGGTAGGAATTTTTGTATCAAGAGAGGAGCATGAAGCCATGGTATTTTTGTTTTGTGAAATAAAATTCCCAAGGACTCGGTAAGCTAAGCATAAGATCATTTCGTCGAGCCATATCACACTTGCCAATAATCTAGAAAAACATGGGTCCTATGGATTTGATTATTTGTTCACGGGCAAGTGGTGATGAAGCGAGTAATAAAAAGTGTGCAAGATCATCATGAGAGCATTAGGGAGAGACTTGGGAAAAGGTATTCAAAAGAAATCTTCCCAAGTTTTAGTTGGTCAAGTTTTGGTAATTGTTTTTCGCGTCTCGTAATGAACTTGACAAATAAAGTAGGCGAAAAGGGAGTGTGGGAAACAAACTCAAGTGCCACGAGGAAGCAGGGGCTGAGTGGGACCCACCAGGGTTCGGCCGAACCACCCTTGTGGGTTCGGCCGAACCGGCCTGGGCCCCACCGGTGCTCTGTTTCGCAGTTTGTGCTTGTGTTGTTTTCCTCGTAATGTTTCTGCGCGCTACGCGTGTGTTTGTCTTTGCTTTCCGCGATGTCCCCCCCACACTTGCCTTTTTGCCTCGTTTTCTTCAAAATAGACAAAGATATTTCGAAACAAAACTTGCTCTACCGGTAAGGGAAGACCGGGGAGCACTAATATGATTAAAAATTTAAAAGAGCAGGCGCATTGCAATCTTGAGGAATTGAAAAAAAAAATGATTGAAAAAAGGAAATTAAACTAAATGCGCTCGCGGGAAATGATGAACGCGGGAAGGTTCATTTTAAACGTCGTATTCGTCCTCCTTCCCCGCGTCCTTGAAGAGACGCTTGATCTTGGAGTTGGTGCTGCGGCGATGGCTCGCCCGGGCATCCTTCAAGTCTTCAATAGCGTCTTTGATCTCCGCGACATTGTCACGTAGGCGTTCATGGGCTTCGCGGAGATCAACGTGTTTAGCGAGGAGGATTTGGTAGGGGCTTTTTTAGGAGTTTTCTCCTCCTCGCTTTCATACATTCCCCCTGCCCTCTTGATGGGAGAGGGAGAGAGACGCCTCCTTATCCTCTTAGGAGGAGTGTTGCCCACGGATTCGCGGGCGTCTCTCTTTCCGCCGAGGTGAGCGGCGGGATGAGCTGCTTTCCGCCACCGCGGATTCCCTTGATCTTGAACCTCTCGCCGGGCTTCTTGATGGGGCTAGGCAGGTTGCGCCCTCATATTGATGGTGCACCACCTGCCCGCTCTTGGTAGCGAGGGTGCCGACGTACTTCTCTCTAGGAAGGAGAGCGTTGTCGGCGGCGTCGGCGCTCTTCTTCTTGGGGGTAGATTTCCCTTTCTTTTGGCGAGGTGCCACAGCAGCGGGAGAGCTCTTGGAGGGTGTTCTTGCTGCTGTGGGTGGAGGTTCAATAGCGAGCGGTAGATCATGGATCATCAAGGCTTGCTCGCTGGGAATGGAGACATGATCAAGGATGTCTTCGAGGCCGACTTGGCGGCAAAGCTCGCTGGTGGTGACGGAGACGTCGAGGCTTGGGATGCTACTGTCCATGGTGCTGGGCAAAAGCTTTTTTTTTTGTGCGAAAAGGACAAGGTGGAAGAAAGGTGCAAGGGAAAGATGAAAGAAAACACCTTCATTTATAGATAAAAGCATGGAAAGAATTAATTTGATTTTTCCCGCAGCATGGAAGGCACTAAGCAGGGAGATTTGATCTTGTGACCGTTGGAGACAAAAGATGAAAGAAAAAAGTGACCGTTTGGGGTCTGTACTTGGTTCGGCCGAACCAGCAAGGGGGTTCGGCCGAACTGTACTGGGCCCCTCTCGGTCTCCTTCTTTTTCTCGGTTGATTGCTTGCTAAAATTATTTCGGGGAAAGAGCTACTACGGGATATAGATAAGAAAGAGCTATCATGAGAGAAAATTTAAATTAATCAAGTGCATGACATCAAATTCTTTATCTTTATCGGGCTCGAAATAAATTTTAAGGCGCCGACCATTTACCTTAAATATTTTACCTTCGTCGTCTTGAAGTGTGATTGCTCCATGTGACGAGGTGTCAATAACCGTGTATGGTCCGTCCCATTTACTTCTTAATTTTCCATGCCCGAAGAGTTTCACCCGTGAATTGAATAGCAAGACCTTATCTCCAACCTTAAATACCTTTATCTTTATCTTTTTGTCGTGCCACCTTTTTGTCCTTTCTTTGTATATAGCTGAGTTGTGGTACGCTTTGTCTCTCCATTCTTCTAACTCAGCTATCTCCATTTTTCTTTTGCGTCCGGCACCATTAAAGTCCATGTTCCATTTCCGGATGGCCCAATACGCTCGGTGTTCCGTCTCGACGGGTAAATGACATGTTTTCCCGTACACGAGCTGGTATGGGGACATGCCTATGGGTGTCTTGTATGCTGTACGGTATGCCCATAGTGCATCGGGTAGCTTGTCCTTCCATCCCTTCCCCATTTCTGTTACGGTCTTTTGCGGGATCCGCTTGATTTGCTTGTTTGAGGTCTCGGCCTGCCCACCGGTTTGAGGGTGGTATGGAGTAGCGATATTATGCCTTGATCCAAGTTCTCTTAGGAAGCTTCGGAAGGTCTTATCAATGAAGTGTGACCCTCCGTCGCTTATCACTAGCTTCGGTGTTCCAAACCTTGGGAAGATAATTTCGTGGAACATCCGGCGAGCATGCTTGGCATTTGCGGCCCTGCAAGGCATTGCTTCCACCCACTTAGACACGTAGTCTACCGCCACCAAGATGTATTCGCAGTCATGTGACTTGGTGAACGGTCCCATGAAGTCAATGCCCCATACGTCGAAGAGCTCGACTTGTAAATTGTAGTTGAGGGGCATTGCATCTCTTGCCGTGATGCCTCCAACTTTTTGACATTCCGGGCATCGCTCGACAAATTCCTTTGTGTCTTCGTACATGGCTGGCCAAAAGAAGCCACTTTGCCATATCTTGGCCTCGTGTACGAAACACGCCGTAGTGTCCCCCGTATGGCGATGCATGGCACTTCTCAATGATTCGTGTGCTCTCGGGTATGGGCACACATCGCCTTAGCAATCCATCGGCGCAGACACGGTAAAGGAAGGGCTCTTCCCATAAGTGACGGCGACTCTCATAGATGAGTCGTTTCTTGCTCTTTCCAGGTGGTACGTACCCCGTTGCCATGAAGTTCACAATGTCGGCGTACCATGGATGTGAGTCCCTCACTAGGAGCAGCATGTCATCGCGTAGGAAATCATTGATGGGTAATTCCTGCAGGTTAGTGAATTGTATACGCGACAAATGATCTCGCCACGGAATTTTCTACTCCTTTCTTATCACGGATTTCTACATCAAATTCTTGGAGTAGAAGAACCCATCGTATCAAACGAGGTTTAGCATCCTTCTTATTGAGCAAAAACTTTAAAGCAGCATGATCGGTGTAAACAATGACTTTTGCTCCGAGTCAAGTAGGATCTAAACTTATCAAAAGCAAAAACAACAGCAAGGAGCTCTTTTTCGGTGGTAGTGTAATTTAACCGAGCTCCAGTCAAGGTTTTGCTTGCATAGGAGATTGCATGATGCTTTTTATCTCTAGTTTGGCCAAGAACAGCCCCCACAGCAAAATCACTAGCATCACACATTATCTCAAAAGGCAGCGTCCAATCGGGGGTTGGATAATTGGCGCCGAGATGAGTGCATTCTTAAGGGTAGTGAAAGCAGTCATGCATTCATCGAGTAAACTCAAAGGGTGCATCCTTCGCAAGCAGATTTGTAAGGGGTCTAGCAATTTGAGAGAAATCTTTGATAAAACGACGATAGAACCCCGCATGTCCCGCAAAGCTGCGAATGCCCCTAACATTCATAGGAGGTGGAAGCTTTTCTATAACTTCTAATTTAGCTTTATCCACCTCTATCCCCCTTTCGTAAATCAAATGCCCCAGAACTATGCCTTCTCTAACCATGAAATGGCATTTCTCCCAATTGAGCACTAAATCATTTTCTTGACAACGTTGCAAGACCTTGTCTAAATTTTCTAAACAATGATCGAAGGTTTTTCCATAAACAGAGAAATCATCCATGAATACTTCCATAATCTCTTCGATCATGTCGGAAAAGATAGACATCATGCAACGTTGAAAAGAAGCAGGTGCATTGCAAAGCCCAAAAGACATTCGTCGATAGGCGTAAGTTCCATAGGGGCATGTGAAAGTGGTTTTACTTTGATCGTCGGGATGGATGGGGATTTGATGATATCCTGAATACCCATCAAGGAAACAAAAGAAAGAATTATTTGCCAGCCGTTCCAACATCTCATCGATGAAGGGCAGCGGAAAATGATCCTTCTTTGTAGCCTTGTTAAGTTTTCGGTAATCTATGCACATCCTCCATCCCGTGACGGTGCGTTGAGGGATCAACTCATTTTTGTCATTATGGACGACCGTCATTCCTCCTTTCTTGGGTACAACCTGCACTGGACTCACCCACTCGCTGTGTGGAACAGGATAGATAATGCCGAGCATGTAAAAGTTTTAAGACCTCCTTTTTAACGACCTCCCGCATCGCATTGTTCAACCTCCTTTGAGGTTCCCTAGATGGTGTACTATCGGGGTCTATGGGAATGCGATGGGTGCAAAGAGCAGGGCTGATTCCCTTGAGGTCTCCAAGCGAGTACCCAAAAACGGAGTGATGTTTTTCTAGCACGGCTAAGAGTTTTGCAGTTTCCTCCTCCGAAAGCTTGTCACTTATGATGACAGGGGTTTCGGGATTTCCGTGAAGAAAAACGTAGCGCAAGCCTCGGTGGAAGAGTTTTGAGCTCTACGGGAGGTGGCGTAGGTGTAAAAGTTTCGGGCAGCTCAAAAGTTTCCGCCGAATCATCCTCTTCTAAAATGAAATCAAGAGCATCTTCATCCAAGGATGATTCGGGGTTTTCATGAGGAAAAATTGCCATAACCTCCTTCATGCATTCTTCTTCCACAAGCGGCTCCTCGGCAAAAGAGTTTTGTGCATGAATGATAGGAAGAGAAAAAGTTTTCTTGCCGAGGGTGAAGTCTAAGGTTCCTCGAAGGTGATATCCCTAGGAAAAGCTTTTCTATGGGATGACCGACCAAAACATCGAAATCCAGGATTCCGAAAACGTGAAAGTCCAAGGAAACCTCTCGCTTCATTACGCTTAATGCAAACATCCCTAATGATCCCCAAACTCTCAAAAAATTGCCCCGGTGGGGCTTTAAGGAGTTTGTCGGAAGGTGCCCATGTCTCGTTTCCAAATAAAGTTGAAGCAAAAGATTCGGACATGATGTTGGCACCTACTAGAGGATTATAGAGAACATCTACCATTACTCCCCGAATTGAGCCACGAATGGTTGATCTAGGATGATCAAGTCGAAGAACTTCCGAAGAAAGTTCGTTTTCCATCAACCATTCATCGCTCATAATTGCTGTCAACTTCCGAACAGTTTTTAAGAGAAGAGATTTTTCAATAGGTTCGGGGTTGGTGCGAGGAGTGCTGGTTTCTTTTGATAGGAGTAGTTCAAGGTGTTTCCAAAATCTTCAAAAATTTCTTCCTTGAACTCAAATGGGAACTCAAGAGGTTCATCTTCCTCTATCATTGTTCTTGTGTTAGATGAGGACTCGAGTGCTAGGTGCTCCATCATGGGCACCAAGTGTTGTATCTCTTGCACAACGAGTTCCTCATCTTCCGACTCCGGCTCTACGAGTAAGTCAGCGGAAAAAGGTGTGTTTTCCACAATTCGATCCAAAAGTTCGTGTGCTTCCGCTATGGTCTTATGAGAAAAAGATCCACCCGCGGCCGTGTCAAGATAAAGTGCGGTATCGTTGCTCAATCCCGAATAAAAGTGTTGTAATAAAACGGGTTCGGGGAGCAATAATTCTGGTCCGGAGTCCGTTAGAGAACAGAACCGAATCCATGACGCACTTAAGGTTTCCTTTTCTTCTTGTCGAAAGCCTATTATTTCCGCTCGTAGAGAAGTGATACGAGATACGGGGAAGAATGCTAGACAAAATTTGTCTCGCAATTCTTTCCAATCACCGTTCACTCTCTTAGCGGTGTAAGTGTACCATTGCTTCGCCTTCTCATTGAGAGAGAAGGGAAACAACTTCCACTTCAATGTTTCTTGTGTCATGCCATGGATCAATCGGCATGAACACAAATGTTCAAACTCTCGCAAGTGTTCATAAGGATTTTCATGTTTAAAACCCGAAAAGGATAAACCTCTAATCATCGAAATGTAATCGGGGAGAACTCATAGCCAGGTGAAGAAATAGGTTGTGATGATGATGGTGGCTCTAAGAGTTCACCCCGTGGAGTGGAGAAAGATTGGATGGTTGGGTGTGACTCCATGATATGTTTTTGTGAAATTTTGAATGTAAGGAAAAAAATAAAAACAGAACGGTAAGTAAGATAGATTACGAGGGCAAACCTGATTCGTTACAAAGATAACAACCGTTCCCCGACAACGGCGCCGAAATGCTTGTTGGTATTTCTTACGTCACGAATGAATCCGCAAGCGCACGGAATACCGTTGTAGCACTTCACCCGGGAGTATTCCAAGGTATCGTATTTATATCCGCAGGGAACAGAGTATTTCTGCAACAAGGTTAGTTTACCCAAGGACAACCAAGACAACGTAGCAAAATAGGGTCGAGAGGGTGACTCTTATCTATTTATCCTTTAAGGGTAGACGAACGCAAGCTAGACTTGTTTACTTCGGGCACCGTCTTAGGCTTGGTCCGCCAAGCCACTCCGGTCTACGAAAGCTCTACTATGTACCCGAACGTGGAGGGTTCCTTTGGATGACAGGGCTGTCACTTCCCGCCACCTACCTCTACAAACCGTGGGGCACACAGCAAACAAAGGCGATCTCCAGCCCTAGACACCACGTCTATGCTATTGACCACTACTCTAGCCTCGGCCTAGAACCGAGTTCGAAAGCTAGAGCACTTCTTGCGAAGCGATGATCCCGTAAACAAGTATAACAAGAATTACGTCTAACACAAAGATATGTCACGATAGATAAGTAGATCACCACGTATAAATCACCAAAAAGAGTGTTTACACGCCAAGGTAAAAGAAAAGGAAATACTACTCCACTTTAAAAGGGAGGAACACTCCTTCCTCTTCCTTGCCCTCTCTCCTATTCTACTAAGATACAAGAGGCCCTTGGCCTAAGGATGAGAGTTTTGTCTTGTATCTTGATGTTGGTGGTGTGTTGAGAGAGGGGGTGTAGCTCTTTATTTATAGCCTTGGAAGGTCGGCAACTTGGAGGCGGTTCCGGACGTCGGTGGCATTAATTGCAGGTGGAACCGACCTCCGGACGTCGGTGACAAACCGCCGGAGAAAGATGGGCCGGGGGGCCCACTGTCGGCTCGGCCGAACCCACTAGGGTGGTTCGGCCGAACCGGCCTCGGACTCCCCTGGGCTTGATTCTTCTCTCGGTGCCTTCCCCTGGCTGTGTACTGGCCCAATCCACTTGCTTGGTTTGATGTTGAGGCTCTGTTTTGTGGTTTTGGGCTTTTGGACTATATTCTTTAGTCCGGGAAAATCCGTCGATTGCAAAGTCCATGTTTCGTGCATGTTTTCCCTCGTTTTCATATGAATTGCACCTGCATTCATAATTTCACCAAGACTAGTGGAATTTGTTAGAAATAATCCCTATGTCTATTCTTGGTGATGGTGTTTGATTCAAAAAGATGCAACATGTTGACGGTAAAATTGGACCATAAGGACCGTCAACACCCTCCCGGGCTGGGCTTTGGCAGTTGGCTCCCCCACTGGATGTTGGTCTTTGTTCCAGTTGCTTGTGGCCTTCTTTGTGTTGGATTTCGTGGTCATTGGCCTTTTATCTTGGAGTTGATTCCCGCGGCGAAATGGAAGTTTTGTAAAAGTGTTGATTTGTCGCCCGGGGCCCGGAATTCATCATTATCCACCCGCACACTAAAAATCTAGAGGTACAAGTGGAACTAGGTTATTTCTAAGTAAAATGCGTGTAAGACATGCCTAGTCCTTCTCATTTATTTGACTAATTGACGGTCGAAATTGGTCCGTAACGACCGTCAACACCCGGGTATTATACCATGAAATGGCGAAATACTGCGCTCCAAATCAGCTACGAAGAGGCCAAGCTCGCGCGAGTTTTAGCAAACAAGATATCCAAGCAACTTCCCTCATCAATGAAAGTCCTCTTCAATCGCACCTTGTGAACTATGGGAGCCAAGATGAGTGGATATTTACCAGCTTTTGGCAGTACTTCGGGATTATCAGCTCTGCTGAAAGTAATGGGGACTTCGGACCACCGTAGGTATTCGGGTGTGGCGGGAGCGACGGAATTAACCTCTCGAAACGCCAACTTTTGCTTCCTCTTCGACTCGTAAGCGTCCGGGCCTCCATAAATCATGTTCACCTCTCGAGTCGGTTCTTGAAAACCTTCGTCATCCCCATTGTCATCGTGCTTTTCATCCTTGCCCTTGTCATCTCTCCGGTTCCGATGAGCGATCGGGGCGCGACCTTTAAGGCAAGCCGAGCAAACGGCCTTAACGAGAAGCACTCCTTGGCTTTATGATTCCCATTATGAGTCATGCAAGGGCCCTCTAGAAGTGTTTCGAACGACAATCATTGTCTTGGACCTCTCTTAGGAGTTGCCGGCCGGTCTCCTCCATGAGACCGGTCGACAGCCTGCAACAAGGTGATCCGCCTTTCGCTTGTTGTTGTTCTTGGATCCGGATCGGTTGCCTTGGTCATGCTTCGGTTCGTTCCCTTTGTTCTCACGCAAATTGACCACGTTTGATTCTCTAGCAAGCATATCATCTCGCTATCTTGAAGCACTCGACGCCGTCATGGCAAGGTTTCGATTGCGCCTTCCAATCTTGTGAACTAAGGCTTCACTTCGACGGCAGCTGGAAACGCCGCAATTAGTTGCTGATCGGGAACATTGGGGATTAAGGCTTTTTTGTTGTAGAAACGCCTGATGAAGTCTCGTGAGAGGTTCGTCGGGCTTACGCTTCGACTCGTTGAGGTCGAAGTAATTCCCTGGCTTCTCACAAGTTGCTTGGAAATGCTCTACGAACTTTTTGGTGAGGTCGCCCCAAGAAGAGATAGATTTCTCGGGTAGGGACTGCAACCACAAGCGTCCAGCCTGCTCCATGGACATGGGGAGGTAATTAGCTAGCACAAATGTATCTCCTCCTGCTGACCGGATGGCGGTGGTGTACATGCGTAGCCACTCGGCAGGAGGTGCTTTACCATCATACTTATCAATGGCCCCGGGCTTAAATCCCCGGGATATTTGCAAATGCGTAAATCTCGCGTGAAAGCGGGAATCACGGAGTACTCGTCATATTCCGGACCGGTGAAGGGGATCGTCGACGAGGGTAATGCCGGTAGTTGCTATCTCTATCATCATCGGAGTAGTCATAATATCGATCATCTTGATACCTATCTCCTGATCCATCCCGACGATCATTGTTAGCCGGTTGTGCGGTCCGCGAAGGGGGAGGCGGAGGCGGAGGCGGAGGCGCCGCTTGGCGATCATTATTGTCATGTCGAGGCTCCACATCTCTGTTTCGTTGTCGCGTTCCCTTCGATCCCCGGTATCACGGCGGTCTCGGCCGGTCGTCCCGATGAGCATGTCGGTTACCTTGCCCTCGCTGGTCATTGCGCGGAGGATTTCCACCACGGGGCGGCGCCGAAGCAGCCGGTCCACGCCGAGGCGAATTAGTTAGTGCGGGCAAGGCGGGGCGGGTCCTGCGGACGATGATCCACATGACCGGTGCGACGCCTCTCATCTTCTTTATGTCTCCGACGTTCTTCCGTTCCCTCTACATGGTGATCGATGAGGACGTTACGAGCGTCTCGGTTACCATTAAGCGATACGCGCAAATCTTGGTCCGGAGCTCGTTCATGTGCATCCGCGATCGGGGTGTGTCGAGGCCGAAGCCTTCCTCTAGAGGAAGCTCCTTCGGACCGGGCTCTCGTAGGCTGCTCCGAGCGAGAACGCGAGCGGCTTGAAGATTCCGACCTGTGATGAACGAGTTGATTTGTTTGTAGAGCAGCCGCATCTACCAAATTCGGAGCGCGTTGCAACCCCGGTGTTGCATTGAAGACTTCTTCCGGTATTGTCTCAAGGATTTGTTTCAATCCCACAATGTTGTGAATCGGCGACGTGAAGACCCGTGCGCCATTTAACTCCACTTCCATGCAACTCAAATCCAAAGCTCTACTCGAAGAACGATGTCGCCTTCCACTGCGACATCCACATCGGCTGTTATATCCTCGGGGACGTTCCTTTCGGGTCTCCGGACCGGTCCGGTAGTGGGCCCGTGGTCGGGGAGCGGTCGCGGGAACGCTTCCTCCGGCCTCGATCGGTACCAGCAGCATTTGCGTGCGGATTCGCGGCTGAAGGTTGTGGAGGTTGTTCATCTCCATCCGCTTCTTCCGTTTCACGACGACGACGATCGGATTCGTCTCTCGCCATCCTTGCTTCTTCTTCACAGCTTCCTCGGGATTGAGTTGGCGAATAACTGGTCCTGTCATGAACATTTGGAAGAAAACCGGATGTTCTTCCTCGAAGTCATCAACAAACTCGCTAGAGCGGCTTATCCTTACGGACTAAGCACCAATCTAAGATGCGGGCGGTCCGATTGTTCGCGCTAAAGCTCCGTCGGATCCACCGAGTTCTAAGCCCAAGGTGCCAACCGTGGCGGATGATCGCGCTTCGAAGCTGCGGCCCGACAACGAGTCGGATTCATCAAAAGCAGTTTTCCGATCGAATCAGCTTCAAAGTCGAGGGACCCGAAGCGGATCTTGAAGCCGGTCTCGAAGTCGACGACGAACGAAGAGGCCATCGAACTCGCTAGGAACTCGCCGGGACCCCTTCTTGGCGCGCCAAATGTCGAGTCTTAAACTCGGCACTAGTACTACCCGGTCCCTCACGAGTGTGGAATTCGATGGTGCAACACACGAAACACACAAGAACACAAGATTTTAGACAGGTTCGGGGCCCTCAAATTGAGAGTAATACCCTACGTCCCGTATGTTATGTATTGCCTTTAGCGGATTGCTAATTGCAAGATCTCGGAGAGTTTTCGGGGGTCCCTGCTCCGCCTTATATATCCGGGGAGCTAGGGTTACATGCAGAGTCCTAGTCGGTTACATGAATTACATATATGGGAGCTCTATCTCTAGCTTTCTTTATTGATTCGAGTCCTAACAGACTACTAATTATTCCTTAGCTTGCTTCTCAAGTCATCATACGTCGGTATTGATATCCGCTCGATTTCCATACCGGTATATAGAATCCTCTATTGTTCCGGACCGGTCGAGAACCGATCTACCAGCTATCTCCATCACCTTTATCGTTATTGATTTGTTACCGTGTCTTTGCGCATCCCTTCCTTTATCATCTCGTATACCCATAAGGCAAGTATACGACAGCTAGAACACCATTTGGTGGATTTCTTAATTCATCATAGTCCGAGTTTGGCTTAGATACAACTGATATTTATACTAGGAACACCCCTCCTTGCTTGGTCCGGACGAGGTGAAACTTATTTATGAAGTAAATAAGTTGAAAGGTGTGATAAGTTTATTCCGGAGAGGTCTCGGGTGTCCTTCGGTCTTCCCGACACGTCTTCAATAAAATGACCATTACTTCTTCATGGGGAGTCCAAGTGATAAGCCGTTTTGTGGAGGTCAAAGTGGACCTCATTATCTTTCAACCAATGTGTATTATGGAAGGTGAAATCCAAAGGTTGTGTGCGCATTGCATCAATTGTTTGACCCTTTTGTCGGCATGTTGGGTGCTGGTTCAGCTTCCATGTAACTCGTCTCCTCCTCATCTCCTCTTGTCTAGCAACATCTTGTGTGCACCTTAGCAAGACATATGTACAACATTTAGTTAGTATAAAATTCTCATTTATATTAGGTAAAAATTCAGTAAGGAGAGAGTTCAGCTCTTGTTGTAGTTTCTTTTCACAGACTTCGAGTAATCGGTCCTTGTAGTGGCATAGTTGATTCTTCTCTTGAATACTTCCATTGTTTTCATTAGTGGTTATATGACCATGCTCTTGATTTATGTTATCTTGATCATCATTTACAAGTGTGGCTGAGATGTCCTCATCGGTAGTGCTCGTGTCCTCACCAGCCACCAAGAAGTTGTCACCGGCAGAGCTTGCGGCGTGCCAACTCGGTGGTACATGCTTCCACTATGACCAACTGTTCTCACAGGCCCACCGCAAGGAGTGCAAGCAACTATTCGTGATAGAGGTGGCCTGCACCAACTACGAGGATGCACCCACTGTATCCGTGGAGGAAACGGTGATCTCCATCTTGGCACCGACGGGCATCCACCCTCGCGCTGCTCGCACCATGCATGTGGTTGTCTACATGGGTGGCACACGGCTAACTGCGCTCCTAGACTCGGGATCCACGCATAACTTCGTCGACAGCGGTGCGGTGGCAAGAGCAGGGATCAAGTTCCAACCTCGTACGGGTCTCCGAGTTGTGGTGGTGAGCGACGATCGCGTTGAGAGCTCCGGTTGCTTGTGGCGACCTCGGCATCACCATTGGCAGCGAGCCCTTCTCCATCCGGTGCTATGGCCTCGACTTGGGGTCCTACGAGATGGTGCTCGGCGTCCGGTGGCTCGAATCCCGCGGGCCAAAACCGTGGGACTTTAGCAAGAGCGCGATGGCCTTCACGAGGGGTGATCACCACGTCATGTGGGAAGGCATGGTGACGTTGACTTCACCTCTGCGGCCACGGTGGATCCGGATCTCCTGCATGAGTTGCTAGCCTTGTACGAGCGCCTTCTCCACCGAGCCAACGAGATCGTCACCTGCATGGCACCGCAGCCATCACATCCGCCTCAAGCCGGGACAACGGTAATCTTCCTGCGACCGTACCACTACGCACACCTCTAGAAGGAGGAAGCTGGAATGGCAGTGTGCCAAGATGCTTCGACTTGGAGTCATCGAGCCATGTTCCTCGGCTTTCTCCGCACCGGTCCTGCTCGTGAAGAAGCTTGATGGCACGTGGTGGTTCTGCGTCGACTATCGCTCCCTCAACAACGCTATGATCAAAGACAAGTTCCCGATCCCGGTTGTGGAGGAACTTTTGGACGAGCTCCACGGCGCCAAGTTGTTCACCAAGCTTGACCTTCGCTCCGGCTACCACCAGGTGCTCATGCACCCGGAGGACTTCGAGAAGACCGCCTTCCACACGCATCAAGGGTTGTTCGAGTTCCTGGTCATGCCGTTTGGGCTCACCAACTCCCGGCAATGTTCCGGGCACTCATAAACGACATTTTGCAGCGGTTTGAACTCATGTTTTCGGTGACATTGTCATCTACAACCCTACTTGGACCGATCACTTGCGCCATGTGCGCCTTGTGTTGTCTACGCTGCAGGATCTCTAGCTCTTCCTCAACAACTCAAAGTGTTTCTTTGGCACCCGCTCAATCGCGTACTTGGGTCACATTATCTCCGCTACCTAGTCCGGCCGTGGATGAGGAGAAGGTGAAGGCAATGCTCGCATGGCTAGTACCGACTACGGTGCGCGTGGTGCGTGCCTTCTTCGGACTTGCTAGTTATTATCGGTGGTTCATACGTGATTATGGGGCGATCACGGCACCACTCACCAAGCTGTTGCGCAAGGAAGGCTTCCGCTGGTCACCAATAGCGAGGCGGCGTTTCGCTCCCTACAAAGAGTGCTCACGACGGCGTCGGTCCTTCAGCTACCTGCGTTTGACACCGAGTTCATTGTGGAATGTGACGCCTCCAGCTCCGACTTCGGTGCAGTGCTGCACCAAGGTGGGGACCACATCACCTTCTTCAGCCGGCAAATCGCCGCCCATCACGCCAAGTCGGCGGCCTATGAACGAAACCGATTGCCTGGTCCAGGCTGTCCGCCATTGGTGCCCGTACCTTTGGGGACAAGTGTTCCCGATCCGAACCGAGAGGTCAATTCTTCTAGCAATTTTTTCTGCATATTAATTTTGTTAGGGTCTAGTCTCTATCAACTTTAGAGAAGAAAAGTCAAATAGGCTAAATTTTTTCTTTCCTTATATGAGACTTTCATTTGGGTATAGTTCGGTAGATGGTTGTTTCTTTGCTTGATCCTTACTGCGGGGAAGCTTACCCAATAAATTGTGCACTATTTAAATTAATAGAAGAAGGATTCAAGTGTAATTTTGTGGAAAAAAAGGTCCAGATTAGTTTTTCCTTTTGTGGGTCCTTTACACTTCGTTACCAAAGTCATTTGCGCCACTCTCTAGCATTAAAGAACAATACAAAAAAAAGAGCCGAAAGAAAAGAGGTGCATAAAAAAGAAACGAATAAAAAAAAGCCGCACCAAAAAAAAGGAACAGAACATATAAAATATTTCAAAGTTGCTTCCATCCTTTGTGTTCTTTGTTTAGTCATTTTCTATGCTTTGCTTGACCTAGGTGAGAGACATCTTTAGGCCGGTGACATAGACTTAGCTTGGGTCTATTATTCAGTTATGCAATTCTAAATTAAAAATTTGATATTCCTTGCTACTATATTTTGCCTATCCAAACCTCACATATATATACTTCTGAACAAGCACAATTTTGGAACCCTCGCAACTCGTCGGTTCACACTCTTCATGTATCTTTTGCTTTGCTAATAGTAAGAACCTTGTAAGAGCTTGGTTAGATGTTTCCATTTGCATATTGAGAGCTTCCACTATTATCAAATATTAGTGATAGGAAAATATACTTTTGTGTTGTCTTTTGTTGTCTTCTAACAATGACAGAGTTCTTCATATCCACCAACATACGATGGTGTGGGTGCCGATGAGTACATTGCTTGGTAAATTGCCATTGATAACATCTTTGCAACTCGCTTCATGTGTCCAAGGAGGAAGGTTACAAATGCAGCTAGTGTTTTGCGACACTTAGCTCTAGCTTGGTGGGATTCTTTAAGTAATTTTGATAAACCTCAAACTTGGAATAATATGAAAATTCTTATGAGAGAAACTTTTGTTAATCTACCTTCAACCTTGACTTCATATGATAAGGTGAATAATTTAGATGATTAGCCCATTGTTGTGTCTCTTGTCCCTCCTAAATTTTTGTAGGATGCTGAACAAAAGGAAGAGGACAAAGATGACATGGAAGAAAATGAGGAGCTCACAACCTCTTGTGCAAATTCAGAACCATCACTTCATAATGCACCTATTACTCTTGTTTGGAACACAGGTAATGCCCATGGTGCTGCATTCACAAAAGGTGAAAATTATATTGACGTGAAGAATTTTTCTACAAACCATGCTATCATAGAGCAATTGTTAGTGGAACCATTTTTGAATTTATCTTTGTCACATGATGATTTGCTTGATGCTCCTTGTGATAAATATGAACTGTGTGACAATGATTCAGTTTTACATGCTTTGGACCCAAATACTATTGCTGAAAACAAACATGTTATGCACAATGCTAGTGCAAATGATGAGCTAAAACTGTTGTCTTCTTTATAACCTTTGGGTTATATTGAACTTTATAATTTTTGTAATCTAGATTGTTTGGTGGAGAAACTTTTCTAATATGCAGAGTTGCTTTGGTTCGATAAACATATATATCATGTCGTTGGCAAATATGACAACAAAGGACAATATTTGATACATAGACTGTACATTCGTAGCAATATGAATTCTCCTTTTGTTGTGTAAGATTAAGATCGATTAGAGGACAACCATACTGCACTTTATAGTTCACATTCCTCTAGTTCTGTTTTCATGAAACAAATTTACTATAAAGGAGGACCTCTCTTGTTGCTATCTATGCTTGTTCGTACTAATCTTTTGAAGGGTAGTGTTGACAAATATTGTGTGTCTTCTGGTCAAGAAGCCTACATGTTTGCTAAAATTTTTATGCAAGATGCCACAATACATAATTGGAAACATAGTAACATCTCTCACGAGTATTTTGGTTCCCATTGTTTTTGCAACCCCGTTGTCCTTTGTGTTGTGCAAGATCGGTTTCATGTACAATTGATGCCGAGGACGACTTTTCATCAAGAAGAGGAGGATGAGGAGGACATAACAACCATTCACATATCAATGAGTGGTGCATGGAGGGTAGAAGAAGGAGTCCAAAAAGGGTTTCCAAGACATGAAGAAGGCATGAGGCTAATTCAACTCGAGTCCCCAAGGTGGAGGCCCAAATCAACTCAAGTTCGAGTCTGTTTCGGAGTCCGAGAAAGAGTCTGCACCAAAACAAATGCCGAGGTTGCATACGAAGTCTGTTTTGGACATTCTTTATATGGATGGAAGGAAATTTGATCACCTTCTAATGGTGCTGGTCTCATATACAAATTCGGCTCGAGTCCACGAGAATCAATGAAATAAGAAGACGTCCAAAAATTATCCTGGTGTTGCACTACCATATTTTGGCCTTTGGACCGTGTATTTTGTTGAGCCCACATAGGGCTGCGTCTAGGAGGGATGGACGACCGTAGGGTCCTCATGAGCAGCCGTCGCCCCTTCCTTAGAGTTTGGGTTTTGCTTAATTTATTCTGTCAAGAACAGTTTTGCCGTTTTGTCGGTTTATGAGACCCCAACTCGTTGCGAGTTTAATCATATAGTTTCAATTTGGTTGCTTCTACCTTGTTCTTGCTTGTGTTCTTCAATTCGCAGGTAAGGATTAGCCTTCTTGGCGAGGTCAATCATGCTTGCATGATTGATAACTAGAGGAGACGTGGTGCTGCGATTGCAGGGTTCAGAACGTGTTGTTCGGAAGCCGGATCGATTTGTGTCTGGTCTCTACCAAATCGTTGTTTATCGGAATATTTCGGAAGATCGGGCCACCCAGTACACATCAAAATTCTTTTACACATAGACAAAGATTATATTGGACATGGCTCTGCTTTTTTCCCTAGAAATTCTCGAGAATTTATATCAAATTCACCTATGACACTCCTTGTGACTATCATGAATTTTTTATGCATGTATAAATTAAGCAAATCCTTAAGATCACGAGGCTGATGGAGAAGGGTGCTAGAAAATGTCTCAATTTTTATTTTATTCACTGCTTCTTAGTTCTTCATTGTTGGTATGTCACTCTTGACAATCCTTTCTGATAGTCAGAATAGTTTGTTAGTGGTTTCTCTTGTTGTTTTGTAAACCATCCGTCATCGTTTACAGTGTTTACTATTGATTATATGAATTTTCCTGGTAGTAAGGCTTATGCATGAATAGTAAACACAATATGGATGCTTCAACAGATATCCTACCCTGAATTTCTGTTTGCCACATGTGAGCTCTGTATATCGAAAAATGTTCCCATCTGTTTACCTTGTAACTGATTCTTTCTCTTTTATCACTATTTTGCAGTCATTGTTTCATTGCAACATAAAAGGCATCGATAGATATGTATGATCTCTCATAGTTGCTTTGGCTTCTAACTATACATGTTAGATATCCTGCATTTGCATTAAACTGTCTTATGATAAATCTCATACATAGATTCATTCAGAGCTAAATTAAACTTATTACCATATACTTATAAAGATTTGTGCTACAGATTAAGATTGTGCGCAGCTTGTTGTGTGATTGTAGCGTTTACAGAGTTAGTATATAGGTTAAAAGTGGAATCTATTATAAATTCACATTATCAAAATCTTTCTGCCAAATCTAAAATTGTAGTGTCGAAGTTGTAGTCCTAATTGTTGATGTCTAATTCCTGTCAGTTGCGTGGAAGAGGATACCATCTGCATTATCCTTATTGATGCATGCCTTATAGTTCAGTTTTCTGTGAAAGCATGGAACAAACTATTTTTATTGTGCAACTTCTGTAGGAAAGCAAAAGGTGATCCATATCAGCGACAACTTGCAAATATAAATCATTGTAAGTATTCTTCTGTCTTTTGCTTTGTGATTGTTCTTCTGCCTAAGCATGTAGTGGCACGTGCTTGCTTAGTATTGACTATAGTATTCTAGTAAGTAGGAGCTGCTAGGGATTTATTATTTATTTTCTGCTTGTAGTACTAAAAACATGAGTTGTCATGGTAGACTCGTTTTGGTAATCAGAGTTTGCAATGACATCATTATTGGACACTCGTTTTCGAGTCTACAATGATGAGGTCATTGTAGACTCGAAAAGTAGAGTCTCCAATGACATGTCATTAAAGACGAAAATTTGGAGACTCCAAAAATTAGAGTCTAAACAGCTCCACATGGCTACAATGGGACTAATAGTACCACTGTGACTAGCATGGTAACCCTTTAGCGCAGCGTACGGTCGGCTAGGAAGACGGCGGCGCCGCGCATCAGTGGAATTGAGGCAGGTCACAATGGGTGGGTGATGACTGCTGACGTTTAATAATCTCAGAAAAAAATAAAGAAGGTCCTGACATCTTGTTTTATTTTGTGTTATATTATATATGAAGCTGAACTATTCAACTGATCTGTCGCGGCTAGATGACAAGATGGGCAGCCTTATGTGATGGTTCGCGTCCTTGGTCTTTAGTATTCTCAAACCATATATGTGCCGCGTAATTTGAATCCATTTTTGTTATGGCCATCCGCAACCGCAAAGCCCCCGTGTACCCGCAACCACACAGCATGGTTTTAGTTAGGCCATAGGACTTACCATATCCACACAAGCCCATAGCTTATCCTCATGTACGCGGCAGGTACGCGGCGCTATCTCTTCCCTGTTTCGGCTGAGTCGTTTCACTGGCTCCAACGGGAGCCACGGCGCGGCCGAGACTGATCGGCTGACAGCGACCTTTGACAGAGATTCACGGCTTCCTTGGAGATAGAGAACGCGGCCAGGGGTGGTGAATTCTCCCGTTCGGCAGGCTTGGCCGGCACGACTCGTTGTGCCTATCATCATCAACGCCAGTGGCTCAAGTGCCTAACTCGGCGGTGTGCACTGACACGTGCGCTAGTAGCGTTGCCGTAATTTGTTTTTCTTAAGCCGTGTTATGCCTTGAACAGACAAAAGTGTTTCTCTTCTTTAGATTTGGCTCGTTTCAGTTGGAAGAAGAGAAAAGAAATAGAGAAATTCCCTCCATACTTAAAAGAACTTCCAATCACCTATGTGTACCATTGAAAAACTTCTCATCCCCTCTATACCACTACTTCATTTTTTCCTGCCCCTATGTGCCACTATTGTCAAATTATGTCCAAACGGTTGGTAATAGTGTTCAAAAGACATTTTCATCCCAGAACGCATATACATGATAATTTTTTTTAACTGCCCCGTATACCACTGAATATGAACATGTGCATATGCTTGACATATTTTTTTGATTGCCAAAAGCAATACGTAGGATCAAGAAAGTGAAATAAGTTCACATATAGCACTATATTTCATATCTCAAACCAATATTCCAGATTCAGATTCAGATCACAAGTTGACATAAATTAATACTTCACAAGATAATTTCACTCATTCGTATGATGCTCTTTAACAACAAAACACATCCGTACTCTTGGAGATTACCTCGTGCAGCTAATATTCATCTCTCAAGAACATATTCATTGATATATTGATTCAAGAGCACACGAAACACTACTAGCTCACGAAACACGGCTTGAGAAAGTAATCAAAAGGCTGCTTACCTGCTTGACTCCTTGTGTTGGACGTCCTTTTCACCGCGTCCAGTCGCCTGCTCCTACAGCTGGCTTGGTCTAGCCTATCCGGCTCGCTACGCATCGATTTCACTCTCTGGGTCTGGTAGCTGCTCCGCCTGCACGTCAGCACATCGTGCTATGCCTCCCGGATTTCGTGTTGCTTGCTGCCGCCTAGGGTCGACCCACAGAATTTGGTGGCCCGGTGCGGGATATAAAATGGAGGTCCCATTGACGATAAACATAATAAAATAATACATCAATTACAGTAAAACAAAATCATTACCAACTTCTGATATTGTTGCTTTATAGTCACATCTCTATGATTTATCAAACTCATCTATACGTTTCTTTTTTCTTCTTTTCTAGTGGACTACATGTGATGCTATTGGATAGTACTCCTACAAACTGAAAAGGAAACCATCAAAGTCGAATCAATTTGGAGTTTGTCACTACGGCAAAACCGCACTGTAGCGGCGGGCTGAATTCGGCCTAGCGACGCGGCCCAAACCGGCCCGCCGCAACAGTGATGGGCCGGTCACCTGGAAAAGCCGACCGCCGCTATAGAGGCCTTCGGACAGCACGGTGAGCTTCTACACCGTTGACGGCCCGGAAATTCGGACAAAAATCGAAAAACAAGGGGGGAGGGTTTGAGTTCGTTTTTCTTGGATAGATTTGTTCCCTAGGGTAAGGGGAATCTATCCCATGTATTATTTCTACCTATCATGTTGGAATCTAGTAGAATTTTGGCTTTGTAATTTACTTTGAATTTTATGCCTATTTATCACAATTCTCTAGATTTGTAGAGCTATGGTTGGTTTTTGTCATCTATTTGTATCTTGAGTCTTTTACATGGAGAAAAGTTGTACCTCTAGGCTTCTCATGGAGGAAAATTATATATCTAGGTTTCTCATGATAGATGGAGAGCTAGGTGTTGACGGTCGTTACGACCAATTTCGACCGTCAATTAGTCAAATAAATGAGAAGGACTAGGCATGTCTTACACGCATTTTACTTAGAAATAACCTAGTTCCACTTGTACCTCTAGATTTTTAGTGTGCAGGTGGATAATGATGAATTCCAGGCCCCGAGGCGACAAATCAACACTTTTACAAAACTTCCACTTCGCCGCGGGAATCAACTCCAAGATAAAAGGCCAATGACCACGAAATACAACACAAAGAAGGCCACAAGCACCTGGATCAAAGACCAACATCCAAGTGGGGAGCCAATCGCCAAAGCCCAGCCCAGGAGGGGCCGGGACCGGCTCGCCGAACCCACCAGGGTGGTTCGGCCGAACCAGTATGGTGGCCCCCCGGCCCACTTTTCTCCGGCGGTTTGCCCACCGCCTCCGGAGGTCGGTTCCACGCGCATTAAATGCCACCGACCTACGAAACCGCCTCCAGGAGCCGACCTTTCAAGCCTATATAAGGAGGGGTACCCCCCTCCTTAAGACACACAACAACACAAGGATCATTCTCTCCTCACATTAGAAGTTTAGAGGCTTTCTAGGTAGTGCTAGGCTTAGTAGTGGGCTGCCTCATTGCTCCCAAGGTCTTGTGGAGAATTGGGTATAGCTCTTGTATCCTCTCTTTGTAAGACTTGATCTTTTATATATGGAATACTTTCGTTTATATCCTTGTCATGAGCTTGACAGAGTAGCCATGATCTTGCTTGATCGTTCATCGTTCGTTCATATGAGTTCATCGTTCGTTCTTCGTTCTTCATTAATAGGAGATGAACACATATCGAATGTTCTTCGTTCATTCATACTTGATCATCGATTACTCTTGCTCTTACTTGGTTGATTGCCGTTCGTCGCTCATTCTTGAGCGACGAACGCCTTTGCATGACTTAGTGCTAGCTTTGATCCTTTCATCCGGCTTATGCTAGTTAGACTAGTGTTCTTATGAATAGGTTTCGGGTTCATCAGTCCCGCAAGGGTGCTCTAGATTTGCCACCATGTCGATCCGTAGGATTGGGGTGCCTCGAGGGATCTAGAGTTGTGGTTAGTGACGCCGGCATGGTGCTGGGGTTATCTACCCACCTTTGAATGTGCTTCGTGTCCCACGGTTTGTAGAGGTAGGTGACAAGAAGTGATAGCCTTGTCATCCAAAGTAATCCTCCACGTTCGGGCATGGCATAGGAGTCTAAAAGGCCGGAGTCGCGAGGCGGACCTCGCGTAAGACGGATCTCCCGATGATGCCTAGGCATTAGACGCTTGCTTGCGCTTGCATGATCTTGGATGTTAGGTAGAAGCTGTGCACTCATATGAATGTTGTATCATTAGGAGTAGTGGTCTCGCTAGTCTAGTTTAGCTTTATCTAGGATTGCCTCTATCCCTTTTATTAGAGAATGCATTGCCTTGGTGTGTGTCACACTATCCTCAATTTATTGCTCCTAACCCCTGCATTGGAATGTGATTACTTCATCACTCTTTTGTAACACCATGAGCATAAGTACTCTTATCAACCATGTCTTCCTTTGGGAAAATATAAATACGATACCCTTGAATACTCTCGGGTGAAATGCTACAACGGGTTATCCGTCCGCTTGCGGATATTCATGACCCACCTTATAATACATATCTAGTACTTGTACTCGGATGTGGATTATTTGGTTAAATAGTGCAAGTGACTTAAACCCTTGGCTCTCCCGCGGTCACGTGTTTCTTTCCGCGTGACCTTAAGAGATGCCAACAAGCATTTCTCGGCGCCGTTGCTCGGGGAAGACATTGGTTAATAAGAATACAATGAATGTTCATGATTACACTTGATGATGCTTTAATCATTACCTTTGCAGGCTAACCTTGATCTGTTTTCTCTTCAATGTGAAAACAGGATAGTGCATGCGTGGATTCAACTTGCCGAAAAACTTCGTTGATAATCCCGAGGCTCTTGCGAGAAAGACTCGACCTCGCGTCGTTGTCTCTCCTCAAGAACCCACGACAAGCGAGCCCGCATCTTCCGCACCATCAACCTCAACACTCATGGCTGAAAGGACCCTTCGTGACTACTCGCGCCCTCCGTCGCCAATGTGCCCATTGGGCCCAACGTCGACGCCGGTGCCGCAGGACTTGACATCAAGTCCAGCCTCATCACTATGGTGCAAGCCATTCCCTTTTGTGGAAAGGCCTCCGAGGACGCCAACTCTCATCTCCAACAGCTCCCGGAGATATGCAACACATCGCCCACGGCCGGAGTCAACCAAGATGCTATCGGACTTCGCCTGTTTCCCCTATCCCTCCTTGGGAAGGCGAAACAGTGGTTTTATGCCAATCGTGCAAGCATTGACACTTGGGACAAATGTTCCACGGCGTTCCTCGCCAAGTTTTTCCCGATGGGTAAAACCAATGCCCTTCGTGGAAGAATTGCAAGTTTCCAAGCAAGCGACAAATGAATCCATGCCCGAGGCATGGGAAAGGCTTCAAGAATACATTCTGGCCTGCCCTCACCATGGGATGGAGGAATGGCTCATTCTTCAACACTTCTACAACGGGTTGACACCAACAACCCGTGGACATATGGATGCCGCTGCTGGAGGAGCCTTCTTCTCCAAAACCGTTGCCCAAGCAAAAGAACTCATAGAGAAGATGGTCTCCAATCAAGGGTGGAGCGATGATCGACTCCAAACACGCTCAAGAGGCGTACACCCCGTCAAGGAGGTGGACATGCTGTCCGCCAAGGTTGACCTCCTCATAAAACGCTTGGATGAACACAACGCAAATGGTGGTGTTCATGCATTGGACTCACACATGACGTGTGAGGAATGCGGGAACACCGGCCACATGGGGAAGGATTGCCCCCATACCCATGAAGAAGCATTCTACATGAACAACAACAACGGGTATCGTCCAAACGGAGGACAAGGGTACAACCAAAACCGACCATCATATCAAGGAGGTAACAATTTTTCTCGGCTTTAACAATAATCAGCCTTCCTTGAAAGATTTGGTTTATGGCCAAGCTAAAATCAACGAATCTATCAACAAAAAGCTTGCTGCCAACGACAAAGTCTTAGAAAACATAATCGCACAAATAGAAGGCTTCTCCTCTCGCTTTCAAAAATCAGCTGAGCTTTAATAAAATGATTGAAACCCAAGTTGCTCAGCCTAGCTGCTCTTATTCCCGGTTCTAATTCTGGGAAGATCCCGGGCAACCCGAGTCTTCTTTGGAAAATGTTAATGCGGTTACCACGAGGGAGGAAAATCCACTCGGGATCCGCCATATCCTAACCATGCAGCAAAGAAGAACAGGAACGAACCGGAGGAGGAAAGCCCTTCTACTACCAAAGAAAAAGAAGAAGAACCGAAGCCAAGTGACGGGAAGAATGGAATTGAATTTCAAGACACAAGCTTCTTGCCATTCCCTCACGTAAACAGGAAGCCAAAGGAGGATGAACAATTTGCTCGATTCGTCGAGACCATCCGAAGGATTCATGTCAACGTGCCATTGTTGGACATGGTGCAAGTGCCCACATATGCACGTTACCTTAAAGACATCCTCAACAACAAGAGACCATTACCCAACGAGGAAATGGTCAAGCTCACGTAAGAGTGTAGCGCAGCTATACTCAATCGGCTTCCGTAAAAGAAGAAGGACCCCGGCTGCCCCACAATATCATGTTCCATTGGGGCACACCACTTCGACCAAGCCTTATGTGATCTTGGGGCAAGCGTCGCCGTGATGCCCAAAGAAGTCTTTGATCGTTTGAGCTACACAACCTTGACTCCTACACCAATGAGGTTGCAATTGGCGGACTCTTCGGTCCGCTACCCCGCGGGAATAGCCGAAGACGTGCCGCAAAAATTCGAGGCAACTTCATACCGGTGGACTTTGTGGTGCTTGAGATGGATATTGACAAGAACACGCCCTCATTTTGGGACGTCCCTTCCTCAGCATCGCGAACGCCCAAATTGATGTTGGGAATGGAGAAATCCGATTCCACATCAATGGGAAGGAGGAAAAGTTTGAGTTTCAACCAAGAAAAGAACAATGCTCAATGATCAAGATCAAGTATGGGCCAAATCCCTCAAACATCCGTGAAGTTGAAGTGACACCAAGAAAGACGGATAGTCTCGTCGCCTTTTGGAAGCAACTTGACAAAATTGAGAATCCGTCATGGTACCAACCCAAGAAGCCTGCAACAAGCAAGGCCGGGATTATGGGCCAAGAAGCCACTCCTTCAAGACACAAAGCCACCTACATCAACAAAGACCAACCAAGTGTGGCAAGTGAAGAAGGTGCAGCCATCTTCATCCTCCTCTCCAGGGAAAGGGCCTCGCACCACAAGGATGAAAAGAAATGGAGAAGTCCTCGCTCGCTGCACTTAAAATGGCGAAGCCCCGGCCGACAGGATAAATCGGTATTATCTTTCGATTTCTTTTTGATTTTGTTTTCCACCACATGCATTTAAAAACCTCCCTGCATACTCTATTTTACCACAAGAAAATTTTCATTTCATTTATTTGGATTTTCCGCCAGCATATTCGATATTTTTTTCACTCGCCATGCATATAAAATTTGAAAACCAAAATCCTTTTACGTCCAAATTTTCCTACTTTTGTTTGAAACTTTTGGACAACCCTTGTATCCTTATACAAAACCCAAAAAACAATTTTGCATGTTGGAATTCTCTCCAACACTTTTTCTCGAGATTTGATTTTTCAAATAAAGTTGAATTTGAGGCAACTTTCTTTGGATTTCTTATTGAGCAAATATTTCCGAGGAATATCCGGACGTAGCAACCATGGTCAATGATCATTTGGCCGTTGGGGGCTATGGGCCAAAAGGGGGAGCAAGAGGGACCCACAGCAGGCCGGCCGAACCCACCTCCTTGGTTCGGCCGAATCGCTATGACCGTTGCTCGGTCTGTCTTTTTTTCCAACGGTCATATGCCCCTTCTAACGTTCAAAAACGGCTACTTCGTGAGCTATAAGTAGAGGTGGCCGGGCCAGTAACTCTCTCCCCTCTCACACTATCATTTCCACTCCTCACTCACTTCATTCTCATTGCTCTCAAGTTTTCCATTGCCCTCACTTGCTCATTGCCTAAAAGTTCTGCAGAAATCTTTTGTTCTTGGTGTGCTTTCTAGTTTTTGGTTTGAGTTGTTTTTGTTTGGTTTTCTCGAGTTGCGATTTCTTGCTCACATGAACAACCGACGGTGTCGCCAATTTGATTTTTTCCTCACATAACCCGTTCGGAGTTGTTGTTCTTGTGTTCTTGCTCTCTTTGTGTGCAGCCATGACCGGTGCCAAGAAGCTGTTCGGGTCGATCAAGAGGTCCTTGAGCTCACGCTCAAGTTCAAGCTCTTCACGTCGAAGCACCCGCGCACGCCCCGTAGTCGAGTCACCGCCAAGTTCACCACCACAAGTCGAGGAAGAAGGGCAAGAGGGCAACATCGAGCATCGTCTCCTCACCGACACCGACCTCGACTTAGTGGGCGAGTACGAGACGCACACCTACACGCTTCTCCAACACCGCCTCTTTGCTCCTACGCGAGCATTTGACACGGAGCTGCTGCACAAAATAGGTATGGATGCTGAATTTGCTCAAGTATTTAAAGCCTTAGGGTGGACAGATTTTGCTAGTGTAGATGAGCCGGGTTCCCGCTTGCTTACACTTCAGTTTTTATGCACCCTACGAACGGTAGATGAAGGAATTTCTTTTCGGTTTTTCCGTGAATCCTACCGTTTGACTTGGAAAGAACTTAGCACTCTTCTTGGCTTTAATACTCGCTGCAATACCGACTTGGATGGTGCCCTTCCTCGCTTTCAAAGCATGCTTTTTGGGAGAGGATTACGGGTCTTCCTAGTTGCGTGCGACCTAGAACTAATCACATCCATCATCCTACCTTGCGTTTTATGCACATGTGGATTGCTATCACTCTTTTTCCAAGGAGTGATATTCGAATTGTGCGCGAGGATGAGCTAAAAATTCTTTTTGCTGCGGTTGATAAGATTAAGATTGCTCCCGTGAAAGCCATGATTCGCCAATGGATAGAAAATCTTGGGACGATAGGACCAATTGAATGTACCTCTTTAGTGACACGAATTGCCATGCGGGTGGGAGCTTTACATGATGCTAATGTTGAATACCTTGCTACACCTCGCTCTCTTATAAATAAAGATTATCTTATTCAAGGTCACTCTCTTAAGAATGGTCCGAACGATTCCCTCATATATTATTTTGTGGGATATACAAACGAGTTTCGGTTACCTAACCCGGACCTTCGTTTGTATACTCTCAAAAATCTAACCATTGAGCTCCAAGAAGCGGAGCGGTCTCGCAGAGTGTATCTTCTCGCAGGGGGCGCACAGATCGGAACAGCCATCTACCTCCGAGATGCCCACACCGCAGCCCACGGCTCATGGCGGGCCGGGGTACAGCCACCCCGGGCTTTCTCCCGGTGGGTACCCAGCCCCGCCACCTCACATGGCCGGGGATCGGCGTGGCAAACTCCGGGATATGGCCCGGGGCTGTTTTCTCCACAACAACAATGGGAGGAACACTCCACCGACTCCGGATCAGCCCAAGGCTACAACTTTGAGCAGGAGATGAACAACCTCTCCTCACAAATGGGAAGACTCCAAACCACGGCGGAAGACACCGAGTATGCGCTCAACCAACACATCTTGCAAACTCATCAATGGCAAGAGCGCACCGACACCCAGCTCACCACCCTCACCAACATGACGGAGCAACAACGATCCGATCTTTTGGCTTACTTCCGTCACATGGGGTTCATTCCACCAAACCCATGAGCAAGAACAAGCTTGGGGGGCAGCACCCTCGCTAAGGTATCATGTATCGCAACTTGTATCCTTTTTTGTCTCCTGTTTTTGCTTGTTCTTGCCTCTCATATGAAAAACAAAATAAAAATGATAAAACTAAAAAGAACAAAAAGAAGTAGCTTAGTTTCCTTTTATGCGCTGCAAGTATGCTGCTAGTCTTTCTATGTTGAGATGATGAATAGTTGCTCTATTTTATTTCTCTCATGTGCCTAGTTTATAATTTAGAACTCTCCTAGTTTTGAGTTTGTTGGCTGGCAAAACTTGCTTAGAACCTGAAACTTGTGGGCTGCACATGCTTGAGCTGCACCTAAGTTGTTGTGAGATGATGATATGGTAAAAAGAGCTGCTATGATCTTGTCCTAAGTTGAACTTGAAATCTCCGGAATTTTGTTCCCAAAAATTGCGAAATCTATAAGTTCCCAAGTGATGATAAATTCCTACCAAAGCCATATGCAAATTTCCTTTGAAAACCTTACTCATTTGCTACTTGTTACTTCATTGAGCTTTATCAAAATTGTGTGACCCTAGTGAGATGCTTTTCATACTCTCATGATCAAGATCACGTACACATTCCACCTCATATGCTACACTTCTACACCGGAAGTTAGCAACATGTCATGCCATCCACCAAAATAAAGACACTCCTCACATTTTATCACCTCTCTTAAAATATCAAAAGAAGGCATGGCTATGCAAAAGAAAAAGAAAATAAGGCTCACAAAAGATGAGCATGAGAAAAAGAAAAAAAAAAAAAAAAAAGGCTGCTCTCATTTCGAGCATGGAAAAAGAAAGAAGAAAAGATAGCCATGCCCAAAATCCAAAATAAAAAGAGGTGAAACAAAAAAAAAGGAGTAGTCACATACACCACCACCATCATTTTCACACTTGCACATCTTGATCTACGATTGTATGACTTGCTATCTCCGTGGATCCACTCTTTTGGTTTTGCAAAATATGAATGCAAGTATGCCTCATTTCATATCCTACCTTGAGCTCCACAAAAGCCTATTAGATGTAGGATGAGGCAATACACATGCCTTGGTGAGGAATACAAACACCACTAGAGCGATTCGAGAGTATCACTTGTGGAACGTGGTTTTACTTGAAAAAAAAAAATCCTTTGAAAACTTCCGGAGAATAAAAAGCAAGACAAGGGAAGAGAAAATAAATGCTCTATACACCGTTCTCTCTCTCAACCGCCCAAGGTAAAGTGAAAAGCACAAAGCCCCATGAGGACTAAGAGGAAGGGTGAGTTACCATTGCCAACTTATTCAACTCAAGGATGAGTATCTTTGTTATACACTTGGTACCTTTGAGAAGTAGGCATTATAGCAACTCCCGATCAACAACCTAAAGTTCTACTACTTGCTCGGGACGAGCAAGGGGTAAGCTTGGGGGACTTGTTGACGGTCGTTACGACCAATTTCGACCGTCAATTAGTCAAATAAATGAGAAGGACTAGGCATGTCTTACACGCATTTTACTTAGAAATAACCTAGTTCCACTTGTACCTCTAGATTTTTAGTGTGCAGGTGGATAATGATGAATTCCGTGCCCCGAGGCGACAAATCAACACTTTTACAAAACTTCCACTTCGCCGCGGGAATCAACTCCAAGATAAAAGGCCAATGACCACGAAATACAACACAAAGAAGGCCACAAGCACCTGGATCAAAGACCAACATCCAAGTGGGGAGCCAATCGCCAAAGCCCAGCCTCAGAGGGGCCAGGACCAGCTCGGCCGAACCCACCAGGGTGGTTCGGCCGAACCAGCATGGTGGCCCCCCGGCCCACTTTTCTCCGGCGGTTTGCCCACCGCCTCCGGAGGTCGGTTCCACGCGCATTAAATGCCACCGACCTACGAAACCGCCTCCAGGAGCCGACCTTTCAAGCCTATATAAGGAGGGGTACCCCCCTCCTTAACACACACAACAACACAAGGATCATTCTCTCCTCACATTAGAAGTTTAGAGGCTTTCTAGGTAGTGCTAGGCTTAGTAGTGGGCTGCCTCATTGCTCCCAAGGTCTTGTGGAGAATTGGGTATAGCTCTTGTATCCTCTCTTTGTAAGACTTGATCTTTTATATATGGAATACTTTCGTTTATATCCTTGTCATGAGCTTGACAGAGTAGCCATGATCTTGCTTGATCGTTCATCGTTCGTTCATATGAGTTCATCGTTCGTTCTTCGTTCTTCATTAATAGGAGATGAACACATATCGAATGTTCTTCGTTCATTCATACTTGATCATCGATTACTCTTGCTCTTACTTGGTTGATTGCCGTTCGTCGCTCATTCTTGAGCGACGAACGCCTTTGCATGACTTAGTGCTAGCTTTGATCCTTTCATCCGGCTTATGCTAGTTAGACTAGTGTTCTTATGAATAGGTTTCGGGTTCATCGTCCCGCAAGGGTGCTCTAGATTTGCCACCATGTCGATCCGTAGGATTGGGGTGCCTCGAGGGATCTAGAGTTGTGGTTAGTGACGCCGGCATGGTGCCGGGGTTATCTACCCACCTTTGAATGTGCTTCGTGTCCCACGGTTTGTAGAGGTAGGTGACAAGAAGTGACAGCCTTGTCATCCAAAGTAATCCTCCACGTTCGGGCATGGCATAGGAGTCTAAAAGGTCGGAGTCGCGAGGCGGACCTCGCGTAAGACGGATCTCCCGATGATGCCTAGGCATTAGACGCTTGCTTGCGCTTGCATGATCTTGGATGTTAGGTAGAAGCTGTGCACTCATATGAATGTTGTATCATTAGGAGTAGTGGTCTCGCTAGTCTAGTTTAGCTTTATCTAGGATTGCCTCTATCCCTTTTATTAGAGAATGCATTGCCTTGGTGTGTGTCACACTATCCTCAATTTATTGCTCCTAACCCCTGCATTGGAATGTGATTACTTCATCACTCTTTTGTAACACCATGAGCATAAGTACTCTTATCAACCATGTCTTCCTTTGGGAAAATATAAATACGATACCCTTGAATACTCTCGGGTGAAATGCTACAACGGGTTATCCGTCCGCTTGCGGATATTCATTACCCACCTTATAATACATATCTAGTACTTGTACTGGATGTGGATTATTTGGTTAAATAGTGCAAGTGACTTAAACCCTTGGCTCTCCCGCGGTCACGTGTTTCTTTCCGCGTGACCTTAAGAGATGCCAACACTAGGTTTGGTAAAGGAGGAAATTATTATTTTTTCGTTGAAATAATTTACGTATCTAGTTGGTCAATTTATTTGTAGCTCACAAAACTTGATCCTACGAGATATATTGTCCCATGTTTTGTTGAAGTAATTATTATTTTTGATGTGTAGTGCTTGAGGTATGGATAAATCTAGGATGTATGAGGCGTCAAGAGCGGAAAGTTATTTTCGAGGACAAGTCAATGCATTTGTCACGAAGGTCGCACCACATGCTAAGCAAGAAGGTAGGGAAGAAATACATTGTCACGTGTCGTGATTGCAAAAATAAAAAACTGTGGAAAGATATGGTTATAATCAATTCACACATAAGAAGGAGAGGTTTTGTTAAGGACTACACCGGTGGACAAAGCATGGTGAAGACGTGGTGGAGGCAATACTTGAGCAATCTGTTGATCGTGATGTTCACGATCATGTCAATGTTGAAGATGAGGAGCCTATTCGAGCCGAGGAAGTAATGGAACAGTCATGTGATTTTGATGTTGAGGAAATGTTGCAACACGTTGAACCGCAAGTGTTACTCAATGGAGGGACAACGAGAGGGTTGAGCAACTTTGCATTGCTGGAGAAAGCATCGAAGGATCCACTATACGAGGAATCTAAGGGATGCGAAAAATGGTGTACTTGTGCTACGTACAATACTTGAGCTGATGAAATTAAAGTCCATCCATGGTTGGTCGGATGCTAGTTTCACGGATTTGTTGATACTCCTTTCGGACATTCTACCGAAGCCCAACTTGTTGCTAAAAAGCACCTATTTTGCTAAGAAGCTCATAGCCTCACTTTTGTTAGGCGTGCAAAAGAATAACGTGTGCCCAAATCATTGCATATTGTATCGGGGGAATACAAGGATGTCTGTGAGATGCCCAAGATGCAAGCGTAGTCGGTACAAGTGCAAGGACAACTATGATGCATACACATCGGTTGTTAGTGGAATGAAGAGCAACAGGAATGTGAGGAAGAGGAAGAAAAGCATCACTCGTCGATGACAGCGAACAAATGAATATTCCTGCCTTGGTCATATGGTACCTAACGGTTGTTGATTGGATAAGACGCTTGTTTGCCAACCCCAAGGATGCTGAACCGATGATGTGGCATTCGCGCCCCAGGGATCCAAAGAAACTTAGTCATCCAGCTGATGGGACCCGAGTGGAAAAAGTTTGATTCTAACCATCCGGAATTCTCCGAAGAGACAAGGAACATACGGTTTGCTCCGAGTACGGACGGGATGAATTCTCATGGTCAAGCGAGGAACCCGCACAACACTTGGCCGGTTATACTATCAATATACAACTTTCCACCATGGTTGTGTCACAAGGGAAAGTACTTACGATTGACAATCCTTATATCCGGTCCGAAAGAACCCGGTAACGACATAGATGTGTTCTTGGAACCATTATTGGAACACATGCGAAACCGTGGTTAGAAGGGGTTAGTATATGGGATGAGCACCGTAGAGCACCCTTCTTGCTCAAAGCCATCATTTTTGTGACGATAAGTGATCCCAGCGCTAAGGGCGCTATCGTGACAGGTCAAAGGAAAGTATGGTTGTTTTGTATGCGTTGATGATACATCCCATGTGTATCTTTCATCATCCCGAGAAGATAGTGTACACGCGAAACCGTCGATTCCTAGCACGAAACCACATGTATCGCTCGTTGAAGAGACAATTCGATGGCACTATTGAGGAAGGCGAAGAACCTCGACGTTGGACCCCTAGTTTCGTGTTCAAGACGGTAAAGAACATCAAAGTTGTGTTTGGCAAACCGGTGAAGGGAGTTCCAAAGTGCAAAGCCCACACGCCCTTTAAGAAGCAATCTATTTTCTTCGGATACCTCGATTATCGGGCGGAACTTGAAGTGACTCATGCATTCGATCGTATGCACATTGGGAAGGGTGTATATGACAGCACTAGCAGACTTATTCTTAACCTATCCGGTAAGACAAAGGATGGACTCGGTGCACGTAGAGATCTTGTAGCGAGTAGACATTAGACGCGAGCTCCACCCGCAAGAAAGGGCGAACGGAAAATACTTTCTTCCTCCCGCATTCTACAACCTTACGCGTGAGGAGAAAATAGCATTTTGTAAGTGTCTACATAGGATTAAGTGTCCCACCGGATTCTCATCGGACGTGAAAAATCTCGTGAACATGGAAGAGCTGAAGATAAGTGGCTATAACACTCACGACTGTCACACAATGCTTTCGGTGTTCTTAGCCGTCGCCATCGTGGCTGTGAAACCCAAGTGGTTGAAGTTAACTATAACTCGCCTGTGCTACTTCGGAACGTAGTCTCGAAGAAGGTGACTAGTAAAGCGGAGTTGGATGACCTACGAACCCATATGAATGAAACAATGTGCATGCTTGAGATATGCTTCCCTCCCTCCTATTTTGATACCATGGAACACTTCATGCTTCATATCGTTGACCAGATTGCTGCGTTGGGCCCCGTCTACATGCATCATATGTTTCCCTTTGAGCGGTTCATGTATGTAATGGAACACTTTGTACAAACTCGTTCTCATCCGGAGGGTTCAATGATTGAGGGATACAACACCGAGGAGGTTATTGAGTGATGTGCCGACTACATTAAAAATGGAGGAGCTATTAGTCTTCCCGTGTCTCATCATGAGGGTTGGTCTGTCTAGAAAAGGTACACGAGGACGGAAGTCATTCTTCGACCGTGACTACAAAAGAGTGGATGCAGCACATTTTAGCGTATTACAACATACGAGAGATTGTGGGCCCATACTTTGAGAAACACTTGAGTGAGCTTCCCTAGAACCACACGGACAAGACAGAAGATTGGATCATAATGGAGCACAAGAAAACCTTCACGTCATGGTTCGAGAACCAAGAGCTTCCACGTGGGGACTCCGTAGACGAAAAAATGTTGGGAAGGTTAGCCATGAGGCCTTCGAAGAGTGTGGTTACATTTCGGGCGTACGACATCAATGGCTATACCTTTTATACTAAAGAATAGGACAAGAAAAGCAAGTGTCAAAATAGCGGTGTTCGAACACATGCCTATGATGAAGAGGATAATCCGACATCACAGTATGGGTACATCGAGGAAATATGGGAACTTAATTATGGACAAAATCTCGTTGTTCCTGTATTTAAATGCAAATGGGTGCAACACCCACAAGAGGTGGAGGTAGATGAATATGGATTGACCCTCGTCAATCTAAATAAATTCGATCACAAAGATGACCCTTGGATACTCGTTAGGATGGTAGCACAAGTGTTCTATATACTCGACCCAAAGGATGAAAAGAAGTACATTGTTATTCCCGGTAAACAAAGAGTCGTTGGAGTGAAGAATGTGCAGGATCAAGATGAATATAATCAATATGATGAAGTGCCTTTATTTATTGATCCAAGTAAGATAAGAATCATAGAAACAAGGCTCGGATATTCTACGAAATGCCCTACATGCGCTCGGATTGCAAAGGAAAAACAGTCCAAGGATGATGTACCTCTATGTTACTTTAATCTGTACCTTTAACTTATATTGTCAAGCGGCATGTAATTCATATTTTTATGTTTATGACATAACTCTATGTGTACGAATTAATATTTGTGTTTATTTTCTATCTCCTCAATAATTTAATTTTGGCATATTATTGGAATTTATTGACATTTAATTATTTCTTTGAACAATTTATCATTATTTAAATCATTTTAGAAATAATCCCATTTACATTAATATGACATGTGGACCCACAATCATTTGTAACGGCGGTTAGAAATGCCAACCGCCGCTACAAAGGACCGACTTGTGGGCCCATGCCATTTTTAGCGGCGGATGGAAACCACGTCCGCCGTTGTATAATGTTTGTCTCATAGACGGGTGGGGCCCATGGACTTTGTAACGGCGGTTGGAAATGCCAACCGCCGTTACAAAGTCCCGACATGTGGGCCCATGACATTTTTAGCGGCGGATGGCATCCACTTCCGCCGTTTTATAATATTGGTCTCACCGATAGGGGGCCCACGAGTCATTTTTAACGGCGGCGCCTCCCTCCTCGCCGGCACCTCTGCGTCGACCCTCCGCGGCGGCGCCTCCCTCCTCGCTGGCGTGCCGCACAACCCAAGGCGGCCGAAAAATATGTACTTTAAGCACAAATTCTCGGTAAGATACATTTGTCTCACTTCTCTACGCCGTTGTCCTACTATCGATGTGATTCACAAAATATTTTATAGTGTGTTAAACAAGTGAAAGGTAGTGTCCACTCGTGGCTACTACACTTGTTTGTACGTGAATAGCTTCTCCGGTTATATGTATGCCATTGTTGAGGAGAGTGACCAACATGTGCGTTTTGTTGAGTTTATCACATTCTATTGATTTTAATTACAATTGCAATCTTGTTAATAAAGAAATTCTAATGGAAGAGAACCAAAACGGACAAACAGATATTACAAGAATTTAAGAACAAAGGGTTCCCGCAAGGATCGGAACATCCGACTTCGGATCAAACGTTAATGATCGTAGAGCGGATGTGTCGGTTCTTGCTCAAAGAGGTTATCTCTCCTGCTGGCGGGTTCTTCGACGAAGACAATGAAAGCACTAGAGACCATCGTTCTCTCTATGAGTGGTGTGGTTCAACACGACCATTCGTGAACGATGGTAGTGAAGACAATGATGAGTGGATTAGGAAAGTAGTTTGGTAGACTTGGTAGTTTCTCATGTAAAGACAATGTATATTGTATATATATATATGCAAGTGACTTGTGATTTGTTTTGAGAAGTAAACATTTGGATGATGAATACATGTGAATGTTTTGAGATGTCAATGACTTGTGATTAATATATGTGTGTGTATTGAGATTTGTTGTATTTTTGGCGTATTGTAATTTAATGTCTTTTACGGTATTCAAATATTAACGGTGGTTGGTGATGAAAACCGTCGTTACAAAGGCCTTATTAACAGCGGCTTATATTTCTAGCCGTCGTTAATAATAACCTTATTAACGGCGGTTGAAGATGCCAGCCGCCGTTAATATTAACCTTATTAACGGTGGTTGGCATCTTCAACCGTCGTTAATAAGGTTATTATTAACGGTGGCTGGCACGACTAACCACCGTTAAAAACTCTTTTGTAATGGCGGTTGGTGATGGGCCGCCGCTACAAACCTCCATTTATAAGCTGCGGAGGCGTAGCGGTGGTCCGGCCTACCCGCCGCTATAGGCCTATTTGGCCCGCCATTACGATGGGTCGGTGTGGTAGTGTGTGTAGTCGAACATCGGGACATTCAATGAAAATTTAGAAATTGATTCAGATTTCCAAGCATGGGAACCGAAGAGCGACAACTAGAATCTCCGATTGGTGCCTGGTAGTATTGGTATCGATTCTCCGGTGAGGGCGTCGACTATTGGGTGATGGTGATCGGCCGTCGGCGGAGGCGACACTTGTATATGCTTGAAGCTCCGGACGAAATGGTGTGATGCGTGAACGAGGAGGCGGCGTTGAGGTGAAGGCCACAACCACCACGGACAACAATTGTGACACCCCTACCTTGCAAAGCAAGAGGGATTGTCGCATAGGAACGTCTTGGGAGACATCCGACGAAGCGGACGTCGTAGCACATACACACATGATACATCCATGATTTACAATTACGTATTTAGGGTACATGAGTAGAATATTTTACATTTGAAGTTAAAGTATTACAATACATAGAGTTCGAAGTTCAAATTTTACATTACATTAATTTACGAGTGGAAGCGTAAAAGAGTCTCGACGATACATAAACTTACCGAAACCATGTCAGCCCATAGACACGGCTCACTCCTGAGTCGGTGAAGATGGAACCCACTCTACGGTCCACTCCTTGGGTTCCCGACCTTGCCACACAAACATACCACAATAGTCCTAGTACTCGGGCTATCGCACTCTGAAAAACAATTTATCGGCAAACCCCGAGTATCTAATATACTCCGTAAGTCTTACCCAACAAAACTAAACCGACTCATAACATGCAGGGGCTGACCGGGCTTGCTGGAAATATGCAAAAACAGCACCTATGTTGTCTAAATTCATCTTTTAGCCATGTTAAATGGGTTATAACATGAACATAAATTTAATGAGCAAGACTTAGCAATACAAGGTTGCAAAATCAACATTTAAAACTTAAAAAACAACAAGTATAACATCATGTTCACTTCTTACTACGATGCAATCTGCTCAAGATAAGTGGTACTCAATAACCGCGAGGGACGACGATATATATCGATTTACATCCCGCAGGAGAAACTCAAGGAGACGACAAACACATCATTTAAGAACATGTATGGCCACCTTTCACAAGATTATCATAGTGACGAGCCGGGTCCACCCTCCAAGTGTATGTCCCCATTGTGACCACAATATGTCGGGTCTAAGGCTTAAACCACACACCCTCCAACTATCCACAAACCCGTGCATCCACTCGTGACCGACACTTTGTACAAAGGGAGGAGTGACAGTCCAACACTACAACTCTCAAGTTCCATCGGTTTATCAACTCCCATATGATGGTATGCACTTGGTACAATTCAATAGTTGCTCACGTAGTCACAACGAATGGTCCTCAACCGACATACACGGGGCTATGGCGAACAAGGGCCAACCTTGACACGACATCTTACACATGCACTTCCCCGTACGGTCTCAAATTCATAATCATCATGTGTGGGATAGCAATTAAGTAAACCTACACCGGGAGGTCTCCGTACCACTCGGTGTTTCTACCGATGCCCGATTATTAAGCATAGCATTTCTAACAAAAAAGGATTATACCGATCCAAATAAGACCATAGGCATAAAGGAATGACAATGCAAATACGGTTGCAATCAATTCCTAAACGTAAATGCACAATACATGACATAAACATATGTCAAGAAAAACTGAAAACTTGTAAACGTGGATTATGCACCGGGGCTTGCCTTGGGATTGGTCGAAGTTAGTGTTCTCGGCGACATTCAATTCGATGGGGTTCTCCTCATAGTTGCCTTCCTCGGTCTGGTTTCCTATATGAGTGCAATGCAATGGATGAGCATAGATGCATACATAGAAATAGATATTCATGGAACTTTCTTAATAAATACATGTGATGATACTATATAATCATGAGATGAAACATGCTTATGCATGAAATGACATGCTCACACATGCATTTTGAATAATTTAAGTCAAAGGGACAAACTTCTAACGAAGAAAAACATAGATGAAGCAATACATAAGCACAACATATAGAAGCAAATAGAAGGAACCATTCTCTCCTAGCTAAATAAAACATGGTACAAGAGAAAGCATTTAATCTACTAACTTTCTATTAGGACAATTTCCAGGAATTAAATATGAATTTTGTAGGCTTAACAAGGTGCTATTTGTTTTTAGACAAAACTTCAAATTCTTGCACAGAACCCTAGGTCAAGAAGCTGAGCATTGGAAAGTTCATTCTTCAAGGATTCAAAAACAATTTAGTTTGCATTTTTCTCATTTTAAAAATAGAAGATATGATTTTTTGTAAAATCTAACAAATTCACTAGTATTTACGAAAGTGTCATTCTTTCAAACAGGGTGTCCTCGTCGGAATGCCGCCGAGCTCTCGCCGTCGGCCAAACCACGGCGCTAAGAGGCCCGCTACCTAGCCCATCCTGCTCGGCGGTCTATGGGGAACATGAGCAGGGGCTCACCGGCCGGCGCCGGTGGCCGGAGCTGCGCCAGTGACGACGACGACGGAAAGGTCTATCTTCAGCAACGTTGCTCATGCAGCACGGTGCACCGAATCACATGGTTCCAAGCGCAGAGGCATCACCTTGGCTCGGTGAAGGTTGGGGAAGCCGGGAAGTGGGTCGACGGCGTGGTGCTACTTAGGTCCGGCGGATGGCGGTGGGGAAATTTCCGATTCCGCACCAATCTCGTCGAGCAAGGCAGGTAAAGATAGGTCGGGGATGTGTGCGCAACCTTTAGGCATGCTCCAATGCAAAGAATCGAGCTCGAGACTCACCTAATCGATGGAATCAACCATGACGGCCATGGAGGTTGAAATAGGGGTCTTCTCTTATTCCGGCGGTTTCGACGGGGAGAAAAGGGAAAGGGCCGATACCCCACAAGGTCTTGTAAAAACACCGACACACTTCCATTCAAAACTGTTGAGGTTTGATAAGTCCTAGTTTGAGCTTGATTTTAATTTAAATTCCAAACCTAGCCAACTTAATTTGCTTTCTAATCAAATTGGAAATCAGAATTGCAAATTAAATATGATGCCAATGTTCTCATGTACTTAGTGACATGGGACGTCACAACAATGATTAATTGTTTCTAGGATGTTGGTATTTCTTACGTCACGAATAAATCCGCAAGCGCACGGAATACCGTTGTAGCACTTCACCCGGGAGTATTCCAAGGTATCGTATTTATATCCGCAGGGAACAGAGTATTTCTGCAACAAGGTTAGTTTACCCAAGGACAACCAAGACAACGTAGCAAAATAGGGTCGAGAGGGTGACTCTTATCTATTTATCCTTTAAAGGTAGACGAACGCAAGCTAGACTTGTTTACTTCGGGCACCGTCTTAGGCTTGGTCCGCCAAGCCACTCCGGTCTCACGAAAGCTCTACTATGTACCCGAACGTGGAGGGTTCCTTTGGATGACAGGGCTGTCACTTCCTGCCACCTACCTCTACAAACCGTGGGGCACACAGCAAACAAAGGCGATCTCCAGCCCTAGACACCACGTCTATGCTATTGACCACTACTCTAGCCTCGGCCTAGAACCGAGTTCGTAAAGCTAGAGTACTTCTTGCGAAGCGATGATCCCGTAAACAAGTATAACAAGAATTACGTCTAACACAAAGATATGTCACGATAGATAAGTAGATCACCACGTATAAATCACCAAAAAGAGTGTTTACACGCCAAGGTAAAAGAAAAGGAAATACTACTCCACTTTACAAAAGGGAGGAACACTCCTTCCTCTTCCTTGCCCTCTCTCCTATTCTACTAAAATACAAGAGGCCCTTGGCCTAAGGATGAGAGTTTTGTCTTGTATCTTGATGTTGGTGGTGTGTTGAGAGAGGGGGTGTAGCCCTTTATTTATAGCCTTGGAAGGTGGAAGAAAGGTGCAAGGGAAAAATGAAAGAAAATACCTTCATTTATAGATAAAAGCATGGAAAGAATTAATTTGATTTTTCCCGCAGCATGGAAGGCACTAAGCGGGGAGATTTGATCTTGTGACCGTTGGAGACAAAAGATGAAAGAAAAAAGTGACCGTTTGGGGTTCTGTCTGGTTCGGCCGAACCAGCAAGGGGGTTCGGCCGAACTGTAGTGGGCCCCTCGGGTCCCCTTCTTTTTCTGGTTGATTGCTTGCTAAAATTATTTCAGGGAAAGAGCTACTACGGGATATAGATAAGAAAGAGCTATCATGAGAGAAAATTTAAATTAATCAAGTGCATGACATCAAATTCTTTATCTTTATCGGGCTCGAAATAAATTTTAAGGCGCCGACCATTTACCTTAAATATTTTACCTTCGTCGTCTTGAAGTGTGATTGCTCCATGTGACGAGGTGTCAATAACCGTGTATGGTCCGTCCCATTTACTTCTTAATTTTCCATGCCCGAAGAGTTTCACCCGTGAATTGAATAGCAAGACCTTATCTCCAACCTTAAATACCTTTATCTTTATCTTTTTGTCGTGCCACCTTTTTGTCCTTTCTTTGTATATAGCTGAGTTGTGGTAAGCTTTGTCTCTCAATTCTTCTAACTCAGCTATCTCCATTTTTCTTTTGCGTCCGGCACCATTAAAGTCCATGTTCCATTTCCGGATGGCCCAATACGCTCGGTGTTCCATCTCGACGGGTAAATGACATGTTTTCCCGTACACGAGCTGGTATGGGAACATGCCTATGGGTGTCTTGTATGCTGTACGGTATGCCCATAGTGCATCGGGTAGCTTGTCCTTCCATCCCTTCCCCATTTCTGTTACGGTCTTTTGCAGGATCCGCTTGATTTGCTTGTTTGAGGTCTCGGCCTGCCCATTGGTTTGAGGGTGGTATGGAGTAGCGATATTATGCCTTGATCCAAGTTCTCTTAGGAAGCTTCGGAAGGTCTTATCAATGAAGTGAGACCCTCCGTCGCTTATCACTAGCTTCGGTGTTCCAAACCTTGGGAAGATAATTTCGTGGAACATCCGGCGAGCATGCTTGGTATTTGCGGCCCTGCAAGGCATTGCTTCCACCCACTTAGACACGTAGTCTACCGCCACCAAGATGTATTCGCAGTCATGTGACTTGGTGAACGGTCCCATGAAGTCAATGCCCCATACGTCGAAGAGCTCGACTTGTAAATTGTAGTTGAGGGGCATTGCATCTCTTGCCGTGATGCCTCCAACTTTTTGACATTCCGGGCATCGCTCGACAAATTCCTTTGTGTCTTCGTACATGGCTGGCCAAAAGAAGCCACTTTGCCATATCTTGGCACTGTGTACGAAACACGCCGTAGTGTCCCCCGTATGGCGATGCATGGCACTTCTCAATGATTCGTGTGCTCTCGGGTATGGGCACACATCGCCTTAGCAATCCATCGGCGCGGACACGGTAAAGGAAGGGCTCTTCCCATAAGTGACGGCGACTCTCATAGATGAGTCGTTTCTTGCTCTTTCCGGGTGGTACGTACCCGTTGCCATGAAGTTCACAATGTCGGCGTACCATGGATGTGAGTCCCTCACTAGGAGCAGCATGTCATCGCGTAGGAAATCATTGATGGGTAATTCCTGCAGGTTAGTGAATTGTATACGCGACAAATGATCCGCCACGGAATTTTCTACTCCTTTCTTATCACGGATTTCTACATCAAACTCTTGGAGTAGAAGAACCCATCGTATCAAACGAGGTTTAGCATCCTTCTTATTGAGCAAAAACTTTAAAGCAGCATGATCGGTGTAAACAATGACTTTTGCTCCAGTCAAGTAGGATCTAAACTTATCAAAAGCAAAAACAACGAGCAAGGAGCTCTTTTTCGGTGGTAGTGTAATTTAACCGAGCTCCAGTCAAGGTTTTGCTTGCATAGGAGATTGCATGATGCTTTTTATCTCTAGTTTGGCCAAGAACAGCCCCCACAGCAAAATCACTAGCATCACACATTATCTCAAAAGGCCGCGTCCAATCGGGGGTTGGATAATTGGCGTTGAGATGAGTGCATTCTTAAGGGTAGTGAAAGCGAGTCATGCATTCATCGAGTAAACTCAAAGGGTGCATCCTTCGCAAGCAGATTTGTAAGGGGTCTAGCAATTTGAGAGAAATCTTTGATAAACCGACGATAGAACCCCGCATGTCCCGGAAAGCTGCGAATGCCCCTAACATTCACGGGAGGTGGAAGCTTTTCTATAACTTCTAATTTAGCTTTGTCCACCTCTATCCCCCTTTCGAGAAATCAAATGCCCCAGAACTATGCCTTCTCTAACCACGAAATGGCATTTCTCCCAATTGAGCACTAAATCATTTCCTTGACAACGTTGCAAGACTTTGTCTAAATTTTCTAAACAATGATCGAAGGTTTTTCCATAAACGAGAGAAATCATCCATGAATACTTCCATAATCTCTTCGATCATGTCGGAAAAGATAGACATCATGCAACGTTGAAAAGAAGCAGGTGCATTGCAAAGCCCAAAAGACATTCGTCGATAGGCGTAAGTTCCATAGGGGCATGTGAAAGTGGTTTTACTTTGATCGTCGGGATGGATGGGGATTTGATGATATCCTGAATACCCATCAAGGAAACAAAAGAAAGAATTATTTGCCGGCCGTTCCAACATCTCATCGATGAAGGGCAGCGGAAAATGATCCTTCTTTGTAGCCTTGTTAAGTTTTCGGTAATCTATGCACATCCTCCATCCCGTGACGGTGCGTTGAGGGATCAACTCATTTTTGTCATTATGGACGACCGTCATTCCTCCTTTCTTGGGTACGACCTGCACTTGGACTCACCCACTCGTTGTGTGGAACAGGGATAGATAATGCCGGCATGTAAAAGTTTTAAGACCTCCTTTTTAACGACCTCCCGCATCGCATTGTTCAACCTCCTTTGAGGTTCCCTAGATGGTGTACTATCGGGGTCTATGGGAATGCGATGGGTGCAAAGAGCAGGGCTGATCCCCTTGAGGTCTCCAAGCGAGTACCCAAAAACGGAGTGATGTTTTTCTAGCACGGCTAAGAGTTTTGCAGTTTCCTCCTCCGAAAGCTTGTCACTTATGATGACGGGGGTTTCGGGATTTCCGTGAAGAAAAACGTAGCGCAAGCCTGGTGGAAGAGTTTTGAGCTCTACGGGAGGTGGCGTAGGTGTAAAAGTTTCGGGCAGCTCAAAAGTTTCCGCCGAATCATCCTCTTCTAAAATGAAATCAAGAGCATCTTCATCCAAGGATGATTCGGGGTTTTCATGAGGAAAAATTGCCATAACCTCCTCCATGCATTCTTCTTCCACAAGCGGCTCCTCGGCAAAAGAGTTTTGTGCATGAATGATAGGAAGAGAAAAAGTTTTCTTGCCGAGGGTGAAGTCTAAGGTTCCTGAAGGTGATATCTCTAAGAAAAGCTTTTCTATGGGATGACCGACCAAAACATCGAAATCCGGGATTCCGAAAACGTGAAAGTCCAAGGAAACCTCTGCTTCATTACGCTTAATGCAAACATCTCTAATGATCCCCAAACTCTCAAAAAATTGCCCCGGTGGGGCTTTAAGGAGTTTGTCGGAAGGTGCCCATGTCTCGTTTCCAAATAAAGTTGAAGCAAAAGATTCGGACATGATGTTGGCACCTACTAGAGGATTATAGAGAACATCTACCATTACTCCCCGAATTGAGCCACGAATGGTTGATCTAGGATGATCAAGTCGAAGAACTTCCGAAGAAAGTTCGTTTTCCATCAACCATTCATCGCTCATAATTGCTGTCAACTTCCGAATAGTTTTTAAGAGAAGAGATTTTTCAATAGGTTCGGGGTTGGTGCAGGGAGTGCTTGGTTTCTTTTGATAGGAGTAGTTCAAGGTGTTTCCAAAATCTTCAAAAATTTCTTCCTTGAACTCAAATGGGAAATCAAGAGGTTCATCTTCCTCTATCATTGTTCTTGTGTTAGATGAGGACTCGAGTGCTAGGTGCTCCATCATGGGCACCAAGTGTTGTGTCTCTTGCACAACGAGTTCCTCATCTTCGACTCCGGCTCTACGAGTAAGTCGGCGGAAAAAGGTGTGTTTTCCACAATTCGATCCAAAAGTTTGTGTGCTTCCGCTATGGTCTTATGAGAAAAAGATCCACCCGCGGCCGTGTCAAGATAAAGTGCGGTATCGTTGCTCAATCCCGAATAAAAGTGTTGTAATAAAACGGGTTCGGGGAGCAATAATTCTGGTCCGGAGTCCGTTAGAGAACAGAACCGAATCCATGACGCACTTAAGGTTTCCTTTTCTTCTTGTCGAAAGCCTATTATTTCCGCTCGTAGAGAAGTGATACGAGATACGGGGAAGAATGCTAGACAAAATTTGTCTCGCAATTCTTTCCAATCACCGTTCACTCTCTTAGCGGTGTAAGTGTACCATTGCTTCGCCTTCTCATTGAGAGAGAAGGGAAACAACTTCCACTTCAATGTTTCTTGTGTCATGCCATGGATCAATCGGCATGAACACAAATGTTCAAACTCTCGCAAGTGTTCATAAGGATTTTCATGTTTAAAACCCGAAAAGGATAAACCTCTAATCATCGAAATGTAATCGGGGAGAACTCATAGCCAGGTGAAGAAATAGGTTGTGATGATGATGGTGGCTCTAAGAGTTCACCCCGTGGAGTGGAGAAAGATTGGATGGTTGGGTGTGACTCCATGATATGTTTTTTGTGAAATTTTGAATGTAAGGAAAAAAATAAAAACAGAACGGTAAGTAAGATAGATTACGAGGGCAAACCTGATTCGTTACAAAAATAACAACCGTTCCCGGCAACGGCGCCGAGAAATGCTTGTTGGTATTTCTTACGTCACGAATAAATCCGCAAGCGCACGGAATACCGTTGTAGCACTTCACCCGGGAGTATTCCAAGGTATCGTATTTATATCCGCGAGGGAACGAGTATTTCTGCAACAAGGTTAGTTTACCCAAGGACAACCAAGACAACGTAGCAAAATAGGGTCGAGAGGGTGACTCTTATCTATTTATCCTTTAAAGGTAGACGAACGCAAGCTAGACTTGTTTACTTCGGGCACCGTCTTAGGCTTGGTCCGCCAAGCCACTCCGGTCTACGAAAGCTCTACTATGTACCCGAACGTGGAGGGTTCCTTTGGATGACGAGGCTGTCACTTCCTGCCACCTACCTCTACAAACCGTGGGGCACACAGCAAACAAAGGCGATCTCCAGCCTAGACACCACGTCTATGCTATTGACCACTACTCTAGCCTCGGCCTAGAACCGAGTTCGAAAAGCTAGAGTACTTCTTGCGAAGCGATGATCCCGTAAACAAGTATAACAAGAATTACGTCTAACACAAAGATATGTCACGATAGATAAGTAGATCACCACGTATAAATCACCAAAAAGAGTGTTTACACGCCAAGGTAAAAGAAAAGGAAATACTACTCCACTTTACAAAAGGGAGGAACACTCCTTCCTCTTCCTTGCCCTCTCTCCTATTCTACTAAAATACAAGAGGCCCTTGGCCTAAGGATGAGAGTTTTGTCTTGTATCTTGATGTTGGTGGTGTGTTGAGAGAGGGGGTGTAGCCCTTTATTTATAGCCTTGGAAGGTCGGCAACTTGGAGGCGGTTCCGGACGTCGGTGGCATTAATTGCACGTGGAACCGACCTCCGGACGTCGGTGACAAACCGCCGAGAGAAAGATGGGCCGTGGGGCCCACTCGTCGGTTCGGCCGAACCGGCCCGGACTCCCCTGGGCTTGATTCTTCTCCGGTGCCTTCCCCGGGCGTGTACTCGGCCCAATCCACTTGCTTGGTTTGATGTTGAGGCTCTGTTTTGTGGTTTTGGGCTTTTGGACTATATTCTTTAGTCCGGGGAAAATCCGTCGATTGCAAAGTCCATGTTTCGTGCATGTTTTCCCCTGTTTTCATATGAATTGCACTCGCATTCATAATTTCACCAAGACTAGTGGAATTTGTTAGAAATAATCCCTATGTCTATTCTTGGTGATGGTGTTTGATTCAAAAAGATGCAACATGTTGACGGTAAAATTGGACCATAAGGACCGTCAACATAGGACTCATCAAATGAACTACATCAATTACTCTAAAGGATGATGTTCGTAATGTGCAAGTTGTGTTATGTGCAATGGTCTACAATTTGTTGTGTTGATGGCTGAATTGTGCTTTGTATTTGGGCTTTGGCTTCATTTCGGAATGGGAAAATAGATTATTGTTATATTGGGCTAGTCCATAGCACCCCTGTTTTGTGGAGGCCGAGTGCGGTCGCACCGCCCGCACTTGCCCCGGGCCGATCGAAGATGCGACTACGCTCCCTAGTGGGTTTTGATAATAAATGATGAATAATTAAATTGTTTAATGTTTTATTGAGCTAATGTGCAGGTTATCAAACATTACTAACCCACGTTGAGAGATTGATAGCCCCTCATACAAAAGTCGAAAAGTGGACTCAAAGTGAAGCTTCAAATAGATTTATAGATCTTTGAGTCTAGGAATACCGGACTATAAAGAGCGGTGATTTAGTCTTTCATGCAGGGAATATGTGCTCAAGATATAATATCCAAGCTTTGTCGTATACTCGCCTTATGGGTATGCAGATGATAAAGGAATGGATGCGCAAAGACACGGTAACAAATCAATGAAGATAAAGATGATGGAGATAGCTGGTAGACTGGTTCCCGATAGGTCCGGAATAACGGAGAATTCTATATACCGGTATGGAGACCGAGGCGGATATCAATACCGGCGTATGATGACTTGAGGAGCAAGTTAAGGAGTAATTTGTAGTCCGTTAGGATTCCGAATTAATAAAGAAAGCTAGAGATAGAGCTCCCATATATGTAACTCATGTAATCGACAAAGGCAATACATAACATACGGGACGTAGGGTATTACTCTCAATTCGAGGGACCTGAACTCGTCTAAAATCTCGTGTTCCCGTGTGTTCTGTGTGTTGCACCATCAAATTCGACGCTCGTAAGGGACCGGGTAGTACTAGTGCCGAGTTTAAGACTAGTGCCGAGTTGAGGATCAAACTCAAACTCATCAAAAAGCCAAAAAGATCAAAAGTCCAAAAGACCTACTTGAACCAAATCCAGTCTTAGCAAAAACATAAGGTTTTGGACGAAGTTCCGTCCTCAACGAATGTTTCGACCTAAGAACTTTTGTACCTAGGTCTAGCCATCAGCCAACACGGAAGTTCCGGCAGGCTCATGTGTAACAACTCTCGGTAATAAATGCATTTCATGTCATTCATGAGCATGTCATCATGTGCATCCGTGAAAATATCGACTTTTGGTGAAGAAATTTCACATAAAATATCAAGTAGCTAAAGAATAAAAGAAATGCTTAAAAAGAAATATAATAAGAAGAAAATTCATGTTTAACATTTTCTTTGGCTCAAATATCATAAACAAAGATTTACAAAACTATCCTGAAATTATTTTGCTTTGTGAAAATATTTACAAGAAATAAACAAAGCTTCTATTGTTAATTTATCTTGGAATTTTTAATCCGAAAATAATTTGGAATCTTAACCTAGACTTAATAGGAAAAGTGTTTAAAATACTTTCAGGTACATCCCTGAATTTTCGTAGAATTTTTCGAGTGCTAGAAATGTGTTTTTTGATTAAACCAAAGGCGAGGGGTTTTATGTAAAATTACCGGACCTGGCCCAATTGCCATCCTCTTCTTCCTCTCTCCGCGCGGCATCGCCTCTTCCCAAGCCGCGCCGGCAGCACCGGCCGCGCGCCTCTCGCCCCGGCGCCACGCAGAGCTCCCCTTACCGCCTCAACCGTGCGGCCGGCTGGGATAAAGTCCCCGTTGTGCTCATCTCTCCTCTCTCTCCGGTTTTCTTCCCACCCGGACACCACCGCCACCCGCGCCCCCTGTCCAACACCGGCAGGCCCGCTCCGGCTCTTCCCCAACCCAGCCACTACCACCCAAGGGTTCGCAGGCAACTTCTACGTCATTTTGTGCCGCCGTCTCGCACCAAGACCCCTCCATCCGTGAGATCGAAGCTCGTCTTCCCCGGGCGCCATACCGGGTAGCTGCCACCGCGCCCCCAAATTCCTTCCCCACGGTGAGCCTCAAGGCCCGATTCTTCTTCCATGTTGTGTGCCATTCTATGCTACGTCTCCTAGTGCATGTAATTGTTTCATCTCTTCGATGCGGTGGCCGGAAGTCCCTTCTTCCCCACGTGCGACGGCCGGTCCGCCCTTGCCTTTACGGTGGACACCTGGTTCCGGCCATCTCCACGGTTCCCTAACCCCGTGCCGCTCTTGAGCACCTCTTGTAGATGTTGTCAATCATTTTCCCACCAATTCTTGTGCACCACGGTGATCCCTAGGTCTCGCCGGAGCCGTGCGCAAGCCGTGACTCGCCGCCGGTGCCTTTTCCGGCCACCCCCGCCGCCGTAGTCCCGCCTCCGCGTTTCTCCGTGTCCCGCGGCGTATTCCGAGCCACTCCACCACCCACCTCACCCCCTCCCGCATCCCTCCGGCAGAGCGCCGCCGCGCTCCGTCCGCCGCGGCCATGGGCGCCGTGCCCCGGCGTCCGGGCCACGCGCGGGTCTCCGGGCTGGGTCGGGTCGTTGGGCCCCGAGTGCCGGATGGGCCTGGCCTTTCGGCCCAATGGCTCATTATTCCCTTTTTCGAATTTATCCATTTTCGATTCTTCCCAAACTTCAAATATTCGTAGAAAATTCCACAAAAATCAGAAAAATGTTAAACAAAGTTCATTAGACTCATAAAATTATTCTTTATTTATTTATGTATTCAAATACCTATTTTGAGAAATTATAATTTCATAGTTTAATTAAGTCCCTTTCTTTAATTAAGATAACCTATTATTTTATGCTAATTATTATTTGATTTTGAAAAATAAATTTCTTTAAAAATTAGAGATACTACAGACGAAAGTGTTTGTGAAAACTGTTTTCCAAAATTAAACATAAACACCGTCATTTCATCTGATCCCAAATTAATAGCTTAAGTGTTATCACATGTCGTTAAGTATTTATAATTGTTGTTTAAAAGCATGGTTAATTATTAATGAATGAACCTGATTAGTTATTAATTAATGAACCTGATTAATGATTAATTTTTAAGTAATGACCTTGATTAAGCCATAATTAATGAGCATGATCAATTGTTACTTATTGCTTAACGAACATGATTAATTGTTAATTACTAATTGCAAAGTAATAAACTTAAGTAATGATTAATTGCTAATTAACGATCTTGGTTAATAAAACAGTTGCACATCATCTCATGTACATTCATGCATGCATGATCGTTGATTCGCGACGTATTGTTGGTCGACCTAGGTCCTGGCGTGATAGAGGTTCCGTCCGACGTCGAGGTAGGAGACGGAAACGTCGAAGTCGACCAAGCACATCGAGGAAGCTAACCCCGACTCGAATCAAGGCAAGCCCGGTGCATCCCACCTATGTTTTTAAAGTCTTTTCTTTTATCACAAGTAATTGTGTCGTGATTGTGCATTAGGTTACGAGGAATTGCTTGACACCTTAGATGCATGAGTAGAATTCCTATGTTACCTGTTTATCCCATGTTGGTTTTGTATCTCGATAGCTGCTACGCTTAATTCACGGGGCTACGGTAAAAGTCGAGTGTTGCTCGAGCACGCTCGCGAGATGATACTGGTCCGATCTTAAAGCATGGAGGCTTTAAGTTGATTGATGTCTTTCAAGTTGAAACTTAAGAAATGAGATGAAGATGAAATTGAGATCGGACGGGTCCTGTAGGAGAAAGGGAAAAGACGAGGTCTTGCAAGGTGGTAGCCCCGTCCGTGTCGATCAAGGACCGTACCGTTGTTGGCCCCGCCGAGCAAGTATTGAACGTACCGATTTACATACTGGTGTTTATGGGGCCAGGAAGCCGATGTAACCTAATTGTCTCGGTGGTTGGACGTAGCTCATCCCCTAATTGGCTGGAGAATGAGGCGAGGCCTCATGTCTCAAAGGGAGAGGAATGGGTGGTCGCTCACGGATAACGTCGAGGACGGGTATCGCGTGGGGTCCCCGGGTTCTCGGGCGGATAGGAGACTACCCGGCCACCGTCGGGAGTTAGCGTGAAAGGTTGTCGTATGCGACCAATGAGGTGCGTAAACGTCGTGTAAACGGGTTTTCCCAGCTGGTGAAATCGATTCGAATCGCTGTCCCTCGCAGAATGAGTACCGCTTGTTCACCGTGTCACATCGTAGTTAATCAAGTGAAAGATGAAGGAAGAGGAATGAAAGGATTGTTGTTTGGAATTAATCTTTTCCTGCAACTTGATTGCAATAGTGACGATCTGCAAACCTAGAGGTTAATGAACTTAATGCTGAGCTAAAACATTGAAAGTAAGGATCCAACCTTTAATGCTGTTTTCGCAAAGGAGTAAACCCCACAGCCAAAAAGCCTTTGCATACTAGGCGTCGGCCTTAGCGTGCCATGTTGACGGGTCGGTCTTGCTGAGTATTAGAATACTCAAGGTTTGTTCGTTATGTTTTTCAGGACCGAGTCGTACTTCCACGACTTGGACGGTAGTTCCCGAAAGAGGAGCGAGTGTCTCGAGGGTGGTTCCCACCAATGGGAATGGATCCCGACATCGTGAAGAGGAAGGACCGTGATGTACGAAGGGCTCAGTGCATCACGTTGATCGTCTAATAGTGTTTGTTGTATAAAGTACAAGTTTCCGCTGCATTACTCATAGGTTGTTAAATTTCAATAAGATTTATATTTCCGCTGCACCAATGTTTGTATTTCGAAAACCTGGTTGTTTTATACCATGATGTATATATTCTGGCTTGTATGAGATGATATACTCGTTGTAACTCGCTTCGTCGAGTGTCCCTCCGTTCCGATTCCCGGGTGTCCCGGAGGGGATGTCACATCACGAAACTTCCGTCATTTCTACCTTTACACTACGATTGACTCTTTTTGGACCCACTCCTATCTCCCATAACGGTTGAGATGCTGTTGGTGCTTTTTGAACACTCTCTTCATCCTCAAGCTCTTTCTCTCACCTCTCCCTCACTTCCCTTGAGATTCAAGTCCATTTGTGGGAGCCCCATCTCGTAACGCCCCGCGTCCAAAGTCCGCTTACTCGCCCAGCCCTTCCGTAGGGCGGGCACGTACATTCATGCATAGCACCAATCTTACACTTTCGGCCTTGCTTCATGTAAAAGGTTAACCCGGTGGTGCTATGATTGGAACGAGGGTTATATGTTGACCCTCACCCACCTAAACTTCCAATGTGGGATTAATTCCACCTCCACTTCACTTTGTGGGCCACTTAGGCCCAATCCACAAGAACAACAAGCTTCTAACGGGCAAGCGGATACCCAAGATCTCCTCTCGGTGCAAGGCCATGACATGTCCCCTCCACGGGCACAACATGCAAGAACACATGCGGCGATAGTTTATGCTCCGATACTACCGTAACGCCCCGCATCCAAAGTCCGCTTAACACCCAGATCCTTTCATAGGAGCGGACACGCGCATTCATGCATAGCACCACTCTTACACTTTTGGCCTCGCTTCATGTAAAAGGGTTAACCCGATGATGCTATGGTTGGAATGAGGGTTATATGCTGATCATCACCAACCTAAACTTCCAAAGTGGGATTAATCCCACCTCCACTTCACTTCATGGGCCACTTGGGTCTAATCCACAAGTAATACAAGCTTCTAACGGGCTGGGGTGTTACATGAAAACCGATCCCACAAGCTTCACTCCATTCAAATGTAACTCCTTTCTCTATCAATTTAGTCAAGGGCTTTGCAATGCTAGAGAGATTCTGCACAAAACGCCGATAATAACCAGCAAGACCCAAGAAACCGTGAATCTCAGTCACATTAGTAGGCCTCTCCCACTCAACCACAACAACCACATTCTTGGGATCAACCGACATGACCAAGAAAATCCACTTTAGAAAGCAAAAAGGCACACTTCGTCAATTTGCCATAGAACCGATTCTTCCTAAGAGCATCCAGGACAAAAGAAAGATGTCTATCATGTTCTTCCTCGGTCTTGGAATTGATCAAGATATCATCAAGGACGACAACAATGAATTCGTTCAAATACTCATGCAACATCCTATTCATCGCTTCCATGAAAGCAGCAGGGGCATTTGTTAGTCCAAAAGACATAATGACATATTCATAATGCCCATACCTTTTAACCAAACTTCATGAGAAAAATTTGGTCAAAGAACCGGGTAGAATTAGCACTCGCACACCGCTCCACCAATCCTAAGCCTCTCCCTTCGAGTAATTATGTTCCATAACGAACACGATCTCCGTAAACCACCTCAAAGACCTCCAGCTTATCCTCCACATAAGTCAGCCAATCTACCGCATCCACCGCGGAACCACTACCATCAAATTAGTCTAGCTTCATCCCCATCCATTGCATCAAAGAAGTCCCGCTGATCGGAAGTGCGTCCCGACAACTACCACTAGGAGCAGTAGCGGTAGCGCTAGTAGAAACATTGCGAATAGCCTGCCTCAATGTAGTTAACTCCTGCTGCAATGTCCGTATTGCAGCAACCATCTCCTCTTGACTACCTAGATTATTATTATTGGCCACCTCGTTATTGGCCACATCGTTATTATTACGCGTCGGTCGGCTACGTTTACCCTTCGTCTTAGGCGGCACCACCGCAGCCACCACAACAAGCAAACAAAACCCACATTAACTTCAACAAACAACATTAAGCAACTTCAAAGAAACAAGTCAAAATTATCATGAAGAAATAAATAAACAACTACCCAACCTACACGTGTAAGTGTATCAATTTAAACTTCATTATACTTAGAATATATAGCCTAGGCTCTGATTACCAACCGTAACGCCTCGGAATCCACCAAGCACCCGGGACATTACTAAAACTACACATTCAACCACCAAAGATAGAAATAGAAAAAATTCAGTAACATCTCCTTTGTAAATACAAGCATCACGAAAGCATATCCTCACACATATATATTATTAAGGAACATATCACTAGCATAACCATAAAAGAGAACCTTAGCAAAAGTTTAACTTCCACTCCAGAATTTAAGTATCATCTTGAAGAAAGACTAAACTCTAATTATCAAAATTAAAAGTAAGAAGGATTATAATAATGATGAAGTGTGAGACGTGCAACTAATCCCTCTTCCCCTCCTAGCAATCATCAAGCACCTGGAGAGAGTAGAGCAAGGGTGAGATGAAAATCTCAGCAAGTAAATTTGTTTTGTCAAGCTATTTAAACCACAAGTTGAATTAAGCAACGATTTAAATATTTCAACAAAACAGGAGTAATACTTGCATATAAACCACAATGATAATAATTGGATAAGAATACACCTCCAAGATCATATAAGATCACCTCCGATCCACAATAACATTTAAATCTTATAAACTTCAATGAATGCATATCAATACAATGCCATGTCCACTTTTACATCGCACCCTCCTCGAGCAACGTACGATGTGTACCAGTACAGATCACAACCATAGGATTGTGATAAACTTCAATGCAAATGAGATGAAATGATTATGCTCATGATATGCCTCATATGTCTCTTAATAAGAGAAAAGTACCACAATCTCAACTTCATTCATCATAGATATATGATAATAGACCTCAAGTGAAGAAATAAGCAACAAGACAAAAATAAGCCTCCATTTATCACCAACATTCAGATTATTATTAAATGGTTAGGTTATGAATATTAAGGTGTAGGTGATAAAAATATCAAGAGAAAACGGTAGCAAACCACCGCTACATTCACTTGCCTCCAACCGAAGAAGATCAATGTACTACGGACGACCCGGAGCACTACCACTTGTTTTTAGAACAAATAACTCAGTACGAACACTCCACATATTTACGAACAAGGAACATAGCGCTCCTACGCCCAAACCCACAATCATCAAAAACTGCAAAATACCCCACCATAGCACCGTGGTTTGTTATTATTATAACATTAAAACTATAATAGCAATGATAGAAAATAAATACTCTCAAAGAATCTACATTTGGTATTCATTTCCAAATTTAATTTTGACTTTTACTAATTATAATAGCCACTACAAGGTGACTGATAGAATCTGTCAGAACAACAACAAGGCATTGATTTTTGAACACCATAACTCTCAAACTAGTGAGTCACAACAAGCATGTAAATAATATATGGAAAGAGGGTATATAGGACTACAAAATACTCCATATAATCCTAGACTAATTCAGTAATTCGACCTCTAAAGAATTTTAATTCGCTGTTCAAAACAGATCGTCGTAACTGAAACTGACAAACTGACAGAAGAACGGACAGTGACATTCAGATCGCCATAACTTCAGTTTTACTCAACAAAAAAAAAATGTATAAGTAATCTATGGAAGCCTCTTACAATCCTCTACAATTTTCATTATATAGTGCTACTCATATTCAGCACCTAAAATTCAGAAAACATCCTCAAACAAAAGAAGAACAGGTTGCACTAGCTGAACTGAACAAAACGTCTAAAACTTTACCCGTGGAATTTGCCTTAACCCTTACACCTAAAGCGAAGGAAAAATCTAGGAGCATGGGAACAGAAAAAGATGGATTTTCCCCATTACCTATAGGGAAACGAAATCCCTTCTGTGCCCTCACTCGTTCCCTTCACGTTTGTACCTCCTTCCCCGCTGCCTTCCCCTTCTCTTTCCCTTCACGTTTGAACCAGGAGGCAGCACCAAAACGGCAACAAGGACTTGGTGGGGAGGTAGAGCCCTACATAGAATCTCCAGCAGTAGCAACAAGGACTCGGTGGCGGTGCTGGATAGAAGATGCGAAGAGATTGAAAGAAAATGAAAAGGAAGGGGAACGATGCCCCGGTTGGCCTGGCCTGGACTTCACTTCTCTGAATTGGACACCAAAACTAGGCCTTAAAGAAAACCAAAGCCCACCATGGCTGGTAGTGTTACTTTAATTTTCTTTTAAAATTTATGGTGCTACACCATCCTAGATCCAACCTTGATAAGCATCATTCCAACCTAGAGCACATCTTTCCGTAGCAAGCAAACTCTACTTCACTAGTTACTCTTGGAGATTTTTTCTCCTAGATTGGCTAGGTGTCACCCTAGAGCTCCCAAGATTGTTGTGAGCATTGGGAAGTTTGTGAAGTCTATGATTCGCATATGGAAGGAAAGGAATCAAAGAAGAAGAAGAAGAAAACCAAGAAAACCAAGCTTGACCTTTGTGGTCACTTAGGGAGGATTAGGGTTGAGAGAGACCCAGCTCTTTGTGAGCTCCTCAACAGAGACGTAGGAACCTCTTTGTGAGGGGTCCGAACTTCATTGTGTTGTTTGTTCTTGTTCTTCGTTATTGTTGTTCGTTGTTGGTTTTAGTACTCGATCTACTTGTGTGGTGTGTGGATTGTGATTTCCTGCATGTAAAACACTCTTAGGTGACAAAGGAAGACTTCTATTCAAACAAAATCGTGAGATTCCCTCTCCCTCTTTCTCCACTTGAGCCGTCACCGACCCACAACGGAAGTTCTGCCAGTCACGGTGTGACACCCCTACCTTGCAAAGCAAGAGGGATTGTTGGACAGGACCATATCGGGAGACATTCGACGAAACGAACGTTCATTGCACATATATCAACGATACATCCACAATTTACATAACATAATTAAGTACATAGGTAGCTGATTTTACATATGAAATTCAAGTTATTACAAGCCATAGGTTCTGAATTCAGATTACATTACAATACATTAATTTACATAAGCGGAAGCGTTCAATAAACACAACGTTACATAATCTTATTCGGAAACCATATCAGCCAATATGACATGGTCTCACTCTTGGTTTGGTGAAGCTGGAACCCACTCCACTATCCATTCCTCAAGTTCATCACCGTGCCATAGAAACTTGCCGCAGCAATCACAGTACTCGGGCTGCGGGATTCCTGAAAAACGTATATATGCAAACCCCGAGTGTCTAATATACTCCGCAAGTCTTACCCAACAAAGATGGTTATTCAACCGACTCTAATATGCATGGGGGCTGACCGGGCTTGCTAGACAAAGCCAAAAACAACACCTATTTCATTTATAAAATCCATGTTTTAGCCATATTAATAGGTTGTAACATAAACATAAATTTAGTGAGCAAGACTAGAAAACATGGTTGCAATACATGAATTTAGTACTTCAAAACAGCAAGTATAATATCCATGTTCATGTCATTACTACGGTGCAATCTGATCGAGACAAGTGGTACTCATCACCGCACGGGACAATGATATATATCGATTTACATCCTGTAGGAGAAACCCAAATCCACGACATACGCATCGGTTAAGAACACATATGGCCACCTTTCACGAGATCATCATAGCTATAAGCCGAGTCCACCCTCCGAGTGTATGTCATCCATGCAACCACAGTTCGTCGGGTTCAAGGAATAACCACACACCCTCCAACTACTCACAAACCCATCCACCGTGACCGACGCTAGCACAAAGGGTGGAGAGACTGTCCAACACTACAACTTTCAAGTTACATCAGTTTACCAACTCCTGTACGAAGGTATGCATTTGGTACACAAGTCAAAACTTGCTCTCGGAGTCACAATGAATGGTCCTCAACCGACACGCACGGGGCTATGGCAAACAAGGGCCAACCTTGTCACCGCATTCCTACACATGCACTTTCCCGTACGGTCTCCAATTTATTCAATGTGAGACGGTAACAAAATTTGAACCCTAAACCGAGTGATCTCCAAACCGCTCGGTGTTGCTACTGATGACTCCATTAAGCATAGCATAGCATACTAACAGAAAAGCTTATACTTAACTAAAGCGATAGGAAGAGGATCATAATGCATCTAGGTTACGATCAACTCCTAAACATAAATGCACAATACATAAACATAGACATATGTGAATTAAAAACTGAAAACTATACAAATGGGATTATGCACCGGGCTTGCCTTGGTTGTGATCACAGTTAGAACACTCAACGTTGTTCCCTTTAGCGGGCTGCTCCACTTGATTTTCGTCTCCGGTTGGGGATTTAATGTGAGCATGAATGGTTACAAAGAAAATTAGTTCATGGAACTTTGTCAATAAGGAATGCTAATGAAATGTTTGCATGAAATAAGCATGTTCATGCATGAGAGAAAAGTGCTTGCATGTGGGATGATAAACCATAATTACATGTCAAGGGGATAAACTTCTTATTAAAGGAAACATGGACTAAGCATTACAAACCTATATGCTTTAGGTTGAAAATAAGCATAAATATGGCATATGACTTGCAAACTAATCTATATGGCAACATGAGCATAGCATATGATGTAGATGAAACGAATTCTTATGGAATGCTTGCTGCCATGTTTATGAAAGGAGCACGGTAGATAAGCTTATGCATGGTAAGAACAATAATAGACATAACCTATGCATAAATACTATATGGCAAGTATGATATGCAACATTTATGACTCAGCAATTCTAATAAAGCAATGTTGCCCTAAGCAAGCTGTGTATAACTTCTGTAAAAACACCAAAAAGAATCATGATCATGCATAGCAAACATATATGCACCATTTATATGCTTGCATATAATTAAAACAGGGCACTATGGACATATATTATTTCATGCTAATAGAACCATAGCAACTTATAAATAGCAATTAGGCAGTAAAACACTTCTAAACATGGTCTTCAAGATGAAACATAGCCTTTATTATGATGGAGCACCACAAGCAAATAGATGGACATTTATATATGCATTTTAATATTTAGCAAATATAGCAATTATAAATTACATAAACATATCATGATCAAAATGATGCAAATATGTTCAAATACACTAAATTCATGTTCTAAAGGATGAAACATGCCATGAGAAGTGCTAGTGCCAAATTTGATGAAAGTTGCATATTGTAGGGTTTTAAATTTGCAATTTTTAATGCTTAATAACATGATATGATCTTTAGAAACATAAAACTTTGATTTTTCCCACAGAAGCCTTTGTGATAAAGTGGTTTATTGCAAAGTACACATCTCAAGCTTTCCAAAAAGTCCTCATTTGCAAAATTCTGATTTTTCTATCAAAACTTATGCAATTTATTTACAAAATCTAACAAAGTTCAGTTTATTTACAACTTTGCCACTACGTGATTTTTTTAAAAAATAAAAAGGGCGCGCGGCGGGGCACTCGCTGGAGCTGGGCGGCGCGCTCGCCGGAGTTGCCCTACGGGGGTGCACATGCCCCGAAACTCGCCGCCTGGGGGTTGTTCACTGCGCTGAGCACGATGGAGGTGGTCGCGGCTTGCTCGGGTGACCGAAACAGGAAGCGCGACGACGACAGCAGCCGAGCGGTACATCGGCACGACCGCTCGTCCTCCCTGGTACACCAAAATCGGGTGATTCAAGTTGTAGATGCTTCACCTCGTCACGGTGAAGGTCGGCGTGGGGTCAATGGACGTCGAGGTGGCCCGAAAGGTAGCACTCATCGGAGGGCAGCGGGGTTCCGGCAGACGGCGGGGAAAAACAAGGTGAAATCCGGCGATGGTATGGCTCGGGTTGGCCTGGGAGCAAACAAGAAAGCTTTTGACACTTGCGCACCCTCCGAAGGGATGGATCGAGCATGAACTTGCCTTTGGGTGAATCAATCGGACACTGCAGAAAAATGGGGTCAGAAACAGGGAGGCTCGGTTCTGGTGGCTCGCTAGGAAAGAAGTGGTCGGAGCGGCACCGGGGAGTTGAAGCGAGTTCCTGGGAGTTGTGCGAGCGAATTGCTGCTGCTAGAGACAAGTCGAGAGGCGAAGGTAGAGAGGGAAGTCGAGCGGCGGCGGCCGGAGAAGAAACCTTCAATGGCGATCGACGGCCGAGGTGCTTGCGTCGAAACCATGCAGTTTTCCGATGGGTGACGCGTGGAAGAGCGTGCAGGTGCTCGAGGACGGCGGCCGGTGGACACTGTCTGGTGGCCCTGAACTCTGTTCGGGTACTGTTTCCTTATAGATTCGATTTAATTACATAATTGCCCTTCAGTCCCTTCTCTGTTTTATCTCCAAACTCATAGCTCTGGTCCGAATTTTGCTAAACCAAAATTTTTGCATACTCAGCACAAAATTCTGAGCAACTTTTGTTTCGGGCCAAGGTTTAAATACTGCTTGTAAAAATTACTAAAAATTCAGAAGCACCTGTTGTTTTTTAATCTTTAAGGATTAATTCTAGGGATTTATGCCATGAGAAAAAATTGGCAAAAATGTCCTAAAATCCTCTTTTGATCTCCTTTACCAGAATGTGCATAAAGATTGACGTAGTTCCATGGAAGATCCTTGAGTTTTGAAAAGTTAAGTTAAATTTAAGTTAAAACCATATCCAAAACCCTAGATCATCATTTTATGCTCATACCAACCTAATTAGGCTCTCAAAGTGGTTGAGCAGGGTCGCTTCAACAGGGTCCTTGTGGTCGCGTGGTTCCGTATCCCCCCCCCACACACACACACGAAGCGCCTCGGGCTAGGGCCGGCGAGGGTAGCTCGGCCGACGGCAAGAAGAAGAGGAAGCAAGGTGCCGGAGGCGGGGCGAGCGCCAAGTCTCGCCACTAGAAGGGCCTCTTTACCGTGAGCATTAGCCCCGGGTCTTCTTCGGATGCCGCCTCGGCTCTGCTGGCACCTTCGCGGCCGGCCGAGTGCCGGCCTCCTAATCTGGCATTTCGGTCGGTCATGATGCATGATCCATTTTCGGAGCTGCTCCCCGCTCCGAAGAAAAAGAAGAAGACCATCGGGAAGCCTCGGCTTCGGGTTCCAAGCAGCTCCGCTCCCTCGGGTCGAAGTAAGTGTTGTTGCTTTGACTTACCGTGTGTCAATATCTTGCATTGCAAAGCTTTTGATTTGACTCGATACATTTTTGCTTGTCTTTTGCTGCGAGCCCGAGCTCCACCACCCTCGAGGCCTCGACCAAAACCGGTGCTGCCGAGCGAGGTCGGTTGCTGCTTTCTTCCTCATTGTCGTGTTTTTTATGTATTGTCTTATGCTTCTTTTTTTCTTGATAGCTGCCCCTACTCCGCCCTCGCCGATCCCGGGAAGCAACTTGCTCCTTTCGTACCTCCGTTCGGTACGCTTCGGCAAGACCGTTCGGAGGAAGAGCTTATCGCGGAACTGCGGGGTGTGTTTCGCCGGTGCCGGGGCTTGGCCGTGGTGCTGTTTGGCCACCAATCACGTTGTGCGGAGGTGGCCGCGAAGCTGTTTGGCTGAGGTGGCGCAGCAAAAGGAGGCGGCCAAAGGCGACAAGAAAGCGCTTGTTGTCGCGAAGGAGGCGATTGAAACCTCCTACTCGGTGCAGCAGCGTGTCGAGAAGAATCTCAAGGCGCCCAAGAAGGAGGCAAAGGATCTGTTGGCTACCCTCGACAGCCACGAGGACTACTTCACTCGGAAGGGTGCGAAGACCGGCGCAGCCCTTGTGGAGTCACCGGGGAGCGTCGACACCGTTGTCCCTCCCTTCGCCGTGGCTGGATGAGGATGCGGAGCGGTCCTATTTCAACTTGTTGGAGGCGCAACTCCCGGCTTTAACTGGAGTTATCGAGAGGAGCTGCAAGTTCGCCTCGCTGTTTAGCATCGAGGCAGGCTTGAACTTACTCGAGGGCTGGGTTCCCAGCACGTTGGAAGTTTGGTCGACGCGAACACCGCCATCGGCCCGGGTTCTCACCGAAGGCGCGAGCGCGGCAGTCAAGCAGGTGGCTGGGCGAGTCTTAACTAACTACTGGGTTGTGCATGGGCGCGAAGCTGCGCGTGCCGATTCAGTTGCTCAGGTGAATGCGGTAAGTACTTTTTACTATGAAGTCTATTTTGACTTGGATTCCATGTTTTGACGCTTCTTTTTCGCAGCACCTTGAGCCGGCCGAGGAGATTGCCGAAGAGGATGAGGAGGAGGAGGAAGAAGAAGAAGAGAAGCAGGAAGCTAAACCACCCGCGCGAGGGCCGCGAAGCGTGGCCTTCGCCCGTCGCGACCGGCTCCGCGAAGCGTGGCCTTCGCGCCCCTGTCCCGTTGGAACTATTTTCTAAATAATTTTAACCTGCACAGGTTCCGTGTGAAGGGCCTGCCTAGGAATCTTATAGCGACGTATCTAAATTAATCCGAGCTCTGCACCTTCCCGATGAATCAGCGCAAAGTGACGGCTCGGCTTTGAGTTTTGAGGTTGATCTAAGTTATTTCGAGGCGCTGGACAGGGCGAGCGACGAAGCGTACTGTGCCCTGGGGGTCGAAGTTGGGCCCGAAGATCCTCGGCTTCCTGTGTTGGCAGCGTGCGGGACGAACGTTCGATGCACCGTGGGCGAGTCGGGTACCTGCATGGGTGCTTCTTCGTCTCGAGGCTCATCTTCGAGGGGGTGCCTCGCCCCTTGCCCAAGTAGGTCCAACACACTTCGAAGTTTATGGCGATGTCGCCAGGCGTTGCCTCGCGAGCCGCTCGTTTCGCCCGCCTTCGATTGGTCCGGGTTATCGTACCGAGTCCTTCGGGCGGGACGAGTGGGATACTGTAAAGCCCACGTTCTTTGAGTCGGTTTTTGTTATAAAGAGGGAGAAGTGGTGAGATCTCACGGATTTGTGTTTATTGCTTTCCTTACAGGGCTCTACCTCCACTCTTGACGCCACTCCCCTTGCATGGTAGCGAAGCTATTTGAGAGTTATGAGGGGTTGCTATCAGCGATATCTCGTTCTTTATCCGCACGGAGACTTGGCTGATTTTTGGAGTATGGCCATGGTCCTATACGCTGACAGTAAATGCAAAATGGCGAAGTTTGTTAAAGATCGTCCTTCCGCCACGCCATCCATTTTTCCAGCTGATGCGAAGGTAAAAGTGGAAGTCCTAGAATGCGACCCAGCGGAGATGTGCCTCACGTACAATACTCTGCTCGATGCTGACGACAAAATTGGCGGGGCAGTGGAGATTTTTTGAGCTTTTGTACGAGTTTTGTCCTTGATCTATTGCACGTTGAGTTTTTAGTTTTTGTGCCCGGGGCTGGTTCTATGGCCTGCATTTCTTTGTCTCGGCTTTGGCGCGAAGTGCGATTTTGTTGGGACGAATACACGAGCCCTTTTATGGCTTTACACTTCGTTTTATTTGAGTGAAACGGCACTCCACCCTCTTAGTTGTTTAGGGGTGAAGGGTGGTTTACTTCGAACAAAAAATGCGAGCCCCTTAGCGGCTTTTACGCTTCATTTTATTTGAATGAATCGCCACTCCCCCTCCTAGTCGTTTAGGGGCGAAGTGTAGTTTACTTTGAATGAAAAACACGAGCCCCTTAGCAGCTTTTACGCTTCATTTTATTTGAATGAAACGCCACACACCCCCTGCCTAGTCGTTTAGGGGTGAAGTGTGGTTTACTACGAACAACAAAAAAGTGATCCCCTTAGCGGCTTTTACACTTCATTTTATTTGAATGAATCGCCACCCCCCCTAGTCGTTTAGGGGTGAAGTGTAGTTTACTTCGAACAAAAAACACACGCCCCTTAGCGGTTTTACGCTTGGTTTTATTTGAATGAGATGCTACTCCCCCTCTTAGTCGTTTTGGGCGAAGTGTAGTTTACTTTAAATGAAAACCGCAAGCCCCTTAGCGGCTTTTACACTTCGTTTTACTTCGTCGCTCCGGGGTTTTTGTTTGTGTCCGGCAGAGACGACGCTTGATTTGTTGGCCTGTACTCCGGGGTATTTTGCTTTTGCTCGACGGAGTAAATGTTTTGCAGGCCAACTCTCCGGGTTCTTGTTTTTTCCCAACGGAGTGGAAACTAGCCAGTACTTCGAGGTGTATTGCCTATGCCCGGCGGAGTACGGCTATTTGTCGAGGCGATACCTCATTGTCGAATGTCCGGACTTCCATTGCTTTTGGAAGTCGTTTCGATTGTTTTGCTTCGCATAGGGGAAATGCAACTTTATAGTACTTGTATCTGCCACTACACATGCCACCTCATTAAAAACCTGACGCCGCGCTCGGGCTTTCCCTGTGAGGAAAAGAGTACCGTCTTTTGAGATTTGCAAAAATTAAGAAACTAAGCTTTTCCTACCGACTAGGCCAGCCCCTTGCTTATAATTTGCAAAGGTGTTGTTTTACGGTTTCACTCGGGATTGGTGTTATGCCTTCGATGTTCTCCGAAGGCATTGCCCTTTCTTGTTGTGCGGCTTTTCCATTTCTTCACTTTGTATTGGCACGAAGCTTTCCTTCATCTTCTGCCAAATGAGTGCTTCTGCTTTCTCTGTTGTTTTTGCTTTTGGCAGAGCTGAGGGTGAGGCTTTTGGCTTCTTTGGCTGATTTTGCTTCGAGATCATTCTTGGTGAATACTTGGACGATTGTGTATGTTTGCTATTCTAGGTGTGAACCCTTTTTCAATATTTCTCACTAGCTGTTGATCCCCCTTTATCGTTATCACACCCTTCGTTGCTGGTATTTTCATGCGGATTTATGCATTGTGAATTACGGCTTAGCGTGTTAATTGTGGGTCTCCCTAAGATTACAAAGTATCGGTAGTTTAGCCTGACCACGTCGAATGTGACGAATTATGTTCTTGGGTTGCTTGCATCTCCGAAGGACACTAGCAACTTTATCCTTCCTGCGGGCTCCACTCTCTTTCCACCGAAGCTATATATTGGCACGTTTGATGGCTCCGGGTCTTGGTCCGTGTACCCCATCCTTAGTAGTGTCCCATGAAAGATTATGTTCTCCATTTGTGTATATGTGCTTCGTTTACGAAAGCACCCGAGTGTGGATAGCTTTTCAAGTTGAGGTCAGCTTTGGTGAATGTGATGGGTACATGGGACCATTTTGACTTCCAGATCGGCCCTTCGACGAACACTCGCTTTTACCAGCCTAAAATAGTCTTTGTGTTGTCTCTTGCTCTCGAAGTCCATACTCGAGTCACCCGGTATCATTCCGATGAACCCCTTTCTAGGCAACGGCTGAGCTTAGCTGTCTTGCTTCCTTATGTCTTCGGTTTTGGGTGGTGGCACCGTTAGCTGCTCGAAGTAGGCGATTCTATTGTCTTGCCTTGGTTGGTGCAAAGTACCCGCTCCTTGGTACCTGGTGCGGAGACTGCAGGTGATGGCTTGGGTTGTGATTGCTGCCGAGGCCACGCGCTCGTTATTCCGTGGTTTATCTCCACCGGTCGCTGGGATTTCTTCTTTTCGAGATCGAGCCTTCGCATGATCTCCTTTGTTGTTGGGCAATCTAGTGTCTTGCGCCGGTGCTGGTTATTGCGTCCGTTGTAGTTACTCGCTCTTGCTCGTTGTTATGCGTTTTTCCTTATGCTCGATCGTGTTGGCCTTTCTCGTCATTTTCTTCGCTTGCCTTGCCCCGTATATTGTTGATCGTCCCTATTTAAACATTGTCATGGGGCTTCGCTTTCTTGTTGTGCCCGTCGTAGCTGTTCCGGGATTCGCGAGATTGTTTCTCGGTTCAAAGTGCGCCTTTTGTAGTCTGTCTCCGACCGGCAGTATTCCTCGAACTTGCTGCACATGTATTGTCGGGTCAAAGGTCATTTCTTCGCGAACTTCAAGCTCGGAGAGCTCGCGTGAAGCCGCTGAATGGCGTACTCGATTACCAGTTCCTCTAATACTTTAGGGCATTGGGACTTGAACATGAGGAATCTTTTGTAATAATCTGCGAGCAGCTCGTTTGGTTGTTGCGCGATGTTTCTTAGATTCTGGAGTGCTTCGGAAGCTCCCCGAACCCTGTGAAGTTTGCGGTCACCTTGTCCCTTAGATTATTCCAACCGTAGATGGACTTCGGATGCAAGCTGAAATAACACGTCGAAGCCGACGGTTCGAGTGCGTAAGAGAAGATCTTGGCTAGTGCCACTTTGTCTTCTGCTACCGAGGTGATCGCTACTTCATAGCTGATAAGGATCCGCCTCGGATCCGTGTCTCCTTTGTACTTTGGGATTGTTCACATCCTAAAGTTCTCGAGGTAGCTAGCTCTTTGCTGCCCATTTGAGAGTGGGGAGTCTTTGTCGATGATGACGAGTCCATGTCTCCTTATAGGCAAAACTTCGTGCCTTGTGTTTGTGTTTTCTTCGTCGTTTCTTGTGATTAACTCGGGCTCCGAGTCGCTTGGTATTGTTGCTGTTGATGGCTTTGAGCGACTGTTTTTCTTCACTCTTGCCCGCAATCTCCTAACTTCTCTTGCGAGCTCCGCGTGCTTGCGCCATTCTTCAAGTAGGGCTTCTTTTTCTTGCAGCAGTTTTGCTCGAGCTCTGCTTCCTGCATGAGCTTGCTTCTTACTTCTTCGAGCGCTAGGTTGTGTCTTCGATACTTTTCCACTTCGCTCGGTTAGTGATTCGCCGTCGCCCGAGGTGTAGGTGTCTTCGGGCTTGTTTTCTTCTTCGATTGCTGGCAACTTGCCTAAATTCTGGTTGTCTTGTCTTCTCGCTTGTGCCTTCGCCGCTTGTTGAGGCCGGCGATCGCTCAAGGCGGAGTGGTTGTGGTCTTCCGCTCCGAAGTGAAGGCCTTTGGTTTGCCTCTAAGTGCGTCGAAGTGGTTGGGCCGCTGCAATGGTCCTTGTTGATCTTGTCATCACGATCTTGGACTTCGAGCTCACGCACAGTGGGCGCCAATGTTGGTGCACTAAGCGGCAAGGGTAATGCACACTTAGCACACCAAACACATAAGTGAGATACGTGAGGTAGTAAAGAACAAAGTCGCGAGATAACAACTCGGTATAAGCGAAGATAACTTGCTCATTACATGTGTGTTTACAGGTGACTCTCGGGCTCCCTTTATAGTCCCGGGAGTCGCACGTTACATGACCGTTTTACCCCTAGTCGTTGCCCTTGACCGTACTAGAAGGCGGCGACCCTCGAGGGCAAACCAGGGAAACCGACCGAGCACGCGTGATTCGCGGCTTAGCTGGCCACGATTGGAAAACGGGGCGGTGTGATGCTTCGCTCGGCTACCCGTGCTCCTCTTGGGTGTCGGTTCGCTCGACCCGGTGACCGCTCCGCCGGTCGTGTCCCCTCGTCGTGCACTCGCTCCGCTTTGTTCCAGGAGCCTCCCTTTAGGATGCCATCTTCGCTTCGCTTCGCCTGTTAACATGCACACCCACTTGGAAGTTTAGAGTTAGTCACGGGGAGTGAGTGCGGGGTGCTTGGCATTTGCCCCGCACAGGGCTTGCTCTACGCCGGGCCTTCCCCCAACACAAAACGAAACTTTTATGAAAAACTTTTTGTTCCCCATAGAACTTCCATGTTTCCCGATCCAACTTCGTGATACCTTATAGGGGTTCGAATCTTTAGGTGCAGGAGATGATCGAACTTTCGTGAGCAATGGAACTTCCACCAAAAGCATTTTGCTTTTGATAGAACTTCCGTCGACCTAACAGAATTTCCATCGGCGTCGGTTCTAACCCTAGCCCGCGCCCAACTTACCCCTTCATATCTATTATTTCACTCCCAACTCTCTCTCCCTCCTCCTCACACTCCACCCGTTGACCTAGGTGGCGATTTGGCGCTTCAACCGCGGATTTGGAGAGGAAATCCGTTGAAAAGCTTCTCCACCCCTCGGAACTTCCGTGCCCCACCATCTTCTACCCTCCTCCGTTTGACTCCACGGTATGGTTCTTGGTGCCATTTTCTCGATCCCCTAATATGCTCAAGTACTTGATGTTTTCCTTGCGTAGAATGGTTCCCTAGTAACTAGTCTCGCATCTCTTTGGAAGGACTTGAGAAGATAGAGGCCAGATTTAAAGTTGTGTGAATTTTCATGGGCTCTGTTGCTGATCGGACGGAACTCCCGTTTCGTACGGAGCTTCCGTCCTGACGGATGCAACACCAAGTCAATTTACACAACGTTAAACGTTTCTCTTGATGAGGACATCACACCCTCGGATATAACCAACACTCCTCCAATACACATACATAATTCAAGGACAAAAACTACACGACAATTGAATTTACGGGTGAGCATGTTCCTAATGATCTTTTTATTTATATTTGAGAATATATTACTACCTAATGAGTTAATTATTGTTAGGAACCATGGAGATGATGATAATATGGTTAAGGAGGAGGTTGGAGGCGTGGAGGGCCAGCAAGGACGTCCGTCGGTGTTATGAAACCGGCCGACAAGTAAATTTGTGTTTGGAGGGGATCGACGCTACTACTCGGATGGGCCTTGGATGATTTAGGAAAGTGTGGTTTATACTGGTTCGGGCAATCGAAGCCCTATGTCCGATTCGAGGGTTGTTCGTGTTTCGTCTTGTGAAAAGAGCTACAAAGGATGCGAGGGAGGAGGGTTGCTCCAAGCCTCCGTGTGCAATGTGCTCTAGGATGTGTATACGATGAGTTCGATTAACTCGATCCGTGGTGTGTCCCCCCCTTGCGCGTGTGCGTGGGGTCCCTTTTATAGTCCAAGGGACCAGGCCACTTACGGGTGGGGTCGAGTTACTACATGTCGTCCCCAAGCGGGGCTGGAGCCGCCGTGCATCACCCTGCTCGCATGCGGGCCGCTCGGGCGCTCCGGTCGCGCGGCGCACGGTCGGTCTTGATCGGTAGCGCCGGTGTCAATGCCACGCTCGTCACCGTGGCGGCCGTCCTGTCGCATGCCGGTCTCCATCCGTCACTCCCGTTCATCACGGCCCCGGCAGAGATGGCATTGACGCCTCCGTCTTGTCGTCGTGCCGGGGGTGTCGAGCGACGCGTTAAGATGAGACAAGAGGAGCTGCGCGGATCTCACCCGATCCCCGTGGATTGGTGAGTTCCCGAGCGGAGTTATGGCGATCCCTGTTCGCCTCGTTTAGTGTGAGGCTTCATGAGGGAGCCATTTGCCCCCGAGTCGGGCGAGGCGGGGACCGGCGAGCCCGCCCGAGTCTCGGACGGGAGAGGCGGGGACCGCCGGGCCCGCCCGAGTCCCGGACGGACGAGGCGGAAGTGGTGCACCTGCCCGACCCGGAGTCGGGCGAGGCGGAGGCCGCGGGCCCGGCTTTCGTAGCCCTCACGGGCCTAGGCGGACATCGTTGGTCAGCCACGGGACGGATTACGGGCTATTGTCTCGTCAATCGCCCGGCCTCCGTCCGGTCCACGAGCCATCATGGGCTTGGTAATGATCACGCTGCTCTGCGGCTAAGCTAGCGCTAGCGTGCGGCGCTGCGGAACGGGACGAGAGGGCACCTGCGCCGGTCACATCACGTCCTGTTGGTGAGACGAGTTCCCGTGCGCCGTAATTGCACCTACCGGCCCGCCGTATTTCCTCCCCATCCGGTGGGTGAGGTCGCTTCTCCGCGAAGCAAAGGCAAACGCGGCAGGGATTGCGGTCCCCACCCGACGCCGAGTCGGGCGAGGCGGAGATCGTGGGCCCGCCGCCCGAGGGTCGGCGAGGCGGAGATTTATGGAACCACCCGCCCGGGGTCGGGCGAGGCGGAAGTCGTGGAACCGCCCGCCCGGGGTCGGGCGAGGCGGAAGTCGTGGACCTCGCCCGACTCGGGGTAGGGCGAGGCGGAAGTCGTGGACCTCGCCCGACTCGGGGTAGGGCGAGGCGGAGGTTTCGGGCCCCACTTCGTATCCTTTATGCGTATAAGACAGAGCTGTTAGCCGGCTATGACGGTGATTAAGTACCCTGATTAGGGTACCCTAATCTAGGTACCCGACGGTAGCCCCGAGCCTTGGCGGTGGCCGGGGGCAAATGGTCGCCGTCGAGGCTTTTTCGACAAACCCTCGGATTTTCCTGTGTATTTGTTTTCCGGTGGGTGCGCGCGAGCGCACCCGCCGGTGTAGCTCCGAGCCTCGGGGCAGAGTAGAATACTTGCGCCGAGGGTTAACGATTTTGAGCGGTTTATCGTTTATTTGCGAAAGCGAGCCCCGAGTCTTCGCTCGTTGCTCGGATCCGTCCGAGGGCTGTTTCGTCTTTTTATTTCGTTCACACCCACGCGTCTTTGCGGTAAGACGAGGCGTGCGGTGAGCGGCCACGTCATTCCTCGATGGTTCGACGCGTGGTGCTCGTTTAAGCTCCAAACGGGAATGTCCGAGTGATGGCCTCGGCTTGCCCTTAGCGGGGATCCGATGGAGACTAGCGGGAGTCGGCCTCATTCATATCCGAGTGCTCGTCTTTTGTGATCTCCGACCCCTTTCGATCGGGGTCGGCGGGCTCGTTGCCCTCCCTTCGCGGGATTCAAGACCACGGCTTTTTCAACTCGGACTCGGACGCCGTCGGTAGAGGCCCATTGTGCTACGGTGCACGGGTGTTGATCGCTAGGGATCCCTCTCCGACAACCCCTCACTTAATTTTGTCCAAGGGCGGACGTCCGAACCCTTTCGCAGGGCCGCCCTTCGAACCCCGGGTCGGAAACCGGGCGTCGGGCGTCTTCATCCCCTAGCCTTATCTACCTGCGGGCCTCATGGGATTCCAAGCCCAATCGGCCCGTCATCGAGCGCCGTCGAAGCGCAACGGTTCGCCTTCCATGATGGCGCGCATCTCGCGGCGGTTCGCCGTAGATGCGAAACTCGCGTTCGCATTATGGCTGCGTGTCGGCGCGTGCGGCGGCCTCTCGGGTCCCCGCACCCGGTTAAATCGCGAAACGATAGCGGCGCGGGAGTCGAAGCGCCGCGGGGCGATTGACATGACCGCTATTTAAAGGGAAAGGGGGACGCATCCGGTTACCTTTCTCTCACCTCGCGTTCGCAAAAAACCCATCCCCTTCCTTTGCTCTCGCGTGCTCCGTCGATTCGCCTTTCTTCGCCGCGTCCGCCGCTCGCCGCCCTCCTCACTTCTCCCCAATCCACCGTCGCGCATCCGACCCGAGCCCTGCCATGGCGGATTGGATTCCGTCCCGCTGCACCGTCGGGTCCCTCGAGGCCCTTGTCGCGCGCGGACTCCCGATGCCGCGCACCGACGCCATGGAGTGGGCCGGTGCCGGGAATGAGGCCCTGCCGGCGCCGCCGGACGGCTACGTCGTCTCCTTCCGCCACTTCCACGAGCGCGACTTGGGAATGCCGCCTCACCCTTTCTTCCGCGGCATCCTCCACCATTACGGGCTGGAACTGCAGCACCTCAACCCCAACTCCATCCGAGCACCTCGCCGCCTTCGTGGCGCCGTGCGAGGGCTTCCGGGGATCGCCCCCATTTCGGGCTATTCAAGCACTTCTTCGATTGCCGGTTGGTGACAAAGAAGGACGCGGCCGGGAACCCTCGCGCCGTCCCCATCGGCGGCGCCGGCTTCCGATCGCGGGCGGCCGGTCCAGAAGTACATCCCCATCGCCCTCACCGACTCCAACAAGGGCCGGCACGAGCGGTGGTTCTACCTCGGGAACACCGCTGCCACACCCCTCCCCGAGTTCACCGGCAACCTCATCAATGCCGCGCCGGAAAAGTGGCACTTCGGGGTGCCCGCCGACGAGAAGAGGGGGATCGCCGCGCTGTTGGACGCGGTCGAGGCGCTCGACCGGGCCGGCGTGACCGGCGTTGGGGTCATTGGCTCCTACCACCTGCGCCGGCTCGCACCGCTGCAGGCCGGCGTCGGATGATGTCGGAGATGGGAGGTGACTTCACCTGGGAGGGAACCTGCATGGTGAACCCCGGGCGGACCCTCGGATTTCGCTCCGGGAGTTGAAGGCCCGACTCGCGGAGGCGATGCTGAAGACGGCCGCCGCGTGGGACCGGTTTGAGTGGCCGGTCCCCAACCACCCACCAATGCTCCCGAACAGGGGGCAATTTTGCTTGTAAGTTTTTTAATTCTGCCTTCGGTTGAGTCGGTCTTAAGTTCCGACCTCTCTTACTTTTCCAATTTCGCGCTGTCGCCCCCACTTGTTTACGTGTTGCGAGAGAGGTTTGCATTTCATTCCTTCCCCGCCCCATTGCCCGAGGATGCCGACGTCCGGGCCATCAATCGGGCGCGCGCCGAGGAGCAAAAAGCTAGAAAGGACACCAAGAAGGCCGGGAAGGCGGCGCGGCAACGGCGGAAGGCGGAGAAGGAGCGCCGGCGCCGTTCGGGCCGGATCGTCCTCTCCGAGAGCAGCGGCACCGACTCCGACGACAACGACGGGGGTGACGACGAGGAGCTCGTCGACATGTCCCCCTCATCGACGAGCTCGCCGAGGAGGAGGACATCGAGCGGGGGCCCGACTCGGCCGGCCCCTGCGGAAGTGGGCCCCGGCGGGACGACGTCGGCACGTCGCTCGCCGGCCCGAGCCGGGAAGGAGCGCCGGGCTCCCCGCAGGCCGAGGCGCGTGCCGGCCCCGCAGCGCCAACTTCGGCGCCCACCACCACCACAACGCCGACCGCCCGGCCGCCGTGCCGGGGTCGCGGCCCCGACCTCCGCGGTCGTCACCACGCCGCCCTGCCGCCCGCACACCGGGTCCCCGTGGCGACGACCATGGCGGGGCGATGATGGCCTCGGCCGCCGCGGTGACGTCGACCGTGGTGACCGCAGCGCCGGCAGCGGTGGCGGGAGGGCTCGCCTCGACGACGATGGCAGCGATGGCCTCCGCGGCCCCGTCGGCGTCCGGTCCGAGCGCCGGTGACGATGGCCTCGGCGGCCTCGCCGGTGTCCGTTCGAGCGCCGGTGACTGCGCCCGCCGGCGGCTCTGCTCCGGCGGTGGCCGCAACCCCGTCGGGTCCGAGTACGGCCGCGCCGGCCTCCATGGCCTCTTCATCTACGGCGCCGAGGCCGGCGACGGCGCCGAGTCTTCCGGCAACGTCGGCCCCGCGACAGCGGCAGCGCGAGTGCCCCGGGCGGCATTTGGCAAGAGGCGGCGTGAGGGTCTCGGGTCGGCGGTCGGCCCGCCACCCAAACGACAACCGTACCGGTAAGTGTTGCTTCCTTCTGCCTTTCTTTCTTCTTTCTCGACTTTCGGTTTGTTGATTTGCGCATCCCGCGGGGTCCGTTGGCCGGGGCTCGGAAGCGGCGGCCCTGGGGTCGGAGGCCCCCGCTGCGCCATCCCCGCCGGCCCCTCGGCCGGCAAGCACCATGGCGGGGGTCGGCCGGAGACGGCGGCGCCAACGATGGCCATGGTGACGGCGGCTACCAGCTCCGCGGCCGTTTCCGCCGCGGGGACCTCCGCCGAGCTCCTCCGCCACGCCGCACCGGCCGGCGCCGCCTCGTTCGCGGAGCGGGGGTCGTGCACGTTGTGGGGCCCCAAGGGCCGACGCACACGTTTGACGAGCCGGCGGAGCGGACAATTTGGGGCGCGTTCCGCCACGGCTGCGGCCGGGCCGCCGATGTCTTGGACGCGGCGCTCCATCTCGTCGGGTCGGCGGCGGAGCCGGCCGAGGTGAGCGCGTGTTCGTTCCTTCGCGGAATATCGGTCTCTTTTTGCTTCGCTCATGATTTTCTCCTCCTTTTCGGACCACGGATATGATGAATCGGGCCAAGCATGCCCGCATCCGCTTCCAAGAAGGGGAACGGGCCCGCCTTGACCGGGAGGCGCGAGAGCGCCACGGAGCGAGCCCTCGGAGCCATCCGAGAGGCCGAGGACGCGAAGAAGGAGAGGGCCGAGGCGGCCGGGGTGGCGGCCGAGGCCAATGATGCGCGCGGGACGGCCGAGTCCCGCCTGGCCGAAGCCACCAAGAGGGCCGAGGCGGCGGAGGAAAGGGCCAAGAAGGCCGAGTCCGATGCCGCGAACGCTCGTCGGGTGGCCGAGTCCCGGCGGCCGAGGTCCGAGCGGCGAGTGGCGAGGCGTCGAAGGCCGAGGAGGACGCGGCGAGCGCGCGCGAGGCGACGGACACCGAGCGCAAGCTCAAGGAGGCCGCCTCCCGGTCGGTCTCCAAGCTCACTTCCCAACTCTCGACGTTGGAGAGTGAGGTTAATCGTAAGTTTTCTTTCTCATCCCTCCTCCTATTTTGCTTTTGATTGGTGTCATGTCTCATGATTTCTTCTTCCTTTTCATTTTCGGAGCTCAAGATGGACACTGGACGGGCTGCGGCGGGAAGAAATTCGGCTCGACCGAATCCGCATCGGTGCCGAGTTCCTCTGCAATGAGCTGGAGGTGCCACGACCGCCGGGACCACCAATTTGGAGCCGCGCCTTCTCTCCATCACCAATCGTTTTGGTGCTCTGCGGCGTGAGAGTTTTGAAGCCGGGGTCCTGTGGACTGCAGTGCTCGGAGCGGACACACTTCGAGGACAACCTCGACCTCGACATGCTTGCACGGCTGGGCATGGTGCCGGCTTCTCCGAGCAGGAGATCGAGGACATGAAGAGGAAAGCCGCGCCGATCGCCGCCAAGCTTGCCGAGCTCCTCGCCTCGCACGCCTTCCCGCCGCCGCCGTCGCCGCATGACGAGTAGATAGTGTAATGTGTTAGTTGAGTCGGCCGAGTGGCCGATAGTCGAGTCGGCCAGGTGGCCAAGATGTAAAGAAGAACTCGCTTATTTTGTAAACAAGTTATCTATTTTAATTTCGTTCCAAATTTCTCACATGTTCCCCTTTTGTGGCTTCCTTCTCGTTCGGACCGTCTAGTAGCCTAAGATTCCTCATTCGATTGATCGGTGACTTAGGCCGCTCTTAGCCGCCGGGGCGTCGGAGTCCCGAGTCGGCCGGTCGGATCGGCCGAGTGGTCGTTGGCGTTCCAGGTCCTGTCCGAGTTGGACTTGCACTATGGGATTAAACTTCGTTCGAAATTTTAAACTCTTGCCCTTTCGTGACTCCTTTCTCTTTCGGACCGCCTAGTTGCTTTAGATTTTTCATTCGGTTGATCGACAACTCGGGCCGCTCCTAGGCTGTAGAGGCGTCGAGTCCCGAGCCGACCGGTCGGACCGGCCGAGCCATCGTCGGCGCTTAGGTTTTGTCCGAGTCGGGCCCGCACCGAGGGATTTTCGTGTGAGTTCCGCAGCCGTGGGCACAACCGGGACCCGCACACGGCCTCCTTTGCACACCCGCCGGGTGGAGCCCCGACTCGGGAGAGTCGGGAGTCGGCGGCCGGCAAATTTGGGCTTTATTCGTCATTTGTCGAAAACAACAAGAAAGAGAGAAAGGTTTTCTCTTTATTTCATTTGCATAAATAACTGAAACAACAAGCTAAGGGTAAAAGCGACGTAGCTGCTCGATGTTCCATGCGTTGGTGAGCACGTTTCCGTTGGCGTCCTTGAGCTTGTACGTGCCGGGTCGGAGCACCCCGGCTACCGTGTAGGGCCCTTCCCATGGCGGAGTTAGCTTGTGCCGGCCTTGATTCCCCTGGAGGAGTCGAAGGACGAGGTCGCCGGGCTCGAAGGCGCGCTTCTTGATCTTGCGGTCGTGGTGACGGCGGAGTGCTTGTTGGTATCCGGCTGAGTGCAGCGGTGCAGCTTCCCTTGTTTCGTCGATTTGGTCCAGCCGCATCTTCGAGATAACGCTTATTGAGTTACGGATCGAAAACTTGCACGCGCGGAGCTCCATAATCCGGATCCGTGGGTAGCACGGCCTCGGCCCGTACACCATGAAGAAGGGAGTGTGACCCGTGGCTCGACTCGGCGTCGTCCTCGGGCTCCACAACACTCGCACCGAGCTCTTTCGCCCATTTCCCGGCAAATGTTCCGAGTTTGCTGAATATCCGGGGTTTCGATCCTTGGAGGACCATGCCATTTGCGCGCTCACACTCGCCCGTTCATTTGGGGGTGTGAGACGGCTGACTCGATCAACTCGGATGCCCCGGTGGTCGCAAAAGTTTAGGAACTTTTTCCCGTAAACTGCGTACCGTTGTCGGTGATGATTGTGTTTGGGACTCCAAACCGATGCACTATGTCGGTGAAGAATTTTACGGCCTGGTCCGAGTCGATTTTGCCTATCGGCCTTGCCTCAATCCACTTGGAGAACTTGTCCACGGCGACAAGCAAGTGGGTGTAGCCTCCTGGTGCCTTTTTGAACGGGCCGACCAAGTCTAGGCCCCACACGGCAAACGGCCATGTTATGGGGATGGTTTGCGGGGCCTGGGCCGGCTGGTGTGTTTTACGTGCGTAATGTCGACACCCTTCGCAGTGCGCACGACTTGTTCGGCGTCGGCGATCGCGGTCGGCCAATAGAAGCCATGTCGGAAGGCGTTGCCAACGAGACTTCGTGGTGCGGCGTGATGTCCGCACGTTCCACCATGGATGTCCTGAAGCGGCCGCTTACCCTCGTCGAGAGGGATGCAGCGTTGGAGGACGCCGGTGTGCCCCTTTTGTATAACTCATCGCCGATCACGACAAAGGTTTTGGCGCGTCGGGCGAGTCGGCGCGCTTCCATGACGTCGGGGGCAATTTTTGCCGCAACGGATAGTCGAGGTAGGGCTGCCGCCGATCATCTGCCGACTCGGGCGCAGCCCCGAGTCTCCTTCGAGGTCGGGAGTCGGATCGACCGGACCCGCCGTGTCGTCGTTGGCGCCAAGCTCGGCGACCAGGACCTCCGCGGCCTCGGTCGGAGCTGGCTCTTGTTCTCCCTTTGCGGGGTCGGCCGCCGTTGGCTCCTTGATAGACGGCTCATCCCGGTCGCAAGCAAAAACGCCTTCCGGTGTTGGCAGCCGATTGGATCCCATCTTGGCCAATGAGTCGGCCGTTTCATTGTCCCGCCGAAGGACATGTTTGACTTGGAATCCATCGAACTTTTCTTCAAGACGGCGGATCTCACCGCAATAAGCCGCCATCTTCGGGTTGGTGCAAGTCGACTCGTTCATCACCCGATCCACGACGAGTCGGGAATCGCCGAAGGCTTCGAGCCTACGGATCCCCGGATCAATCGCTGCCTTCATGCCGTTGAGCAAGGCTTCATACTCGGCCACATTGTGAGAGGCCGGAAAGTTGAGTCGGATGACGTATTGCATGCATGCACCTCTCGGCGAGATGAGCTGCCATCCGCTCCCCGCACCCCTCTTCGTGAGGGAGCCGTCAAAGTACAGCCGCCAATGATCCGTTTCGCCGGAACCACGAGCAACCGGGTCTCTGTCCACTCGGCTATGAAATCTACCGAGTGTGTGATTTTATGGCGAGATGGGTGCGTGTATTCTATACCCTGGTCCATTAATTCTAGCGCCCACTTCGAGATTTTTATCGCTACCTCCGGATTACCCAAAATTTCAGCAAGCGGGAAGGAGGAGACGACCGTTACCGGATGAGAGTCGAAATAGTGCCGAAGCTTGCGCCGAGTGACGATCAGCGCGTACAACACCTTCCGGATCTTCGGCCACCTCGTCTTGCGGTCGGAGAGGACTTCGCCGACGTAGTAGACCGGCCGTTGCACCTTGAGCGCCTTTCCGGCTCGTCACGCTCCACCACCAACGCCGTACTCACCACCTGATTTGTTGCCGCTATGTAGAGCAGCAAAGGCTCCTTCTCGACCGGCGAAGTCAAGATCGGCGCGCTTGAAAGTTTGGCTTTGAGGCGGTCGAGGGCCTCTTGCGCCTCGGCTGTCCGGACAAAGTTGTCCGACTTCTTGAGCGGACGATAAAGTGGCAGCCCCTTTTCTCCGAGTCGGGAGATGAAACGGCTTAGCGCCGCGAGGCAGCCGGTGAGTTTTTGCACGCCCTTTACGTTTTTTATCGGCCCCATCTTCGCGATGGCTTCGATTTTCTCGGGATTGGCTTCGATGCCACGTTGCGAGACGCCGTATCCCAAGAGCATCCCCTTCGGGACCCCAAAGACACATTTCTCGGGGTTGAGCTTGACTCCGTTGGCTCTCGGCCGCTGGAACACGGCTTCGAGGTCGGCGACTAGATCGTCGGTCCGAGTGGACTTGACTACGATGTCATCCACATATGCCCGCACAATGCGTCCGATGAGGTCACCGAAGCATTTGATCATGCAGCGTTGGTATGTGGCTCCCGCATTTTTTAACCCGAACGGCATAGTGATGTAACGATGACGTGCCGAAGGGTGTGATGAACGCGGTGGCCTCTTGATCACCAATCCTTAGCGGAATTTGATGATAACCCGAATAGGCATCTAGGAAACACAGGGTTTCGCACCCCGCGGTCCGATCAACTATCTCGGTCTATGCGTGGCAAGGGAAACGGATCCTTCGGGCACGCCTTGTTGAGACTCGTGTAGTCAACACACATTCTCCATTTCCCGGTTTTCTTCCTTACAAGTACGGGGTTGGCAACCCATTCGGGATGGTACACCTCTTTGATGAAGCCGGCGGCAAGGAGCTTTGCTAACTCCTCACCAATTGCCCGGCGTTTCTCCTCGTCGAAGCGGCGGAGTCGTTGCTTGACCGGTTTCGATCCCGGCTTGATGTTGAGGGAGTGCTCGGCGATGTTCCTTGGGATTCCGGCATATCCGAGGGCTTCCACGCGAAGATGTCCTTGTTGGCGCGTAGGAACTCGACGAGCGCGCTTTCCTATTTGTCGGAGAGCGCGGACCCGATGATGACCTTCTTCCCCTCGGGGTCGGCGGGGTCGAGGGGCACCATCTTGGTGTCTTTCGCCGGCTCGAAAGAACCGATCGCCTTCTTTGGGATCGGCGTGTCCTCCGACTCCGCAGTCGCGACTCGTGGGAGGTCGGACTTGTTGATGAGCGCCGCTGCCGGCTCGCAGCACTCCACCTCGCACTCGTAAGCACGCTGAACCGACGTGCTCACGGTGATGATCCCCTTCGGACCCGGCATCTTGAGCTTGAGGTAGGTGTAGTTGGGGACGGCCATGAACTTCGCGTAACATGGTCGCCCGAGGATGGCGTGGTACGCGCCGGGGAAGTCCACCACGTCGAAGGTGAGGGTCTCGGTGCGGTAGTTGATCGGCGTGCCGAAGGTGACGGGCAAGTCGATTTGCCCAAGTGGCACGGCCGTCTTTCCGGGCACAACCCCGTGGAAGGGCTCGCCCGATGGCCGGATCCGAGAGCGGCCGATCCCCATGGCATCAAGAGTCTCTCGCATACAAAACATTCGGACCACTACCCCCATCCATCGGTACCTTGGTCGGTCGTTTGTCGGAGACGATGGGGTCGACGGCGAGCGGGTAGCGTCCGGGTCGGGGAACGCGCTCGGGGTGGTCGCTGCGGTCGAACGTGATTGCCGCCTCGGACCACTTGAGGTAGGTCGGCGTCGCAGGTTCGGCGGCGTAGACCTCGCGCCGCTCCCGCTTCCGGTGCCGCCCGGAGGAGCCGGTCCCGCCGCCCCGAAGATCATGAGGCAGCCGATGGTTTGCGGGAAACCGCCGTCCGCGTCCTTGTCGTCGCCGTCGTCGTTCTTGGGGCCGGGGTTCTTGGGGTCGAACTTCCTTGCCTTCATGCCCGGGAACTTGAGCATCAGCCCGCAGTCCTTGAGGGCGTGGTTGACGGGTCGGCCGTGGTTGGGACACGGCGCCTCCGAGCATCTTCTCGAAGTGCTGGCCCTTGTTGCCGTCGTCGGCGAGTCGGCTTCTTCGGCTTGCGCTCGGCGGCGGCGACGAGGTTGGTGTCGCGGCGGTACCGGTCGCCGCTCTTCCTCTCGCTTCGCTTCTTGTCGTGCGGGACGGACGGGCCCGCACCGGAACTCTCGTTCCGCTTCGCCTTGCCCTTAGCTCGATGAAGGAGGGCATCCACGGCGTCTTCTCCGGAGGCGTGGCTGGTTGCCACGTCGAGTAGCTCCTTGACGGTGCGCGGGTTGTTGCGGCCGAGCTCGTGCACCGGCCCTCGTTGTTGGTGCCGGCGATGAACGCCGAGATCACCTCTGCGTCGGCGAGGTTGGGGAGCGTGTTGCACTTGCGGGAGAAGCGCTTGACGTAGTCCCTCAAGGACTCGTCCGCCCGCTGCCGGCAGGTCCCGAGGTCCCACGGGTTCCCGGGCGCGTGTACGTGCCCTGGAAGTTGCCGATGAAGACCTCCTCCGGGTCCCACCAATCGTGGATCGAGCCCTCCGGAAGGTGCTCGTGCCACATTCCGCCGAATCGGCCAAGAAGAGTGGTAAGTTGCGGATGATGAACCGCTCGTCGGTGGCGCCGCCGGCTTGGCATGCCGGGCGGTAATCCTCCGGCCATAATGCGGGGTTCGTCTCCCCGTTGTATTTGGCGATGCTCGCTGGGGGCCGGAAACGCCGGGGCACCGGAACCCGCCGAATGGCGAGCCCAAAGGCCTTGGGCCCCGTCATAGCCGGGGTTTGTCCTCCTCCGGATCGAATCGCCCTCCGCGCCGAGGGGCGTACCCGTGGTCCTCGGCCTCGCGCCTTGGAGCGCGGTTTTGTTCCCGGCGCCGGGCGGTCGGGGTATCGCGTGCGTCGCGCGACTCGCCCATCCGCCGCCGAACCGGCGGCGAGTTCCCGGTTCCGCTTTGCTCGGCGGTTGGGTGGGCCGAATCCTTTGGTCCCCGGGCCGGCTTGGCGTGTGGTAGGAGGCGCCGGCCTCTTTCCGTCGTGCGGCGGAGCTCTGCTCACGCTCGGCCCGTTGGACGGCCGCTAAGTCCGGGAGGTCTCCGACCTCCTCTTGGATCCTCCGCCGGTCCTCGTTGACCGGTTGCGGAAGCGCGCGCATCGGTGTCGCGGCCGCAGCCACGTTCCGGTCGGGCCTCTCGTACTCGGGAACGAGGTGGTTTGCCTCGTCCGGGATCCTTCTTTGGGCTTCGCGCCCATGCCGGCGAGCGAGTTCGCGCTGCGCTCGGCGCCGCGCCACCTCGCACTCGAGGCGTTCGCGCTCCTCCTTCAACCGCCGCTCGGTCTCCGCGACCTCGCGTTGGCGTCGGAGCAAGCTGCTCTAGGTCGTCCTCCTCCCGGGGCTCGGGGCTTCCGGAGGGGTTTGTCTGTCGTGGCACCGCGGCGGGCGGCGGCCGTGCGTTCCGGCACCGCCGGTGTTTACCGCCGCGGACGGCGGCGCTGCCCCGCCGGGAGCCCGGCGGCTGCCGGGGCCGCGCGGCCCATGTCGTTGATGCCGTCGGTGTCGCCGGCGTCCCCGACCTCCACCATCATGCACTCCCGCGAGGGTGGTGGCTGCCGGTATCGGACCCGCCGCCGAGTCCGCCATGCCCGCGAGCTCCGCGCCGGCGGACACGGCGGGAAAGTGGTGTAGTGGCCGGGAGGTCGGCGGGAGAACGCGCGACGAGGCTCCCGGCTCCGGTCACGATGAACTCCGGGCTCCCGAAGTTCACAAGGGCGCCCGGAGTCCGATCGATGGTGTGGCTCGCCATCTTCAAGATCGTCGAACGCGTCGAGGTCCCCTACCGGCGCGCCAACCGTCGGTGTTATGAAACCGGCCGACAAGTAAATTTGTGTTTGGAGGGGATCGACGCTACTACTCGGATAGGCCTTGGATGATTTAGGAAAGTGTGGTTTATACTTGGTTCGGGCAATCGAAGCCCTATGTCCGGTTCGAGGGTTGTTCGTGTTTCGTCTTGTGAAAAGAGCTACAAAGGATGCGAGGGAGCAGGGTTGCTCCAAGCCTCCGTGTGCAATGTGCTCTAGGATGTGTATACGATGAGTTCGATTAACTCGATCCGTGGTGTGTCCCCCCCTTGCGCGTGTGCGTGGGGTCCCTTTTATAGTCCAAGGGACCGAGGCCACTTACGGGTGGGGTCGGAGTTACTACATGTCGTCCCCAAGCGGGCCGGAGCCGCTGTGCATCACCCTGCTCGCATGCGGGCCGCTTCGAGCGCTCGGTCGCGCGGCGCACGGTCGGTCTTGATCGGTAGCGCCGGTGTCAATGCCACGCTCGTCACCGTGGCAGCCGTCCTGTCGCATGCCGGTCTCCATCCGTCACTCCCGTTCATCACGGCCCCGGCAGAGATGGCGTTGACGCCTCCGTCTTGTCGTCGTGCCGGGGTGTCGAGCGACGCGTTAAGATGAGACAAGAGGAGCTGCGCGGATCTCACCCGATCCCTGTGGATTGGTGAGTTCCCGAGCGGAGTTATGGCGATCCCTGTTCACCTCGTTTAGTGTGAGGCTTCATGAGGGAGCCATTTGCCCCCGAGTCGGGCGAGGCGGGGACCGCCGAGCCCGCCCGAGTCCCGGACGGGAGAGGCGGGGACCGCCGGGCCCGCCCGAGTCCCGGACGGACGAGGCGGAAGTGGTGCACCTGCCCGACCCGGAGTCGGGCGAGGCGGAGGCCGCGGGCCCGGCTTTCGTAGCCCTCACGGGCCTAGGCGGACACTCGTTGGTCAGCCACGGGACAGATTACAGGCTATTGTCTCGTCAATCGCCCGGCCTCCGTCCCGGTCACGAGGCCATCATGGGCTTGGTAATGATCACGCCGCTCTGCAGCTAAGCTAGCGCTAGCGTGCGGCGCTGCGGAACGGGACGAGGAGGGCACTGCGCCGGTCACATCACGTCCTGTTGGTGAGACGAGTTCCCGTGCGCTGTAATTGCACCTACCGGCCCGCCGTATTTCCTCCCCATCCGGTGGGTGAGGTCGCTTCTCCGCGAAGCAAAGGCAAACGCGGCAGGGATTGCGGTCCCCACCCGACGCCGAGTCGGGCGAGGCGGAGATCGTGGGCCCGCCCGCCCGAGGGTCGGGCGAGGCGGAGATTTATGGAACCACCCGCCCCGGGGTCGGGCGAGGCGGAAGTCGTGGAACCGCCCGCCCGGGGTCGGGCGAGGCGGAAGTCGTGGACCTCGCCCGACTCGGGGTAGGGCGAGGCGGAAGTCGTGGACCTCGCCCGACTCGGGGTAGGGCGAGGCGGAGGTTTCGGGCCCCACTTCTGTATCCTTTATGCGTATAAGACAGAGCTGTTAGCCAGCTATGACGGTGATTAAGTACCCTGATTAGGGTACCCTAATCTAGGTACCCGACAACGTCCATGTCAAGTTGGAGGCCCAAACAAAGTCGACTTCGATTCTGTTTCGGAGTCCAGAAACAGCCTGCACCAAAACGGACACCCTGATCGCATACGAAGTCCGTTTGGTACGTTCTTTATATGGATGGAAAGATAATTTGATAACCTTTCCATTGGCACTGGTCTCATATCCAAATTCTTACCGAGCCGTCGGGAATTGCCAAAATACTAAGACGTCCAGAAACTGTCCCGGTGTTGCACCACCGTCTTTTGGCCTTTGGGCCGTGTATTTTGTTGAGCCCACTTAGGGCTGCGTCCAGGGGGGATGGACGACCCTAGGGACCTCATAAGCAGCCGCCGTCCTACCTTTAGTTTAGTTTGTTTCTTTATTATCCTATCATCCACGAAAAAGCCAAAAATTTTTTTAGTTTTAGGGTTCATCCTGTCCAAGCCGTGTTTAGCCTTTGCATGTTTCAATTTCAGAGTCCGTAGTGATGAGTTTGTGTTCTAGTGATTGTTTTGTTGCTGGTTTAGTTCGTGTTCTTGTCGTCGGTTTGTGCCACCTTGAAACCCTAGCCAAATTACCTCAAGTTTTGCTTTGTCTCGAGAGTTTTTGTCACCTCCGCTGCATCCACCATAGTCCCACCCTACACTCTCACCCTTTTTCATCTCGAACTCAACACCCCACGAACAAGACCTACTCCTGTTTCCGTTGCATATATTAATCGTCGAAAAAAAAATCCTACCCGATTGCAATTCTCCCGTCGTCGTTGCATCTTACAGAAAATCTGTAGGCCACATTCCTTCTCTGTTTGACCTGAAACTTTGTGTGGTTCCTATTTTGTTGCCTCTCAGTGGAAGAAAAATATCAAAAAAATAATATCAAAAAAGAAAAATTTGTGATTTCTACTAGTGCTAAAAGACAAAACAGGGTTTTGGCCTGTTTTTTGTGTCTAGTTGCTGTTCTTCCTTGCTAGTTCCCTTTTCCTTTGTTTCCTTTGTGCCTGTCATCCTTGCTTTGCCTGCACTACTGTTCTAGGATACGTGTAGACCAGCAACTAAGGACAAGTAGCTTTGGACATTTATTCAGCATTACTATCTGTTTTTGAATTAGGAAGTCCATCCCCCTGGACGCAGCCCTAAGTGGGCTCAACAAAATACACGGCCCAAAGGCCAAAAGACGGTGGTGCAACACCGGGACAGTTTCTGGACGTCTTAGTATTTCGGCAATTCCCGACGGCTCGGGAAGAATTTGGATATGAGACCAGCGCCAATGGAAAGGTTATCAAATTATCTTTCCATCCATATAAAGAACGTCCCAAACAGACTTCGTATGCGACCAGGGTGTCCGTTTTGGTGCAGGCTGTTTCTGGACTCCGAAACAGAATCGAAGTCGACTTTGTTTGGGCCTCCAACTTGACATGGACGTCCTTGCTGGCCCTCCACGCCTCCAACCTCCTCCTTAACCATATTATCATCATCTCCATGGTTCCTAACAATAATTAACTCATTAGGTAGTAATATATTCTTAAATATAAATAAAAAGATCATTAGGAACATGCTCATCCGTAAATTCAATTGTCGTGTAGTTTTTGTCCTTGAATTATGTATGTGTATTGGAGGAGTGTTGGTTATATCCGAGGGTGTGATGTCCTCATCAATCATGCATCCCATTCATGTCATATGCATTAAGAACATGAAAATGAACAAAAATTTATCCACCTAAACCAACTCACATGGTCTCGGTCTCGATAACTTGGAAGAAACCAAATCGGTCTGAAAAACACCCTCCCGATCGACATAAATTCCACCCGATAGGTTAGTTTCTCCAAAATCGCCATATCTCCCTCGTTTGTTGTCCAAATGAGGTGATCTACCCCTTCCTGGAAACATTGTGTTTTTCACTACAATGTTTGTAGCCAGAGATTGTGCTAGAAAATTTTCTATCCTGACTGAAAATGGCAAAAACAGAGAGTTGTCAGAATTTCCAGAGGCAATTTCAGCACACTATTCTTTGTAGAAATTTTGCCATAATTTCGAATTGGTTGATGCCATTAAGGTGATTAAGTACTCGTTGGAAAGAATGGGAAGAGTTATACAACCTTGGCAGTATGAGTTTGGCTTGGAAAATTTCGGAAAGGCTATTAAATTGGCAAAACAGTAGGGTCGTCCAAAAATTCAGATTTTGGTTTTTTGAAAGATGTCAGAATTCAGAGTTGCCTTGCATATTGTTCATGTCAATTTCATTATTCATCGATTATGCTAGATCATTTAGTATATGAATACGTTGAATATGAAGTCTCGACAACGTCGATTATGCTGATTTGAAGTACTTAAATATTGCTTTGCAACCTTGTATTGTTAGATCTTGCTCACTAAATTTTATATTCATGTACCAACCCTTTTAACATGGCTAAAAGCTAAAATTAGGAAATAAATTAGGTGCTGTTTTTGGCAATTAAATTTCAGCAAACTCGGTCTCCCCGCTGCATGCTAGGAGTCGGTTTTAGAAACCACTTTTGTCCGGTAAGACTTGCGGAGAATATACTCAGGGATTTGTTGTTAACATTTTTGTGCAGGTGAGCTGTTGAGAAGAGTGGGCACATCTAAGGGCTTGATGTGTTACATTTTAGGCAAATAACTATCGTTGAGATTAATTTACGCTTCCGCATGTATACTAAAGAGATGTAAAAATCAGAATTTGAGTTCTATGTATTGTAACACTTGAAGATCATATGTAAAATGTTCTACTCATGTACACTAAACATGTCTTTGGAAATTGTGAATGTATCATCTGTGTATGTGCTATGACATCCGCTTCGTCGGATGTCTCCCGAGGCGGTCCTGTGCGACAATCCCTCTTGCTTTGCAAGGTAGTGGTGTCATAGTAATCCTGCTGAAACCAAGTATAGAACCTGTTATCAGTTGCTTCTTGCTCATCAACCAGCTAGGGATCCGTCACTCTATCATCAAACAAGGATCGGAGAGCTTTCTTGTAGTCAAAGGGTGCCCGATATCCAAGATAGAGCGGTGGATGCACAACCAAATCCTACACAAACCGTACATTTTCTCCATGAGCTCCTTGGACTCGTGTGGACCCTTGGTCCCTAGCTGGACCTTTGCCTTTGGCTCTTCGGTCAGGTAGCGGTGCACCATGCTCAACATGAACTGCTTTACTGTCTGTGGTTGCCGGCTCAAAAAGCTCTTCCTCCTCTTACGCTCACGAACAATCTCTTCACTTTCTTCTCCTCGATAGACCGAGCCCTCATCCTAGGACTCCTCAACATAGGCACTCCGACTCTTCCGAGCTGGTACCTTGGTGTGACCCATCTGACAGAGATAAGATATAAATCAACAAGGGTGCAACGGATAGAGGAGATGATGAGGACATCACACCCTCGGATATAACCAACACTCCTCCAATACACATACATAATTCAAGTACAAAAACTACTCGACAATTGAATTTACGGGTGAGCATGTTCCTAATGATCTTTTTATTTATATTTGAGAATATATTACTACCTAATAAGTTAATTATTGTTAGGAACCATGGAGATGATGATAATATGGTTAAGGAGGAGGTTGGAGGCGTGGAGGGCCAGCAAGGACGTCCATGTCAAGTTGGAGGCCCAAACAAAGTCGACTTCGATTCTGTTTCGGATTCCAGAAACAGCCTGCACCAAAACGGACACCCTGGTCGCATACGAAGTCCGTTTGGGACGTTCTTTATATGGATGGAAAGATAATTTGATAACCTTTCCATTGGCGCTGGTCTCATATCCAAATTCTTCCCGAGCCGTCGGGAATTGCCGAAATACTAAGACGTCCAGAAACTGTCCCGGTGTTGCACCACCGTCTTTTAGACCGTTTTAATGTGGACTAGGGTCCCGATCTTCCGAAAGGTTCAGATAACTCTTGATTTGGCGAAGATGTAACACACGTCGATCCGGCTCCTGAACAACACGTTCGAACCCCGCAATCGCAGCACCACGTCCTCTATGGTTATCAACCGGCGTTATACGGTTGACCTCGCCCAGAAGGCTAATCTCTGCCTGCGAATCAAGAACACAAGCAAGAACAAGAAAGAACGCAACCAAATTTGCAGATGTATGATTAAACTCACAAGTTGGGGTCTCACAAACCGATGAACGGCGAAACTGTCTAAGCAGAATAATCTAAGCAAAACCCAAACCCTAAGGAAGGGGCGGCGGCTGCTTATGAGGTCCCTAGGGTCGTCCATCCCCCTAGACGCAGCCCTAAGTGGGCTCAACAAAATACACGGCCCAAAGGCCAAAAGACGGTGGTGCAACACCGGGACAGTTTCTGGACGTCTTAGTATTTCGGCAATTTCCGACGGCTCGGGAAGAATTTGGATATGAGACCAGCGCCAATGGAAAGGTTATCAAATTATCTTTCCATCCATATAAAGAACGTCCCAAACGGACTTCGTATGCGACCAGGGTGTCCGTTTTGGTGCAGGCTGTTTCTGGACTCCGAAACAAAATCGAAGTCGACTTTGTTTGGGCCTCCAACTTGACATGGACGTCCTTGCTGGCCCTCCACGCCTCCAACCTCCTCCTTAACCATATTATCATCATCTCCATGGTTCCTAACAATAATTAACTCATTAGGTAGTAATATATTCTCAAATATAAATAAAAAGATCATTAGGAACATGCTCACCCGTAAATTCAATTGTCGTGTAGTTTTTTTCCTTGAATTATGTATGTGTATTGGAGGAGTGTTGGTTATATCCGAGGGTGTGATGTCCTCATCATCCTTCCCTTCTTGATGAAAAGCCGTCCTCGGCGTCGTTGGTGCTTGAATGATTATTTTGAAGGATATCATTTCCTTATTGTTCTCCTCTCCTTGAAAAGAATCTGTCCTCGGTTTGACCATAGTTGTAGAAGATATCGTAGGTGAAAACCACCAATGCTCCCCTTCTTGGAAGATAGCCTGTTTCTTGAAAACATAACTAGAGCAATTGGATTTTACATGATTAGTATTACTATAGCCCTCTAATTCATGATATTGTTGCCCAAACAAAGGAGATTTTTGTTTCGAACAAATATAAACTCGATGCACCATATATTGTCCTTGACAATTATAGTTTCCTATATAGTGATATGTATGTCTAGGCAACCAAGGCAATTCAGCACATAAAAATTTCTTCCCCAAACTAATTAGATCACAGAGAGTATCAAATTCAATGTAAACTATAGTACTTAAAGAAGACAACAATTTCAACTCATCAATTTCAGAAGCAATCGGAAGCAAGGTTATATTATTAGCACAAGTATTTTCATTCATTAGTTGTTGCAAAGGTATAAATGAAGCATCAGCACACAATTCCTCTTTATCACAAGGATCGTCAAACAAATCATCATGTGACAAAGATAAATTCAGAGATGGTTCCACTAACAATTGCTCTATGATAGCATGGTTTGTAGGATAATTCTGCACATCAATATAATTCTCACCTTCTGTGAGTGTAGCACAATTGGCATTACCTGTGTTCTCAACAAGAGTAATAGGTGCAATGTGAAGTGATGGTTCTGAATTTGCACATGAGCTTGTGAACACCTCATTTTCTTCCACTTCATCCTCATCCTTTTGTATATCCTGAAAGGTATTAGCTCCAACAAACAGCACGGAAATATGATGTTCTTCTATCAATTCAGATTTAGATAAAAGTGTTGGATCATATAAACCCCCCATTCTTTTCTAAAAGGCTCATTCTTTCTCCTCTCAAATCTTTCTAGATCAGCTTCTAAAATTTCGGCAGCACTCATAGGTTTAAGAATTATTTTAGTACCATTATGTTTCAAAGAGTATCTATTACTAACAATATTGTGCAGAACATTGTTTCTATCAATCCAAAGTTTAGCAACACTATATCAAAATCAGCATAATCCTTATAATTACCAATAAAAAAATTGATACGTGCAATTTTTGTTACCTTAATCTTCTCACAACAATTTACCCATCGAATATAGTATGGATGTGGGTGCGGTTGTGTGGTCAAGCCAAGCTTCTCGACCAACTCATCACTTGCAATGTTGCGGCTAGTTTCACCATCAATTACGACACGGCAACGTCGATTCATCACAACAAAGAAAGTTTGAAATAAATTATTGACTTGATTTTGCTCCATCTTCTCCATTTGAGAACTTAACACTCGTTGTGCTAGAATCCTCATATCATCACCTGTCATTGTTAGCAGCAAACAAGAAAAAGACACGAAGTATATTTTCCTATCACTACTATGTATGAACAGTGAAAACTCTCAATATGCAAATGGAAGCATCTAACCAAGGTCTTACAAGGTTCTTACTATCAACAAAGCAAAGGATACTTGGAGAGTGTGAGCCAACAATTGTGAGGGTCAAAACCTGTGATTGTTCGAAGGATATGTGTGGAGTTTGGATAGGCAAAATATAGTAGCAAGGAATTGCAAGTTTTCAATTCAGAATTGCAAAACTGAATAATAGTCCCAGTCTAGTCTATATTACCAGTCTAAACTTATTTCGGACCTAGTTTAAGCAAGCAATATCACAACTCAACTCAAGGGACTCAAAAGGATGAAACAATTTTGATAATTTTCTTTCTTTTCCTTTTTACTCTCGTTCTTCTCTCTCTTTTTTTTTTGGTGTGCCTTTTTCTTTTCTTTTCTTTTTTCACCTTTCCGCCTTTTACTTTCCTTTTTTTCCTTTAGAACAGAACTGCAGCAAGAGCTAGCTACTCTATAACTCAAATGAAGCATCTAAACATGAGCTCATAACGTGGAGGAAAAAAAATCTTTCCTCTCTTTGTTCTTTTTTTTTTTTGCACCCAAAATTGGAACGGATGCTACTGTTCTCTCTACAAACTATTGGGAACTCAAGAACATACCCAAAACTAGACCGTGAACAAGTTCAAGCTGAAACACAACGACACAACAGGGACTAAAATTCAGAGACACAATCTGAAAATAAAAAATTGCGAGGCACAAAGGGGATATAGGACAGCAGATGCACAGCGAATAACTATTTTTGTAGGGCAATTTTCTGGAGTTTAGGACGAAACAAAATAACGAGGATAGGGGAACCTGACGGTGCACCCGAAGCTCTGATTACCACTTGATGTGGACTAGGGTCCCGATCTTCCGAAAGATTCAGATAACTCTTGATTTGGCGAAGATGTGACATACGTCGATCCGGCTCCTGAACAACACGTTCGAACCCCGTAATCGCAGCACCACGTTCTCTATGGTTATCAACCGGCGTTGCACGGTTGACCTCGTCCAGAAGGCTAATCCCTGCCTGCGAATCAAGAACACAAGCAAGAACAAGAAAGAACGCAACCAAATTTGCAGATGTATGATTAAACTCACAAACCCATGAACGGCGAAACTGTCTAAGCAGAATAATCTAAGCAAAACCCAAACCCTAAGGAAGGGGCGGTGGCTGCTTATGAGGTCCCTAGGGTCGTCCACGCCCCCCTGGACGCAGCCCTAAGTGGGCTCAACAAAATACACGGCCCAAAGGCCAAAAGACGGTGGTGCAACACCGGGACAGTTTCTAGACGTTTTAGTATTTTGGTAATTCCCAACGGCTCGGGAAGAATTTGGATATGAGACCAGCGCCAATGGAAAGGTTATCAAATTATCTTTCCATCCATATAAAGAACGTCCCAAACGGACTTCGTATACAACCAGGGTGTCCGTTTTGGTGCAGGCTGTTTCTGGACTCCGAAACAGAATCGAAGTCGACTTTGTTTGGGCCTCCAACTTGACATGGACGTCCTTGCTGGCCCTCCACGCCTCCAACCTCCTCCTTAACCATATTATCATCATCTCCATGGTTCCTAACAATAATTAACTCATTAGGTAGTAATATATTCTCAAATATAAATAAAAAGATCATTAGGAACATGCTCACCCGTAAATTCAATTGTCGTATAGTTTTTGTCCTTGAATTATGTATGTGTATTGGAGGAGTGTTGGTTATATCCGAGGGTGTGATGTCCTCATCAATGATGCCTTGAAATGTCGATTTTCTACGTCCTTTCCAAAATAAAAGATGTGACGGGTATATAGCCGATCAACTCGTAAATTTAGTGGCAACACACACACACACGTACTCATCACAGCTTCTACACGATCTAAGATTCGTGGTTAGCGTACCTGCAGAAGATCCATTTCAGAAACAGTACATCAAATTCAAAAGAAACTACAAAAACAAATCACAGTTCTACTATCATATAGAGTAACGATCCATTGAAGGGATCGCCTCATGGATTGCCATGAGCCAACATTGTCCCGTATTATTACATTCGCGGGCATGGAACGCTAATTTAAATTGCGAACATACCTTGGTCAAGCCGTAGATGCAAGAAATTAAACAATCATAACACATGTTAGTTTGCCACTTCTACACTATTATATACCTTAATTGGACTTACTAAGTCGTTCCTCACCGTAAAACGTGTTTGCCATTTTCAAGAATGATCATTAGTGTAAGGCAAATCCCGAATCGGCTCCGATACCAACCGTGACACACCCTACCTTGCAACACAAGAGGGATTGTCGCACAGGACCGCCTCGGGAGACATCCGACGAGGCAGACATCATAGCACATACACAGATGATACATTCACAATTTACAAAGACATATTTAGTGTACATGAGTAGAACATTTTACATATGATTTTCAAGTGTTACAATACATAGAACTCAAATTCTGATTTTTACATCTCTTTAGTATACATGCGGAAGCGTAAATTAATCTCAACGATAGTTGCCTAAAATGTAACACATCAAGCCCTTAGATGTGCCCATTCTTCTCAACAGCTCACCTGCACAAAAATGTTAACAACAAAGCCCTGAGTATCTTCTCCGCAAGTCTTACCCGACAAAAGTGATTTCTAAAATCGACTCCTAGCATGTAGGGGGCCGACCGAGTTTGCTGGAATTTAATTGCCAAAAACAGCACCTAATTTATTTTCTAATTAGCTTTTAGCCATGTTAAAAGGGTTGGGACATGAATATAAAATTTAGTGAGCAAGACCTATAACAATACAAGGTTGCAAAGCAATATTTAAGTACTTCAAATCAGCAAGTATATAAACATGTTCACTTCTTACTATGATGCGATCTGCTCGAGACAAGAGGTACTCAATAACCGCGAGGGACGACGATATATATCGATTTACATCCTGCAGGAGAAACCCAAGTACACGATATACGCATCATTTAAGAACATGTATGGCCACCGTTTGCGAGATCACTATAAGGCCGATACGACTCCCACCTCTCCCAAGTAATACGTCCCCACATGCGATGCCCACGACAGAGCCATCCAAGGGTAGACTGCATACTCATCCAACCACATGACCCGGGATGCCACCATCAATCAACATCTCCAAAGAATGGTGGGGTACCGTCCAACCCTACGGTGCTCAAGCTACTAGGTTTCCCAGTGCCTATACTAAAGGTATGCACTTGGTACACAACTCAATTCTTGCTCGCGGAGTCACACAGTCCTCAACCGACACGCACGGGGCTATGGCGAACATAGGCGAAGCTTGCCACCGCATCCTACACATGCATTTTCCCGTACGGGTCTCATTTTCATAATTCTCATGTGAGAGATAACAATTGAATAAACCTATACCGAGAGGTCTCCGTACCACTCGGTGTTGCTACCGATGACTCCTTACCAAGCATAGCATTTCTAACGGCAAAGGATTATACCTATCCAATGAGACCATAAGCATAAAGGGATAATAGTGCAACTATGGTTACGATGAACTCTTGAAACTTAAATGCACAATACATGACATCATCACATGTGAAGTAAAGCAAAACTTTTAAAAGCGTGGGTTATGCACCGGTGCTTGCCTTGGGGCTATTTCAAAGTTAGTATCCACAACGAGTATTCAGCTCGACGCTAATTTTCTCGTGGTTCCCTTCCTCGGTCTCGGGTTCTAGATGAATGCAATGGAATGCATGAGCATGGATGAATACATAGATATTATTATTCATGAAACTTTCTCAATAATTACGTATTATAACAATATGCTCATGACATGGCACGGTTATGTATGAAATAAGATGCTTGCATATGGGTGAGAAATTATAATTTATTTCAAGAGGACAAACTTCTAATTAAATAAAACGTAGACTAAGCAACACATAGGCATTTTATTTAGAAGTAAAGAGAAGGAAATTCTTCTTTCCTAACTAGGAAAAACATGGCATGACAAGAAACATGTAAATGCTTAACTTTTTTAATATGACATGAGGCTATATATGGGTATCAACATGTGTCAAGATAACATAAGCACATTACTTGTAACTCTAAGGAAAGTAACATGCCTTTCATGCTTAACTAAGATCATGTACAAGCAAGCATTTAATTTCTTAACTTGCTATTATGACATATAAATATGTTGCAAAACTACAGTAAGGCATTTGTACACAAAATTTTATTTATTGGAAATCAAGCTAATGATTGCCTAAGCGTAATTATAAAGTTATATTACAACTTTTAATTATCAAAATTATTTAACAAGGTTCTTGAAGGTAATAAAATACAGGGACTCTTTTTGTGAATAGATAATACCACATGAAGTATTTTCACCAAACATCATAATTAAGTATCACGTATGTAAAAAAATTTTACAACAATTGATATGTAGAGAGGGTTATTTATGCAATCTACTGTAAAAATACAAGGAAATTAAATATGGATCTTTTCATGATGAACACATATACCATGAAATGCACTAATATGAATGCCGGTGACATTTAATGATATAACTTTAGGTTCCAGTTTAGCTCCTATTATTATTTCACAATGTAAAAGTTTTGAAACCTACTCAACAACATACCTAGTGGATAGTAAGTGTTTAGGGGAGTCCATAGAAATTTGTGTGACAAAATTATCAGTTATAAAACTGGAGATATGGCCATAAGTTTCTTAATTGGATTCATTATTCACTGATTGATTAAATATATTTATACGTGTCAAACTGGATTATCAACTGAATTAGTGGATAGATACCAGTACAAGGAGTTTAACAAAATTTGTTTCATAAAGATCAGAGCTATAAATATTTTTGAACAATTTAAACAAAGATGAGAGATGAACTAGTACAAAAATTTAGCTAGCTTTTCCCCTGCTTTTTACTGTAGCTTCAACACAGTTCGGCACGCAGCCATGGCGGCCATGGGAAAAAAAAAAGGATTTCGGCCTGCTCAGCTAGGCAACAAGAGTGGGAATGAGTTCACTTGATGCACAAGGAAAAGACGAACCTATTCCCAACGAGAGGGATGCTCTGGGCTCACCGGAAGAGGAGCAATCGACATCAAGGTTGCTGCGGCCCGCTCTGCCGTGGTCGATGAAGAAGGCTCGATTTTTGTGTGCTATAGGAAAGCCAAGGAATGTGATGTGTTCTGGATGGTGCCCAAGTCCCTCAAGCACTCTCCCCTGCAAGGAATCACCAAACCAGCACAATGAAAAGGTATTGGGGAGTCTACGCGCAGGCTGCTGCTGTCCTAGCTTGTGCCGAGGGAGCCATGCCCGTGGAGTAGCAGTGGCACTGGAGGAGGGCAACCACGGTGGCTGGTTCACCCAGCAAAGAAAGAAGAAAAGAAAAAGAAGATTATCTTTCTTGTAAAACAACCGAATCAGCCTGGCAATCACTCACTGTAATGCACATAAAAATCACTGTAGAAGAACACACAGAAAATGGGGCAAAGCGGGAGCTGTATTATTTCTCTCTGGATGATTACAATCGGGAGTTGCCTCTCCACCTGACGTTATCAGCCCCTATTTATAGCACGGGGAGAAGATCAGTAGCACCAGCAGCATGGGATGCTTCCCAACCGCCAACTACCCCTCCATAATTATCCATCAATTCGCCGACAGAGAAACACAGTTATTTCCGGAAATATCCGGTTTATCAACGTGGTTTCATAACAATCTTGACTTTGTCTAGCTCGGGGTGGAAGTCAAGAAGGAAGCAGGAGTGGAGGGGTGCATCGTTGGCTGGAGAAGACCGATGGAATGCTTAGGAGAGAAGGACGCAGAGGAAGAGTGGGTCCCACAAGGATGATAATCTGCCAACCCTACTATTGCAATCAAGGCAAAGTCTTCCCAAGATTTTTAGCTCTTGCCAATTTTTGTGGGGGTGAGTGAAGATATTTGGAACAACTTTTGTTATTGGCGAAAGTTCAAATTTTGCTCACAATTATTCTTAAAAATCCTTGAACCACTATTGTTTTTCTGCCTTAACTGAATTTTTGTGGGAGTTTAACCATCGCTAAAAATTCTAGAAAAATGTTCCAAAGTTCTCTCTTGATATGCTCCACATTCTGGTGTAAAAATATAGACATCTCGTTGTTGAAAATTTTGAGGTTTGGCACAAGCTAGTTTGACTAAAATTTGAAATTCAAATTCAAACCTAGCCACTTTGATTTGATTCCTCTTCACTTGGGAATTTGGAAATGCAAATTTTAATATTGTGCCATTGTTCACATGTACTATGCGACATGGGATGTCACAATTACTGTCACTCCATGTTCATCAACATGCCAAGCAACAGGACTCAACACCTCCACCCTCACTAATGGGTCGATTGCAGGTACATGGAATCCAAGAACAATGCCCTCTTGTGGCATACCGACCCACAGATCGTGATTCCCGAGGTGTTGTTTAAGCAGACACAATAATACAACAACAGACGGGGTTCAACTATTACATAGCTGAAAGTATTATTATTTTACATCAGAGTTTGGTGCAGCGGAAAATAAACATACTCAGTTCTGAAAATCTGGAAGCGGAAGTGGAAAATTAACGTCAAAAATCATACAGCTCGATGATGCATCGATGGTGATTAATCCATGCCCATATAGATAATCACTCAGCCAAACACAAACACAGTGGCAAGGCTAGGCTTCCCCGTGAGAAGGCCAACCCTCCGGGATCTGCAAGTCCGAGGACAGTAGACTAACGAGGCAACTCATATGCGTCATCTATATTACCCGAAAAACAATATAGGCACAAAACCTGAGCAACTAAAGCTCAAAAAGACTGACCCGTCAAATGGTTCATAAAACCAACTCCTAGACATGCAAAGGCTCGGAGTAGTGTGTCGATTTTCAGGGTATAAAACATCGGCTAAGCAGTGGATCCTTACTTTCAATATTATTGCCAAGTTAATTATTAAGTAAATAAATAAAGTGATTATGCAACCTGAAAATAAATACAAGTATAACATAAATATATTCAGAGTAATAGTAGCAACAATAATAATCACACTACTAGAAAACACCCCCTATAGATACGCTTTATTTAAGGTCTAGATACGTTTATTTCATCTCAATTAAAATATAGAACCGTTTTCCTAAACCGTCTCCGAACATACCGTGTCAAAGCTTGGTAAATAACATTTTTGAAAACATGTCTATTGAAGTAAAAGAGGTTCAATAGAGATGCTATAAAGCATAGATATGCTTATAGATACACTTTCATGAATGTGTTGTATGTGTTGGAGTAGACACGTTTCGTAACATGTTAATAATCTTAGACACGATTTTATTGATACGTTTGGACTGCGTTTCTACCAATATAGGCACGTTGTATATAATGCTTCAAAAATATTATTGTAAAATTTGTTCTAAACGATTGACTTATTCATGAAATTAGTAGGAATTGAACCTGTGACCTCTTTGTTTTCTGCAAGCTCATCTAACCATCTCACCCATGAAACGAAGTTGATTTTCTTTAACCATATATTCTTTTATACTCATGTTCTCTTAGTGCTTAACGTCTCTAGGATTTGCAATAGTGTGTCAAAAATGTCACTAAACAAGGGTAGATACGATTAAAATGAGTCTAATATATTTCACTTTTTATACGGTTTCAATAACGTGTCGGAAAACGTGTTTGATGTCGTGGGATACGGTTAAAGCATCGCCAAATACCATATCTTTGAGATGCCCTCAAGAACATGTCAACAAACGTCTTTGCATTAGATACCAATGGTTCAAAGCGTGTCTAAAGTCGTAACACTTTGTGATGTTTTAGAAAGTGTAACATCCTGGCCTAGGGCTTAATAGGATTGATAGAATACTCAAGTCAACAAGTTGCAACTTCTTTTCCGGAAGCTCATCTCTAAAGAAATCTCGGGTTAAGCGTCATTGGCCTAGAGTAATTTAGGGATGGGTGCCCGATTGGGAAGTATTTGTCGGGTGAGCACCAGTGAGGACAAAAGTGCGTAGAAAAGACAAGTGTTGATCTGTGAGGGAAGTCTTGAGGGCCTACTAAGCTGCCAGGTGTAAGCGGGCCCGGCCCGCAGTGGCGGGACGTTACGGATGGTATCGAGCCAACTCTCGCGGTTTCACGGGCGCGCGTGCAGGCATGGTGTGCGGGCATGGTGTGCATGGCTGGTGTGAGCTCGGAGTGGTCACACAACATGGCACATGTGCTGGTAGTGGACACATGGACGTGGCTAAGAGAGGAAGTTCCCGGCCTAGGGTTGACCGACGAGGACGTCGGTCTTCTAAGGGGTGAGTGTGTAACATCCTGGCCCAAGGCTTAATAGGATTGATAGAATACAAGTTGCAACTTCTTTTCCGGAAGCTCATCTCAAAAGAACTCGTAGGTTAAGCGTGCTTGGCCCGGAGCAATTCGACCGACCGGGAAATCTTTCCCGGTGTGCACTAGTAAGGACAAAAGTGCGCAGAAAATACTGGTATTGATCCGTGAGGGAAGTTTTGAGGGCCTATTAAGCTGCCGGTGTAAGCGAGCCCATCCCGGAGTGACGGGACGTTACGGAAAGCATGTAAAAAATGTGTTTATCATATTATTAATGTTAAAGCGTATCTAAGATCATGTCATACCGACACGTTCTCAAAATCGTGTCAAAAAGTGTCTCTAGCTACCGATGTAGATACGCTTACAAAAACGTAACAACATAAATGTGTCTAGAGACCATTTTTCTTGTAGTGTCATACAAGCACCATATTAGCATTAAAGTTCAAGTTATTAACTAGATGTTACTCAAGTAAACAAGCGTGTACTCATTATCTGCGAGGGACAGATGATACATATCAATTTACACCAGCTGGAAAAACCCAAGGTACACGACATCCGCATCATTTAAGAACACGTATGGCAACTTTTCGCGCTAGTTACTTATAAGACGGACCTGGGCTCACCCACCTAGAGTATACACTGTCTACTCCTGCAGATTCCACGAACCAAGGGGGTGGGGTGCCTACCACATGTCAATGTAATTAGGCTACATCAGTTTACTAGTTCAAGTTAAACTAGCATGCACTCGGTACGGTTCAATACTTGTACAAAGAGGCCAACAACGGTACTAGCTACAACCTTGCAAGACAAAGCCACACCAGACCATTGTAACTTGCCCTTTCACCTACGAGGCCCGTCCAGTCTCCATTTATTTAATCACGTGATTAACAAGATAAAGAACTTCATTAACTTTTGAGCAATTGACCATATGTATCGTTGATCCTAGAATTAAGCATAGAAAGTATTCTAGTAGGCTACCTGTACCAGTATATCATCTAACATAGGATTTATATGGGGACAATGCAAGTGGATTTTCAGTCAATTCCTAAACTTAATGCACAATACATCCTAGACAATCAAGCAATTGTGATACTGAAAATAAAAACTTTAAAACTAGGAGGATGCATCGGGGCTTGCCTAGAGCAACTACAATAGAGTTAGTGTCTTCCACTCGCGGGCTCTTGATTAAGAGAGATGTCCATCCGAAGATTTCCTCCGACAGTTCAACATTGCCTATATTAAAGCGGTATGTCAACAATGGCGAATACAAAAACATGCAAGCAATATGTATGATGCCAATGTATGGATCATACACTCAATAACAAAAATATTTGTTACATAAGATGGTTCTTGAAGACATATGCAAAAAATGTAAATTTCTTTTAATGCATTTCCTTTATTAACATCCATAAGAGAAACTACTTATTCTAGCAAATTAAAGACATTTAATACATATGAAAACGTTTGCATGGTTTCTGTATATATGCAACATGCTCGTGATATATGCATGCAATGACAGAATTATAAACAAGTTTCATAATTTTATCAATCGTGGATTAATTTTAGAAATTAAAACTAGTGTTTCTACTAACATAAATTCTAGTAAAATCAAGAGGGCAGATATGAGCATATGGTTAAACATGGTAATACTACATGCTATTCTTGACATGCATACGGGAGCCGGCTCCTCGGCTAGTGCTCCTAGGAGGCATGGTTCTCCCACTTATCGCATCATGTCCGGTCTCAAGAAGATCTTTGGCATGTGCTCCTCCTTTGGTGCAAAGGCCCATAAGAATGAGCAACCGACCAAGCGCAACACCCAAAGGCTCAAGGCAATGAGGATCCAAAATTTAACCGGATGAGGATGCCCGGTGTATGTGTGGTCCGATGATGACGAGTGACTTTGCTCCACCACCACCTGCCCGTGATGATGAAGATCAAGAGGAAGAGAGTGAGGATGAAGAAGAAGAAGGCGAGGAAGAAGAAGAGGAGGAGGCCCCTCCCGATAGCGTCGACACCGAGATCGTCTCCGAGAACGACGAGCGAGTCGCTTGTATCTTGTGTTGTCTTTCTTTCACTCCTTTTGGTGCCTTGATGCCAAAGGGGAGAGAAAAGAGATAAAGGGATTGCTTTGTATCTTTCTATCTTAGTGTTGTAACTTATGGAACTTCTCTGTGACTATGTGGTGCTTTAATGTAATAGGGCTAGTTTAAGTACTTTGCAAGTTTATGCTCGTGGATGATGAATGATGAATGTTTATGGTTTTAATGTGTGTTTCATGTCTATGTTGCTAAAATTATGGCATGCTTTTTGTGCGGTGTGCCTCCTTTTGGTTTATGTTGCTTTTGCTTATTCTCATATAATTGACACATGAGCACATTGTTTCTAGGCACCCCACAAGTACGAAATATAGGGGAAGGTCTCTCACATATTTGTGTCCAACGGAACTTCCGTCGGAAATAGAATGTGTCCAACGGAACATCGTGACCGACGTAACTTCTATCATTTCTACCTTTACACTACCAACGGCTCTTTTTGAGTCCACTCCTATAAATAGCCTCTCCCATCATGGTTGATAGGTTGCTGGTGCTTTTTGAGCACTCGTCTTCATCCTCAAGCTCTTGCTCTCACCTCTCCCTCGCTTCCCTTGAGATTCAAGCCCATTTGTGAGAGCGTCATCCTACATCCAAGCTTGAGAAGCATCATCCCAACCTTGAGAACATCTTCCCCTAGCAAGCAAACTCTACTTCACTTGTTACTCTTGGAGATTTATTCTCCTAAATTGGCTATCTGTCACCCTAGAGCTCCCAAGATTGTGGTGATCATTGGGAAGTTTGTGAAGGTTGTGATTCGCCTTCGAAGGAGAGGAATCAAAGAAGAAGAAGAAGAAAACCAAGCTTGACCTTTGTGGTCACTTGGGGAGGATTAGGGTTGAGAGAGACCCGGCTCTTTCTGCGCTCCTCAATGGAGATGTAGGAACCTCTTTGTGAGGGGTCCGAACTTCGATGAACAAATCCCGTGTCTCTCTTGTGTTGTTTGTTCTTGTTCTTCGTTCTTGTTGTTGGTTGTCGTTTTAAGTACTCAATCTATTTGTGTGGTGTGAGGATTGTGATTTCCTGCAGGTACAACACTCTTAGGTGACAAAGGAAGACTTCTATTCAAACAGATTCGTGAGATTCCCTCTCCCTCTTTCTCCTCTTGAGTTGTCACCGACCCCGATATGAAACCCGTGGGTAGAAGATAGTTCGATTGATGATGAAGTCGACGTTCACGGCCCGGCTACAACAGCCCAAGGACGTTGCGCCTTATCAACCGATACACCGCCTCCAATGGTCGTCGTGATCTTGTGGTGCACGACAACCAGGCCACGAGGGCACTCCGTAACAACTCTCGAAATAAATGCATTTCATGTCATTCATGAGCATGTTATCGTGTGCATTTGTGAAAATATTTACTTTTGTGATAAAGAAATGCACATAAAATATCAAATTAACCTAAGCTAAAGATAAATTCTTAAGAAGGAATTAAATAAAAGCAAATGAGCGTGTTTAACATTTTCTGTGGATTAAACACAAAAATAAAATATTTATGAAGCTTCTTTGAAATTATTTTCTTTTGTAAAAATGTCTACAAGAGATAATCTATTATTTTATGCTAATTATTATTTGATTTTGAAAAATGAATTTCTTTAAAAATTAGAGATACTGCAGACAAAAGTTATTGTTAAGTTGGTTTTCCAAAATTAAACATAAACACCATCATTTCATGTGATCCCAATTTAATACTTTCAATGTTATTGCTTGTCATTAGTTAATGCTTAATTAATAATTAAGGAACACAATTAACTATTAATTAATGACCATGATTAAGCAATATTTAATGAGCATGATCAATTGTTACTTATTGCTTAATGAACATGATTAATTATAAATTGCTAATTAATAAACCCGAGGAATTATTAATTGTTAATTACTAATTGCAAAGTAATGAACTTAAGTAATGATTAATTGCTAATTAACAATCATGGTTAATAAAATCGTTGCACATCATCTCATGTACATTCATGCATGCATGATCGTTGATTCGCAACGCATCGTTGGTCGACCTAGGTCCCGACGTGATCGAAGTCCCGTCCGAGGTCGAGGCAGGAGACGGAAACTTCGAAGTCGACCAGCACATCAAGGGAGCTAACCCCGACTCAAATCAAGGCAAGCCCGGTGCATCCCACCTATGTTTTTTAAACTCTTTTCTTTTATCACAGCTTAATGCGTCGTGATTGTGCATTAGGTTATAGGAATTGCTTGACACCCTAGATGCATGAGTAGAATTCCTATGTTATCTGTTTATCCCATGTTGGTTTTGTATCTCGATAGTTGCTACGCTTAATTCAAAGGGCTACGGTAGAAGTCGAGTAGTGCTCGAGCACACTCGCGAGCTGCTACTGGTCCGATCTTAAAGCATGGAGGCTTTAAGTTGATTGATGTCATTCAAGTTGAAGTTAAAGATGAAGATGATGATGAAATTGAGATCGGACGGGCCCTGTTGGAGAAAGGGCAAAGACGAGGTCTTGCAAGGTGGTAGCCCCGTCTCGTGTCGATCAAGGACCGTACCATTGTTGGCCTCGCCGAGCAAGTATTGAACGTACCGATTTACATACTCGGTGCTTATCGGGCCGAGAAGCCGATGTAACCTAATTGCCTCGGGGGTTGGACGTAGCCCATCCCCTAATTGGCTGGAGAATGAGGCGAGGCCTCATGTCTCAAAGGGAGAGGAATGGGTGGTCGCTCACGGATAACGTCGAGGACGTGTATCGCGTGGGGTCCCCGGGTTCTCGGGCGGATGGGAGACTAACCCGGCCACCGTCGGAGTTAGCGTGAAAGGTTGTCGTATGCGACCAAAGGGGTGCGTGTACGTCGTGTAAACGGGTTTTCCCGGCCGATGAAATCGATTCGAATCGCTGTCCCTCGCAGTAATGAGTACCGCTTGTTCACCGTGTCACATCGTAGTTAATCAAGTGAAAGATGGATGAAAGGACTCGTTGTTTGGAATTTATCTTTTCCTGCAAACTTGACTGCAATAGTGATAGCCTCGCAAACCTAGAGGTTAATGAACTTAATGCTAAGCTAAAACATTGAAAGTAAGGATCCAACCTTTAATGTTGTTTTCGCAAAGGAGTAAACCCCGCAGCTAGAAAGCCTTTGCATACTAGGCGTCGGCCTTAGCGTGCCATGTTGACGGGTCAGTCTTTGCTGAGTATTAGAATACTCGGGGTTTGATCGTTCTGTTTTTTAGGACCCGAGTCGTACCTCCACGACTTGGACGGTAGTTCCCGGAAGAGGAGCAAGGTGCCTCGAAGGTGGTTCCCACCAATGGGAACGGATCCCGACCTCGTGAAGAGGGAGGACCGTGATGTACGAAGAGCTCGGTGCATCACGTTGATCGTCTAATAGTGTTTTGTGGTACAAAGTACCAGTTTCCGCTACAATACTCGTAGGTTGTTAAACTTCAATAATGTTTATGTTTTCCGCTGCACGAATGATTGTATTTCGAAAACCTGGTTGTATTATACCATGATGTATATATTCTGGCTTGTATGAGATGATACACTCGTTGTAACTCACTTCGTCGAGTGTCCCTCTGTTCCGATTCCCGGGTGTCCCGGAGGGATGTCACAGCTGGTATCGGAGCGGTTTAGAGGCAACAAGTACATCATTACAAGCTTGTTTTCTAAAACTTAACACGTTTAGTGCGTTTAGAATATGAGAGAGTACGGAGCCCTATAAGGATGTAGGATAGTTAGACTTTTTACTAACTATTCGACGTTCGGGTTTTGGGAAGTGCTAACTATTCGTTGTAGTTTTATATACTATAGCACGTCTAGTTAGTCTACCGAGCATGCATCATGTCATATTGAGTGCTATAATATGAGGTTTTGGGAATTAGACGAAGTTAGTAGCGTAGTGTAGAGTTAGTTTCCTATGGACGGTTCCGGAAGAAGTTTATGCGAGTGAAATAGAAGGCAAACAGAACTCTTCCACCGAGGCAATAGAATGGGGAAATTTAAGATCTTCACCTACGGATGATTAAAGGCAATCGAGAGAAAAGGATAATCATCCGTAGTTATCAAGGAACCCCATATGAGAGCTACGGATTTAAAGGGATAGATTAAAGATGCTCGTACGAATGTGTACTACAAGTAAATCGGGGTTGGAATGAGAGATAGTGCAACCCTTCTCTATACATCGCTTATGCTTTGGAACTTTAACGTATTCTACCGTTGGTACCTCGATATTCTAATTTTGGATCGGTGACACTTATACCTAGTTTTATAACAGAATGGCACAAACCGGAAGAGGAAACTATCTTGAGAGCTCCCAACGAAGATGTTCGAGAGCCGGCATCAACTCCACCTACCTTGGCACAAGCTATTGCCACTATATTGGAGTCTCGTGAAGAGCAACGGGACCTTCTTCGGTAGCTTATTCAGAATACGGCACCACGAGGCTAGTGGTCAAGATCAGCATGCTCCACCAGTTCACGTTACATAATCGGATTTCATGGCTACTGGTCCACCCAATTTTTCGGATGAGGGAGATCCTCTCGGAAGCGGACCATTGGTTATGTACCATCGAGTCGAAGCTGGAACTGCTACCATGCACGGAGTATCGGAAGACTATCTTTGCCGCTCAGCAACTAGAAGGATTTGTCTGGAGCATGGTGGGCTAATTACAAGGCCATGATTCCCGAAGGTCACCAAGTACTATGGCAAGAATTCACAAAGGTTTTTCGTGAACATCATATTTTTGAAGGTATCCTGAACCAAAAGCGTAAGGAATTTCTAGCGCCGAAGCAAGGTGATATGGCCGTACACTCCTATTCAAAGTTGTTGAACCGTCCGGCTCAATATGCTCCTCGGAATGTGGACACTAACGCCAAGAAGAAGGAATGTTTTAAACAAGGACCGACTACCAAGTTACTCGTTGACGCCGGTTTTTGACCAAGGGACCCATTGTCGGTGACTATAGGTAAAAAGGGGCCGGTGGGCGGAAGGCCGACGGCCGCTTAGGCGAGTAAAAGGCGCGTTTCTCCCGGGAATCGTGCGCGGACGCCAACGAGAAGAGCACAACATTGATGGGCCTAGCCCACGTTATAAAATTAGAAATAATAGTTAGTTTTGGAAAAAAGGATTCTAGTCGGTTAGGAAATCGGCCCGAGGAGGGTCCGAATAGGATTCTTTTTGCCGAGTATAAATACATACTCGGATGTAACATGTAAACTCGATTCACATCCAATACAACTTTCGGCGCATCGCCAAACCCTAATTTTCTGTCAAGTCTTTACTTGTTTTCGCGCGGGGATCTTCGGGGCTCCGGTCGACAACACGTTGGCTTGACAAGGTAATTATGTTGTCTAATTCTCGGCGCATTGTTCGTAATTAGATGGCTTAATTGCTAGTTATCCGGCGACCGGATCTGTTTTCGATCGGCGTAGTGAGTATCGGCGGGATGAGTCAAGTTGACCTGGTCGGGCTCGTGGTGGAGGTAGTTTGACTTGTCCTGCCTCTCCGTTCCAGCCTTTGCTCACGGCGCCGATTGGCTCGGATCCGGGCGTTCAAGTCACGATAGCCGCTATGAGAATTCTTTTACATCTTGGCCGATTCGACTATGCGGATTCGGTTGACGTGTCCTGTGTTTGCCTTTGCGATAGTTGACTTGTCCTAGGCGCATGCAGCCGATTGGCTAGGGTGTAGACTTACTTTCATAGCTAAGACATTTATGATTGTGCTTGTCCTGAATCGGCGGGCGTGCGCGGCCGTTAGACTGGTCCAGCCGTGTGCCATCGGTTGACTTGTCCTGTTGGAGCGGTCGGTCGATTTGGGATCCGTGTGGTTGCATTTGTCTTCTTGTTCTTTCGGGGTGTTTAGCCGATTGCTTATCACGTTCATTAAGCTGTTTTATGTTCAACTAATTAAATCCGTTAAAGCTGCTTTTGGACCCGAGTTATTAGTAGGATTTCATTGATCACCATTATACACTTAGATAGATCTAAGTAATTCACTACTATAATCAATGGCAAAATCGGTCGGATGCCGATCGGCCGATTCATCGATCCGATTGATGATTAAACCATCTTCTTACTACCAAATTAATCACATCCCTTTAATAATTACCTTGTTTACATTTTATCCGATAATGCATCCCTGCAAAGCCTTAATGATGTGATCGTTTACCGACGGAATCGGCTGCTAGATACCGATCGCATGTTATAGCGTCGGCCGATTTCGTATCGTTTGTATCGCAGATTCGTTTGCACTGGCATTTAATACATAAATGGATAGGCCGTGCTGCTCTCGATCGATGGCCGATTTTGTCTATCTTACGCCGAGAATCGGCTACGGCTGTACATCGGTCTATCCGGGCCGATGACCTGGAATTTTACACTCTTTTATTGTCTTTGTTGGTTTGCGGGAAAACCATCCGCACGCACCAGCGCACACGAACATCGGCGAGCCGAGCCGGTCCGTTGGGAGCACGGGGCCCTGCGTCGGCCGGGGTTTCGGTGGACTCTCCGGACGACGGTGTGTCGGCGACTTTTGACGTCAACACACTTTTTGGCACGCCCGGTGGGACGGAAGCAACCAAGATCAAGATGTCGTACATGCGAGCGGTCGGGGAGGACGGAACACCAATGGTCGATGTTGAGAATCGGCCGATTTTTGTTCCAGTTCCTCTTAGGACGGATGGCAAAGGGCATGGAGAAGTTTCGATGACAACGAGGTTTCGGCACTGGGGAAGATGACGACGGAACAAAAGCTGCAGTACCAAGAATACCTGGCCGAAGCAATGAAAAAGTACTTTCAAGCCCCGAAAGTGACACGTGGCGAGTGGCCACAAAAGGAGACATCCCTCGGATTCCGCATCCGGAAGAACTAGACCAAATCAAAGCCCGAGAGCGCCGGATGCCAACCAACTCGGTGATATGGTCAACTCGTCCGTTCATCGGGCCCTAATCAATCAATCGGGCGTGTTGACCAACACCATCGGGAATTTGATCAAGGACACGGTTGATGGCGGATCGTTTCTCGAAGGATATTCCGGACCTGCATACACTCGGCCTGTTGGCACTCCTGTACGACCGATTCGGGGAACCGGCATCCGGAATACTACACCGCCAGCGGGGTTTCAGCCTATGTATGGCATGCCACCTAACCTATGGTCCGGCAAGGACAATGCAAATGCAAGTACCGGTGCAACCCAGCCAAGCAAAGAGGATAACGGTGATCCCAAGAAGTCGGTAACGGAAGAGGGCAACGAGGCAAGATGTACAACAGCCGGCTTACGAGTTGGGGGCACCAACCAATGTGGCAGCGGTCCCGCAGATGGCACAACAGCCCAATTTCTTCTACGTACCAAATACCGGCCCGAGTAGAATTGAGAACTCACCCACTATAGTACGGCCGATATACTGGTATTCCACGGCCGACCGCATCGGGTGGGGGACATGGATTCATGATCGGACGGCCGATCCAATCGGCCGTGAGTTATGGAATCGCTCACGCAGACATTATTCCCGGCTACTAGCATCGGGATTTCCGGGAACGGTCAGTTGGTACACCCAAGCGGGGGACAGCCCAACGCAGCTTATATGACGGGGACCGGATCGGCGACTGCTGAACCCGGTGATATGAATAGCCTCATGGCTAAGATCGCCGATATGATGAAAGATCGGTTCGATTTGAAGCCTAAAGAGAAAAGTGCATTGTATCGGCGACCTTACCTCGACTGGATGGATTCCGTGGCTTTACCCAATAAGTATAAAATTCCTGAGTTTTCCAAGTTTTCCGGGCAAGATAACACATCAACTATGGAGCACATCGGCCGGTATGACGCACGGCTTGGTGAGGCGTCTACTCGGGAGGCTTTGCGGGTTAGGCTATTCCCACTGTCGTTGTCCGGATCGGCCTTTTCATGGTTTGCTTCGTCTGTCGCTCGGTTCTATTCAGAGTTGGGCCGATCCGGAGAAAAGGTTTCACTCGTACTTCTTCACGGGCATTACCGAGCTTAGCTTGTCCGATTTAATGGCGATGAAACAGAAATCGGGAGAATCGGTGACCGATTATATACGAGAGGTTCAGGACTACGAGGGGACGATGCTACAATCCGAACTTGACAGAGCAACGGTTGGCCGAGATCGCTTATGCGGGGCTATTCTCCAACATCAAAGAAAAGTTTACCCCACATGAGTTTGATGGGCTAGCGCAGGTGACACGTAGGGCGGTTGGCCGGGAAGAAAATCTCCGACTCACCGAGGAATCGGCGGTATCGGGTAGCTTATGCTGATTTCGACGGTGAAGATGATGAAGAGGGAATTAATGCAGTTGAGTGGACTAATAATAAACGGCCGATATTTTCTCCGCATGTCAATCCTAAGGAGAGAAAATATGATTTTGATTTATCTAAGGCCGACGAGATATTTGATCGACTCGCTGCGGGAAAAGAAAATTCAGCTTTCACCTCATCACAAAATTCCTACGCCGGAGGAATTGAAGAAAATGGCTAAGTGGTGCAAGTGGCATGGAAATTCACATCATAACACTGTTGATTGTTATGCTATGAGAGATGAGATCCGGAAGGCGGTTGACGAGTGGGATATTGCGAGCAGCCGATGTAAAGAAGAAGATGAAAGTTGATGGGCACCCTTTCCCTGCTAATACAATGTACATCAATACCATCGGTGGTGGATCAGCTGGTTTCATACGCCGATATGAGAGGAAGAGGGAGAGGGAAGGAGATCAAGTGGCACGTGAACAGGAATCTCTCGATCAAAGCCAGCGATACGAGGCAAAGCGTGATCCGCCGAGAAGGTTTTGACCCACACTCGGGATTGTCCTTTCTTTCGATCTGCTTGGGACCGAAACATGAAGCTTCCATCTATCGAGAACTGTCCGAGTGCACCGGCGGGAAGAGTATCGTGACGTCGGGTCGTCAAATTACCGGGGACGGCCGATTGGTCGCAACTATGAATCTCGACAATCGGCCCCCGGAAGAGCAATCAACTACGATCATGGATATGATGAACGAAGATACGTAGTGCCAAAGAGAACCTACTGTTCACGATCGGGTGGGGCCGATCAATGATGAAGAAGAGTTTGATTACCAATACCATGAAGATTCGAGAAGTGATCAAACCGAGAACGAAGGACAGTGGTGCCCGGTGGGTTGCTCAACAAAACCCAAAAGAGGAGGCTTCAAAGAATGCGTTGTCGGGAAATCAAGGGTGGACGGCATTACGAGAGATGACCAAGATGATGAGCCCAAGCCCAAGAAGCAATGGAGGCCGAAAGTACGAGTCTCGGGTGGTACGGGCTGAAGCCGCGGTGAATATGATGTCACTAATGCCCGGTTGGGGAGATTTCGGAGACTACGTGGACGCCGGAATCAGCGGTGTTTGATAAGCCGGTCAATTCGGATCATTTGCATCTCAAGGCATTATACATTAGCGGCTACGTCAATGGGTCGCCGATGAGGAAAATGTTGGTCGACGGAGGAGCGGCGGTCAACGTCATGCCGATTACTACATACCGCAAGCTCGGGAAGACGCGGAAGAAATGATGAGGGCTAATTTGACGCTCAAGGATTACAGCGGGAGAAGCCAAGATGTGCGTGGGGCCGCAATAATGGAGATCACTTGTGGGCAGCAAAACCATACCCACCACTTTTTTCATCATTGACGGGAAAGGTGCATACACAACTTTGTTAGGAAGAGACTGGATTCATGCCAATTGTTGCATCCCCTCAACCATGCACCGGTGTTTGATTCAATGGGTTGGCAACAAGGTCGAAATCGTGCGGGCCGATAAGTTCAGTAACCATCGCAACCGCCGATTTCGAGTTTGCTGGTCTAGAGAGCTTGCCTTGTTTATCGGGCACGTATTGGGATGCGGAGGCCATAAACATCACGAGATGATGGAGTTATTGTGACCGGGGGTCGGTACCCCCGGCTGCTCCGATGGGCCCCACAGGAGAATTGACGGACAATCGGCCGATCGATATACACACCGAAGACATGGTGAGTCGGCCGATTGATGAATCGGAAGACGGGAAATTAGGCCACGGTTTTGTGTCGGCCGATGAGTTAGAAGAAGTCGATATAGGGGATGGAGACAAGCCTCGGCCGACATATATTAGCAAGAAATTGTGTAGAGAAGTAAGAGATGAATTAGTGGCCTTGTTGAAAGAATATAAAGATTGTTTTGCTTGGGATTATAGCGAGATGCCTGGACTCGACCGATCGATCGTTGAACATCGGTTGCCCACCAAGCCCGGATATCGGCCATATAAGCAGGGGGCTCGGAAAATTGACCCTAGGTATTATGAAGCCGTCAAAGAAGAGATTATCAGATTATATGAAGCCGGCTTCATTAGGCCATGCCGATATGCGGAGTGGGTTTCCGAGTATTGTGCTGGTGGAGAAGAAAAATGGAAAGATGCGAGTCTGCATTGACTTCAGGAATTTGAATAAGGCAACTCCGAAAGATGAGTATCCAATGCCAAACGCCGATTTGTTGGTTGATGCAGCCGCCGGCAACAAGATTTTGAGCTTTATGGATGGAAATGCTGGGTATAATCAGATTTTTATGGCCGAGGAAGATATATCGAAACGGCGTTCGGATGCCCGGGCGTTGGGATTATATGAGTGGGTTGTTATGACCTTCGGCTTAAAAAATGCTGGTGCCACGTATCGAGAGGGCCATGAATTTTATATATCACGATTTGATCGGCCGATTGGTGGAAATTTATATTGATGATGTCATGGTGAAGTCAGGATCGATTGGAAGTCATGTGGCTGATCTCGGGGAAGTGTTGAAGAGGACAAGACAATACGGATTGAAGATGAACCCGCTCAAGTGTGCGTTTGGTGTCTCAAGTTGGACAATTTCTGGGGTTTATTGTGCATGAAAAGGGAATTGAAGTCGGCCCTAAGAGTATTGATTCTATCGAGAAAGTTGGAACCGCCGACGAACAAGACGAAGCTCCGAGTCCACGATCGGCAAGATTAATTTTATTAGGCGATTTATCTCAAACTTGTCCGGCCGACTTGATGTGTTTACGCCATTATTGAAGCTCAAGGCCAGTCAAGAGTTTCGGTGGGAGCCGATCCATCAAAAAGCTTTAGAAGATATCAAGAAATATTTGGTGTCCCCACCGGTGATGGTTCCGCCAAAGTCGGGCACACCCTTTAGGCTATATTTATCGGTCGATGATAGGTGCATCGGCTCGAGCATTGACTCAAGAGCAGGAGGGAAAAGAGCGGGTCATATTTTATCTCGGCCGCAAGCCGATTGATGCGAAACACGGTATCCGAAGTGGAAAGGTTATGTCTCTGTCCGTATTTTTCATGCACGAAATTAAGGCATTATCTGTTGGCCGAAGAATGTCTTGTCGTTTGCCGGGCCGATGTCGTAAAGTATATGCTATCGGCTCCGGTCCCCAAAGGCCGGTTGGGCAAATGGATGTTGGCAATTGCGGAGTTTGATTTAGGCTATGAATCGGCCAAAGCGGTGAAAGCACAAGTATTGGCTGATTTAGTGGTGCAACACGGTGAACACTCAGCCGGATATGTTGAACCGAGTGCCATGGACGGTGTTCTTTGATGGTTCGATTTGCAAAGAAGGAAGTGGAATCGGCTTGGTTGTTGTGTCGCCTCGGGGGCGATGCGTGGATACTCTATTACGGTGGAGGCGTACACCAACAACCAAGTCGAATACGAGGCAGTATTAAAAGGATTGGAATTACTCATCGATGCCGGGGCTGATTTTGTGGAAATTTTCGGCGATTCTTTATTGGTTGTAAGTCAACTTGCCGATGAGTATGAGTGTAAAGATGAAATATTGTTGCAGTATTATGAAAAGTGCCGGAAGTTGATGAAAAGGTTCAAGTGTGTTAAAGTCAACCATATACCAAGAAAGCAGAATTTTGAAGCAAATAACTTGGCTCAACTAGCATCCGGATATCGGCTCGCCGAAAACAGCTTAGAGATAGCTGATATTGAAGAAGCCGATTGGCGTACGGAAATTCGAAAATTTTTGAGCAATCCATCCCAACCTACGAGATAAGAAGATAAGATATAAAGCTTTGAAGTATGTTCGTTGGATGATCGACTATTTTTCAAGACAATTGATGGTGTGCTTCTCAAATGTATTGATGACACCGAAGCCAAAGTGGTAATGAGCGAAGTACATGATGGGATTTGCGGAACGCATCAATCGGCCCATAAGATGAAGTGGCTGCTAAGGCGAGCTGGTTATTACTTGGCCGACAATGTTGGCCGATTGTTTCAAATATTACAAAAGTTGCCAAGACTGCCAGAAATTCGGGCCTATACAGAGGGCGCCGCATCGGCTATGAATCCGAGTAATCAAACCTTGGCCATTCGGAGGTTGGGCCATGGATATGATCGGCCAGATAAATCCAGCGTCGAGCAAAGGGCATCGAGTACATATTGGTAGCTACAGATTACTTCACAAAATGGGTTGAAGCAGCGCCCTATCGTAAAGTTTCGACGGCCGACGTGATAACGTTTGTTAAAGAGCATATTATTTATAGGTTTGGGATTCCGGAGACAATCACAACAGATCGAGGATCGATATTCACGTCGGACGAATTTCAATCTTTTGCTGATGAGATGGGAATTAAGTTGATTAATTCATCGCCGTATTATGCCCAAGCCAATGGACAAGTTGAAGCGGCGAATAAGAGTCCGATCAAGTTAATCAAGCGGAAAATACAAGAGTATCCTCGTAAGTGGCACATGAAATTGATGGACGCTTTGTGGGCTTATCGTATGTCACGACATGGAGCTATGCAAGTTGCGTCGTATCAGCTGGTATATGGGCACGAAGCCGTATCTGCCATGGGAGACAGACTATCGGCTCCGAAGGATTGAGTTGCAACAAAAGCTTTCGGCCGATCAGTACTACGGATTGATGATGGATGAATTAGAAGATGTAGTACAAAATCGAGTTGGATGCATTGGAGAAAATAGAGCGAGAATAAAGCAAGGGTCGCCCGCCATTATGATAAGAAGGTTGTGCATAAACGAGTTTAAAGAGGGCGATTTGGTCTGGAAGCTTAGGATGCCGATCGGTGTGAAGGACAATCGGTTTGGCAAATGGTCGCCTAATTGGGAAGGACCTTATTTGATTAGCCGATCGGCACCGGGTAATGCATATATTTTGAAAGAGTTAGAAGGGGAAGAATTCGGCCGAGCACTTAATGGAAAGTATTTGAAGCGAGTATTATCCTAGCATTTGGATTAACTCATAGTGTTCGGCCTAAAAGAGACTATAGCCGATGTCGATGCACATCGCCTTGAGACGGCCGATACTGAGAGTATCGCCCTTAGCCCAAAAAATGTATGAAAGTAAAACAGAGGGAGTCACCGATAAATTAGCCGATGTTTGAACATCGCCTTCGGATGGCCGATATGATTGTATATCGTCCTTAGTGCAAAAAAATGTTTACAACCAAAACTTTGTTCAAAATCCTATTACACCTAAGCATAGTCAACGGCCTCGGCGCGGGACAGGAAGTCTTGGACAGCGAGATAGTGCGCGGGCCGGCGTGGAGTCGAGTTTGGCCATGACCAATAGGTCATCCTCGATGGGGCCGATATCGGCTTGCGCCGCGGCGACCATCTTCTCGGCCGTTTGAATGGCTTCGTCCGTCGTCTTCTGCTGAGCCGCCACATCGGCCGACAAGCTGCGCAATAGTAGCTTCCAAGGCCGCCGCCGCCTCCTCCTTGAGAGCCGGCGATGCTCTCAAATCGGCAATCTCCTGGTTGATTGCTTGCGGTTCATCCTGCCGATTTGAGAGTTGCTCTTGCATCTCCTGGGTCTTCCGGACCTCCTCCTCGGAGCGCTTGATAGAGTTATCGGCGAGTAGCGCAGCTTGCTGCTGCTCCGCATGGCGAGCCAAACGCCGCCGGGCACGAGTGAAGTCCATTTGCCAATACTCCATGTATGCCACGCGATGCGAGCATCGCGCACATCCTCCGGGAGCTCGGGCCGGACCTCCAAGTACCGGGCCCTTATGGGTTGTGCATCGGCCACCAAGCGATCGACCGAAGAGGCCTCGAGCCTGCGCGCGATTTCGTTCATGGTGGTAAGACCGAGAGGAAGATATTAAAATCGGCGCGGGACGAGGGAAGCCGAGTGCCCGAAATACCAAGAAGAATAAGATGAAGTTAATAATCGAAGCAATCAAGAAAATAAAAGGGAGATAGTAAAAACAAACCCGTGAAGCGTCGATGCGAAGCGGCCGGACGTCTATCGGCTGGGCCATTGAACCTACGAGGTTCGTATGTTTCAATCAGCTCTCGGCCGGCCGATCCCCTTCACCGACGGCATCCTCGGAGGCGGCATCGGGCACATGGCCAGCTTGTTCAACTTCGGCGGGCTCATCGGCGGGTTCATCGGCAGCGGTGCCTACGGGAGAAGCCGCGGGCGGCTCCTGGTCGACCGATTCTGCGTTAGCAGCGGTGCCTTTGGGAGAAGCCGCAGGTGACACGCGGCCGGCTTGTTCGGTTTCAGCGGCAACCTCGGAAGACGCGAGCCGATCCAAGCGAGTTGAGCTCTCCGCAAGATTTGGATCTGCCCGGCTTGGTACAACCGCCGATTCCGGAGCTACGGGGCTCGGCCTTTCGGGTGTCGGCGTCCTGGCCGGGGGGAGTTGATAGGCGGATCGGCCTATCGGGCGTCGGTGTCCGGGCACGAGGAGGAAGAACCGCCGATTCCTGCAAAGAACTCATAGTTAGACTATGTAAAGTAAAGAGGGAATCGGCGATCATGCAATAATAACCTGATGCGGCGGAGATGGTTCGCTGAAGTAGTCCGGGTCGGACGGGCGCGCGAGCTGCTTTAACGGCGCGCGGTGGCGCTTCGGGGCTTGGGTCGGCCTTGCGGCCGGCACATTAGCCTTCCTCTTTCCGATGGCGGCCGTTTTGGTCTTGGCCTTGCGGGCAGCTGGTGCCCTCGACTCATCGCCGCAAAAGCTTGGGCGGGAGTGCGATCGGTGAAGCCGATATTTGGAACAATTGGGCTCGGCATCAAGTATGCAATTGGCCGGCCACCGATACTCCGGGTCGGCGGTTCCTCCGTGTCCGATCGAAAAGGAATATACAAGAGTGAGCATTTGGAGCGGCCGATTTCGTCAACAAAATCGGCCTTATAAAAATAAATCGGCTACACGTACCTCGGCGAAAGCTTCCAGTCGGGACTAAGCCGGAGAAGAAGGAGGCGGTGTTCGAGCTGCGGAGGTGCCGGTTCCATTCGCCCCACCAACGGTCGAAAAGGCGGGTACTCCGAGGCACCGGGAAAATCCGGTTAAGTCACCGGTGATGACATCGGCGGTGCGGCCGACGAGCCAATTCCATCGGATGGCGTTGTCGACGACGGATCGCGCCTTTATTTGCCCCACATAGAAGAGGCGGGGGCAAGCGGCGAAACCGAGTTGGCGGGCCGCCACCGACGGGTGGTAGAACTCATAGGAGCAGAAAGCCTTGCTCCCGGCAATGAGTCCCGTCGGCAGCGGACGAGGGCGGAGGCAGGTGGTAAAGATCTTGACCGCTTCCGCGTCGGCCGTCGGGAAGGTAGGGTCAATCGGGAAAGGAGTGTCATACCCCTTCTCGAAGAAATCAATGTACGGGTACCAATCCGTACTTTCGTTGTTGAGGCCCTTGTAGAGGGCGGCGAACCAATATGCCAAGGTGTCATCCGACATGGCCGCCCCGGTGCCATGGACAACGCTTCCCCGAAAGAGATACATCGGCTGGATCGAGGCGTGGCCGATTCGGCATGATTGCCGGGGAAGGTGAGGACACCGAGGTCCGGATCGATGGCCTTGGTGGTATGAAGGGACAACCACATCCGGATGAACCACCAAGGGCCTCCCGGGTTCTTGGCTGGTCGGCGGAGCGCAACTCCACCGAGACCTGGTGAAGGAGGAGGTAGGCCGATCCCGGAAGATACTTGCCCATAGGAAGGGCATAGGCTGTCGGCCGAGTACATCGGCCATCGGCGAGGAAGTTATTTGTGGGGCTTACGCTGACCCCACGGAAGAAAAAGTGGTCAAGCCACATGTTGAGGAAAGCAACGTGCTCGCGGCGATCGACCGAGCCGTGCCCTTTGTTGTAGGTCCGGATATAGACCTTCCAACCCCTGGTGTCCTTGGGATTGATTCGGTGGGTGGACTTGATGCGGATGGCGTCCGGGGTGGCCTCCGCCGCGATATTCAAATCGGCCAACATGACCGTGTCCGGGAGGGTCATGGTAGCGGGCCGTGCCCGAACATGAAGCAATTCGGGGCATCCGACCGAGAGATAAGAAGCGGCCGCTAGCAATGGTTCGTTCTTGTGGTGATCGGCTAAAGAGAGTTTGATGGCATGGGCGATGCCGATATTGGCCCAACCTTGCCGATGGGCGGCCGATACCCGGTTATACCAATCCCGCCACCCTGCGACGGGAGTCGGCCATGACCTAAAGCTACTTGGACCACTCGGCCGATAATGGAGATTGTTGCCGAAACGGGACCCGGTTCGTTTCGGCACGAGATGAGATCCGTGGGGTCCGGATCGCCCATGGGGCCCAAGAAGAAATGGGTCGGAATGTTGGAAGGGATGACGATTTGGTTCCGGATCTCCTAAAAACAAGGAATAGGGCTAAAATGAGAAACAAGACGGAAAGAAGATAGATTGTGAAAATGAACAAGAACAAGAACACAAAGAAAATTGCAAAAGTAGAGAAGAGGGATGCCCGAATGTACATTACCTCCGGAACGGCGTTGGTGGTGGCGACGACTCGGTCGGCGGCGGCGGCCGCAGCAGCGACAACGAGTGGGATTCATGGTCACCGGGAGAGAAACGACGGCGGCGCGGTGGGAAGTTGAAAAGGCTCGAAAAGGGCAAAGGTCGCTAGAGCAGGGGAAGATGAAAGCCAAAGGAGAGGAAACGGATGGGAGATGACCGGGGGTCACCCTAGCTTTTATGAAGAGGTGACGGGCGATAAAACCGGCGCGATAAAAGAGGATAAATCGGTCCGACGCATGCGTTGCATACCCCGGACTGGGGGACATGTGTTGACGCCGGTTTTTGACCAAGGGACCCATTGTCGGTGACTATAGGTAAAAAAGGGGCCGGTGGGCGGAAGGCCGACGGCCGCTTAGGCGAGTAAAAGGCGCGTTTCTCTCGGGAATCGTGCGCGGACGCCAACGAGAAGAGCACAACATTGATGGGCCCGGCCCACGTTATAAAATTAGAAATAATAGTTAGTTTTGGAAAAAAGGATTCTAGTCGGTTAGGAAATCGGCCCGAGGAGGGTCCGAATAGGATTCTTTTTGCCGAGTATAAATACATACTCGGATGTAACATGTAAACTCGATTCACATCCAATACAACTTTCGGCGCATCGCCAAACCCTAATTTTCTGTCAAGTCTTTACTGTTTTGCGCGGGGATCTTCGGGGCTCCGGTCGACAACACGTTGGCTTGACAAGGTAATTATGTTGTCTAATTCTCGGCGCATTGTTCGTAATTAGATGGCTTAATTGCTAGTTATCCGGCGACCGGATCTGTTTTCGATCGGCGTAGTGAGTATCGGCCGGGATGAGTCAAGTTGACCTGGTCCGGGCTCGTGGTGGAGGTAGTTTGACTTGTCCTGCCTCCCCGTTCCAGCCTTTGCTCACGGCGCCGATTGGCTCGGATCCGGGCGTTCAAGTCACGATAGCCGCTATGAGAATTCTTTTACATCTTGGCCGATTCGACTATGCAGATTCGGTTGACGTGTCCCGTGTTTGCCTTTGCGATAGTTGACTTGTCCGAGGCGCATGCAGCCGATTGGCTAGGGTGTAGACTTACTTTCATAGCTAAGACATTTATGATTGTGCTTGTCCTGAATCGGCCGGGCGTGCGCGGCCGTTAGACTCGGTGCAGCCGTGTGCCATCGGTTGACTTGTCCTGTTGGAGCGATCGGTCGATTTGGGATCCGTGTGGTTGCATTTGTCTTACTTGTTCTTTCGGGTGTTTAGCCGATTGCTTATCACGTTCATTAAGCTGTTTTATGTTCAACTAATTAAATCCGTTAAAGCTGCTTTTGGACCCGAGTTATTAGTAGGATTTCATTGATCACCATTATACACTTAGATAGATCTAAGTAATTCACTACTATAATCAATGGCAAAATCGGTCGGATGCCTGATCGGCCGATTTACTGATCCGATTGATGATTAAACCATCTTCTTACTACCAAATTAATCACATCCCTTTAATAATTACCTTGTTTACATTTTATCCGATAATGCATCCCTGCAAAGCCTTAATGATGTGATCGTTTACCGACGGAATCGGCTGCTAGATACCGATCGCATGTTATAGCGTCGGCCGATTTCGTATCGTTTGTATCGCAGATTCGTTTGCCTGGCATTTAATACATAAATGGATAGGCCGTGCTGCTCTCGATCGATGGCCGATTTTGTCTATCTTACGCCGAGAATCGGCTACGGCTGTACATCGGTCTATCCGGGCCGATGACCTGGAATTTTACACTCTTTTATTGTCTTTGTTGGTTTGCAGGAAAACCATCCGGCACGCACCAGCGCACACGAACATCGGCGAGCCGAGCCGGTCCGTTGGGAGCACAGGGCCCTGCGTCGGCCGGGGTTTCGGTGGACTCTCCGGACGACGGTGTGTTGGCGACTTTTGACGTCAACGGTTACAATCCCGGCTTGTTTTGGACCGAGGAGTTAGTTTCAATAAGTTTGTAAGTGATGCTATACTCATGGAAGATGCTCTTCGTGTTCATCAAGAAGAGAAGATTAAGAAGAGAGCAGCCAATGAATAAAGGAGTGAGGTACCCTCCAAGTATCGTCTAGCCCACACTTCGCAGCAAAGCAGAGATTCGAGCCTATGCCATCGGATCCCATTTCTCACCGGTCATCTCGAGCATCGGCAACAGGAGTTTCCCCGTTCAGCGGTCCAACAATCGGACCTATCAAGTATACGCTCCTTATCCCAAACTCCACAATCCGCTGACCATCCATGCTATAACGATGGTTGTCTTGGACACTTGGCTCAAGATTGTGTCGCACCAACAAAGCAAAATTTTTCAACACGCCCTCAAAAGAAAGCAGTTGGTCGATAGAAGAATGCGTTGAAATATGCTAAGATGAAGACTGGTCGTGTCAACTTCACCACCGCCGAAGAGATTCCAAAAGGGTCACAAGTCATGGCTGGTTTGTTCTCTATCAACCATCATGCTGCCATTATTTTATTTGACTCAGGAGCAACCCACAACTTCATCGATAAAGGATATGTTCAAAAATATAATCTTCCATCATGCAAGATGACTTACCCACATCTCATATCATCGCCTGGAGGTAATATACTTGCAGATCAAAGTACTATAGAGCTACCATTGAAATTGGGTCGTAAGGATTATCCCACTTCCTTTATAGTCTTAAACGGGCAAGGATTGGATGCGATTCTTGGCATGAGATGGATGAAGTATCATAAGGCAGTATTGGATATAGATGCTTTTGCAGTTCACCTGAACTCTCCTCTTCACGGACGAGATTGCTTTCGGTTGACTTCTTCCCAAACTATTCCTCCAATGATTTATAAGACTATTGGCAAAAGTTTGGAAGACATTCCTATAGTTTGTGAGTACCCCGATGTTTTTCCGGAAGACTTACCGGGTTTACCGCGGATCGAGCGGTAGAGTTTAAGATAGAGTTACGGGGACAGCACCAATATCAAGAAGGCCGTATCGGATGCCGCCGAATGAGCTAGCAGAGTTGAAGGTGAAATTAAAGGAATTATTGGACAAGGGATATATTCGTCCAAGTTCGTCACCACTGGGGATGCCTAGCCTTGTTCGTGAAGAAAAAGGACAAGACATTAAGGCTATGTGTGGATTATAGGCCTTTGAATGTCGTTACCATCAAGAACAAGTACCCTCTTCCAAGGATTGATATCTTGTTTGATCGATTGATGGGAGCCAAGGTTTTCTCTAGGGTAAATTCCTTATTTGCCATTGGAAATTATACCGTTCCCTTATTTGCCATCAAAATTTTCCAATTCCCTTATTTGCCATCGGATTAAAATTTGTATCCCTTATCTGCCACTCTAGTTATTTTAGTTGATAGAAATATTTTCTCCCATCGCTAAAATGTTTATGCTACAATAGTAAATAGGTAATTCTTAGTATGTATTTTATGTCAACAAAGGTTCAGATCTTTCGAATGAATATTAGTGGTAAATATTTTTTCCTCAAAACATACCTTTAATTTTCATTCAAAAATTTTGAAAAAAAATAATTGATATAAAGTACAGTTGAGACGGACCTATTTTGCTACTATAGTACGAACATTATATCAATAGAAACAAAATTTTCTACCATCCAAAGTTACTAGAGTGGCAAATAAGGGATTCAAATTTGAACGCAATGGCAAATAAGGGAATTGGTAAATTTTGATGGCAAATAAGGGAATGATACAATTTCCGATGGCAAATAAGGAATTTTGCCTTTTCTCTAAGATAGATCTTCGCTCAGGGTATCATCAAATTAAGATAAGAGCGGAAGATATACCGAAGACCGCATTTTCCACAAGATATGGACTTTATGAATATCCGATGATGTCTTTTGGATTGACCAATGCACCGAGCACACTTCATGTACCTCATGAATTCCGTATTCATGCCCGAGTTGGACAAGTTTGTCGTGGTATTCATTGACGACATCTTGATCTACTCCAAGTCGAAGAAGAACATGCAAATCACTAAGGACCGTGTTGCAACGGCTAAGGGATCACCGACTATACGCCAAGTTTAGCAAGTGTGAGTTCCGGCTAAAGGAAGTGTTGTTCCTAGGTCACGTGATATCAGCCGAAGGAGTGGCCGTTGATCCAAGCAAAGTTCGAGAAGTGTTAGATTGGAAGCCACCGAAGTCCGTTTTGCAAATCGAAGTTTCTTAGGATTGGTCGGTTACTACGAAGGTTTATTCCAAACTTCTCAAAGATTGCCAAGCCAATGACTAAACTATTGGAAAAGGATAAGAAGTATGAATGGAGCAAGGATTGTGAAGAAGCTTTTCGGACCTTAAAGAAGTTGTCGACAACAGCCCCGAGTACTCGCTCGACCGGATCCGACGAAGCTTTTTGATGTGTACTATGATGCATCGAGAACAGGACTCGGATGTGTTCTAATACAGGAAGGTCGAGTGATTGCCTATGCATCTCGACAACTTAGGCGTCATGAGGAACACTATCCCACGCATGATCCGGAATTAGCAGCAGTGGTTCTTGCATTGAAGGGCTGGAGACATTACCTCTTGGGAAATTTAGTACATCTATACACGGACCACAAGAGTCTCAAGTACATCTTCACTCAAGCAGATCTGAATATGCGTCAACGAAGATGGCTAGAGTTAATTAAAGATTATGAGCTGGAGATTCACTATCACCCAGGCAAGGCAAACGTGGTAGCCGATGCATTAAGTCGCAAGGTTCATTGCCATAATCTCACTGCGCAACTCTTGATTCAAGCACCTCCACCCGAAAGTGATGAGCCTAATCTTCGGATTCTTCCGTATGGAGCCTTGACCAATTTGGCTCTTATTCCTACCATTCGTGAAGAAGTGGTAGCAGCTCAGCAGAAGGATGCTGGTATGGAACACATTAGAAGACGACTTGGAAGGGCGAAGTCAAGTGTTTCCAAATAGATGACGAAGGTGTTATCTCGGTTCAAGAATAGGCTGGTAGTGCCTAAGAACTTGGAACTTCGCAAGAAGATAATGGATGAAGTCCATACGTCCAAGTATTCTATTCATCCCGGAACCAACAACATGTATCAAGACTTGAAGAAGAGATTTTGGTGGACAAAAATGAAACGAGAGATAGCAAGGTATGTCAATGAGTGTGATACACTGTCGACGTGTCAAAGCAGAGCATTTGAAGCAAGCAGGTCCACTTCAACCTCTAAGCATACCCGAATGGAAATGGGAAGATATCAGCATGGACTTTATTGTTGGATTACCAATGACTCCACGGAAGCACGACTCTATCTGGGTCATAGTTGACAGATTGACCAAGTCAGCTCACTTTATACCAGTACATACCAACTACAAGACCAAGCAATATGCAGATCTATATATTTCACGTATTCTATGTTTGCATGGAGTACCCAAGACCATCATCTCCGATCGAGGAGCTCAATTTATATCTAGATTTTGGGAACAGTTGCATGAGTCGTTAGGAACGAAGTTAATTCGAAGCTCGACTTATCACCCCCAAACGGATGGACAAACAGAAAGAATCAATCAATATCTCGAGGATATGCTTCGAGCATGTGTTTTGACATACGGTAAAGATTGGGAGAAATGTTTACCGCTGGCGAGTTCTCATACAACAACAGCTATCAAGAGAGTGCCGGAATGTCACCGTTCGAAGCTCCGTATGGACGTAGTTGTCGCACCCCTCCGAATTGGTCCGAAAGTGGAGAAAGAGTAATCTTCGGACCCGACTTGGTAAAAGATGCGAGAGGAACAAGTACGTCTCATTCAACGGAACCTCAAGAGAGCTCGATCTCGACGGATCGGCTATGCCGATAAGAGACGTCGAGAGTTGGTATTCAAGGTTGGAGACCAAGTCTATCTTCGACTATCTCCTACCAAAGGTGTTCAAAGGTTTAGAATCAAGGGCAAGTTAGCACCACGATACATCGGACCTTTTCCAATCCTAGAAAGATGTGGAGTTGTGGCATATCGTTTGGAGTTGCCGACACACTTGTCGGGTATACACAACATATTCCACGTATCTCAACCGAAGAAGTGTTTGAAACCACCGGTGGATATACCGACAACTGAAGTGGAACAGTTACATCTAGACTTGACATATGACGAACGTCCGGTCAAGGTTCTCGACACCAAGGATCGAGTGACTCGACATAGGACCATCAAGTTCTACAAGATTCAATGGAGTAATCACTCATAAGCTGAAGCTACTTGGGAGCAAGAGGAGTTTCTCCGATCCAACTACCCCGAGTTCTTTAGCACTATCGTCTAGTCGCTTCAATCGTGAATCTCGGGACGAGATTCTCGTAAGGGGGAGGGTTGTAACAACTCTCGGAAATAAATGCATTTCATGTCATTCATGAGCATGTCATCGTGTGCATTTGTGAAAATATTTACTTTTGTGATAAACAAATGCACATAAAATATCAAATTAACCTAAGCTAAAGATAAATTCTTAAGATGGAATTAAATAAAAGTAAATGAGGGTGTATAACATTTTCTCGTGGATTAAACACAGAAATAAAAGATTTATGAAGCTTCTTTGAAATTATTTTCTTTGGTAAAAATGTCTACAAGAAATAATGAAAGCTTCTCTTTTTAATTTAAACTTGAATTTTTAATCTGAAATTTATTTAGAATTTTAACTTTGGCCAATAAGGAAAAAGATTTAAAATGTTTTCATTTCCACCCTGAATTTTTTGAGATTTTTCTGAGCTTTGTAACGGCCTTGTTTAATTATCCAAAAACCCGAGGGTGTTTTTGTAAAATAACCACAGCCCCACTAGTCAATCTCTCTTCTTCCTCTCTCCCTCCCGCATCTGCCTCGCCACAAGCCGCGCTGGCAAGCCCGGCCGCGCGCCCTCCGCGAGTTGGCGCCACGAAGGAGCTCCCGTTACCGCCTCAACCCCCGGCCGTTGGGATAAAGCCCGGGCCGTAGCTCATCACCTCTCCTCTCTCTATTCCTTCGAGTCGAGCACCCGCCATGGCCGCCAATGGTCGAGCTCGGTTGCGCCGCTGCCACACTTCAGCCCGGGTCCGGACAGAAGCACCCCGGACACGCCTCACACCTCTCGAGCTCCACGAAGAGACCGCACCCCAAATCCTCAACCGGGCAAGAAGAATTTCAAGAATTGCTCCGGTGTCACCCCGACGACGTCCATCCGTTCCTCCGCAAAATACTCCACACCGGTGAGCAATTTCCCTGTTGGTTGATTCCAAACGTGCGCAATAGTTTACTCTCTCTCGTTGGTAGCTTGGCGTTGAGTTTTCCCCACCGAGACGCCTGGATTTTCCATTTTCGTTAGCTCCGTGCGCCGCCGCCTCGCCCTCACCGGCGCACGCTATATTCCGACCACCCCGGCCTTCAAGAACCCTATGTCGGTCTTCGTGATGATCCTATGGAGCTCTAGCAACAAACCGTTCGTCTTTTGGTTGAGCGTGGTGAGTTGTGGACGCTGCCGAAGGTCTCTCCCGCTCGCACCTCACCGCCGACACCTTTTCCGGCCACCTCCGCCACCGTGGAACCCACCCCTCGATTCCCCGCATCGCACTAAGTGTTCGAGCCAACCGACTCGTCACCTCTCCTCCTCCCGCGCCGCTCCGGCCAACCGCTGCCCGCTCCGGCCGCCACCCACCATGGCCGGCGCCTCACAGCGAGACCACACGAGCCTGGATCCCGTGTGGCCATACGGGATCTCGGTGTGGTCAAACCTCGTGACCCGCTGTGTGGCACGGAACCCTTATCAAACTTCAAAAATTCATAGAAAATTCTGGAAAAATCGGAAAAATGTCAAACAAAGTTCATTAGGTTCATAAAATTATTTCCTATTTATTTATGCTTTCAAATTCCTATTTTGAGATAATCTATTATTTTATGCTAATTAATTACCTTTCTTTGATTAAGATAATCTATTATTTTATGCTAATTATTATTTGATTTTGAAAAATGAATTTCTTTAAAAATTAGAGATGCTGCAGACAAAAGTTTTTGTTAAGTTGGTTTTCCAAAATTAAACATAAACACCGTCATTTCATGTGATCCCAATTTAGTACTTTCAATGTTATTGCTTGTCATTAGTTAATGCTTAATTAATAATTAAGGAACACAATTAACTATTAATTAATGACCATGATTAAGCAATAATTAATGAGCATGATCAATTGTTACTTATTGCTTAATGAACATGATTAATTATAAATTGCTAATTAATAAACCCGAGGAATTATTAATTGTTAATTACTAATTGCAAAGTAATGAACTTAAGTAATGATTAATTGCTAATTAACAATCATGGTTAATAAAATCGTTGCACATCATCTCATGTACATTCATGCATGCATGATCGTTGATTCGTAACGTATCGTTGGTCGACCTAGGTCCCGGCGTGATCGAAGTCCCGTCCGAGGTCGAGGCAGAGACGGAAACTTCGAAGTCGACCAAGCACATCAAGGGAGCTAACCCCGACTCAAATCAAGGCAAGCCCCGGTGCATCCCACCTATGTTTTTTTAAACTCTTTTCTTTTATCACGCTTAATGCGTCGTGATTGTGCATTAGGTTATAGGAATTGCTTGACACCCTAGATGCATGAGTAGAATTCCTATGTTATCTGTTTATCCCATGTTGGTTTTGTATCTCGATAGTTGCTACGCTTAATTCATAGGGCTACGGTAGAAGTCGAGTAGTGCTCGACAGACTCGCGAGTCGCTACGGTCCGATCTTAAAGCATGGAGGCTTTAAGTTGATTGATGCCATTCAAGTTGAAGTTAAAGATGAAGATGATGATGAAATTGAGATCGGACGGGCCTCGTAGGAGAAAGGGCAAAGACGAGGTCTTGCAAGGTGGTAGCCCCGTCTCGTGTCGATCAAGGACCGTACCGTTGTTGGCCCCGCCGAGCAAGTATTGAACGTACCGATTTACATACTGGTGCTTATGGGGCCGGGAAGCCGATGTAACCTAATTGCCTCGGGGGTTGGACGTAGCCCATCCCCTAATTGGTCGGAGAATGAGGCGAGGCCTCATGTCTCAAAGGGAGAGGAATGTGTGGTCGCTCACGGATAACGTCGAGGACGTGTATCGCGTGGGGTCCCCGGATTCTCGGGCGGATGGGAGACTAACCCGGCCACCGTCGGGAGTTAGCGTGAAAGGTTGTCGTATGCGACCAAAGGGGTGCGTATACGTCGTGTAAACGGGTTTTCCCAGCTGGTGAAGTCGATTCGAATCGCTGTCCCTCGCAGTAATGAGTACCGCTTGTTCACCGTGTCACATCGTAGTTAATCAAGTGAAAGATGGAGGAAGATGGATGAAAGGACTCGTTGTTTGGAATTAATATTTTCCTGCAAACTTGACTGCAATAGTGATAGCCTCGCAAACCTAGAGGTTAATGAACTTAATGCTAAGCTAAAATATTGAAAGTAAGGATCCAACCTTTAATGTTGTTTTCGCAAAGGAGTGAACCCCACAGCCGGAAAGCCTTTGCATACTAGGCGTCGGCCTTAGCGTGCCATGTTGACGGGTCAGTCTTGCTGAGTATTAGAATACTCGGGGTTTGTTCGTTCTGTTTTTCAGGACCCGAGTCGTACCTCCACGACTTGGAAGGTAGTTCCGGAAGAGGTGCAGTTCCTCGAAGGTGGTTCCCACCAATGGAAACGGATCCCAACCTCGTGAAGAGGGAGGACCGTGATGTACGAAGGGTTCGAGCATCACGTTGATCGTCTAATAGTGTTTTGTGGTACAAAGTATAAGTTTCCGCTGCAATACTCGTAGGTTGTTAAACTTCAATAATGTTTATGTTTTCCGCTGCACGAATGATTGTATTTCAAAAACCTGGTTGTATTATACCATGATCTATATATTCGGCTTGTATGAGATGATACACCGTTGTAACTCGCTTCGTCGAGTGTCCCTCCTGTTCCGATTCCCGGGTGTCCCGGAGGGATGTCACACACTCGTCCTGCAAGGAATCGAGAACAAGCAAGAACAAGTGGAAACAAGCACTGAATTGCTAGATTAAATTAAAGGTTCACAACTGAAAACACAATATGGTGGGGTTCCGAAGATGAATGGCAAGGCGGAAAACGCGCGCTGCAGCAAGTAGCAATAGCTAACTCTAATCAACAAAACCCAAGTGTTCTTGGCGGAGGCCAAGAGGTATAAAAACGTGAAGGGACGACTATAGGGGTGCCGGAGTCGTCCTCCAACCCTAGGAAGCGTCTTTAGTGGACTCAACTTGATACACGGCCCGTTGGGCCAAAACTGGACAGTTCTGATATCCTTTCACTTAAATGAAGATTGCGGTGGACTCGGAGAAGATATAGACTTGATCTCGGATCCGTTTCAAAGTAGACTCCGTGATCTTTCCATGCTGTGCTTGAACACCCAAAACGGAGTCCGGACGAAGTCGTGGCAGCCATCAAAATTCAGCCTTTTTCTGGAGTCCGAATCCAGCCAGCGCGAGTCCGTTTCCCTTTAGCTCTTGTCCATCGTTCCTAAGCAAAACAAGAGTGCAAACATTTCCATGGTCTAAACAGGATTGAAAAGAGCCTAAGAACGAACTCACTTGATTGTTCAATTGTCGAGCACGAGCACGCGTAATTGGTCCAAGTAATAGGGTCCTGTGTAGGTATGGACGTATCGATGGTGTTGATGTCCTCATCATCCTCCCCTTCTTGCATTTGAGTCGTCCTCGACTCAAGCTCATCTTATTCTCCCAAATAGGGCTTCAAATCTGCAATGTTAAATGTGGAACTAACCCCAAAATCTGAAGGTAAATCAAGCTTATATGCATTCTCATTTATTTTCTCTAAAACTTTAAAAGGACCGTCAGCTCTAGGCATTAATTTAGACTTTCTCAATTTAGGAAACCTTTCTTTTCTCAAATGCAACCAAACCATGTCCCCTGGTTCAAAACTCAATTGTTTCCTACCTTTATCACTAGCAAGCTTATACTTTGCATTCATGAGCTCTATGTTTTCTTTAGTAGTTTCATTGAGTTTCAATATCAATTTAGCACGTTGCTTAGCATCAAAATTAAATGTTTCAAAAGATGGGATAGGCATTAAATCTATAGGAGCACGAGGTAAAAATCCATAAACAATCTCAAATGGGCACATCTTTGTAGTAGAATGCAGCGAACGATTATAAGCAAATTCAATATGAGGCAAGCATTCTTCCCACATCTTAATATTCTTCTTTAAAATAGCCTGCAACATAGTAGATAAAGTCCTATTTACAACTTCTGTTTGGCCATCAGTTTGGGGATGATAAGTTGTGGAAAATAAAAGCTTAGTCCCCAATTTAGCCCACAAAGTTCTCCAAAAATGGCTAAGAAATTTAGTGTCCCTATCGAAACTATGGTATTGGGCACACCATGCAATCGAACAATTTCTCGAAAGAACAAATCAGCAATATGTGAAGGATCATCAGTTTTATGACATGGTATGAAATGTGCCATCTTAGAAAATCTATCCACCACAACAAAGATGCTATCACGTCCCTTCCTAGTCCTAGGCAATCCCAACACAAAATCCATTGATATATATTCCCAAGGCACACTAGGAACAGGAAGAGGCATATACAAACCATGTGGATTTAATCGTGACTTAGCCTTTTGACATGTAGCGCAGCGAGCAACAAATCTCCCAACATCTTTTCTCATATGTGGCCAAAAGAAATGACCAGCAAGTATGTCATGTGTCTTTTTTGCCCCAAAATGTCCCATCAAACCACCTCCATGCGCTTTCTGTAACAATAACAAACGAACAGAGCTAGCTGGAATGCATAGCTTGTTAGCTCTAAAAACAAAACCATCGTGGAGGATGAATTTATTCCATGTTTTTCCACCCTTACAATGCAGCAACACATCCTTAAAATCAACATCATGCTCATATTGGTCTTTAATTGTTTCTAATCCAAAAGTTTTATAGTCAAGTTGTGTCAACAAAGTATATCGTCTAGACAAAGCATCAGCAATGATATTCTCCTTCCATTTCTTGTGTTTAATGACATAAGGAAAAGATTCAATAAATTCTACCCACTTTGCATGTCTACGGTTTAGTTTTCCTTGACTACGAATATGCTTTAAAAATTCATGATCAGAATGTATAACAAATTCTTTGGGCCACAAATAATGCTGCCAAGTTTCTAAAGTACGCACAAGAGCATATAATTCCTTATCATAAGTGGAATAATTCAGAACAGGCCCACTCAATTTCTCACTAAAATATGCAACAAGTTTACCCTCTTGTAACAAAACACCACCTAATCCAACCCCACTTGCATCACATTCAAGCTCAAAAGTCTTATTGAAATCAGGAAGTTGGAGAAGAGGTGCATGTGTCAACTTATCTTTATCATGTTAAAGGCATTCTCTTGTGCTGGGCCCCAAGAGAAAGATACTCCCTTCTTTGTAAGCTCATTCAAAGGTGCAGCAATGGTGCTGAAATCACGCACAAAACGGCGATAGAATCCAGCTAGACCCAAAAACTCCGCACCTGTGTGAGAGTCTTTGGAACAGAGCCAGCCTTGTATCGCCTCCACCTTGGCTTGATCAACTTCAATTCCCTGTGGAGTAATAACATAGCCAAGAAAAGAAACTCGATCCGTGCAAAAGGTGCACTTGTCAAGGTTACCAAATAAACGTGCATTACGTAAAGCATCAAAATCAGCACGTAAATGATCAAGAAGTTCATCCAAAGACTTGCTGTAAATCAATATGTCATCAAAATAGACCACCACAAATTTTCCAATAAAAGCACGCAAAACTTCATTCATCAACCTCGTGAAAGTACTAGGTGCATTAGTTAATCCAAAAGGCATCACTAACCACTCATATAAACCGAACTTAGTTTTGAAAGCTGTTTTCCATTCATCTCCCAATTTCATGCGAATCTGGTGGTACCCACTACGCAAATCAACCTTAGAAAACACAACAGCACCACTCAATTCATCAAGCATATCATCTAGACGTGGAATAGGGTGACGATATCGAATGGTGATATTGTTAATAGCTCTACAATCCACACACATACGCCATGTTCCATCTTTCTTAGGTACTAAAATTACCGGAACAGCACAAGGACTCGAGAGACTCACGTACATAACCTTTATCAAGTAATTCTTGCACTTGTCGCTGAATCTCCTTTGTTTCTTCGGGGTTGGTTCTATATGGTGCACGATTGGGCAATGAAGCACCGGGAATAAGGTCAATTTGGTGCTCAATTCCTCGCAAAGGGGTAGCCCCGGTGGTATTTCACTAGGAAACACATCATAATACTCCTGCAAAATGTTAGACACAACAAGAGGCAAAGAATGCTGCATATCATGAAGTGAAAACAACGCATCTTTACATACCAAAGCATATGACACAGAAGTGGAGGCAATCAATTTGTGAATAGAACATTTGGTAGCAAGCATGCAACCTCCCTTCAAAGTTATTTCATTTTTGTTTTTGAAATCAGATTTAGTAGCTTTCACTTTTAGTTTGGTCCTGTGATTTCAATTTTCTAGCTCTAGCAACATCATCATGCGCAATAACCTCGGGAGACATAGGATGCAGTACTATTTTCCTATCATGGTACATAAATGAATATTGATTTGATCTACCATGATGCATTGAATCTCTATCATATTGCCATGGTCTACCTAGCAGAATATTACATGCTTGTATTGGTACTACATCACATTCAACAACGTCACGATATGATCCAATAGTGAAATTAATTCGCACCAATTTTGTTACCTTTGCCTTACCACTATTGTTCAGCCATTGGATATAATATGGATGTGGATGGGGCTTGGTCGTAAGGGAAAGCTTCTCCACCATCACACTGCTCGCCAAGTTGTTGCAGCTACCACCATCAATGATCATGCGACGGGAACGCTCTTTAATTACACACTTTGTTTGAAACAATGTGTGCCGCTGATTTTGCTCCGCTTTCTCCATTTGTGCACTCAACACACATTGCACAATAAGGCTATCATAGTGTGCTGCTTTGTCGGCGCCAATATGCTCCTCTATGTGCCCCTCATTAACTGCATTGTCAGCTGCAAGCAAAGCAAGTGTATCTTCATCGAAATCACTAGCAGAACTATACTCACCATCATCCTTGACAACCAAAACTCGTTTGCTTGGACAGTCTCGAATCACGTGTCCAAAGCCCTTGCACCTATGACATTGAACTTCCCGAGTTCTATTGTAGATGCAACTGAAGAAGCACTATCGGCAGGCTTGGCGGAAGCCTTCGTTGCTGTAATGGAGGGAGGAGGACGTGGCTTGTTGGCTGCTGAATGTGTTGTCCGAGCTGAGGAGGAGGGTGGAGGTGGTGCACGTGCACTCGGGGACGTATTGATGCGTGGCTGCCACGAAATATTCTTCCCTACAGAAATGTTAGCCTTGAAACTTGTCTACCGTCCCTACACTTCCCTTTCAGCTTTACAAGCAATATGCAACAAACTTGTGAGGTCAGTATAATCTTTATATTGCACAATATCATAAATCTCTCTATTTAACCCACCCACAAATCTAGCCATAGCAAATTCGTCACCCTCCTGCAAATTACAACGAAGCATGCCCATTTGCATTTCCTGGTAATATTCTTCTACACTTTTAGTTCCTTGTGTCAAAACTTGCAACCTATTTAACAGATTACGTGCATAGTATGAAGGTACAAATCTACCCCGCATGACCAGTTTCAAAGCTTCCCAAGTCTGTGGTATGTTATTAGGATTTTTCTTGCCATGTTCTATCCACCAAACAGAAGCAAAATCAGTGAATTCACTAGTAGCAGCCCTAACTCTAGCGTTCTCGGTAAATTCATGACAAGCAAACTTTTGATCAACAGCTATCTCCCAAGTAATGTATGCATCAGGATCATATTTACCATCAAAAGGAGGTATCTTAAATTTGATCTTAGAAAACGCATCATCATTACGTACCTCACGACAACGGTGACCACCCATACCTCGACGATTACGATGTAGTCGACGGCGAGCATGAGCGTCGGGATCATTGAGCTGACTATCAGCAACATAGTTTTCACCCCAGCTTGTCCTCAACTTCTGCCTCGTCGTCTTCACGCCACTTATCCTGTTGTCGCTGATTGCTGCCCTTAGCCATGAGGTCGCCGAAACACCTCAATACAGCAGCAAGGCTTGCATCCATACGAGTAATGGATGACTCCATGGTCCCAAGCTTGATGTTGGTGCTGATCGGAGAAGTCTCTAACTGCCCAAGCTTCTCATTTGTCACCTGCAAATCTCCATCCAATCCTTCCGTGTGCATCTTCACCTTACGCTCAAAGTACCCTATGATGCCCTTGGTGCATGGAGAATGTCCATCCAGGACTTGTTCATCGGACCTTGATATGGTTAGGTGCACAAGAACAAACAAATAGAGAGCAAGTGAAGAAACAAAAAAAAAAAAAATGAGCCCCTATACTACTAGAATGTAGCTAATGCAAGGCTCTCACTCTCAAGCTGAACCACAAGCTCTTACCAATTCTCACCTTGCTCAACAAGAGGGGACGGCAACCAACAAGTCAGCAACCTAGGAGTAAGTGTATCGGTGCCGCGGCAACAAACGCTGTCAAGCTGTAGTCGAGTATCCGGAGCTGTAGGTGGGTTGAAAGTAATGCACAAGGAAGTACTAGTACCACGTTAGTTATAAAAAGCAAGCTGAATAATCGTTCAACGGTGGTACCTTCCTGGTCCTAAGCTAGACCGTGTTAGAGACGCGAGCCTAGACACAAAGGAAAGCCACAAAGTACCAGCGAACTAAGAACAAGCAGCAAAGAGCATCGCTTTTTTTTCTCTCTCCTTTTTTTTTATTTTGTATTTTTATTTTTTTCGAATTTTTTTCTGATTTTTTTAACTCACAAATAAATTATATGAACAAACGACTTCAAATGATCAAGTCTCCACACAAACTCTCTCTCTCTCTCTCTCTCTCTCTCTCTCTCTCTAGAGTAAGGCCCAACTCGAATATGTAGGATATGTGTGTGCTAAATGCGGGTTGTGGAGTGGCCGAGCACAAATAACAAGCCGCGTACCAGCAGGTATTAGGCCTGGATAGAGAAAAAGTTTTTTGACTCGGTTACGGACTGTATTCAACTCGGGTTGTCACGAAACCTTATTCACGTGTTCTCCACTCGGATTCGACACAACTATAGGACTGACTTTAGCAACAGATTTTCAGACTTGATTCCAAATAGGATATTAGGTTGGACTCGATGAAGACCGGCGAAACGAGGAATAGGAGTGGCAAAGTGTGTTACGAACTCGAAACTCTAAACCCTAGCAAGCAAACTCTACTTCACTTGTTACTCTTGGAGATTTATTCTCCTAAATTGGCTATCTGTCACCCTAGAGCTCCCAAGATTGTGGTGATCATTGGGAAGTTTGTGAAGGTTGTGATTCGCCTTTAGAAGGAGAGGAATCAAAGAAGAAGAAGAAGAAAACCAAGCTTGACCTTTGTGGTCACTTGGGGAGGATTAGGGTTGAGAGAGACCCGGCTCTTTCTACGCTCCTCAATGGAGATGTAAAACCTCTTTGTGAGGGGTCCGAATTTCGATGAACGAATCCCGTGTCTCTCTTGTGTTGTTTGTTCTTGTTCTTCGTTCTTGCTGTTGGTTGTCGTTTTTAGTACTCGATCTATTTGTGCGGTGTGTGGATTGTGATTTCCTGCAGGTACAACACTCTTAGGTGACAAAGGAAGACTTCTATTCAAACAGAATCATGAGATTCCCTCTCCCTCTTTCTCCTCTTGAGTTGCCACCGACCTCGATATGAAACCCGTGGGGTTTATTCCCGATCTTTCGATGAGAGTAGAAGATAGTTCGATTGATGATGAAGTCGACGTTCACCGCCCGACTACAACAGCCCAAGGACGTTGCGCCTTAGCAACCGATACACCGCCTCCAATGGTCGTCGTGATCTTGTGGTGCACGACAACCCGGCCACAAGGGCACTCGTCCTGCAAGCAATCGAGAACAAGCTAGAACAAGTGGAAACAAGCACTGAATTGCTTGATTAAATTAAAGGTTCACAACTAAAAACATAATATGGTGGGGTTCCGAAGATGAATGGCGAGGCGGAAAACGCGCGCTGCAGCAAGTAGCAATAGCTAATTCTAATCAACAAAACCCAAGTGTTCTTGGCGGCGGCCAAGGGGTATAAAAACGTGAAGGGACGACCACAGGGGTGCCGGAGTCGTCCTCCAACCCTAGGAAGCGTCCTTAGTGGACTCAACTTGATACACGGCCCGTTGGGCCAAAACTGGACAGTTCTGATATCCTTGCACTTAAATGAAGATTGCGGTCGACTCGGAGCAGATATGGACTTGATCTCGGATCCGTTGGAAAGTAGACTCCGTGATCTTTCCATGATATGCTTGAACACCCAAAACGGAGTCCGAACAAAGTCGTGGCAGCCATCAAAAGTCAGCCTTTTTCTGGAGTCCGAATCCAGCCAGCGCGAGTCCGTTTCCCTTTAGCTCCTGTCCATTGTTCCTAAGCAAAACAAGAGTGCAAACGTTTCCATGGTCTAAACAGGATTGAAAAGAGCCTAAGAACGAACTCACTTGATTGTTCAATTGTCGAGCACGAGCACGCGTAATTGGTCCAAGTAATAGGGTCCTGTGTAGGTATGGACATATCGATGGTGTTGATGTCCTCATCGGACCCGGAACGGACGTTCCGCCGATCACGAAGTTCCATGACCGACATAAGTTTTGTCCTATTTGAGTTGATTAGGTTTCGAGAGTTGTGAACTTCAAGAATTGTTTTAGTTTGCCTATTTACCCAACCCCCCCCCTCGCCCCCTCTAGGCAATTTTCATCGGCCCTATTGTCGCCACGTCGATTCCAGGTGTCCAAAAGGATCTAGGGTTGGGGAGGAGAAAAACGTGATTCGGGGAGAAGGCTTTATGCGAGTAACCGAGATATCTACTAGTTGAGATCGTAACCATGAAGTCTAATTAGATAGCATCATATAATGGATAAATTACATAGATCAATTTCAAACCTTAGATGAATAAGAACATCCCGACTTTCACAAGTGACCTCCGATTTATCGCTGCCGATGACAAACCCCCGGTCGCACAGGTGTCTTATTCTACTTAACTATCTACGGATGTTGCTCAAGCTTAGCACTCGTCACCACTTAACCACATCAATAGCATCAATAAGCAACCATAATCAATATAAGATCCAAGTACTCCCCTAATCACTATGATTAAGATAGCATTTGAATACTTAGCCTCGAACTAAGTAATTGGAACAAGCATATGCATCATTATAGAATCAAGATCAACAAATCACTGAAACCATCATCAACATGTAATCATCCCCGACATACATAGTGTAAAATACATCACCATCTAGAAGGCCTACCTGGATGGATCAACTCTAATCACCAATGGTTCTTGAAACCGAACTAGAGATCTATTCTAACAGGATGAAGCCCCGGTGGCTCTAACTCACGAATCTGGTTTCTCTCTCTATTGCCTCCGTTTCCCCCTATCGATCTAGGGTTTTACAAATATATATAGAGGCTAGGTATGTAAAGGAGTCGGAGACTAGCAAATTCCATAATGCGTCGATCGGTGCATAAGATGCGGAGATCGACGCGAGCCCTGTCTTCCTCAATCCCCCATCCGAGTCGATTCTCTTCTCATCCATGGATTCCATGTGGGCCATCATCATCATGATCTTTGAGATATTTTCTTGCATTGCACATTTGAATCTTGAAATTTCCGAAATTTCTTCTAGATAGATATATTCAAGTATCTTGCACAATTAATCTTCCATAATAGTGGAATGGACCTTGGACTGCCCTTAATGGGCCAAATCATGCCCCGCACCGATCGGCGCACGTGTTCCTTCTACGCCTCTTATGTCCCTTGTCCACCGTATAACGTTCATTTATGCCAATTTTACCTATATGTAAAATAAAGCTCCAAAACCATGCATATATTAATATATGTTATGTTGATAGGTAAATGACCTATATTAGTGTCAATTATACTCTAATTGAGGTAATATTCACATATAAAATGGGCACCTAGGAAGTGCCAACAAACCCCGGGGACAATTCGGACTTTACGCCTATCCTGCGTGATTCCCGACCCGCTTGGCACCAGGCTGGAGCGCATCGCTCGGGTGAAGTCACGGTTGAGCCCTTTCGCTTCGCTCGGGCGCTGGTTCGGTTGGCTTGATGATGCCAGGTCGGAACACATGTTAGTTTGTCACTTCTACACTATTATAGACCTTAATGGGGCTTACTAGGCCATTCCTCACCGTATAACGTGGTTGTCATTTTTAAGAATGATTAACATACATCGTATCTCGAATGGGCTTCGATACCAGCTGTGACACCCCTACCTTGCAAAGCAAGAGGGATTGTCGCACAGGACCACCTCGGGAGACATTCGGCGAAGCGAATGTCATTGCACATACACCAATGATACATCCACAATTTACGTAAACATTTTAGGGTACATGAGTAGCATATTTTACGGATGAACTTCAAGTATTGGAACACATAGAGTTCAAGTTCTGATTTTTACATCTCATTAGTATACATGCGGAAGCGTAAATTATTATCGACGATAGTCGCCTAAAATGTAACACATCAAGCCCGTAGATGTGCCCATTCTTCTCAACAAGCTCACCTGCACAAAAATGTAAATAACAAAGCCCCGAGTATCTATTATACTCCCTCCTTTACTAAAATGTTGTCGCCATTGACTTTTTTCGTGGCGTTTGACCATTCATCTTATTCAAAAAAATTCTTCAAATACAAAAAAAATATGCTACATTTCAAGTTTCTTTAGTGATAAAATATATTCCAACAAAATATATGATATTTGTTAAACTTTATTTGAATAAGACAAATGGTCAAACTTAACAAAAAAGTCAACGGCGACAAGTTTAGTAAGGGAGTAGTACTCCGCAAGTCTTACCCGACAAAAGTGGTTTCTAAAGCCGAGTCCTAGTATGTTGGGGGCTGACCGGGCTTGCTGGAATTTAGCCAAAAACAACACCTATTTGCAAGTCTAAAATCCATATTTTAGCCATATTAAGAGGGTTGTGACATAAACATACATTTAGTGAGCAAGACTAGCAAAAATGGTTGCAATACAATGAATTAATACTTCAAAACAGCAAGTTCATCATCATATTCAATATCATTACTACGATACAATCTGCTCGAGACAAGTGGTACTCAATCATCAAGAGGGAAGGCGATATATAACGATTTACATCCTACAGGAGAAACCCAAACGCACGACATACACATCATTTAAGAACACATATGGTCACCTTTCACGAGATTCCCATAGACATGAGTCGGGTCCACCCTCCGAGTGTATGTCTCCCTTGCAACCACCGTTCGTCGGGTTCAACGAATAACCACACACACCCTCCATCTACTCACAAACCGAGTGCATCCACCGTGACCGACACTTAGCACAAAGGGAGGAGTGACCGTCCAACACTACGACTCTCAAGTTACATCGGTTTACCAACTCCCATACGAAGATATGCAATTAGTACACAACTTGTCGTATACTTACCTTATGGGTATACGGATGATAAGGGAATGGATGCGCAAAGGCACGGTAACAAATCAATGAAGATAAAGGTGATGGAGATAGCCAACAGATCGGTTCTCGACCGGTCCGGAATAACAGAGGATTCCATATACCGGTATGGAGATGAGGCGGATATCGAGACCGGCGTACGCTAACTTGAGAAGCAAGTTATGGAATAATTTATAGTCCGTTAGGACTCGAATCAATAAAGAAAGCTAGAGATAGAACTCCCATATATGTAATCCGTGTAATCGACTAGGACTCTGCATGAAACCCTAGCTCCCCGGATATATAAGGCGGAGCAGGGACCCCCGAAAGCTCTCTCGAGATAATGCAATTAGCAATCTGCTAAAGGCAATACATAACATACGGGACGTAGGGTATTACTCTCAATTCGAGGGGCCCGAACCTGTCTAAAATCTCGTGTTCTTGTGTGTTTCGTGTGTTGCACCATCGAATTTCACGCTCGTGAGGGACCGGGTAGTACTAGTGCCGAGTTTAAGACTCGACATTTGGCACGCCAGGAAGGAGTCCCGACGAGTTCCCAGCGAGTTCGATGGCCTCTTCGTTCGTCATCGACTTTGCGCCCGGCTTCAAGATCCGCTTCGGGTCCCTCGACTTTGAAGCCGATTCCGCCGGAAAGTTGCTTTTAATGAATCCAACTTGTAGCCAGGCCGGAACTTCGAAGCGCGATCACCTGCCACGGTCGGTACCTCGGCTTAGAACCTTGCGGATCCGACGCAGCTTTAGCGCGAACAATCGGACCGCTCGCGTCTCAAACCGGTACCCGGTCTGCCATGATAAGCCGCTCCCACGAGCTTGATAAGCACTTCGAGGAAGGGTGTCCGGCCTTCTTCCAAGTATTCATGACGGGTCCAATCCTTCGGGACTTACTCCCGAGGAAGCAGCTGTCGAAGAAGCTAGGATGGCGAGAGACGAATCCGATCGTCGTCGTCGTGAAACAGATGAAGCGGACGGAGATGAACAACCTCCACAACCTTCAACCGCGAATCCTCGCGCAAGCGTCGCTGGTACTAGTCGGCCGGAGGAAGCGTTCCCGCGACCGCTCCCCGCCACGGGCCCGCTGCCGGAGCGATGCGGCGACCTGGAAGAAACATCCCCGAGCATATAACAGCCGACGTGGATGCTCGCGGAAGGCGCCATCGTTCTTCAAGCGAGCATTGGACTTAAGCTCTATGGAAGTGGAATTAAATGGCGCTCGGGTCTTCACGTCGCCGATCCACAACATCGTGGGAGTGAAACAAATCCTTGAGACAATACCGGAAGAAGTCTTCAATGCAACGCCGTGGTTGCAACGCGCTTTGAATTTGGTAGACGCAACTCGCTCTACAAACGAATCAACTCGTTCATTGTAGATCGGAATCTTCCAGCCCGCTCACGTTCTCGCTTGGAGCGGCCTGCGAGAGCCCGGTCTAAAGGAGCTTCTTCTAGCGGAAGGCTTGGACCTCGACACACCCCGATCGCGGACGCACATAAACGAGCTCCGGACCAAGATTTGCGCATACCACTCAATGGCAATCGTGATGCTCATAACGTCCTCATCGATCACCATGTAGAGAGAACGAAAGAGCGCCGGAGACAAGAAGAAGATGAGAGGTGTCGGATCGGTCATGTGGATGATCGTCCGTGAGATCCTGTCCCGCCTCGCCCGCATGTGACTAATTCGCCTCGGCGTGGACCGGCTGCTTCGGCGCCGCCCCGGTGGAAATCCTCCGCGCAATGACCAACGAGGGCAAGGCAACCGACATGCCCATCGACATGACCAACCAAGAAGAGATGATCGTCGTGATACCGGAGACCGAAGAGGACGAGACTACCGAGACAGAGACGGGGCCTCGACGAGACAACAATGATCGCCAAGCGGCGCCTCCGCCTCCTCCTTCACGGATCGCACAACCGGCGAACAACGACCGCCACGATGGTCCAGGAGACAGGTATCAAGATGATCGATACTATGACTACTCCGATGATGATAGGGATCATAACTACCGGCATTACCCTCATCGACGATCCCCTTCACCGGTCCGGACCGATCGGAAGATGATGAGTACTCCGTGATCCCCGCTTTCACGCGAAATTTACGCATTTGCAAATACCCCGGGGATTTAAGCCTGGGGCCATTGATAAGTATGATGGCAAAGCACCTCTGCCGAGTGGCTTCGCATGTACACCACCGCCATCCGGTCGGTAGGAGGAGATACGTTTGTGCTAGCTAATTACCTCCCCATGTGCGTGGAGCAGGCTGAACGCTTGTGGTTACAATCCCTATCCGAGAGATCTATCTCTTTTCGGGGTGACCTCACCAAAAAGTTCATGGAGAACTTCCAAGCGACTTGTGAGAAGCCAGGAAACTACTTCGACCTCAACAGTCGAAGCGTAAGCCCGACGAGACTCTCACGGACTTCATCGAGCGTTTACGCAACAAGAGGCCTTAATCCCCAATGTTCCCGATCGGAAAGTAATTGCGGCGTTTCAAGTCGGCGTCCGAAGTGAAGCATTAGTTCACAAGATTGGAAGGCAAAATAGGAACCATACCATGACGGCGTCGGAGTGCTTCAAGATAGTAGATGACTACGCTCGCTGGTGAATCAAACGTGGTCAATTTGCGCGGGAACAAAGGGAAGGAACCGAAGCATGACCAAGGCAACCGATCTGGATCCAAGAATAACAATAAGCGCAAGGCTGATCACCTTGTTGCAGCTGTCGACCGGTCTCATGGAGGAGATCGGTCGGCACCTCCTAAGAGAGGTCCAAGAGAACGATTGTCGTTCGAAACACTTCTAGAGGGCCCTTGCATGATTCATAATGGGAATCATAAAGCTAAGGAGTGCTTCCTATTAAGACCGTTCGCTCAATTCGCCTTAAAGGTTGCACCCCGATCCGCTCATAGGAACCAAAGAGACGACAAGGGCAAGGATAACGAGCGCGATGCCAATGAGGATGACGAAGGTTTTCAAGAACCGGCTCGGGAGGTGAACATGATCTATGGAGGGCCGAATGCGTATGAGTCAAAGCGGAAGCAAAAATTGGCGCTTCGACGAGGTTAATGTCGTTGCTCCCACCACTCCCGAATACCTACGGTGGTCCGAGGTGCCCATTACCTTCGAGCAGGGCTGATCATCCCGAGGTACCGCCAAAAGCTGGTAAATATCCGCTCATCCTGGCCCCCATCGTTCACAAGGTGCGATTGAAGAGAACTTTCATTGATGGAGGAAGTTGCTTTGTTATCTTGTTTGCTAAAACTCAGCCGCAGCTTGGCCTCTCTCGTAGCTGATTTGGATCGCAGCGTTTCACCGTTTCATGGTATAATACCCGGGCGGAACAGCTATCCTTTGGGGCAGATTTCTCTCGCCGGTGACTTTTCGGACAAAGGAGAACTACAGGAAGGAGAATATTAGCTTCCGGGTAGCCGACATTGATTCGAGCGTATCATGCGATACTTGGAAGACCGGCTTTGGCAAAGTTTATGGTCATCCCGAATTATCGGCACTTGATGTTGAAGAAGCCAGGACCAAATGGGGTCCTGTCGTTCCGGGTGATATCAAGACCGCTTATGCTTGTGAAGTACATAGCACCGAGCTGGCCTCTCGGGCCAATTCGGAGGATGAACGTCGAGAAATCGGAGAAGCAGTCGAGGCTCTAGAAGTACGAGCAAGGTTGGAAGATGAAGTTCCAGTCAAGAAGATTGCAAAGAAGAAATTGAAAGATGATGCGGTAGTTTCCAAGACTATTCGACTTGATAAATCGGACCCCTCCAAGGTCACCCATATAGGGGCTGACTTGGGGGATAAATAGGAAAGCGCGCTCATTCTTTTCCTCTAGGAAAATAGGGATATCTTTGCATGGCAGGCTTCGACATGCCGGGTGTTCCTAGGGAGAAGATTGAGCACGCACTATTAGTGCGTTCCGATGCGAAGTCGATCAAACGAAGATCCGGAGGTTTGCTCAAGACCGCAAGGAGGCCATCAAGAAGGAAATAACTAGGTTATTAGCAGCTAAGTTCATTAGGGAGGTGTATCATCCAGATTGGCTTGCCAATCCCGTCCTTGTACCAAAAAAGAATACTAAAGAATTAAGAATGTGTGTCGATTAGACCGATCTCAACAAAGCTTGCCCCAAAGACCCTTTCGCGCTGCCTCGGATTGACCAAGTCGTTGATTCGACCACCTGGTCTCAACAAAGTTTGAGTGGACAGACGAGGCACGAGCCGCGCTTGATCAGCTCAAGGAATACCTTAGCAACCCTCCGGTATTGGTACCTCCGGAACCGGACGAGACTATTCAGTTGTATATTTCCGCAACAACCCATGTGGTGAGCACGGTTCCGGCGGTCGATCGGAAGGAAGAGGGACATCCGCAATTGGTGCAACATCCGGTATATTTTGTAAGTGAAGTTCTTACCGAATCACGGATGCGATATCTTCGATTCACGAAGTTAATATATGCTCGTAGTGATAACTTCTCGAAAGCTGAAACATTTTTTCCAAGCGCACCCCATTGAAGTTAAGATTGGGTTTGCTATTGGAGATATTGTGCGAAACCGAGAGGCAGTGGGCCTGGTTGCTAAGTGGGCTATAGAACTTGGCCAATATGAGATTACGTTTTCTTCGCGGACAGCTATCAAGGGACATGCTTTAGCTGATTTCATAACGAGTGGTTGGAGACGCCAATTCCGCAGGGGGTCCAGACGTTGGAGTATTGGGAGATGTTCTTCGACGGGTCCCTACAGCTTTCAGGCGCGGGGCTGGGGTCGTACTTCTCACCCCGCAGAAAGAACCACTCGGATATGTCTTACAAATGCATTTCAAAGCCTCAAACAATATCGCGGAATATGAAGCTTTGCTTCATGGACTCCGAGTAGTCTGTTTCGTTAGGAGTTAGACGATTAGACATATATAGTGATTCAATGCTGGTAATAAGTCAAGTTAACAAGGTGTGGGATGCTCATGATGATCATATGATCGCTTATCGACAAGAGGTTAGGAAACTTGAAGACAAATTTGATGGTCTGCGATTTTCTCATATACTCGCGCGGAAACAATTCTGCTGCAGATGAGTTAGCCGGACCGGGGTCTTCAAGACGAGCGGTTCCACCCGGTGTCATCCTCCAAGTATTGGATAAGCCATCCATAAAGATGGAGCGTAAGGCTACTATTACGGAGATTGTAGATGAAGCAGTCTTGAAGGATCAAGGCGGAGAAAGTAGTCTCAAAGGACCAGTCGAAGAAGCGGTCTTATCGGATAAGACAGAGAACGTAACCAACATTGAAGGAGCGATTTTGTCGAAGATATTCGGCCACTTGACGTTATGATTGTTGATTCCGATTGGCGTACCCCATACCTTGACTATGTGCAGTCTGGTAAAACTCCAGTAGATAAGGTGGAGAAGCAAAGGTTAGAGGTTCGAGCATGCAATTATTTAATTCTCGAAGGAGAGTTATATAAGCGTGGAGAATATTCTCGATGAAATGTGTATCGGTTTCGATGGCATTCAATTGCTTGAAGACGTACACATGGGAATTTGTGGAAATCATGCTTCTTCGAAGACACTAGTTGGGAATGTGTTCGGACAAGGATTTTACCGGCCTACAGCGAAGGACAATGCGCACAGAGTGGTCAAGAATTGCCAGGAATGTCAATTTTTTGCCGTACAGACCTCATGCTCCAGCTCACGAGTTGCGCTTAATTCCAATGACTTGGCCTTTTTCTACTTGGGGGCTGGATATTGTTGGACCCTTTAAAAGGGCACCAGGAGGATTCACGCATATTTTTGTGGCAGTAGATAAGTTCTCTAAATGGATTGAGGCTGAAGCTATTACTAGTACGACTACGGCCCAAGCGATCAAGTTTCTGCAAAACATATTCGTGCGTTTTGGAGTCCCGCACGTATCATTACCGATAATAGGCCTCGGCTCACTTCGGAGTTCTTCAAGGATTATGCTGAAAGTTTGGGAATTAAGATACAATATGCGTCGGTGTCATATCCGCGAAGCAATGGACAGGTGGAACGAGCTAATGGAATGATTTTGGCCGGTCTTAAAACTAGAATTTTTGACCGTTTGAAGCCGTATGCAGGAAAGTGGGTTAAGGAATTGCCCTGGGTGCTTTGGGGACTACGCACTAATGTTAGTAGGGCTACGGGGCAATCTCCTTTTTCTTTGGTCTATGGATCCGAAGCCATGCTACCTACGAAGTGAATATGGTGTCAGCTCGGGTACGAGTACTATGATGAAGAGAAATATGATGATCAGCGCCAAGTTGAACCGATTGCTGCAGAAGAATTGAGGGATCAAGCTTTAATTCAAGCAGCCAAATATCATCGAGATTGCGTCGTTATCATGATCGTAATGTTCAAACATGGGAATTCCAAGTAGGAGACTTGGTTCTTCGGAAGATTCAGTCCAACAAGAATAGGCATAAGTTGTCACCGGTCCGGGAGGGACCTTTTCTAGTGAAATTGGTTTCCAAACCGGGGCTTATAGGATTATGACCTTGGAGGAAGAAGAAATTCCAAATTCTTGGAACATTGAACAGCTTCGTCGTCTTTATACTTAAAAGTATTTTTTGTAAATTTCTTCATATTATAATAAACTAATTCTGTCTAATGAGAATGTGTTTGATTTTTGTGTCTCAATATTTTAATTTTGAATTAAATTATCGAGCCAGGGGCTCGTTGTGTTGAGAGCGGTCTGTTTCTTTTCAGCTGAGACTGGTATGTTCAGGAAAGGAAATTGTGTAGCATTTTTCTTATGAATACTGATTGGTAGGCTGCTGTGTTAAGAGCAATCTGTGAAATCTTAAATCTTACAACCTGGCTTTTTTCCTATGTTACATGATCTTGTTAAAGTAAGCTATAACTATGAATTGTGATCCGCGCTGATTAGAGCCAGAATTTGGTCATAGTTAGTTTTAGCTGAAATAACTATCATGTCTTGGGCAAAGAAGTTAGTAAATATGATGGTGAAATCAGTATTCATATGGAAAAGAAAAGCAACCAGTATTTAAAATAATGTAAACAACATGATGATCAAGATGTTTGATTTCAAAAGCAAGTTGGCCCTCATACAAAATATACTAAGCAGGACCAGCTGGAAGTACCGGTACCACCGGTCTTAGGATTTTCAACTAATCTATCGTCCAGCGTTTCTTCGAATCAGAAGAAGATAGTGGCAAATCAGCATCTAAATCTTTAAATGCATCTTCTACTATCCGCTTAGCGGCGGCTGCGGCATCCCGAGCATCCCGATCCAGAGCAAAGGCCGCCGGCGCTACATTCGGAGGAACACCCGTTGGATCAAGAGGAATATCCTCTATCAATTCCGAAACAAGTACCAATGAGTGAGTTCTTCGACTCATTGAACCGATCTTCGATCGTGTTCGGCTGGGCGCCATCCCCGATAAAGTTGAAATCACAATCCGAGACCGGAGTCCAAGATTGGATTATAGCGGCTATATGGCCTCCTCCTGCAACGGCAACTAGCTTGGAATGCTCTTTGATCCTTCCGGGGAAGGCCCGGATGGTGGACTCGAGATCTATCTCATTGGGATCAATAGTTTGACTGCCATTGAGATATTCCAGACGTGCGTATCTGTACCTGCAGCAAGTTCGAAGAAAGCAAAAATATAAGAAAGGATTATCACTGCAGACCGGTGTTTTAAAGGAATTTCATAAGAAGGAATAAGAAAGAAGTAACTTACGTCCGTGCTTGATTTCTACAGCTCGGAATGTGCCTTTGATATTAACATTCGATTCTCGTCGGCTTGGTCTCAACGTTTATCGGACGCTGGATCTCGCGTTCTTTTGCTTTGAGAGCAAGCTGGACAGATTCGTGGGCAGTCCTCGGAGCGCTCTCTTTGTCCGCACTGCGCCGTTTTATCTGCTTCTAAAGCTTCAGCTAGTTCGGCCTTCGAGGCGAGCATTATCGGTTTCTAGCATCTTGTTGGAGCGAAGTGCTTGCACCAGGATGTTATCCTTGGCGGTAAGCTCGCCTTCCGGTTCTCCAATTCGAGCTGCTCGTTGTTCTTCAACACGAGAGCCCTCCTCAAGCGCTTGTTCCTGAGCAGTTGCCTTCTCGTAAAGGATTTCCTCCGCCTTCCGATGAGCGGCAACGAGACTATCAAGTGCTCGAGATAAGGAGTAAGACCGGTCGAAAGAGAGGCAAGAAGAAAAATATGGAATGTGCAGATAAAATTAAGAGTATTACTTTGGATTTCTTTTCGGAGCTTGATGATCTCTTGCCGGCGTTCCTCCATCAGCCGGTGGGTGTTCAACAGATTGGCTACCCTTTTCAGCGAGATCGGTTTCCTTGGATTTCGGATCGGCGGTCCGAGATTCCAGTTCAACCAATCACTCTTGATGCATAGCTCTTCCTCCGGACGAGAGATTATAGCATTTTTAGCTTTAGAGTTTTTCGAAGAACCTAAAAGAAGGAAGAAGTAAGAGATTCAATTATTCAAAGGAAATTGCTTGAAGAAACCATTGAAGCGGAAGGATGTACGTGGCCGGACTCGGAGAAGTTCTTTAGGGCCTCTTCCTCTTGGAGGGCGTCCCATTGAGCTGTTGCGGTGAACGTTCTAGCTCCACCGGAGCTGTCCACCTCCACATCTCCGACTACCATTTTGGCTAGTCCGGGTTCTCCTGGAGATTTGCGTGTCGTCCCGGGCCGACGAGGAATTTCTTCCACCCGGATCGGTCCCAGTGGGAGCTCTAGAGGAATTTGGAATAGAGTTGCACTGGGGAGGGAGATTGCTAGCACATGAGTCTCCAATATTGACAACTTGACCTTCGATGATTTGGGACGAAGTTTCGCACCTGGAGGCGGCAGGGATTTTCTTTGCGGGTGCCGCACTTGGAGCTTCGGAAGGCTTGGCACTAGCCGGGGGTGCAGCGGAGGAGGTAGTGGAAGCACTACCGGTTGGAGCTGGAGCGAAGCTTTGTTTCTCAAAAAGCTAGCTATACTAGCTTGAAAATTAGAAGGAATTCTGCGAAGAAAGGCAAACGATATAAGACCGGGGTTGAAGCGGTTCGGAAAAGACCGGTGATATAAAGGACTTACGAGGTAGCTTTCTTGAAGCCGGTGGACGTCTTGATCTTCTTGGCGGGACCTTGAGTTTCCTCACTAGTTCCCTCTCGCCGTCCTTTTTGTCTGCTGGATTGACTTGCGGTGCTTGGGACCGCTTCTCCTGCGTCACCGGAACCGGTCTTGCTGCCATATCGGGACCTCTTGGGAACATTGGATAGGGAATCTGTTAAAGAGGGAGTTCCTTGAGATTTTCCCAAAGCAGCTTCAAAAGCGGCCGAGCAGCTTGGCGATCTCTTTCGACGGCTTCGCTTCTTTCCACCGCTCTTCGAGTTTCGTGCCTCCGTGCGCGTATCGATTGATGCAGCAGAAGGTGAAGCGGGTCCGCCGATGGTCAAGGAAGCAGTACGTTTCTTCGTACTAGGAGCTTGAACCACCTTTCCGGATTTGGATATCTTCGGAGCTATGTCTGGGTGGCGAGAGGAAAGACCGGTCCGGAGTGCCTTGAGTAAGACCGGCTCGTACAGCGAGGGGAGCAGATATTACCCGCATAGTCCTCCCCCAAGTATCATTGGGAGGTAGAGGAGGGTGGCTCTTGAAGTTGTCCATTTTCTCGTATTGAGTAATTGAATTTGCGTAAGAGGTCGAAGGTTAAGAATAAACAAGATTCAAAGATAAAGAGAAACATACTTACCGGATCTCGAGGGTTAGACGAGCTGAAAGCCGGACCCACTCTCGGGCATCCCGATAAATCCGGTTTCGAGCTGGAGCATTTGTTTCGAGCGGGTTTCCAACCGCTCTTTATCGGGGAGAAGAGTTCCATCCAACAGAATGGCAACGTCTTCGTTGAAACACCATGCTCGGGTGTTCTTGCTTCTTGAGTGGCTGGACTCCTTGCACTATGAAGCTCCAAAGGATCTGTCTCGGTAGTGACACCTTTGACTTCCTTTAGATATTTAATGCAAGCCAAGAGCGCGAGGATTTCTCCATCTTCTTTGAGTTTTTACCTAGTATCCGGAGAAGGGAAGTTTTTGGCTACCTTAGCGCTAAAGGGAGGGAGTGCATGCTAGGGATTGTCACGGAAGAACCACCCATTTTTTCACCGGGCTATGCTTTTATTTAAGGAAATAGAGAAATATTCATCTCGCACTCCAAGCATTGAATTCCTACTCCGCCTACTGCAGCTTGGCGGTCCGAAGAGGGAAGTGGGCGGATTTGGAAAAGATATTGGAATAACTTGAAGTGGGGGAGAACTCCAAGGAAAGCCTGGCAGAGATGGATGAAAAAAGCAATCTACAGGATGGAGTTAGGGTTGAGATTCACTAACTCCCATGCGTAAAAGAAAAGAAGGCCCCTAAAGAAGGAGCAGCAAGGGAGATCAAGGCCACGGAGGAAAAAAGCTTTAAAAACTAACTGCTAAGAGTCATCTATTCCCCATGGGACTTGGCCAGGGGTAGGGACACTCCGGATCGGGATTGGTCGGGGAGGAAGATATCCGTCACGAACTCGCATCATTGAGTGATGTTTCGGTGACTTTGCTACTACCAAGATCTTGAACGCCGAATGGGAGCCGATCGCGAGGAACGAGAGGAAGAAGACGCTCGGGTTGGCGGCGGATTTCTTCTTACTCATCTTGAGAGATGGAAAAAGAAAATCCGAGATTGGTTTGAGCGGAAGGGAAGAACGATGATCGTGGTGTCCGAAGAACAAGGGCGAATGGCCGGCGCGTAAGGACTTTCGGGAATGGGTTTTGACCTAGGTCGACCTTTCGTTTCCCTTTATAGGCACTGGGATGGGCCCGGGGCTGAAAAGTTATTGAGCTATTTCACAAGGCCCGATGGATTTAGCAATTAAAGACTTATGTCGTGATCGTGCAATTATGACCTAACGGCCATAAGGATATTAAAGATCTGTTATTTGCGTTAATTATGACCTAACGGTCATAAGGATAATTAGCGCTATATTCGCGCTGATTTTTTAGAATAAGAAAACGGTCTGAAATATGAAATTTTCAGATTGAAAATTAAGATAATGCTGAATTTTATAATTTAGCAGTATGAAGGAGTTAGACTTTACCTAACTCAATGATAATGGATGCCTTAGGCTATGGGTGTTAATCATCCGGCTGATCATGGGCCTTGGAGACTCGAGTCGATGTGAGAATATGGGGAATAAACTGGTCCGATCAACCAGAATTTTTAGTTAAATGTGATATGACTGGTTAGACGGGTCCGATAAATGTGTTCTTGGCGGAAATTGCTAAGAGGTATATGATTTCATGAAAGATAATAAAGCATAGTCTCTCCGAGAAAGACTCTTGTATTATTTGTGATCGTCAAATGATACAAGAGTCGGGGCTATACCTAATTAGGTTCACCGTATCTCGGGAGCGGTCCGTAACGATCGCGGGAGTTGGAAAATAATGGAAAATTAAATGGAGCAATCTCTAAAGATTGCATATAAAGGAAATAATGAAGAATCAACTAGTGGACTCTTGCATTATTTGAAAGGAGTTCAAATGATCTAAGAGTCGGGGCTATACCTAATTGGGTGCACCTAGTCGGTGCACCGGAAGAAGAATATGCAATGATTACCTAATTAGGTGATATAAAAGATAAAAACACTAATTTTTTGGCTTTCTTAAGCGCTTCGAAGAAAGAAGAACCATTGTATCAGATTAGAGTTCTTTTTAATTTTACCATGGAATCAAGACCAACGAGGCGGAAGACAGTGTCGGTCTTATTCAAGGTCAAATAAAAAATTACTCGGGGACTACTGTCGTATACTTACCTTATGGGTATACGAGATGATAAAGGAATGGATGCGCAAAGGCACGGTAACAAATCAATGAAGATAAAAGTGATGGAGATAGCCAACAGATCGGTTCCTGACCGGTGCGGAATAACAGAGGATTCCATATACCGGTATGGAGATGAGGCGAGTATCGAGATCGGCGTACGCTAACTTGAGAAGCAAGTTATGGAATAATTTGTAGTACTGTTAGGACTCGAATCAATAAAGAAAGCTAGAGATAGAACTCCCATATATGTAATCCGTGTAATCGACTAGGACTCTACATGAAACCCTAGCTCTCCCGGATATATAAGGCGGAGCGGGGACCCCGAAAGCTCTTCGAGATCTTGCAATTAGCAATCTGCTAAAGGCAATACATAACATACGGGACGTAGGGTATTACTCTCAATTCGAGGGGCCTGAACCTGTCTAAAATCTCGTGTTCTTGTGTGTTTCGTGTGTTGCACCATCGAATTCCACGCTCGTGAGGGACCGGGTAGTACTAGTGCCGAGTTTAAGACTCGACACAACTCAATACTTGCTCGTGGAGTCACAATGAATGGTCCTCAACCGACACGCACGGGGCTATGGCGAATAAGGGTCAACCTTGTCACTGCATCCTACACATGCACTTCCCCGTACGGTCTCCAATTTAATCATGTGAGGGAGTAACAATATATTTGAACCTAAATCTAGTGGTCTCCAAACCGCTCGGTGTTGCTACCGAGGACTCCATTAAGCATAGCGTTTCTAACGTAAAAGATTATACTTATCCAAGACCATAGGCATAAGAATCAATAATGCAACTAGGCTGCAATCAACTCCTAAACATAAGTGCACAATATATAAACATAGATATATGTGAATTTAGACTAAAAACTAAACAAAGGGGATTACGCACCGGGGCTTGCCTTGGGATTGACCAAAGTTAGCACTCTCGATGATGTTTAGCTCAACGGGATTCTCCTCGTAGTTATCTTCTCCGGTCGGGGTCCCTATATATATGCAATGCGTGATGTGAGTATCGGTGAATACATAGATAAACCCTAGTTCATGGATTTCTCAATAACTATCTAAGGTGATAATATGCTCATGACATGAACATGATCCTGCATGAAAGATGATGCTTGCATATGGATGATAAGCCATGATTAAATGTGAAAGGGACAAACTTCTAATTAAATAAGACATAGACTATGTAGCATAAAAGTCTAACTCTAGGTTGTAAATGAAACATGATCACACCATAATGTTAGCATAGGGCCTTATTAGAATTCTACATGGCAACATGAGCATGACATATAACGTATCAAAATTAAACCTATATAAGCTACCTTGCTGCCATTTACATGCAAAGATTAACATGAATTATGCTCATAATGGTATATGACAATACATGAGTCAATTATTATGACTTAACAATCCTACATGAAACAAATGGTGTAACAAGCAAGTTTATGCATGATTTCGTTAAAACATGTAAGAGAGTCATGATCAAGCATAAAACATATAGCCTTGTCTTGATTTAAACATATAATGCTATATGGAAAAATTGTAATGCAATCATTATGACTTAACAACCTTAGATGAACGAGGTTACATGATCTCTATGTAGAAGACATAGAAGAATCATAAACAAGCCTAATAAACATGTATGCACCAAGTGTAGTCTATCATACGATTTTAAACATGGCAATATGGCATTATGGCATTTCATGCAATTATGAACTTGACAACTTTAAAATTAAAGCAATTGATGCTACGAGGACACTCCTATACATGAATTACGTGGAAAAGCATGATTTGCATCTATTAAGCACTAGAAACAAATAATATGAGATTTTTGTATGCATTTTCTAATTAAAACATTTATAGGCAATTATATGCTATATAAGCCAAAGAATGATATATGATAAAAACATGTGAATGCATCAAAAACATGCACCAGGGGGTTCAACATGTCACAAAAGGTGCATATGTCAATTTTTATGAAATTCCCATTTGTTAATATTTAATTATGCATTTTAAAGGCTTAACACCACAAGTTTTCTTTTTACATAAATTTTCATTTTTCTGCATAGAACTCTAGGGAACAAAGTTGGACAATGTAAAGTTCATGCTCCGAGCTTTCCAAAAAGTATTTATTTGAAATTTTATGAGATCCCTATCAAAAGTTATGGATTTTACAAAATTCAACAAAGTTCGACTTATCTACAGAATTGCCATCCGAAGAAATTTGGACTTCGCAGAAATTACGAAATTGGCATTGTCGCGATTTTGAACAGAGGAATCAGCTCAGCCGCACCGGCGCGGGAAAATGGCATATTCCAGCGACCTCGGAGGGGGAAAAAAGGGGAGAAAGGTCGGGGATGTTGACCAATGAGTGTAGCACACATAGCAACAAGAATCTCGTGAAATAGCTCACCGGAGACGAAGAATTTCACGCGGGAGTAGAAGTTGGTCGCCGACGACCTCACCTGGAGAAACGAGCTTGATTCGTCGGAGGGAAGCGGGGAGCTGGACGGAGACCTCGGCTGGGCTGTAGAGGACGTCAAGGCGTAGATTGTGACGCGGTTGGGGGTGTGGGTTGTGGCCGGGAATGAGCAGGGCGGTGAGCTTGGTCGGAAAACGACTATGGCAGCTGAGCCTACGCTTCAATAGGGCGACGGTGCAGCAGACCGGTGACGACCGACACGTGGAGTGGTCGACCGGACCCTCAATCATTCGCCTCCCCGACGGCATGGGCGCCAACGTCGAGGGTGCTTGCCGGTGGCCTCGCCGCGAGTGTGTTCACCCGGATTTCTAACAATTTATAGCATTGCCGGTCTGCAGAGCTTTTGTTCTTGCTCAAAAACAATATTTTCAGGTGGAATTTTGACATGCCAAATTTTTTAATACTCAGTATGAAATAGTGAGCAAGTTTTGTTGTTGGCAAAAGTTGAGATTCTGCTTACAAAAATTGTTAAAATTCCCTGATCGAACCTCGTTTTGTTTCCTTTAGGTAATTGTTCTAGGGATTTGTGCCATGAGAACAAATTTAGCAAAAATGTCCCAAAATTATGTTTTGATATCATTTACAATAATGTGCAAAAACATTCACATGCTATTATTGAGATTCATTGAGTTTTAAAATGGCTAGGTTTAAACTTATTTAAATCCAAATTCAAAACTCTAGCTCACTTATTCTGCTTGTTCATCCAAATTAAGATTTTGAAATTGTAGGTATATACCACTTGTTCACATACTCTCTTGTGACATGGGATGTCATAGATAACTTCACCGCCAGGTTGTGCCCCCACCTCGTGTTGCGCGGCCGGCTCTGGCGCTTCACGCCATCACCTCGCTTCTCCGTCGGGTTACCCGCATCCATTAAGTCCGGTGGGATTATCGTTAATGTCGGATTTGTGTCGAATTTGTGTACACGAGTCGGATACAAATTGGACTTGAGTCATATTAGGTGGATAGGGATAGAGTTTGTGTCGGACTTGTATTCCCGGGCTCATATATACGTGGGGGCACCACCGTTGTAACCGCAAGAGACGACATATGTAGTAGACAAGGGGTGACGGCGTCCGGGAGAGGCGTGCCCTAGCGGCGGCCGGGTCGTGTGTCGGTATACTCCTGGATTTCTGTATTACTATAGTTATTATACGAAGGAGCGCCTGTAGTCATGCCCCAAGGATGTAGGCACATCATTGAACCTCGTACAAAAACATCGTGTTTCGGCGTCTCTCTCTGTTTCGTGATCTTGTGTTCTTGGCTTGATGATCGGGGGAATTGCTTCCGCAGCTGGTTTTTCTAGCAAGTGGTATCGGAGCCGGTTACATGGTAGAAGATCACGAAAGGCACGATGGGGTTCTCCGCACCGCACGGAGCTTACACGCGGTGTCCGGAGGAGGGACATGGCGTAAGGTTGGCGGCGATCGACGACTCGGTCGGTGGAGTTGGACACTTCGAGCGTAGCGGCTCAAACTGTTCGATGAGCTGCATCAACGAGGATCCGTCCGGACGTGGAGATCGTGTTGATGTTGGCTGCTGGCTGCTGTTCGATGGGGCTGATTAGACGTGATGACCAAGTTCAACGGTGCGGCTGGAAGACGTTGCGGACGATGGCGACGACTTCGACTCACGGTCTAGCCGACGAACGATCAGCCTGAGATTGGAGCGGCTGTTGCATGCTCAAAGCGGAGCAGCGATGGCGATGGCGTTTAGCCATGGTAGACTCGACATGTTTTGAAGGTGGCTTGTTATTGCACGATGGCAACATGGCGTAGATCGCTTCGTAATCGACAAGTTGATGGCGGTGTGTCTAGCTAGGGCGAGCTGCATGCTGCGGGTTACGGGTACACGTAACAGAACTTGAGTCGGAGGAAGCATCATCTACGTGTGTTACATGTGGAGTCCGGACTCATGTAAGCACGGGAGTTGTGAGTTTGGAGGCATGCATGGAATCCGAGTGTGCATACGTACGTGCTGATCCATAGAAGACATGGTGGGCTCGTATGCTATTTCTTGGAAACAAATCGGTGTGTATAGGCTTGTTTCCTATGGTCGGACATTGCATCTTCATCCGGACTCCTTTTGGACTCGATTTCATAAGGAAAGGAAGGGACGTAAAGCCGGAGTCCGTATCGGTTGGACTCTCAACGTCGCTCGATCGAGCCTCAATAAAACACGGCAGGAGTCTACAAAGATTGCAACATCGAAAAGCAATCATGTTGTTCGTGAACCAATGCTTGCGTGGTTGACGGAACAGCCGGCCGTGATCAAGCGGGTCTTCTTCGTCGTGTGCAAGCGGCGTGGTTAGTTGACTGGGCTCGCGAGCGGCGGGCGAGTACGCGGCGACGTGCTCAGGTGTGCAGAAGGCACACGGCTTTGACATGTATTGTGCGTGTACGGCGTACGGTGTGCACGTGCGGAGGTTCTTTCGACGATCCGTGCCAACAGGTGGATGGTGTCGATGTCGTCCAAATTCGAGGTGACAAAGTTTGACGGGACTGGCAATTATGGGCTTTGGCAAATAAGGATCCAGGAGTTGCTAGCGCAGCAAGGGATCCTGAAGGCTTTGAGTGAGACGAAGCTAGCCAAGGTGGATGATGAGAAGTGGGAGGAGATACCGGCGCAAGCGGCAAGCAACCATCAAGTTGTGTCTCTCCCATCGGATCATATACCATGTCATGGATGAGACGTCACCAAAAGTAATTTGGGATAAGTTGGATAATCAGTTCATGTCCAAAACTCGACTCAAAAGTTGTATCCGAAGCAAAAGTTAGATGGGCTTAAGTGTCGAGTCTTAAACTCGGTATTAGAACTATCCGGTCCCTTACGAGCGTGGAATTCGATGGTGTAACACACGTAACACACAAGAACACACGATTTTAGACAGGTTCGGGCCTCCCGATGGAGAGTAATACCCTACGTCCTGTGTGTTATGTATTGCCTTTAGCCGATTGCTAATTGCCGGATCTCATAGAGTTTTCGGGGATCCTCGCTCCGCCTTATATATCCGGGGAGCTAGGGTTACATGCAGAGTCCTAGTCGATTACACGGATTTACATATACATGAACTCTATCTCTAGCTTTCCTTATCAATTCAGAGTCCTAATAGACTACAAATTGCTTGTTTACTTGTTTCTCAAGTTATCATACTTCGGTCTCGATACCCGCCATGTCTTCATACCGGTATATGGAATCCTCTCGTTATTCGAGACCTGTTAGCAAACGATCCGTTGGCTATCCCCGCCGACTTTATCTTCATCGATTTGTTACCGTATCTTTGTATATCCATTCCTTATCCTCTCGTATACCCATAAGGCAAGTATACGACAAGCATCCCCCGAGTAATTTTTGATTTGACCTTGAATAAGACCGACCAGTCTTCCGCATGTTGGTCTTGATTCCACGGTAAAATTAAAAAGAACTCTAATCTGCTGCAACATTTCTTCTTTCTTCAAAGCGCTTCAAAAAGCCCAAAAATCGGTGTTTTTGTCCTCCATATCACCTAATTAGGTAATGTCACACCCGATTTTAATAACCGAAATCGGATTCATCCGTATGCGTGCCCGGGATCAAGTTTTCACGCAACATGACAATTTATGTGATAAAAGAACAATATCTAGTCGGATTTCGGGCCCCTCGGATCGAGAGTAATACCCTACGTCCTGTGTGTTATGTATTGCCTTTAGCGATTTGCTCATTGTAAGATCTCGGAGTATAGGAACTTGTGCTTCTAGGGGTCCCCGCCCCGCCTTATATGTCCGGGAGGCAAGGTTACATGTAGAATCCTAGTCGGATACAATATCTACATACTTAGAACTCTATCTCTAAGCTTCCTTATCAATTCGTAGTCCTACTCGGTCGGTCTTGTACTATCCTTAAGGATTAATCCAGTCTAGTTATCCGCCTTTGTTTCCATACCGGTCTTATGGAACCTTCCGGAATTCTATACCGGTCGGACACCACTATGTGGGCCTACCCGACCGATCTTATGTCTACAATATGCCACCATATCCTTGACGAATCATTCTTCCGACCAATGTATACCCATAATGTAAGTCTACGACACCTCCAGCTTTGTACGCGCCCACTAGGATTTCCACTCGCCCGACGTGTACACCCGTCATCGGGTAGCTTCCTTTCCTTGAGCCGGATGGTCCCGAGACCTTGTCTCTTCACGACACCTCCCCCGGAACTACCGGTATAACACCGGCTATAGCCCCGTCTCCTACGCGCGTACTCGACCGGTCTCCACCGCATACTACGCCAAGCCGCGCCCTTACTTGGCTCGTGGTTGTACGGTTTAACATGGATGGTCGCTCCAGGAACCGGTCCTTATGATTCGGGTGATAGCATTCCATGGAACTACCGGTACACCCCGACCATAGTTCCTCCACCCGTCACCAAAATCAATGTTCAATAATTAACAAGCAACCATGATCATTATGTTCAACTGGATCATTAACAAGATTAACATTTAGCATGTCTTAAACTCAATTAAAGCAAGCTAAGCATGAGTCTACCCAAGTCTACAACTAATCCCACCCAGGCGACAAGGACAGATATGGAAAAGATATGACACATAGGATTCATATTGACATAGCAATGCAATCATGTGGAGATAGTAAAGGAATAGGTTGAAGATGCGTCAAGGACACTTGCCTCTTTCTCTCTCTGCTCCCGATTATATCTTCGACTCTTGCTCTTCGAATCCCGTGCTATAAAAATAGCTACCGTAGAGGCTAATTTGTAAATATGGAAAAGTTTAGGGACTAAAGTGTAAAAGGATAAGGGCTAAAAGATAATTTTATAAAACACTAAGGTTGTTTTTGTAAAAGTACGAGATATAGTGTTATTTGAGTAAATAGGGGCTAAAACGTAATTTTATAAAAGGCTAGGGGTGTTTATGTAAAAAGGTCCTATGGCCAATACATTACTACAAAACAATTTAGGGGTTTAATATTAATTTGCAATTTAAATATAAGGTTTATTGCAAAAGACTAGGGTTAAAACAGAATTAAAACAAAGCTTATAGCTTATTTTATAAAATAAAGGACCTATTCGTAATTAACTATAGACTTGCGGGGCTAGCTTGTAATTTTTCATAGTAACATAAACATACGCGCGCAAAATTAATAAACTACGGGGGCTATTCCGCAAGTCCTAGCGCACTATAGGGACTAAAACAGAATAAAGCTAAATCTAGGGTCGCTTTTGTGAAAACGAGAGGGCCTACTAGTAATTTGAGTAAACTATAGGGTCCTTTCGCGAAATTTCCATTTCCCGGGGATGAAGTGAATTATTTTAAATTCTAAATTACGTGAACCAGGTCTATAGCCTTGTGGACCGTGACCTAGGTGCTGGTCCACGGGTCTACCATAGACCGGGACGAAGGGGGTATACGGGTGACCTAATCCGGCGTGTTCAAGAGCGATCGGACGGCCGGCGGCATTCCGGTTGGGCTTTGGCCGCCGGCGGTGAGGACAAGCGGCGGCGCTCCATGGGAGCTCACCGGAGTTCGATGATCTCACGCTACGGTGCACCATTTCCATCGAGAGGAGGGGGAAAAGAGAGGGGAGGTCACGGAGAGGCTCACCGGCGGTCGCGCGAGGCGGGGAGGGGCCGGAGGTGGCTCGCGACGGCGAGGCGGTGGCGGGGTGCTCCGGCGGTGTCGAGGCGGTGCTTCGGTCGTCGTCTTGGCGTCGCACGAGCACCGTTGGAGGCGGCGCGATGAGGCGGATCTCGTCGCGGGGTCGCGCGCTAGCGGGCGGCCGGGGACGTGTGGTCGACGGGGAACGCGGGCGGCGGCAATGGCGGCGGTGGCGCGGCTCGTCCGAGGGCGTGCGGCGGTGGCGGGAGTGGGGAAACAGGGGAGCGCGGGCGAGGCATTTGCCTTTTGTAGGCACGTGGCCCTAGGGTTGGGCGAGCACTCCGATGCGGCATCGGCGGCGTGCGGGACGCGGTGGCGACGTGCTTGGGTGTGGGGTGGGCTCAAGCGTGGGCTAGGCTTGCGGAGCGGGCCGAGGCGGCGGGCTGCGGGGCAGGCTAGGGAGAGAGATGGAAGGGGTTGGGCAAGCCGGGTTTTGGCCCAAGAGCCGGAGAGGGTTTTCTTTTTTTTTTTCTTTTTCTTCCTCTTTTGTATGCTCATCGAAACGATTTCCAATCGATTTTTTGCAACACATTTTCCACATAATAAAACTAGTGCAATTAATCAAACATGAATGGGACATGCATTATTATTTAATAACATAACCTAATTTATATTTAGTTTAAAATAGTTAAAAAAGGGTAAAAATAAGTGGTTTCCAAAAGAAATTAATCGAAGATAATTAAACCCATTTTGTTTGTCAAATTAAAGTATTGTGGAGTTAAAACTCCCTGTTACTAAATAAAAGAAATAAATTAAACTAAAATAATTATTATTAAATCAATTCTTTTCATAAATAACATTTATTTTGTAAAGTCGACCTTTTTCCTCATAAATTAAAGGCAATTATTGAATGAGCCATTTCCACAAATCCAAAGCATTTTCATAAGTCATTTTCATAAAATAGATTATTTTCATAAATCAATTATATTCGTTCATTAAATCATTTTCAAATGCATTTGTTAAATAAACACTTTCACAAAATAAAACAAGTCCTTGATAAACCTATAAATTCAAATAATTTGGTTTTATTTTCAGGGAAAGATAAGGGATTTCGCTAGAAAGCGGATTCACATTCCAAAAGTGAAATTTTGGGATGTGACAACATCTACCCCCTTAACAGATTCGGCGTGGCTAGCAAGAAATGGGTAAGGTGGGTAATTTTTTTCTTTCGTGATCTTGGACTTCTCACTACGGATGGATGGTATATGTTCCTTGGTACTCTTCCAACGTTGGATGGTCTTTAATTCCATAAACTTTACTTCCTGCTACATGACGCGTTTTTAAAGTTTTCCCTTCTTGTGGTTGGTGGTGATCTCTACCTTACAAGTATACATAACTTTCAACGATATAAATCATCACCATTTCATCTTTCCCGAAGTAAGTACCACTTAATCGTACGAGTCTCATTATCTTTATTACGGAACTCTTTGCCTTCATAACATGATTGAGAAATTAGACAAACATCGAGCAAGAAAGTTAAATAAACCAACGACAATGCTTTATTTGCAACAATCATAATCAATACAATGATTGAATCATCTGAATTAATCTATTCATGGAAGAAATTATGACTTGTCTCTTGTTGCACGTACTAGAACCTCGTGGACCATGATTCACAATTTTAGTGCATCGACTTGATGATGTCATGTTGGGACGTTATGGATGTTTCGTCTTGTTGGACTTGGGACATCGATTAGCATAATGTCCTGTCTCCTTGCATCTATAGCAAACCACACACTTTGGGACACCTTGAGCTTTAAATGATTCTTTATGCTTCTCTCCAAACCGAGGGGAATCGTTGTTGAGCCCAGGATTTGAAGGGCGATCCGCTAGTGAACAACGACTCATTGCGCGGCTAAGCGTTTCTGTTTCCACTGTCTCATGAACAGCCAAGATCCTCGCTCCGATGCAGTAAGTCTTCTCATCTTACATCGATTAGAGAAATGACCATATTGTTCACAATTGTAACACATTGTATCCTTCTTTGGGCAAGTCTCGAAGTAATGACCCCGTTGACCGCAAAGGGTGCATTGATTTAATCCAAATTTAAGCCTTATTAAAATTCCATGGAAATCACCAATGTTGAAACTCATCTCTCTCGAGGGTTGATGTTGCGCCGTATGTTCACTTTGGGTGGCTCTGAAGGAAACATGAGTGACTATGATGCTTACGAGCAATAGCAAGCTTCATGAACTTCATTACGCTTGGGGTGTTCATTTAAGACCCACGTAGCATCATTGATCCGTGCTTCATCTTCTTCGTTGACGTACCTTCCACTTCCATGGCTAATACCTTCGAAGTGGCTTGTTTGTTGTTAGAAGTTGATCGCGGCCTTTTCCGTGGGAAGATTCCAATCTTGCCACTTTTATTTGTAACCGATAAGGTGCCTGGTGAACTGTCTTGGATGTTGTTCTTATCATCAATACTCGTTGCCACCAAGGCTTGCGATTTTTGTGTCCTCCATTTGAGAAAAAATTGATTTAGCTTTACATGAGTACAAAGGATAAAGAACGAGATTGAGGACAAAGAGGAGAACAATGAATAGCGAGGACGATTACCCAAACCAAGGTAAACTTGTCTATATAATAACAAAGCCGAACGCTTTGCAACACACTAACAGTACAATCAAAGATCCAAATCAGAACAAGGCACATCACAAGCAATGCAAGCAACACCTACAAGCATCGTCACTAACATGGCTATTATGGGAATGGAGGCTCCTAAGTTTTCATTCTTCCGAAGGTCTTCATGTTGGCACGAGGGTAAGGATCCTTAAGCTTCAACTTCTCAAACCTCATTCCAAGTAGAACCAATTCCTCAAATCATCCGGAACAAACCTTCCAAGCTAATATTTTGAAAAGGTAACGTGGGAGAAATAAGATTTGTTTACTCTGTTGGAACAAGTGAGGGAAAGATCTAGAAAAAGGCATAGAAGAGTTTTGTATAAATAAAATATTTTGAGTACTAGTTTTGAAATAGGACCTATGAGACGATCATTCTATCTAGGCTTGCATCCGCGGTCGATATGCTCGATACCATCTTGTCACCCGCGATTTCAATAACCAAAATCGGATTCATCCGTATGCGTGCCCGGGATCAAGTTTTCACGCAACACGACAATTTATGTGATAAAAGAACAATATCTTTATTTATTCATTAAATATTTACATCAAGGACCCGTAGGTCTAAAGTAAACGAGTACATTGCAGCGGAAATTAAACTAAGCGTTGGCGTCCTTTAGCTCCCACGAGAAGTCGACCGGAAGGCCGCAGGCCTAGACCACCACTTCATCGTCTCCTCGAATGATGTACCTTCAGCCTTCACTTCGAATTGTGGTATGATGCAAAAAGAGTGGCAACAAACGTATGAGTACATTACGTACTCAGCAAGTGGTGGAAAATATGACATAATTGGCCGGTCAAGAAAGGTTAACACAGGGTTTAAGGCATAGAAGCACCTATGTCTAGTTCATTAATTAAGTCGGCTATTTACTATGTGATGTAACTCCGAGAGATCCATCAATTATCCAAACCACGCATGTCTCCTTCCCGAGAACCATGCATCCAAATGATTACCAACCCTCTAATACGCGTCGGGGTCCATGCCGCTCTTGACCGTGAGCACGGCTGTCATGACAGCTTTTCACTCTGCAGAGGTTGTACACAATTCACCACGAGAAAGTGATTCCATCCCATGTTGCCGGGTGGACTAAAAAATCCTCCATCATGCTCGTGCCGGCCAAGCACTTACACACTTCCTTTGGTGTGTGGCTAGGAGATCACTTCCAAGGCGGTTCACGGGCTCCTCCGGCTTTGTACGCGCCCACTAGGATTTCCACTCACCTAACGTGTACACCCGTCATCGGGTAGCTTCCTTCCCTTGAGCCGGATGGTTCTAAGACCTTGTCTCTTCACCACACCTCCCCTAGGACTACCGGTATAACACCAGCCATAGCCCCCTCTCTGCGCGCGTACTCGATCGGTCTCCACCGCATACTACGCCAAGCCGTGCCCATACTTGGCTCGCGGTTGTACGGTTTAACATGCATGGTCGCTCCACGAACCGGTCCTTATGATTTGGGTGATAGCATTCCATGGAACTACCGGTACACCCCGACCATAGTTCCTCCACCCGTCACCAAAATCAATGTTCAATAATTAACAAGCAACCATGATCATTATGTTCAACTGGATCATTAACAAGATTAACATTTATCATGTCTTAAACCCAATTAAAGCAAGCTAAGCATGAGTCTACCCAAGTCTACAACTAATCCCACCCAGGCGATAAGGACAGATGTGGAAAAGATAAGACACATAGGATTCATATTGACATAGCAATGCAATCATGTGCAGATAGTAAAGGACTGTGCAAGATGCGTCAAGGACACTTGCCTCTTTCTCACTCTACTCCCGATTATATCTTCGACTCTTGCTCTTCGAATCCCGTGCTTTGATAGTCTTCTAATTATGTCACGTAAATTGAGCATGCAAATAAACACACAAATAACTATAAAAGCATTACTAAAAGAGAGCACGCGTCGCTACGATTCCGTGAGTGCAAGAATCACTTTAATCGGAGCTACGAGAGAGAAGATACGAAGGTTTGAGGTTTTAGGGGCTAAAACATAAAAATAGCTATCTGTAGAGGCCAATTTGTAAATATGGAAAAGTTTAGGGACTAAAGTGTAAAAGGATAAGGGCTAAAAGATAATTTCATAAAACACTAAGGTTGTTTTTGTAAAAGTACGAGATACAATGTTATTTTAGTAAATAGGGGCTAAAACGTAATTTTATAAAAGGCTAGGGGTGTTTATGTAAAAAGGTCCTATGGCCAATACATTACTACAAAAGAGTTTAGGGGTTTAAAATTAATTTGCAATTTAAATATAAGGTTTATTGCAAAAGACTAGGGTTAAAACAGAATTAAAACAAAGCTTATAGCTTATTTTATAAAATAAAGGACCTATTCGTAATTAACTATAGACTTGCGGGGCTAGCACGTAATTTTTCATAGTAACGTAAATATACGCGCGCAAAATTAATAAACTACAGGGGCTATTCTGCAAAATCTACTGTCGTAGCGCATTATAGGGATTAAAACAGAATAAAACTAGGGTTACTTTTGTGAAAACAGAGGGCCTACTAGTAATTTGAGTAAACTACGGTGGTCCTTTCTGCGAAATTACCATTTACCAGGGATTAAGTGAATTATTTTAAATCCTAAATTACGTGAATCGGGTCTCGTAGCCTTCCGGACCGTGACCCGTGTGCTGGTCCACGGGTCTACCATAGACCGAGACGAAGGGGGTATACGGGTGACCTAATCCGGCGCGTTCAAGAGCGATCGGACGGTCGGCGGCATTTCGGCTGGGCTTTGGCCGTCGGCGGCGAGGACGAGCGGCGGCGGTCCATGGGAGCTCACCGGAGTTCGGTGATCTCACGCTACGGTGCACCATTTCCATCGAGAGGACGGGGAAAAAAGAGGGGAGGTCACGGGGAGGCTCACCGGCGGTCGTGCGAGCGGGGGAGGGGCCGGAGGTGGCTCGCGACGGCGAGGCGGTGGCGGGTTGCTCCGGCGGCGTCGGGGCGGTGCTGCGGTCGTCGGCTTGGCGTCGCACGGGCACCGTTGAAAGTGGCGCGATGAGGCGGATCTCGTCGCGGGGTCGCGCGCTACGCGGGCGGTCGGGGACGAGTGGTCGACGAGGAACACGGGGCGGCGGCAATGGTGGCGGTGGCGCGGCTCGTCCGAGGGCGTGCGACGGCGGCGGGAGTGGGGAAGCGGGGAGCGCGGGTGAGGCATTTGGCTTTTAGAGGCACGTGGCCCTAGGGTTGGGCGCGCAAGCCGAGGCGGCATCGGCGGCGTGCGAGACACGGTGGCGGCGAGCTAGGGTTAGGGGTGGGCTCGGGCGTGGGCTGGGCTTGCGGAGCGGGGCCGGGCCGGCAGGCGGCGGGCGGGCTAGGAGAGAGATGGAAGGGGGGTTGGGCTGGCCAGGTTTTGGCCCAAGAGGCGGAGAGGGTTTTCTTTTTTTTCTTTTCCTTCCTATTTTATATGCTCATCGAAACGATTTTCAATCGAGTTTTTGCAACACATGTTTCACATAATAAAACTAGTGCAATTAATCAAACATGAATGCGACACGCATTATTATTTAATAACATAACCTAATTTATATTTAGTTTAAAATAGTTAAAATAGGGTAAAAATAAGTTGTTTCCAGAAGAATTTAATCGAAGATAATTAAACCCATTTTCTTTGTCAAATTAAAGTATTGTGGAATTAAAGCTCCCTGTTACTAAATAAAAAAAATTAAACAAAAATAATTATTAAATCAATTCTTTTCATAAATAACATGTATTTTGTAAAGTCGACCTTTTTCCTCATAAATTAAAGGCAATTGTTGAATGAGCCATTTCCACAAATCCAAAGCATTTGCATAAGTCATTTTCATAAAATAGATTATTTTCATAAATCAATTATATTTGTTCATTAAACCATTTTCAAATGCATTTGTTAAATAAACACTTTCACAAAATAAAACAAGTCCTTGATAAATCTATAAATTCAAATAATTTGGTTTTATTTTTAGGGAAAGATAAGGGATTTCGCTAGAAAGCGGACTCACATTCCAAAAGTGAAATTTTCGGATGTGACAGTAAACGAGAATCATTGCATATTCTTCTTCTTCTTCCGGTGCACCGATTAGGTGCACCCAATTGGGTATAGCCTCCGACTCTTGGCTCATTTGAACTCCTTTCAAATAATGCAAGAGTCCACTAGTTGATTCTTCATTATTTTCTTTAATATGCAATCTCTACGGACCGCTCCTTTCAATTTTCCCTTATTTTCCACTTCCCGCGATCTCTGCAGACCGCTCTTGAACACGGTGCACCGATCAGGTGCACCTAATTAGGTATAACCCCCAACTCTTGTATCATTTGAGGATCGCAAATAATGCAAGAGTCTTTCCGGATAGACTATGCTTTATTATTTTCTATTAAATCATATCCCTCTTAGCAATCTCTCGCCAAGAGCACACTTTTAAGACCGGTCGAACCAGTCATACCACATATCCTTTTGAGACCGCTTAAGTCGGTCTTATCTTTATCGTTTTTAGTTAATTTTAACTAAGAAGCAAAATTCTGGTTGATCGGACCAGTTTTATTCCCAGTATTCTCACATCGACTCGAGTCTCCAAGGCCTATAATCAGTCGGATGATTAACACCCATAGCCTAAGGCATCCATTAACATTGAGTTAGGTAAGATCTAACTCTTTCATACTCGCTAAATTATGAAATTTAGCATTACATTAATCCGGATCCGAAAAATTCATAGTTCGGACCGCTTTTCTATTTTCAGAAATTTTCTCATGACCGTAATAATCACGATGACTTGTCCTTATGGCCGTTAGGTCATAATTTGCGTAAATTAATAGCAAATCTTTAATGTCCTTATGGCCTTTAGGTCATACTTGCATAGTCACGACATAAGTCATTTAATGCCATATTCACTAGGCCGTAAAAAACAGCCCAATAACTTTTCAGCCCAGAGCCCAGCTCGGGTGCTAATAAAAGGAATCGAAGGGTCGACCTAGGTCGAACCCATTACCAAAACTCCATACGCGCTCGACATACACCCTTGTTCTTCGGACATCAGGATCATTGTTCTTCCTTTCCGCACAAACCAATCTTAGATTTCCTTTTTTCGTCTCTTAAGATGGGCAAAAAGAAATCTGCCGCCAACCCTGCGTCTTCCTCTTCTCGTTCCTCGCGACCAGCTCGGTTTCGGTGTTCAAGATCCGGATAACAGTAAAGTCATTGAGGCATCGCTCAATGAAGCGGTTCGCGATGGATATCTTCCCCTCGACCAATTCCGAATCGGAGTGTCCCTACCCCCGGCCAAAGCCCATGGCGAATAGACGACTCTCAGCAGTTAGTTTTCAAATCTTTTTCCTTCGTGGCCTTGATCTTCCTTGCTGCTCCTTTTTTAGGGGGCTTCTCTTCTTTTACGGATGGGAGTTAGTAAATCTAAACCCTAATTCCATCCTTTAGATCGCTTTCTTCCTCCATCTTTGCGAGGCTTTCCTTGGAGTCCTCCCCCATTTCAAACTATTTCAATATATTTTTCAAATCCGCCCACTTCCCTCATCGGACCGCCAGGCTGCGGTAGGTGGGGTAGGAATCCAATGCTCGGAGTGCAGTTGAATACTTCTCCCATTCTCTCGAATAAAAGTATAGCCTTTTGGAAAAACGGGTGGTTCTTCCGTGACAATCCCCGACTCGCACTCCCTCCTTTTAGCGCCAAGGTAGCTAAAAATTTCCCTACCCCGGATAGCAGGGAGAAACTCAAGGAAGATGAAGAAATCCTCCCTCTTTTGGCTTGTATCAAGTATCTAAAAGAAGTTAAAGGCATCACCGCCGAGGCAGCTTCTTTGGAGCTTCATCATGCGAGGAGTCCAGCCGCTGAAAAAGCAAGAACATCCAGCCTGGTGCTTCAATGAAGACGTGGCCATTCCACTAGACGGAACTCCTCTCCCCGACGTAGAGCGGTTGGAAATCTGCCTCAAGCAAATGCTCCAACGAAAGCCGGACCTATCGGGATGCCAAAGAGTGGGTCCGGCTTTTAGTATGTCAAACCCTCGATATCCTGTAAGTATTCCTCTCCTTATTCTCGAATTTTGTTACATTTAATCATTATCCTCTTATTCAAATATAATTGTGCAATACAGAAAATGGATAATTTCAGAAGTCATCCCCCACTCCCTCCTAATGATACTTGGGGGGAAGACTATGAAGGCAATACCGTTCCTCTCGCTCGTTCAAGCCGGTCTTACTCGAAAGATCTCGGACCGGTCATATCCCCCGCCGCCCAAAGATAGCTCCGAAAATATCCAAATCCGGAAAAGTGGTTCAAGCACCTAGTACGAAGAAACGTACTACTTCCTTAACCATCGGCGGACCCACCGCACATTCCGCTTCGTACCGTGCGACACTCATACGGAGGCGCGAAGCTTGAGGATCGGCGGAGGGAAGAGGAAGCTGTCGAGAGGGATCGCCAAGCTGCGCTTGCCTCTTTTGAAGCCACTACCGGAAAGTCTCAAGGAACCCCCTCATTAACAAACTCTTTGGCTAATGTTCCCAAGAGATCCCGGTATGGCACTTAGACCGGTCCTTCGAGCAAGTGGCGCAGGGGAACCGGCCTCATCGTCGCAAGTCCAACCAGCGGCGAAAAGGACAGCAGAGGGCTCAAGCGAAGATACTCAAGGCCCTTCCAAGAAGATCAAGATCTCCACCGGTTTCAAGAAAGCCACTTTGTAATTTTTCCGCATTACTAATCCCTTCCGAGTCATTTTCATCCCAGCCTTATAGTGCTCGCAACTTTTCGCAGAATTCCTTCTAATTTCCAAGCTAGCATAGCTAGCTTTTTAAGAAATAAAGCAGTCTCAAGATCTACTCCGGCCCCGACCGTAGTGCTTCCGCGACTCCCATTTCTGCAGCTCTTGCCACCACCAAGTCTTTTGAAGCCCAAAGTGCGGCATCCGTCAAGGAAATCCCTGCCGCCTCTAGCGTAGAAGCTCCATCCCAAGCAACTAAAGAACAAGTCATCATCAATATTGAGGGCTCATCTACAAGTGACTTCCCTCCCCAAGCTACCCTATGTAACGTCCCGCCACTTCGGGCCGGGCCCGCTTACACCCGACGGCTTAAGAAGCCCTCAAGATTTTCCCCACGGACCAACACTAATCTTTTCTCGTGCACTTTGTCCTCACTCATGCGCACCCGGAAATCACTTCCTGGTCGGTCACCCATCCCTAAATTGCTCCAAGCCAAGCACGCTTAACCTTAGAGTTCTTTAGAGATGAGCTTCCGGAAAAGAAGTTGCAACTTGTTGTCATGAGTATTCTATCAATCCTATTAAACCCCGGGTCGGGATGTTACACACTCACCCCCTTAGAAGACCGAAGTCCTCGTCGGTCAACCCCGAGCCGAGAACTTCCTCTCTTGGCCACGTCCATGTGTCAACCGCCGGCGCATGTGTCATGCCGTGTGACCACTCCGGGCCCACACCGCCCATGCACACCATGCCCGTACACGTGCAACACATGCGCCCGTGAAACCGCGAGAGTTGGCTCCGATACCATCTTCGCCGTTAAGGCCTCTCCGGTGAGCCCGTGTTCCGTTCCTCGTTTCCCTTCACGCGAAGCTTCTCGTCGCTCTAACGGCCAACCTATTGTCGCCCGGAAGCCGGAGAACGAAGATCGGCGTGGTCACCGCCCCTGTTCGTCGCACGTTCGTGTCCGTCCTCACCGGAGCTCCGTCGTCCGCCGTCGCCAAGGCCTCCCCGTCCACGCTCTCGGTCGTCAACAGCCCACCGGTGAGTGCGCCCCTCTTTTCCCCTCCTTCCCCCGCGAGATTGTCCCCGTTTCCTTAGTCCTCGTTGGTTTCCGCCGCCGCATCGCCATGGCCGCCGTCGAGCCGGCAGCCAGAGGCGCGCTCATGTGCTCTTTCTTGGCCTAGAAGCTTCGTCATGATCTTCCGTAGCTCATGCGCTAGCTAGATGGGGGAAAAGAGCGAGATTTCTTGGGAGTCGAGGTGAGCCGCGGATGCGCCGCCGCGGATCTCGCCGTCGGCGACCCCCGGTCACCTTTTGAGTGGGCGTGGGCGCGTTTGTGCTCCGCGCAACACGAGCTGCCTTTTGGCATGTTCAAAGTAGCAACTTTCGCACCCGTGGGGTTTTCCCCGTGCCGCCGCCGCCGTAAGAGCTCCGGCGAGCTCGTGCCGATGCTCCGTCGCGAGCCGGTCCTCGCGACCGGCACCGACGGGTGCGCGTGAGGGAGGGGGTTACGTTGGTGCCCTTGCCGTCACCGTCGGCGAGCCGTAGCGCCGGGAAGGGGCGATTCCGGCAGCCCCGCGGCGGAGCTCGGGCGGCGCCGCCCTCCTTGGTGGTGCCGACGTGGCTAGCTACGTGTCGTGTTTTTCTGCCGACGTGACGCCACGTAGCGTAGGAGTATGCGGATGTGGCGCCGATGTGTTGTCCTCGCGTGGCGACAACGTGGCGACCACGTGGCGGAAGAATTGCCGCGTGGTGCCGACTCGTAGTGATTTTGGTCCGCGTGGCGCCGACGTGGCATCGACGTGGCGCCGACGAGGTGCCCGTGTGTCAAGGAATATTCTAGGGAATGTTCCATTCCTTTTTATTGGATTTTCCTGAATTTCCATAATTCATTAATCTTTGGAAATTCATATCTTTTTCCTCGGAGACTCGTAAAAATACGCGGTCCATTGCGTTAGACTCGTAGCGACGTTCTCTACGCGTTAGTGTAACTTTTGGTCATGTTCTAGTACCATAATTTCCGTCGTCCGTTTCGTACTTTTTCCTTTTGTCTCGATAAGCGTGCCTAACCCCTCGTTTTACGATCCGTCCGTCGGACGGTGCCGAGGAGTTTCCGTCCGAGCCACAGCTTGAGGAGTTCCCGCCAGACACAGCAGTACGAGTACCCCGACCCGGCCCGGGAGCAGCCCTATCCGGGCAAGCCGCAATCCTTGACCACTCTTGATCCTATTTAGTACCTGCATTAAAATGGACCATGCATGATAAATGGTTACTTGCACTTGTAGTTTACCTATGCCATACTATGCTATCCTTGCCACTCGTTTGCCATAGGTTGTTCTACTCGTTACTCGCATGCTTAGTATGTTGCTTAGTTGCTTAATTGAACCCCATGATGACTATACATGTTTTTGTGTAAAATAAATTGTAGGTGTTTCTTAGGTGTCGAGTTTCGCACTAGATACCCTATAGGACTTTTGCGGGGGCGAGTGTGTAGGTGGTTAGGTGCTCGGGAGACTTCGGGGAGTCTCTACTTGGAGAGTACCTGTTGCGGGTACAGCTTGTGTAGGGGTCTTGGGTTTATGGGGCCCCCGTTGTGGTGACACCGTTGTTGAGACCGTTGTTTTGAGGAGAGGGATGGTGACTCGCCCCGGCAGCTTAAGGACCGGTTCTTGTGCGTATGCCTCTCTTGGTCTTACTAGCTTACCACGTGACTTGTATGGGCGGGCTGGATCATGATACTTAGCGGAGGAATGGGTGGCCCGCCGTGGTGTAGAGATTAGTGGTAGCGGGTGTTGGAGCGTTTGTCTCGACCCGCGAGCGAGAGGATATCCCACCCGGCCCGTGGTACGCCTTGTCACACCCTTCGTGCCCTTCTTTTCCTATGTTGTGGTTAGAGGATCCCGGACTCGAGGGACGGGCGCCACCCATTCGATGCTTTGAGTAGTGATCTTGTGAGTGTTGCTTTGCTTGGGCCACGACGGTGGTCTTTTGTTTGAGTACCTCTTCACGTGGGTACAGCTTGCTTACTCTCTGCAGAGATATATAAATCTATACGTATAGTCTAGCCCAAAGTATGGGCACTACCGAGAGAAATCCACTTGATTAGCATTTACTACTTCTCCCTCTCGATAGGTGTTTTACTTCCGGCTTCGAGCCGTGGTCCCGTGGAGGTGTGCGGGACATAAAACTTGACCCTTGCAGGATTGTGTTGTTTCCTGCAAGGCCACTTATAAAATTTGACTAATAATAAAATATGATTCACATAGACTTGAGGAATAATGCTTTAGGTGCTAGCCCTTGCCTTTCCTTGAACTATCCCAACATGCATACATTGTTGCTAGGTAGTTTGCGGCTTGCCGAGTACGTTATGTACTCACGGCTTTACCACTTTGTTTTTCGGATGCCGTTGCCGAGGAGCCGGCCGAGCCGCTTGAGAGAGCCGACGAGGAGGAGTGACGGTCTCGCCTACACTCGAGTTGCTTGTGGGTATGGACTTCACTACGGTTCTTCACCGGAGATGTTTCCGCTTTGCTTCCGCCTCGCTAGACTTCTTCCATGATTTCGCGATGGCCTGCGTGCCACGCTCTTGTACTCTCGAGATTGAGATTTATGCATTTTAATAATGTACTTGGAGATTCTATTATCTTGCCTTGATTACTCTTTATATTTATGGTTTTTCTGTACTAACATGTGTTGGATGTACGTGCCACACTCCCGGCGAGTGGCATAGAGGTACAAAGGGTCCGGGTTTCACGTTGGTGAAATTCGGGTCCTCACGCTTGGTATCGTAGCCACACTTGACTCGTAGGAACGAGACCCGTAGAAACCGGACGTAACCATAAGGACATTATCTAGCTCTCTAATCTGCTATTCACCTTTCATCAAACTTTGAAATCTGTCTTAACGTTTAAAGTTCTCAACGTAAGAGGTGACCGAATGGATATGCCTTACTATGTTTGCTTGGATGAATGATCTGCATACTGATCTTTTACTCATGAAGATTCTTTCAAGACTTGAAGAAAGTGTTGGATAACCCGTACTAACCGTTGGATTTGTGCCTTTGATAACAGATGCCGAGAGGAAGGGGTCTACACGTGCAGTTTGACCAGGCAGCTATGGAGGTTGACGAGCAGGCCCCCGCAGGTCGTGGGCGTGGTCGTGGTCGTGGCGGAGGTCGTGCCGCGCCCGCAGCAGCTGCGCGAGGCCGCGGTGCGAGAGGCCGTGGCCGTGGAGGAGGAGCTGTGGGTGCTCGTGGCGGAGGGCGTGGTCGCGGTGGAGAGGCACCACCGGATCTCGCAGCTGGAGAGGCGGAGGGTGCCGAGCAGCAGGAGGCACCAGGACAGCGAGGAGGGCGCCGAGCAGCAGGAGGTGCCACCACCACCCCCTGCTCGGACTCTTGCTAAGGTGATGGCTGTGCAGACCAACATCTTGGGAGGTCTGATGCGGATGCTGCAGCAGCAGCAGCACCGAGAGCAGGTTCCCAGCAGCAGCCGCGCAGCACTTCGCAGGCCGCGATCGGTCCGACTCGAGGAAGGAGGCCTTCCGCAGGCTTCAGCTCGAGACGTTCTCTCACCGCACCGACCCTCCGGACGCCGACAGCTGGCTCGGGACGGTGTCCAAGCAGCTAGTGATGATGGATTGCACCGACGCCGAGTGTGTGTCACCGGCTACTTACTTGCTTAGAGGTGCAGCCGGCGCGTGGTGGGACACTTACGTGGCCAACCACCAGGACCCGGACAATATCTCTTGGGATGAGTTTGAGCAGGAGTTCGTAGCTCAAGCACATCCCCAAGGGAGTGATGGACGGGAAGGCGGACGAGTTTCGTAACTTGAAGATGGGATCTATGGGTGTGCTCGAGTACTACCACAGGTGGACCGAGCTGTCCCGCTACTCACCTCGTGACGTGTCCACCGAGCAGGTCAAAATCTCTTATTCAGCTTTTTCATCTCAAATAATCACTATCTATTCTCCCCAATGACTTGCCTAACACATTCTATGTTGCTATCTCTTCATCTCATTTCCCTTCGTGGTTTTCTATCTTTCCAATGAGCAGGACAAGATCTATTACTTCAAGCGGGGTCTCAAGGCCGAGATTGGTCCCCACGTGGCAGGGTGCTCTACCCCGAAGGAGCTAGTGGACAAGGCTATTGAGGTTGAGGACAGCATCGAGAAGATCAGGAGGATTGAGGCACACAAGAGGACTGGCAGGACAGCTAGACCGTTCCGGAGGTCGGCAGAGGCCGAGGTTTGGAGGGCAGCAGCAGCAGACCGCCCGTCCACCACAGGGGCAGTTTGGCAGTCCTGGGCAGAGGCAGTACGCACCACGAGGGCAGCAAGTACTAGCGTGCTCCAAGCACCACAGCGAGTCGGGGTGGAGGCCCCCGAGCGATGGGATGCCCTTCGCCAACAGGTGCTTCCAGTGTGGGCAGCCGGGACACAAGTACTACTCGTGTCCCAACGTGGGTCGAGAGCTCCTACCACCTTCACCACACCCAGAGCCGGCAGCGCAGCCACCGCAGCAGCAGCAGCTTCCGCAGTGCTCCCCGTCTCGTGCAGCCAGCAGCTAGACAAGCAGCCGCAGCAGAGTGCCTCTCGTGCTAGACTTCACCACCTCACCGTTGAGGATGCACAGCAGGCGCCGGACGTCGTCCTTGGTGAGTTTCTCGGTTAACTCCTGTTTAGCTTCGTTCTTTTCGATACCGGTGCGACTAGATCGTTCGTGTCTTCTCGCGTTCGTTGCGAAGCTTAAGATTCCTCGTCATCTTGCTCGATTTTCCCGTGCTCGCTATTTCCCCACTTGGTGCTTCAAAGTGTGTGACGGGTTGCCGTCGAGTTCAGATCTTGATTGAGGGTGTTCGGCTTCTTGGCTGATTTGGCTCTCTTGTCGTCTTCTCGGGATTGAGGTGATTCTTGGGATGGATTGGTTGACCAAGAACAAGGGGGTGATTTATTGTGATGAGCGGATTGTGACCTTGGTGAATCACCGAGAGTGGTCTGTGTGTTTCACACCGGTTGCTCCCAAGTTGCCAGCACAGCTTTGTCACTTGCGGGGTTTGTCACTTGAGCGGATACCCGTGGTTTGTGAGTATCCCGAGGTCTTTCCCGTTGATTTGCCAGGGCACCCACCGGATAGGGATGTTGAGTTTGTGATTGATCTTCTTCCCGGCACGGCTCCTATTGCTAAGAGGCCATATCGCATGTCTTCCGATGAGTTGGTGTTGCTTAAGCGAGAGATTGATGATTTGTTGAGTAAGGGGTTCATTCGCCCAAGTGCCTCACCTTGGGGATCCCTCGTTCTGTTTGTGAAGAAGAAGGATGGTACCGACAGGATGTGTGTTGATTATCGTTCCTTGAACGAGGTCACCATCAAGAATAAGTACCCCTTGCCGCGGATTGATGATTTGTTTGATCAGCCGAAGGGTGCAAAGTATTTCTCCTCCATTGATTTGAAATCCGGCTATCATCAAATGAAAATCCGCGAGTGTGACATTCCTAAGACTCGCCTTCGTTAGTAGGTATGGATCTTTGTTACCGCTTTGTCAATTCCGTTGTTATCTTTCTTGCATGATCGCCCTTCCTTGAATTTTGCTTCTTATCTATTCCTCGGACAGTGTATGGGCAGTTTGAGTTCACCGTTGCTTCCTTTGGCTTGACCAATGCCCCTCCCTACTTCATGAACATGATGAACAAGGTCTTCATGGCAGTAGTTGGATAAGTTTGTGGTGGTTTTCATTGATGACATTCTTGTGTACTCAAAGTCCGCCGAAGAGCATGCACATCACTTGAGGGTTGTCTTGGAGAGGTCGAAGGAGCATCGCTTGTATGCCAAGTTCAGCAAGTGCAGGTTCGGCTTGAGGAAGTGGCTTTCCTAGGGCATGTCATCAATGCCGAGGGAGTATGCATGGATCCCGGAAAGGTGCGGACAGTTGTGAGTTGGAAGTCACCGCAGTGTGTCAAGGATGTGAGGAGTTTCTTGGGGATGGCTGGTTACTACCGTCGCTTTGTTGAGGATTTCTCTCGGATAGCTCGTCCCATGACGGAGCTCTTGCAGGATAAGGTCACCTTTGAGTGGACTCCGGAGCGAGAGAGGAGCTTTCAGGAGCTCAAGACTAGATTGACCACCGCACCCGTGCTCACCTTGCCGGATCTTAGTCGGACTTCCAGTGTACTCGTGATGCTTCCACTCATGGGATTGGTTGTGTGCTCATGCGAACAGGAAGGTTGTGGCTTATGCTTCGAGGCGCTTGAAGACACATGAGAAGCACTATCCCACTCATGATCTTGAGCTTGCAGCAGCTTGTTCATGCTTTGAAGATTTGGAGGCACTATCTCATTAGTGGCAGATGTGAGATTTTCACGGATCATAAGAGCCTCAAGTATATCTTCACGCAATCGAGCTGAACATGAGGCAGAGGAGATGGCTTGAGTTGATCAAGGATTATGATTTGAGCATCAACTACCATCCCGGCAAGGCCAATGTTGTTGCGGATGCGCCGAGTCGCAAGGCCTATTGCACTTCTCTCATGACGAGTCGGTCGGAGGTGTTTGAGGAGATGATGAGGGATGGAGTGGAGCTCATTCCCGAGGGCTATCTCTATGAGTTGAGGATCACGAGTCTTCTTGGAGATCGGATCAAGGAAAAGCAAAAGGTTGACAGCCTTGTGGAGTCGATCAAGGGAAAGATAAAGGAGGATAAGGCACCTGGGTTCGTAGTGGATGGTGATGGTGTACTTTGGTACAAGGATCGGATTGTGGTTCCCGGATGTGCAGGGATTCGAGATGAGATCTTGCGAGAGGCTCACCGTTCTCGCTACTCGATCCATCCAGGGAACACAAAGATGTATGATGATCTCCGTACCGAGTTCTGGTGGGAAGGCATGAAGAGGGACATTGCTCGGCTTTGTGGGGATGTGCGACATTTGCAGGAGGGTCAAGGCGCAGCATCGGAAGCCAGCCGGTTTGCTCAAGCCTCTTGAGATTCCTATGTGGAAATGGGAGAACATCAGCATGGATTTCATTGTTGGGCTACCTCGCACGCCGAAGGGTCATGATTCCATCCGGGTGATTGTGGATCGGTTCTCCAAGGCCGCTCACTTCGTAGCCGTCGCGACTGTACTACCGTGTGGAGAAGCTTGCCAAGTCTGTACATTGATAACATTCTCGAGACTACATGGGGCACCTCTCACTATCATATCGATCGTGGTTCTCGCTTGTGGCTAAGTTCGGAGGAGCTTGCACGCAGCTATGGGCACTCGCTTGGACTTTAGCACAGCTTATCACCCTCGGACGGATGGTCGACGGAGCGGCTGAATCGGACCTTGGAGGATATGTTGAGGGCTTGTGTGCTCACCTACAGCAAGAATTGGGAGGAGAGCCTCGTCGTTTGCTGAGTTCTCTTACAACAACAGCTACCGTGCAAGTATCTCGATATCTTCTTCTCTTTGTCTTTTAACTTCCTTCACTCTCTTTTCCTTATGATTCCTTGTCTTCTACCGTGCGAGCATCAAGATGTCACCCAATGAGCTCTTGTATGGGAGGAAGTGCAGGACACCTCTCATGTGGGCAGAGGTTGGAGAGAGGTCTTTCTATGGACCGGATCTTGTGAGAGAGGCCGAGGAAAAGGTTGAGCAAGTGAGAGAGCATATCCGAGTTGCTCGGAGCAGCAGTAAGAGCTATGCGGATAAGAGGAGGAGACCTTTGGAGTTCTTTGTTGAGGACTATGTCTATCTCAAGGTCTCTCCACTTCGTGGGACTCGCAGATTCCACGTGCGTGGCAAGTTGGCACCAAGGTTTGTTGGACCTTTTCGTGTGGTGAGGAGGATTGGAGATCTCGCCTACCAGCTTGAGTTGCCGGGACACCTTGCCGGAGTGCATGATGTGTTCCATGTTTCGCAGCTCAAGAAATGTCTTCGTGTGCCGTAGGAGCAGGTTGCACCGGAGGTGTTGGATCTACAGGACAGCCTTGAGTACTTGGAGTATCCCGTCAAGATCTTGGATGTGGCTTTCAAGGAAACACGAAGCCGCAAGATCAAGTTCCGCAAGGTGTTGTGGAGTAACCACACCGAGCGAGAGGCTACTTGGGAGATGGAGGATAACTTGAGGAAGGACTTCCCTCACTTGTTCGAGGATGAGGAGTGAAATCTCGAGGACGAGATTCTTGTAAGGGGGAGTCCGTAACAGCCCAAATATTGTACTCGAAATTGTGTAATAAAACTACTTGAATTTGGACGAAGTTTGAATCGATTTGGAGAATATTTGAACTTGTTTCGGTGGAGAGTTAAACCAAACAAAAATCGAAAAGCATTTAGTTTGAAAACCGGCGCTTGGGCCGAATCTTCTCCGCCGGCCCATTCCCTTTTCCCTTTCCCCGCAGCCCAGCCCGCAGCCCGACCCAAGCCCGAGCGGAACAAGCACCTTCTTCCTCCCCTTTCTCCCCTTTCCAGCTCGACCGACCGCAAGCACGGCGCACGCCGGCGACGCCACGTCGGACGCGCGTCGCGTAGCGGCTCCAAAGCCAACTGCTCCCTCTACTTTTGCCGCCTACAAAACCCCCCGCATCGCCCGCCGCCCCCTACCCATCTTCCTCACGCCGCCAGGGCGAGAGGCCCCCAAACCCTAGCCAAGCTCCCGTGCGGTTTTCGTCGTCGCCATTGAGCAAGCTTCGAGCCGGTGAGTCCCGTCTCACTTTTCTTGCGCGGCGCGCTCTGCTCTACCTCGTGGTGTTGATGGTTCTTGGTTTCGTGCAAGGGAGCGGAAGATCGGGCCAATTGAAGTTTGGAGCCGACACCATCTCCGCCGTCGCTCGTCGCCTTTAAGGCCTCTCCGGTGAGCCCGTGTTCCGTTCCTCGTTTCCCTTCACGCGAAGCTTCTCGTCGCTCTAACCGCCACCCTATTGTCGCCCGGAAGCCGGAGAACGAAGATCGGCGTGGTCACCGCCCTCGTCCGTCACACGTTCGTGTCCGTCCTCACCGGAGCTCCGTCGTCCGCCGTCGCCAAGGCCTCCCCGTCCACGCTCCGGTCGTCAACAGCCCACCGATGAGTGCGCGCCTCTTTTCCCCTCCTTCCCCTGCGAGATTGTCCCCGTTTCCTTAGTCCTCGTCGGTTTCCGCCGCCGCATCGCCATGGCCGCCGTCGAGCCGGCAGCTAGAGGCGCGCTCATGTGCTCTTTCTTGGCCTAGAAGCTTCGTCATGATCTTCCGTAGCTCATGCACTAGCTAGATGGGGGAAAAGAGCGAGATTTCTTGGGAGTCGAGGTGAGCCGCGGATGCGCCGCCGCGGATCTCGTCGTCGGCGACCCCCGGTCACCTTTTTGAGTGGGCGTGGGCGCGTTTGTGCTCCGCGCAATACGAGCTGTCTTTTGGCATGTTCAAAGTAGCAACTTTCGCACCCGTGGGGTTTTCCCCGTGCCGCCGCCGCCGTAAGAGCTCCGGCGAGCTCGTGCCGATGCTCCGTCGCGAGCCGGTCCTCGCGACCGGCACCGACAGGTGCGCGTGAGGGAGGGGGTTACGTTGGTGCCCTTGCCGTCACCGCCGGCGAGCCGTAGCGCCGGGAAGGGGCGATTCCGGCAGCTCCCGCGGCGGAGCACGGGCGGCGCCGCCCTCCTTGGTGGTGCCGACGTGGCTAGCTACGTGTCGTGTTTTTCTCGCCGACGTGACGCCACGTAGCGTAGGAGTATGTGGATGTGGCGCCGATGTGTTGTCCTACGTGGCGACAACGTGGCGACCACGTGGCGGAAGAATTGCCGCGTGGTGCCGACCTGTAGTGATTTTGGTCCGCGTGGCGCCGACGTGGCATCGACGTGGCGCCGACGTGGTGCCCGTGTGTCAAGGAATATTCTAGGGAATATTCCATTCCTTTTTATTGGATTTTCCTGAATTTCCATAGTTCATTAATCTTTGGAAATTCATATCTTTTTCCGGAGACTCGGAAAAATACGCGGTCCGTTGCGTTAGACTCGTAGCGACGTTCTCTACACGTTAGTGTAACTTTTGGTCATGTTCTAGTACCGTAATTTCCGTCGTCCGTTTCGTACTTTTTCCTTTTGTCCCGATAAGCATGCCTAACCCCTCGTTTCACGATCCGTCCGTCGGACGGTGCCGAGGAGTTTCCGTCCGAGCCGCAGCTTGAGGAGTTCCCGCCAAGCACAGACAGTACGATCATGTAACATAAGCAAAAAGCTAGTTTGTAGGATTTCAAGATTTCATACACTATCCTTAACACAACAGTCTACCAATCAATATTCATAATATCATAGATCTGCTCTTAACATAGCAGAATAGCAAAGTATCATAGACTCGCTCTTAACATAGCAGTAATAGCAAACTATCACAGACTTCTCTTATCATAACAGACCCCTGGCTCAATAATTTAATTCAAAATTAAAGTATGGAGACACAAAAAGCAAACATCATCATTAGATAAAATTACTTTATTATAATATGAAAAACTTTACAATAAATACTCTTAAATATAAAAACAACGAAGCTGATCAATGTTCCAGGAATTTGGAATCTCTTCCTCCTCAAAGGTCATAAGCCTATAAGCCCCTGGTCCGGAGACCGATTTAACCAAAAAAGGTCCTTCCCGCATCGGTGACAACTTATGCCTATTCTTGTTAGATCGAATCTTCCGAAGAACCAAGTCTCCTACTTGGAACTCCCGAGTGCGAACATTACGATCATGATAACGACGTAATCCCCGATGATATTTAGCGGCTTGAATCGTAGCTTGATCCCTCAATTCTTCCGCAGCGACCAATTCAACTCCGACGTTGATCATCATACGTTTCTTCATCATAATATCGTACTCGAGCCGATACCATATTTACTTCTATAGGTAGCATGGCTTCGGATCCATACACCAAAGAAAATGGAGACTCGTCCCGTAGCTCGCTAACATTAGTGCGCAGCCCCCAAGTACCCAGGGCAGTTCCTTAACCCACTTTCCTCGCATACGGCTTCAATCGGTCAAAAATTCTTGGTTTAAGACCGGTCAAAATCATTCCATTAGCTCGCTCCACTTGTCCATTGCTTTGCGGGTGTGCCACCGACACATATTGCACCTTGATCCCTAAACTCTCAACGATAGTCTTTGAAGAGTTCCGAAGTGAATTGAGGCCCATTATCGCAATAATACTGTATGAAACCCCAAAACGTACGAAGATACTCGCAAAAACTTGATTGCACGAGCTGTAGTTGTACTAGTAACTCGCTTCAGCCTCAATCCACTTGGAAAACTTGTCTACCGCCACAAAAATATGCGTAAATCCTCCCGGCGCCCGTTTAAAAGGTCCAACTATATCCAGCCCCCAAGTACAAAAAGGCCAAGTCATTGGGATCAATTGCAACTCTTGAGCCGGAGTATGAGGTTGTCTTGCAAAAAACCGACATCCTTGGCAATTCTTAACCACCCTATGCGCATCATCTATCGTCGTAGGCCAATAAAATCCTTGTCTCGAATACCTTTCCAACCAATGTCTTTGAAGAAGCATGATTTCCGCAAATTCCCATGTGTACGTCTTCAAGCAATTGAATGCCATCGAAACCGATACACATTTCATCAAAATATTAACTCCGCGCTTATATAATTCTCCTTCGAGAATTAAATAACTACGGGGCTCGAACTTCCACTCTTTGCTTCTCCACTTTATCTTCTCGGAGTTTTACCGGATTGCAGATAGTCAAGATACGGAGTACGCCAATCGAATCAATAATCATAACATCCAATGGCTGAATATCGTCGGCATTGGTTCCGCTCACTGTCTTATCCGGTAAGACCGCTCCTTCGTATTGGTCTTTCAAGACCGCCTTCTCCGCCTCGATCCTTCAAAGCTGCTTCCTCCGCAATCTCTCGAAATAGTAGCCTTGCGCTCCATCTTGATGGATGGCTTATCTCGAAGAAAAACACCAGGTAGAACCGCTCGTCGTGATGATCCCGGTCCGGCTAACTCATCCGCAGCAGAATTATTTCCGCGCAGTATATGAGAAAACCGCAAACCATCAATTATTTCTTCAAGCTTCCGAACCTCTTAATGGTAAGCAATCATATGATCATCATGAGCATCCCACGCTTTGTTGACTTCACTTATCACCAACATCGAATCACCATAAATGTCCAATCGTCGGACTCCTAGTGAAATGGCTACTCTAAGCCCATGAAGCAAGGCTTCATATTCCGCTGTATTGTTGGAAGCTCGAAAATGCATTTGTAACACATATCTAAGTGGTTCCTTTTGTAGGGTGAGAAGCACAACCCCAGCCCCGCGCCCGAAAGCTGTAGAGACCCATCAAAGAACATCTCCCAAGTACTCCAGTTGCTTGAATCTCCTGCGGTACTTGTGTCTCTAACCACTCGTTATGAAATCAGCTAATGCTTGTCCCTTAATAGCCGTTCGCGAAGAAAACGTAATTTCATATTGACCAAGTTCTATAGCCTACTTTGCAACTTGGCCAATCGCTTCTCGATTTCGGACAATATCTCCAATGGCAAACCCAGCCTTAACCTCAATAGGATGCGCTTGGAAATAATGCTTCAACTTTCGAGAAGTTATCACTACAAGCATATATTAACTTCTCAGAATCGGAGATATCGTATCTTTGATTCAAGTAAGAACTTCACTTACAAAATATATCGGATGTTGCACCAGTTGTAGATGTCCTTCTTCCTTCCGATCAACCGCCGTAACCGTGCTCACCACATGGGTTGTTGCGGAGATATATAACCTGGATGGTCTCGTCTCGCTCGGGGGCACCAATACCGGAGGATTGCTAAGGTATTCCTTGAGTTGATCAAGCGCAGCCTGCGCCTCATTAGTCCACTCAAACTTATCTTGCTTCTTAAGCAACTTGAAGAACGGAAGTCCATGAATCCCCAACCTCGAAATGAACCGGCTAAGAGCCACCATACTACCCGTCGGCTTCCGAACATCCTTCAAACAACTCGGAGGTTTCATGTCGATTATCGTCCGGATTTTTCTCGGGTTGGCTTCAATGCCTCGCCATGACACTAGGTAGCCCACCAATTTCCCAGAGAGAACTCCAAATACACATTTTCCGGGGTTGAGCTTCATGGAAAAATTTCGTAGATTATCGAAGATCTCTCGCCAGGTCGAGAGAAGATCCTCGCTTTCCGAGATTTTACCACTATATCATCAACATAAGGTTCTGCGTTTCTTCCCAATTGCGAATCCAAGCAACGTTGTATACCACGCTGATATGTAGCTCCAGCATTCTTTAATCCAAAAGGCATAGTCGTATAGCAAGTATGCTCCAAAGGGGATGATAAATGCGGTCTTAATTTGATCTTCAACTCTTAGCGGTATTTGATGGTATCCCGAATAAGCATCAAGAAAACAAAGACGCTTGCAGCCAGTAGTCGAATCAACAACTTGATCAATTCAAGGCAGCGTGAAAGGGTCTTTGGGGCAAGCTTTGTTGAGATCCGTATAATCGACACACATTCTTAATTCTTTAGTATTCTTTTTGGGTACAAGAACCGGATTGGCAAGCCAATCTGGATGATACACCTCCCTGATAAACTTAGCTACTAATAACCTAGTTATTTCCTTCTTAATAGCTTCCTTGCGATCTTGAGCAAATCTTCTGAGCTTCTATTTAACCGGCTTCGCATCGGGACGCACCAACAAGTGCGTGCTCAATCTTCTCCCGAGGAACACCCGGCATGTCGAGGGCTGCCATGCAAAGATATCCCTATTTTCCTGGAGGAAAAGAATGAGCGCGCTTTCCTATTTATCCCCCAAGTCAGCCTCTATATGGGTGATCTTGGAGGGGTCCGACTCATCAAGCCGAATAGTTTTGGAAACCACCGCATCAGCCTTCAATTTCTCCTTTGCAACCTTCTTGATCGGGACTTCATCCTCTAGCCTTGCCTCGGATTTCTAGAGCCTCAGCCGCTTCTCTAATTTCTCGACGTTCATCCTCTCGAATTGGTCCGAGAGGCCAACTCGGTGCTATGTACCTCACAAGCATAAGCGGTCTTGATGTCACCTCGAAACGACAAAACTCCGTTTGGTCCCGGCATCTTCAACATCAAGTATTGATAATTCGGAATGGCCATAAACTTTGCCAAAGCTGGCCTTCCAAGTATCGCATGATACGTTGAATCAATATCAGCCACCCGGAAGATAATATTCTCCCTCCCGTAGTTCTCCTTCGTCCCGAAGATCACCGGCAGAGAAATCTGCCCTAAAGGATAGCTATTCCGTCCAGGTATTATACCATGAAATGGTGAGACGCTGCGCTCGAAATCAGCTACGGAAAGGCCAAGCTCGGCAGAGTTTTGGCGAACAAAATATCCAGGCAACTTCCGCCATCAATGAAGGTCCTCTTCAACCGCACCTTGTGAACAATGGGGGCCAAGATGAGCGGATATCTACCAGCTTTTGGCAATGCCTCAGGATGATCAGCTTTGCTGAAAGTAATGGGCACTTCGCGACCATCGTAAGTACTCGGTGTAGCAGGAGCGACAAGCATTAACCTCTCGAAACGCCAACTTTTGCTTTCTCTTCGATTCGCAAGCGTTCGGGTTTCCAAAAATCATGTTCACCTCTCGAGTTGGTTCTTGAAAACCCTCATCATCCCCATTGTCATCGTGTTCTTTCTCCTTGCCCTTGTCATCCTTCCGATTCCGATAAGCGGATCGGGGTGCGACCTTTAAGGCGAACCGAGCGAACGGCCTTAACAGGAAGCACTCCTTGGCTTTATGATTCCCATTATGAATCATGCAAGGGCCTTCTAGAAGTGTTTCGAATGACAATCCTTCTCTCGGACCTCTCTTGGGAGGTGGCGGCCGGTCTCCTCCATGAGACGAGACGACAGCCTGCAACAAGGTGATCAGCCTTGCGCTTGTTGTTGTTCTTGGATCCAGATCGGTTGCCTTGATCATGCTTCGGTTCCTTCCCTTTGTTTCCACGGAAATTGACCACGTTCGATTCACCAGCAAAGCATAGTCGTCTGCTATCTTGAAGCACTCGACGCCGTCATGGTAAGGTTCCGATTTCGCCTTCCAATCTTGTGAACCAAAGCTTCACTTCGGACGCCAGCTTGAAACGCAGCAATTACTTGCTGGTCGGGAACATTGTGGATTAAAGCCTTCTTATTGCAGAAACGCCCGATGAAGTTGGTGAGGGTCTCGTCAGAGCTTCGCTTCAGCTTGTTGAGGTCGAAGTAATTCCCCGGCTTCTCACAAGTCACTTGGAAATTCTCTACGAACTTTTTGGTGAGATCGCCCCAAGAAGAAATAGACTTCTCGGGTAGGGACTGCAACCATAAGCGTCCAGCCTGCTCCATGCACATGGGGAGGTAATTGGCTAGCACAAATGTATCTCCTCCTGCTGAACGGATGGTGGTGGTGTACATGCGTAGCCACTCGGCAGGAGGTGCTTTACCATCATACTTATCAATGGCCCCAGTGCTTAAATCCCCTAGGGTATTTGCAAATGCGTAAATCCCTCGTAAAAGCAGGAATCACGGAGTATTCATCGTCCTCCGGACCGGTCCAGCACCGGCGAAGGGGAACGTCGACGAGGGTAATGCCGGTAGTTGCGATCCTTGTCATCATCGGAATAGTCGTAATAGCGATCATCTTGATACCTATCTCCCGAACCACCCCGAGCATCATTATTCACCGGCTCCGCATTCCGTGAAGGAGGCGGAGGCGGAGGTGGAGGCGCCGCTTGACGATCATTGTTTGTTGGTTCCTCATGCCGCGATGGAGGTGGAGGCGGAGGTGCCGCTTGACGATCATTGTCGCACGCCGGGGTTCAACGTCTCTGTCCCGGTTATCTCGCCCTCTTCGGTCTCTCGGTATCACGACGATCATCTCTTCCGGGCCGCTCGTCCCGATGAGCATGCCTATTACTATGTCCTCGATGATCATCGCGCGGATGATTTCCACCGGGGGCGGCGCCGAAGCAGCCGGTCCACGCCGAGGTGAATTAGTCACGTGCGGACAAGACGGGGCAGGGTCGCGTGGACGATCATCCACATGACCGGTGCGACGCCTCTCATCTTCCTCATGTCTCCGGCGTTCTTCTCGCTCTTCTCGCATGGCGATCAATGAGGACGTTACGAGCGTCCCGGCTGCCATTAAGCGGTACGCGCAAATCTTGGTCCGGAGCTCGTTCATGTGCATCCGCGATCGGGGTGTGTCGAGGCCCGAGCCTTCCGCCGAGGAAGCTCCTTCGGACCGAGCTCTCGCAGGCCGCTCCGAGCGAGAATGCGAGCGGCTTGAAGATTCCGATCTGTCATGGACGAGTTGATTGGTTTGGATAGCAGCCGCATCTACTAAATTCGAGCACGTTGCAACCCCGGTGTTGCATTGAAAACTTCTTCCGGTATTGTCTCGAGGATTTGTTTCACTCCAACAATGTTGTGAATCGGCGACGTGAAGACCCGAGCGCCATTTAATTCCACTTCCATGGAGCTCAAATCCAAAGCCCCGCTCGAAGAACGATGTCGCCTTCCGCTGCGACACCCACGTCGGCTGTTATATCCCGGGGAAGTTTCTTCCGGTCTCCGGACCGGTCCGGCAATGGGCCCGTGGTCGGGGAACAGTCGCGGGAGCGTTGCCTCCGGCCCGATCAGCAGTATTTGCACGCGGGTTTGCAGCTGAAGGTTGCGGAGGTCGTTCATCTCTATTTGCTTCTTCATCTTCACGGTGACGGCGATCGATTCTTCTCTCGCCAGCCTTTCTTCTTCTTTAGCAGCTTCCTCTCGAAGTAAGTTGGCGAATAATCTGGTCCAGTCATGAAGACTTGGAAGAAGGTCGGACGTTCTTCTTCGAAGTCATCAATGAACTCGCTAGAGCAGCTCATCTCTACGGATTGAGCTTCAATCCGAGATGCCGGCGATCCGATTGTTCGCGCTAAAGCTGCGTCGGATCCGCCAAGTTCCGAGCCTAGGATGCCAACCGTGGCGGGTGATCGCGCTTCGTAAGCTGCGGCCCGACAACGAGTCGGATTCATCAAAAGCAGCTTTCCGGCCGAATCGGCTTCAAAGTCAAGGGACCCGAAGCGGATCTTGAAGCCGGGCTCGAAGTCGACGACAAACGAAGAGGCCATCGAACTCACCGGAAACTCGTCGGGACCCCTACTCGGCGCGCCAAATGTCGAGTCTTAAACTCAGCACTAGTACTAAACGGTCCCTCACGAGCGTGGAATTCGATGGTGCGACACACGTAACACACAGGAAAACGCGATTTTAGACAGGTTCGGTCCCTCGGATCGAGAGTAATACCATACGTCCTGTATGTTATGTATTGCCTTTAGCGATTTGCTAATTGCAAGATCTCGGAGAGTTTTCGGGGGTCCCCGCTCCGCCTTATATATCCGGGGAGCTGGGATTACATGCAAAGTCCTAATCGATTACATGAATTACATATATGGAGTTCTATTTCTAACTTTCTTTATTGATTCGAGTCCTAATCGGACTACGAATTTCTCAATAACTTGCTCCTCAAGTCATTGTATACCGGTCTTAATGTCCGCCTTGTTTCCATACCGGTATTCAGGATCTTCTGTTATCCCGCACCGGTCAAGGACCAGTCTGTTGCCTATCGCCATCATCTTTATGTTCCTTAATTTGTCACCATATTGAAAGTGCATCTAGGCCCCCAATTATGGTTTTGAGTGATTGACGTCAATACAATTAAAAAGGACTAATATTTCAAATGAGCTTGTGCGCAGTGCTTATACAAAATACAATTGAGAGCAAAGAAACACAAAAAGGAAGTGGCCATATTCATTCATACGTGCGAGATTTGCAAAATGGACAACTTATGCTCAAGATCAAGTTGTGAAGCCGTTTATTTATGTCTTGAGTATAGGAAACACCGTACTATCAAGAGGGACACACAAGTGTGAGGTGTGAAAAATGAAAGTGCTCAAAACTCATTCCAAAACACAAAATAACATATGGAGTCGGACATATCCGACTCACTCGGATTTTGGACTCGGACTCCGGAGAGCTAGCCAAAGAAATTATACATAGACTCGGACTTATCCGACTCGGTCGGACAGAGAGTCGGACTCCGGAACCGTGTCACACGATTGAAACCCTAGGAGTTGGACGGTCCGACTCCGTCGGACATATCCGACTCCCCAATGTACTCGGACATATCCGAGTTATGTCGGATTTATCACTCGGACTCCAGAGCCAAAACCACTCTTAGAAACCCTAGGAGTCGGACATTGTCCGACTCACTCGGACTCTGTCCGAGTCGGATCCGAGCCAACGGCTCTATTGGATGCCCCGGCTATAAAAGTGGACCTCGTCCACTTTTGGCGGTGGGCACCTCCCACACTCTCAAAAACACTCCCAAACTCACTCAAGCTCTCCTCTTCTTCAAGTTTGATTCCCACTCCAATACTTGGTGGATTTGTGAGAAGATTGAGGAGAAAATCCTTGAGCTTCATCTTCATCTCAAGAGCACTTGATTCTTTCTCATCGCCGGTACTTGTTGTGTTTGTTACTCTTGGGGATTCATCCCCTAGACGGTTAGGCGTTACCCGGCGAGCTCCCTAGCTTGTGGTTGAGACTCGGGTCGTTTGTATTGCCCCTCCCTTCGTGGAGCTTTGATTTAGTGAAATTTAAGCCGGCCTTTGTGGCGGCTTGACGAGGTTTAGGGTTGAGAGCAACCCGGTCCTTGGTGGACTCCTCAACGGAGACGTAGGCTTCTTGGTGGAGCCGAACTTCGGTGAAAAATCGTGTGTCTCTTGGTCTTCCCTCTTATTACTTGCAAATTGGTGTGCTAAAGACCTAGGGTATTCTTGCTTAAATTCCTAGATCTACTTGCATAGGTGGCTTGCTTGCTTGTCTACTTGTTGCTCTAGCTTTCTAGTATTACTAGTTGCTTGCTTGTTGTTTAATTTTCGCGGATTTGTCCATCTTGGCTGCCGATCCCCTTTCCGCACGAGGGAGTCGGATTTGTCCTACTCTAGTCGGATATTGGCCCTTAGTCGGACATATCCTACTATAGTCGGACATTGAGTCGGACAAATCTTTCCTGCGTATTTAATTTGTTAAATTAAGTGATTTTCGGGATTATCGCCTATTCACCCCCTCTAGGCGACTTTCAATTGGTATCGGAGCAGGTATCTTCGTTGAAGCCTCACCGCTTGAAGATCAAATATGGCAAATGATAAAGAGGCAACGGGTAGTGGTGAAGCACCACCTAAGGTAGCCGGTGAAAGGGGTCATGAGACCGCACCGGGAGATGCCGAGAGATGGAAATGGAAAAGGGGTTGCCCAAGGTGGAGATGTACTTAGTGCTTTGCCGATGAGTTACAACAAAACGTCATACACCTATGGTGATGGAAGAGATGAACACATTGGACCCTGAGCTTTTGATGGTCAATACTTCGATCATTGGAAAACAAAAATGTTACTACACTTGGACTCCATGCATCAAAATGTAAGAAATGTGACTCAACATGGTTTCTTGTGGGAATGTAGAAGCAAGCCAACCGCACAAGACTTGTTCAATGTAAGATGCAATGTGGCAGCTGCTAGTGCTCTTGTATCCGCACTTAGTCCCGCCGAGTATGAGAAGGTAACCGGATTGGAGGATGCCCATCAAATTTGGTTGAAGCTTGAGTTAGTTCATGAGGGCATTGATAGTGTGAAGGAGTCTAAGCTAGAAGGGCTTAGAGAAGAGTTTAACTACTTTGTCATGAGGTCGGATGAAGGGCCAAGGGAAGCCCATGATAGGATGATGAGGATAGTGAACATGAGAAGAGCACTTGGAGAGAAGGTGTTGGACTTGGATGTGAATAGAAGGTTGCTACAAGCCTTGCAAGCATGGGATGCCAACATAGTGTCCAACATAAGGGACAAAGATGGCTTTAGATACTTCACCACCGATGAAGTGATTGGAAAGGTGCTTTCCCAAAAACAGCAAATTGACCAAGGGAATAGAATCAATGCTTTGCTTAGAGACAAAGAAAAGGGTAGTGGGAGCAAGAATGATTTGGCTCTCAACGCCGAACAAGAAAAGAAAAAGAAGGTGATTGAGGAGAGTGATAATGATAGTGATGATGAGATGGCTCTCTTCGTGAAAAGATTCAACAAGCTCATGTCAAAAAGAAGCTTTAAGAAGAATGATCAAGACAAGAGCAAATCAAGAAAAGCCAAAAACAAATGCTACATTTGTGGAGACAAAGGTCATTTCATGGCGGAGTGTCCGGAGAACTACAAGAATAAGCAAAACAAGAAGGGTGACAAGAAGTACAAGAAGCATAGAAAGTACCGTCGGGGTGAAGCACACATTGGACAAGAATGGAACTCCGATGGATCATCTTCCTCCTCCGAGTCGGAATCCGATGAAGAAAAGGGAGGCATTGCATCACTTGCTATCGGGCTAACACCGACCAACTCCTCCTTGTTTGGAAGCTTGACCGATGATGAAGATGATACCGGACACAAGTGCATGATGGCTAAGGGCTCTAAGGTAAATGCTAATGGAAGCTCTCAAATTCCTAACATGTTTGATTTGTTGGATATCATTGAGCGAGGAAAAGGAGACCAATGAGAGGCAAGAGGAGCTTCTTGAGAAACAAGAGGAAATGCTTGTTCAAGAGAAGCAAAGGGTGCTTGAACTTGAGAAGCTCCTAGAAGTTGAGAGGAAGAAGAATGAGGACTTGGTAAAGTCTCTCAAAGTGGTTGAAAATGAAAGTGAGACACTTAAAGTCACAAATGTGTCACTTCAAGAGAAGTGTGATGACTTGCAAAAGGATCACAATTCTCTCAAAGTGCAATTTGAGGAAATTAAGTGTAACACTACTTCCTCTCAATCTTCGTCTTGCCCCCATCTACCAATGAGTGTACTAGGTGCAACAAGATTGATGTCGAAGCTTGTACAAGAAACATCAAGACCATTGGTGACTTGAAGAAACAAGTGCAAGAGCTTCAACAACAAGCACAAAAGAAGATGAAGGCCGTTGATGATGCCAAGGCCGAGTATGCAAGGGGAGCATACACCAATGTGAGACGGCCACATGTGAAGGATGGCATTGGGTACAAGCAAGGCGACAAGCACAATGCAAGAATCAACAAGAACGGCACCGAATTCATCAAGTTCACCAAGGAGAGTGGACACCAAAAGAAGCAAGTCAAGACGGAGAAGCAAATCAAGAACACTAACAAATCTTCTCTTATTTGTGATTTGCGTACTAATGTGCCTAACCCCTCATGTGCTCTCTTTTATGATTTTAATGCGACCTATGTGCTAATGAAAAACAAGCATGGTCGTGTCTATGCAAAATATGTTGGGCCACGCAACAAGACCCACAAATCTTGTGTGTGGGTGCCCAAGACACTTGTTACTAATGTGAGAGGACCCAAGCAAATTTGGGTACCTAAAAACAAAGCATAAATTGTTTTGTAGGAATACTCCTCCGGTGGCTCATCATGGGTGGTCGATAGTGGATGCACCAATCATATGACCAGGAGACAAGAAAATGTTCGAATCATTCGAGCCAAGCAAAGAAAGAAATGAGTACATCACCTTTGGAGACAACGGAAAAGGCTATGTGTTGGGTTATGGTAACATTCCTTTAACTTTTCCGCATTCACTTTCGAAAGTTATGCTTGTGGATAACGTTGACTTCAATTTGTTGTCTATCTCACAACTTTGTGGAATGGGCTACAATTGCTTGTTCAACGACAAGGGTGTGATTGTCTCAAGGAGAAGTGATGGCTCGATTGCTTTTGAGGGTGTGCTCAAAGGGAAGCTTTATGTTGTGGATTTCACCGCGGATAAAGCAAAACTTGACACATGCTTAGTTGCAAAGTCCGACATGGGATGGTTGTGGCATAGACGACTAGCCCATGTCGGTATGAGAAATCTTCACAAACTCCAAAAGGGCGGTCACATTCTTGGACTAACGGATGTTTGCTTTGAGAAAAATAAAATTTGCGAGTGCATGTCAAGCCGGAAAGCAAGTTGGAGCACCACATCCATCCAAGAACATAGTGACAACCACAAGGCCGTTGGAGATGCTTCACATGGACCTCTTCGGTCCCATTGCCTACATTAGCATCGGCGGTAACAAATATGGACTTGTTATTGTTGATGATTATTCTCGCTTCACGTGGGTATTCTTTTTGTGTGATAAAGGTGAAGTAAAGGATGTACTCAAGACATTCTTAAAAAGAGCACAAAATGAATTTGAAGTGAAGATCAAGGCCATAAGGAGTGACAATGGTACCGAGTTCAAGAACACTCAAGTTGAAGAGTACCTTGATGAGGAGGGCATCAAGCATGAGTTTTCGGCACCTTACACACCTCAACAAAATGGGGTGGCCGAAAGAAAGAACCGCACACTCATAGAGATGGCAAGAACCATGCTTGATGAATACAAGACCTCCGACCGTTTTTGGGCCGAAGCAATCAACACCGCATGTCATGCCTCAAACCGATTGTATCTTCATCGACTCTTGAGGAAAACACCATACGAGCTACTAACCGGTAAAAAGCCTAACATCTCGTACTTTCGAGTTTTTGGGAGCAAATGCTTCATGCTCAATAAGAAACCCAAGACCTCAAAGTTCTCCCCTAAGGTTGATGAAGGTTTCTTGCTTGGGTATGGTTCAAATTGTCACGCCTATCGTGTCTTCAACAAAACCACCGGTTGTGTTGAAGTTTCACGGGACGTGACGTTTGATGAATCTAACGGCTCTCAAGGGGAGCAAGTTGTTATTAACAATGCAGATATTGAGGCTCCTAGACAAGCAATCAAGAGAATGGCACTTGGTGATGTGAGACCGCAAGAACCACAAAGTGATCAAGATCAACCTACTCCCTCAAGTCAAGACCAACAATGCACCAATCATGATCAAGTCGATCAAGATCAAGAAGTTGGTAATGAAGATCATGCTCAAGCACAAGATGATGAACCCACATCGCATGATCAAGAGGTTGAACAAGACGGCGGTCAAACAAGCTCACATCCACCACACCCAAGAGTGCACCAAAGTGTGCAACGTGATCACCCCGTGGAACAAATTCTTGAAGACATAGAAAAGGGGTAATCACTCGTTCTCGTGTTTGCAATTTTTGTGAACATTACTCTTTTGTCTCTTCTTTGGAGCCATTTAGAGTAGAAGAAGCACTCGAGGACTCGGATTGGGTGATGGCCATGCAAGAAGAATTGAACAACTTCACAAGAAATGAAGTTTGGACATTAGAAGAAAGACCAAGAGGCAAAAATGTTGTGGGCACCAAGTGGGTGTTCCGCAATAAGCAAAATGAAGACGGTGTTGTAACAAGGAACAAAGCAAGATTGGTGGCAAAAGGATATTCACAAGTAGAAGGATTGGATTTTGATGAAACCTATGCCCCCGTGGCAAGGCTTGAATCAATAAGAATACTACTTGCCTTTGCCACTCACCACAACTTCAAGTTGTATCAAATGGACGTGAAGAGTGCTTTCCTCAACGGACCAATCAAGGAAGAAGTGTACGTGGAGCAACCACCGGGCTTTGAAGACCCCAAGTATCCTAACCACGTGTACAAACTCCATAAGGCGCTCTATGGGCTTAAACAAGCACCAAGAGCATGGTATGAATGCCTTAGGGATTTCCTTTTGAAAAAGGGTTTTGAAATGGGCAAGGCCGATGCAACCCTCTTCACTAAGCGTTTTGATTATGATATATTTGTGTGCCAAATTTATGTCGATGACATAATATTTGGTTCTACTAATCAAATGTTTTGTGACGATTTTAGCAAGATAATGACAAAGAGGTTCGAGATGTCTATGATGGGAGAGTTGACATTCTTTCTAGGATTTCAAGTCAAGCAACTCAAGGAGGGAACCTTCCTATGTCAAGCCAAGTACACTCAAGATATATTGAAGAAGTTTGACATGGACAAGGCAAAGCCCGCCAAGACACCCATGGCAACAAACGGCCATCTCGACCTCACCAAGAAAGACAAGCCGGTTGATCAAAAGGTTTTTCGCTCTATGATCGGCTCTTTGCTTTATCTTTGTGCATCTAGGCCCGATATCATGCTTAGTGTGTGTATGTGTGCACGTTTTCAAGCCGCTCCTATGGAGTGCCACATGGTGGCCGTTAAAAGAATCTTGAGATATTTAGTGCACACACCCAACCTAGGGCTTTGGTACCCCAAGGGTTCAAAGTTCAACCTAATAGGCTATTCCGATGCGGATTATGCCGGGGACAAAGTGGATAGAAAGAGTACCTCCGGGACTTGCCAATTCTTGGGTAGGTCCATAGTGTCATGGTCATCCAAGAAACAAAACTCCGTTGCTCTATCCACAGCCGAAGCGGAGTATGTGGCAGCCGGTAGTTGTTGTGCACAACTATTATGGATGCGACAAACTCTAAGGGACTACGGTTACAAGTTGAACCGCATTCCACTCCTATGTGACAACGAGAGTGCCATAAAGCTAGCATACAACCCCGTTGAGCATTCGTGCACAAAACATATATACATTAGACATCACTTCTTGAGAGATCATTCTATCAAAGGGGATATTGAAGTGAGTCACGTGAGAACAGATGAACAATTAGCCGATATTTTCACCAAGCCACTAGATGAAAGCCGTTTCTATTATTTAAGGAGTGAGCTAAATATCCTTGATTCTAGTAATGTGGCTTGAAGGCTTGCATATCTGCTGTGAATTAGAGTAATTGTTTTTGAAAAATAAAATTCTTGAAAATTCTTGTATGTTTTGTTCTTCGAAATCATTTGGTTCTTGATCTTTGGATCATGCGGATTTGGATGTAATCATTGTTGGAGTGATTGATTGTAGCTGACTACATCCAATGAAGTTTTAGCACATGTCCTTGAGTTTAATTGAGATCAAGAGAGAAAAGAAGTTAAGGATCTTTACTGCTCCTGGAGCAAGACGAGCTATCGCGAGTCGGACTTATCCGACCCCGGTCGGATTTATCCGACTGTTCCTGAGGAGTCGGACAATGTCCGACGGACTCGGATATATCCGACTCCACGGGATTTTTACCCTATAAGCCCGAATCCAACTTACCTCTTCACCCCATCTCCCTCATTCAAACACCGACATTCTCTCGCCTCACCCAACGGCGGCTCAAGGCTCCCCTCCGGCGATCTCCCTTCTCCACCGGCGTTTTGGAGAGTTTTGTGGGGGAAAGGTCTCTCCTACTCGGACTCTATCCGATTCCATTTTTGGCTTCAAGGTTTTTCTCCTAATCCCATCTTTTCACCTAGGGTTTAAAGTCAACTTCCTTGGATTAGGAATTCTAGTGTTTCCCCTGCCTAGATGTTGCATAGAGGTTGTTCCTAGGATGCTATAGATGCTATAGACGCAATATGGCTAGGAATGTGTGGTAGATCTATGCGGAATAGCGATTTTAGTAAAAATTCTGTTGCGAGTCGGACATGTCCGAGTGAGTCGGATATATCCGACTCTCTCGACTAGTCGGATTTTATCCGACCCAGTCGGACATATCCGACTACAGCAGAATTCTTACTAAAGTCTGAAATTGTGCATTATTTCTATCCAAACTCAAATATCTATGCTATTCATCTCATTCCATTCCTTGTTTATCTTTTGTCGGCATGGGTCGTTCCTCTACCAACCCCCATCCGAAAAAGAGGGCCAAGGTTGCTGGAAAGAAAAGGAGTAGAACCATCGGTCTTCCCATCATTGAACCAAGGGAGGAAGAGGAACCCACTGAGATCCGTAGAGAGATGAGGGATGTGGTGGTCCATCCCGGACTTGGCGAGAGACATGATTGATTATGTCAAAGGGGCTGAGTCGGCGGCAAGCCGAGGCAAGAGAAGTGAACTGGTAAGACATGGAACGGGAGTCTCTAGACAACCGTTTTTGGTCTCACTTTCACACGGACTGGTACATGTGTGCTTACGGGAGCAAGGTCAAGCCCACGAGTGCCCATGCAGTACATAGATTGGGATTACATGTCAAGCGGGCGCACAGCTTTGTTTGATGAAGTTATTGCTATGTGTGAGTTTCACGGGCTCAAGGAGATCATGAGTTTCAAGTATGACTGGAACCGGGAGATAGTGTGTCGGTTTTACTCCACTGTGTACTTTGACAAGAACTCGGGAAGGTTTTGGTGGATGACTGATGGAGAGAAGCTCTCTTGCACTTTCTCTAGGTTTGCAAATATTCTTGGATTGAGGGACACAATGAACAGGGATCTTCGCTTGCATGATTCAGATTCTCTCAACCCCGAGCTCATGAGGTACATGTATGAGGATGAGGACATGTGCAAGCCACCCTTTGCTCACGGTCTCAAGCCTCTTTATGTGGTCTTGCACAAGATGCTTCGCCTCACTCTCTCTCCTAGGGGTGGAAATGCAGATCATGTTGCATCATATGCCAAGGATCTATTTCATATCTTTCCCACTCGGAGGAAATTCAATGTGTGGGACTTTATCTTCGATGAGATGTGGCACGGCTCCGTGGATGCTAGACGTGCTTGTGTGTATGCACCTTTTGTGAAGTGCATGATTGAGAGGATCTCCAAGAAGACTTTCCACAAGGACTCGCACGCACAAACCTCTTCAGCCTAGGATGCCGGCCAATGCTCCTAAGATTCCCTCTCGAGGCTACACCTTCAGCTGCTCCCGCCTCTAGTAGTGCTGCTCCTCCTAGCTCCAGGCACGGCTCCTCGTCCGAGACAGGGCCCGTGGTCGTGGTCCTAGCACGAAAAGCAAGAGTGGACTCTTCAAGATGCTTAAGGGTCTTTTCAGCATGTGTCCGCGGATTGATGCCAAGATGGACAGTCTTAAGCAAGATCATGATGTGATAAAGGCAAGGCGAGAAGATTATTCTTGATCATCTTCGAGATCACTACTCCTAGAGTTCCCTCTCCGGAGCCTGCACCTGCTCCTCCTCCGAGTTGAGTATCCTTGGGACTCATTCACCCCGGATGAGTCTCTCTACTTTGGCTACTTTCCACCACCACCCTTCTCTTTAGGTCCTGGTTTCACCACGGCTCCTACCGGCCCTAGCACCGGTACCTCCACACACACTCGGTTTCACTATGAGGAGGATGAGCCCGTGGCAGCAGCTTCCGAGGAAGAAGAAGAGGAAGAAGAGGATGAGGCTGAGGATCCCAAAGGCAAGGGCCTCGCTGTGGAAGAAGAAGAAGAAGAAGATGAGGACGACGACGATGACGAGGATTGGGGCGATGATGAGTAGGCTTCCTCTCCTCCTTTTTGGTGTCTTGATGCCAAAGGGGGAGAAGTAAAATTCTGGTTCTTTCGGTTTCCTTTGTGAGTAGAGCAAGTGAGAGTTGCTCTTGTATCTTGTTTTACTTTTGGACATGTTGCTTCGTTTGAGTTGTAATCGTGGTGAACTATGTGGTGTGCTTCCTTTCATAATAACTCGTCTTAATTATTTATGTGATAAACTATGCTCTATGGATGATGGATGGTGTAATGTTATTTGTGTCGTTTCTAGTTACATTTGCGTGATTCACATGACATATGCATTGGTGTTGTTTTTCTTATTTATATGCCTTGTGGATGAAATGCATGGAAATAGGGGGAGCTCTCTTGTTTTTCCTCTCAAATATGTGCTTTTGGTTTTGGAATGACCAAAATTGAATTCAACTCATGCACACATTTAGGGGGAGCTCCCTTCTATTTGCTCTCTTGTTTCAGCTCTTCTTATACTTAATTGTGAATTTTAGTTGTATTGTCATCAATCACCAAAAAGGGGAGATTGAAAGTGCATCTAGGCCCCCAATTATGGTTTTGAGTGATTGACGTCAATACAATTAAAAAGGACTAATATTTCAAATGAGCTTGTGCGCAGTGCTTATACAAAATACAATTGAGAGCAAAGAAACACAAAAAGGAAGTGGCCATATTCATTCATACGTGCGAGATTTGCAAAATGGACAACTTATGCTCAAGATCAAGTTGTGAAGCCGTTTATTTATGTCTTGAGTATAGGAAACACCGTACTATCAAGAGGGACACACAAGTGTGAGGTGTGAAAAATGAAAGTGCTCAAAACTCATTCCAAAACACAAAATAACATATGGAGTCGGACATATCCGACTCACTCGGATTTTGGACTCGGACTCCACAGAGCTAGCCAAAGAAATTATACATAGACTCGGACTTATCCGACTCGGTCGGACAGAGAGTCGGACTCCAGAACCGTGTCACACGATTGAAACCCTAGGAGTCGGACAGTCCGATTCCGTCGGACATATCCGACTCCCCAATTTTCTCGGACATATCCGAGTTATGTCGGATTTATCACTCGGACTCCGGAGCCAAAACCTCTCTTAGAAACCCTAGGAGTCGGACATTGTCCGACTCACTCGGACTCTGTCCGAGTCGGATCCGAGCCAACGGCTCTATTGGATGCCCCGGCTATAAAAGTGGACCTCGTCCACTTTTGGCCGGTGGGCACCTCCCACACTCTCAAAAACACTCCCAAACTCACTCAAGCTCTCCTCTTCTTCAAGTTTGATTCCCACTCCAATCCTTGGTGGATTTGTGAGAAGATTGAGGAGAAAATCGTTGAGCTTCATCTTCATCTCAAGAGCACTTGATTCTTTCTCATCGCCGGTACTTGTTGTGTTTGTTACTCTTGGGGATTTATCCCCTAGACGGTTAGGCGTTACCCGGCGAGCTCCCTAGCTTGTGGTTGAGACTCGGGTCGTTTGTATTGCCCCTCCCTTCGTGGAGCTTTGATTTAGTGAAATTTAAGCCGGCCTTTGTGGCGGCTTGACGAGGTTTAGGGTTGAGAGCAACCCGGTCCTTGGTGGACTCCTCAACGGAGACGTCGGCTTCTTGGTGGAGCTGAACTTCGTGAAAAATCGTGTGTCTCTTTGTCTTCCCTCTTATTACTTGCAATTTGGTGTGCTAAAGACCTAGGGTGTTCTTGCTTAAATTCCTAGATCTACTTGCATAGGTGGCTTGCTTGCTTGTCTACTTGTTGCTCTAGCTTTCTAGTATTACTAGTTGCTTGCTTGTTGTTTAATTTCCGCGGATTTGTTCATCTTGGCTGCCGATCCCCTTTCCGCACGAGGGAGTCGGATTTGTCCTACTCTAGTCGGATATTGGCCCTTAGTCGGACATATCCTACTATAGTCGGACATTGAGTCGAACAAATCTTTCCTGCGTATTTAATTTGTTAAATTAAGTGATTTTCAGGATTATCGCCTATTCACCCCCCTCTAGGCGACTTTCACATGTCTCTGCGTATCCATTCCTTCATCATCCGTATACCCATAAGGCAAGTATACGACACAACGATAAAATCCATAGCAATGTCTCCCACTTCCAAAAGGGAATCTTCAATGGGTTCAATAATCCGGCTTTTCTTAAGTGGTCGGCTTTCACTCGTTGACAAGTATCACACTCGGCCACATACATTTTGTTGCTACCGGGGTGTATGGAATATTTAGACAAATGTGCCTCATCCATGATCTTTTTCCGTAATTCCTTATCCTTCGGAACAACGAGACGTTGGTTGAACCATAGTACACCATCGGCATCTTGTCGGAAGCATGTAGCCTCATCTTTTTCTATCTTTTGCCGAATAAATTCCATTCCTTCATCCTTCTTTTGTGCCTCAATAATTTCCTCACGAAGGGTAGGAATAAGTGCTAGATTGTACAATGAGCCATAGGGGATAACGCGAAAGCTTGATTCACTAGAAACGGAAATTTCCGAATTTTCCATAGAATAACCGGTAATATGATTGCATTGATCCTTGCGACTCAAAGCGTCGGCAACCACATTAGCTTTACCCGGGTGATAATGGATTTCCAACTCATAATCCTTGATTAATTCCAACCATCGATGTTGCCTCATATTCAACTCTTGTTGGGTGAAGATATACTTGAGACTCTTATGGTCGGTGTAAAGATTGACAAGATTTCCAAGTAGGTAATGCCTCCAAGTTTTTAAAGCAAGGACAACCGAGGCTAGTTCCAAATCATGGGTGGGGTAGTGTTGTTCGTGTTTGCGAAGTTGACGAGAAGCATAAGCAATGACACGACCTTCTTGCATTAGCACACACCCTAGGCCGGTGCCGGACGCATCACAATACACGTCGAACGGCCTAGTGATGTCGGCTCGTGCTAACACCGGAGCGGATGTCAAATGCTTCTTGAGAGTTTGGAAGGCTTCCTCACATTCGCGGCTCCATTTAAACTTAGCCTCTTTCTCCAACAATTTTGTCATTGGCTTGGCTATGCTTGAAAAATTGGGAATGAATTTCCGATAATAACCGGCAAGACCGAGAAAGCTTCGAATTTGTCATCTTGGGGATTTCCAAGTAAGCACTTCTTCAACTTCACTTGGATCGACGGCAACACCTTCCGCGGAAATGATATGACCCAAGAACAGAACTTGCTTCAACCAAAATTCACATTTGCTAAACTTGGCATACAATTGATGATCGCGAAGCCATTGGAGAACAATGTGAAGATGTTCGGCATGCTCTTCTTCGGACTTCGAATAAATAAGAATGTCGTCAATAAAGACCACGACAAACTTATCCAACTCGGACATGAAGACCGAATTCATCAAGTACCTGAAATGAGCCGGAGCATTTGTAAGCCCAAAAGACATGACGAGATATTCAAAGAGACCATACCGCGTAGAAAATGCGGTTTTTGGAATATCTTCGGCTCGGATCTTGATTTGGTGGTAACCGGATCGGAGATCAATCTTAGAGAAAACCTTAACACCAACTAATTGATCAAAGAGAATATCAATCCGAGGGAGCGGGTATTTATTCTTGATACTTACCGCATTGAGAGGGCGATAATCCACACATAGACGTAGCGTCTTGTCTTTCTTCTTCACAAAGAGAGCGGGACATCCCCATGGAGATGAACTAGGGCGAATATATCCTTTATCCATAAGCTCGCCCAATTGCTCCTTCAAGATTGCTAGCTCATTGGGAGCCATTTTTTACGGCCTACGGGAAATTGGTGCCGTACCGGGTTGGAGCTCAATCTTAAACTCAACATCCCGATCGGGTGGCATGCCCGGTAAGTCATCCGGAAACACATCAAGAAACTCACATACCACGGGAATATCCTTAATCCTTTTTCCCTCAAGATGGTAGATTTTTGAGGTGGAGAATTTTGGATGGGGTAATCGGAGAATAGATTAACCATGGAGTGGTGAGTTTAGGTGAACTTCATGGGAATCGATGTGTAAAACGGCCCTATGGAGTTTCATCCATCTCATACCTAGAATTATATCTATTCCTTGCCCACCTAAAATTATGAGAGAGGAGGGGTATATTTTTCTCTCTAGGTTTAGTGGTACTTGCCTCAACTCTAGGTTTGTTTTTATTTTTCCACCGGGTGATGTGATGATATAGGGAATATCCAAAACGGTAGGAGTGAGTTGTAGGGTTTTTGCACATGCTTGACTAATGAAATCATGAGTTGCACCGGAATCAAAAAGAACCAAAGTGGAGTGGTTGTTGACCGAAAACATACCCGAGAGTACCGGTTCTCCCGCTTGAATCTCTTCGGCCGTGGTGTAGTTGACTCGGCCATTCTTAGCATTCGGAGTGGAAGATTGGTTGCGGTTCCCATTCCCATTATTCCCACTGCGGTTTTGATTGTTGTTGCCACTTCCGGAACCATTGTTGTTGTTGTTGTTGGTGTTGTTGCCCGGGTTACGTGTCGGAACACGGCAATCCATTGCAAAATGACCCGGGCGTCCACAATTAAATTACGGACCTTGACGACCGGGCCTAGCACCTTGATATTGCTGCTGCGGAGGGCGGAAGGAAACGTTGTGCTGCTGATTTCCACCGTGAGAGTGGTGGTGTTGCTGCGGCACAAATTGGTGTGATCCCCGTCGGCGGCAATGCGGCCCTAAACTTCGTCCGGACGGGGAAGTGATAGCTAACTTGTACTTGGGCGGAGCGGAGCCGGATGGAATTCCTACGGCACGCTTCCTCTTCTTGTCCTCTTGGTGAGCACGGATAGCATCTTCTTGCACAATTGCGGCACTCATCAAATCATTGAACGTGCCGGTAGTGACTTGAGCCAAGCGATCTTGCAACCTTGGGCTTAGCCCCGAACGAAAGCAATCCTTTTTCTTGTCATCCGTGTCGGCATGATAGGACGCATATTGAGCCAAGTAGTTGAACTTCCGTGCATACTCTTGCATGGTTCCAGTACCTTGCTTCAAACTAAGGAATTCTCGCAACTTGCGCTTCATGAGACCGGCGGGAATGTGATGCGCACGAAACGCGATGCAAAAGTCCGGCCAATTCACTTGAGTACCGGCGGGAAGGGCGGCGGTGAAACTTGCCCACCATGCACTAGCGGAGCCACGGAGTTGTTGAGCCGCAAAGAGAACCTTTTGCTCCGATGTGCAATTTAGGAGAGCAAACTTCGACTCAATGATGCGGAGAAAGTTGTCCGCTTCCAAAGGATCGGTAGTAGCTTCACCAAACTTGGGCGGTTGAGTCGCCTAGAAGTCGGCATAGGTGGAGTTCCCGGGCCCTTGGGGTGGCGGTCCTTGGCCTTGTCCGTGATTGGTTTGACTTGCAAAGAACAAGCGGAACATCTCGTTTTGGTTGGACACGAGTTGTTCCAACGGCGTGAGAGGTGGAGGGTTGGGTAGCGGCTCATTCCTCTCACCATGACCACTGCCGGAAGCTTCACCACGACGGGTATTCACCATCTGTCACATATGAAAATTTTTCTCACGTTAGCTCATTAGTTCACGAGCTATAATAGCAAGAAAACATAACATTGGACATAAGGGACCAAAATTTTCAGATTGCATGTACGAAGAAAATATTGATGAAATAAGCATAATGCATTGGCAACACACATATTTCATAGATTCCAACATAGCTAGCAACATGATATAAATTTTTGATACACGGGAACCACAAATCCGATACAACACGGTCTTAGGTTACATCACATGTGACCCATAAACAAATACAAATCTCGGAGAGCTCAATTAACAACACACGGATCGTTTTCCAACACGGTTACATGCCTCACGAGATTACAAATCCTACAACACATAGAGCTACGACCACCGGTCGTGACCACTACTCGTCGTCATCACCGTAGTAGTCGGCGTCACCCCTCACGGGAGAGGGTGGTGCTCCGTCCTCAACGTCGAAAGCATCCTCGCCATCACTCATCTCCACGTCATCCTCGGGTGGGATGATCTCAAGTGGCTCGGGAGGTCCGCCATTAAGGATGGCGTGCGGAGCGTCATTGGCGGCTTGGAGATGCTCAATGGTAGCGTTGTTATGTGCGATGGTCGCTTGGGCGTTCCGGAGGTCTCCCTCCAAAGCATCCCTAGCGCCCCGAGTCTCCGGAAGAGTGACCTCCAACTCATCCTTCTCTTCAAGAAGGGCGTCCACCTGGCCGGAGAGGATGTAGTTCTCCTCATTCGCGGCGGTGAGCTGGGCCTCACGCTCATTGAGCGTGGCCTGCAGAGTGGCGGCTCCATTTCCCTCAAGGGTAAGGTTGGCATCGTGGAGTTGCTCGAAGAAACTCCAACGCTCCGTCTCGCTATACTCGAGCTGCGTACGGAGGGTGTCCACCTCGGTAGTGCGCTCGACGAGCTCGACGGTGCGGGCAGCAAGCTCGGCGGTGCAAGCAGCGAGCTCGGCGTTGCGGGCGGTGAGCTCGGCGTCGCGGGTGGCGAGGGTGGCCTTCAGGGCAGCACTCTCCTGCTCCAACTCGTGCACCCGCCTCGCGAGGTTCTCGCGATCCAACATGAGCTTGCCGGGGGTCATCTGTCGGAGAATTTTGAAACACAAGTCAAAACTCAATATCCAACAACAAAACATGCTAATTAAGTAAAGCATGAATGATGGAATGGCACAAGCTTAGCAAAAAGAAGCAACAAAACTTTTCACACACGACCTAACACGGTTCAGCTTTCTGGACAGATGCGACCTGTTACGGAAACTCGATCATTACTCCTGTTTCTGGACAGAATGAAATTTTTATTTTGTTACGAAAGTTTTAGAAAACTTCTTAAGCTTTCCAACGCATCCTAGAACAGCTCAATCCGACTTGTTGTTTGAAAGTTATGAGCGATCTACGACAAGGACAGAACCGGAGCCCATTCTGGAATTCCAGAATAGCTCTCTGTAATGGGCAAGTCTAGCTACGTTCCAGATTTTTGCAAGACCTGAGACTACGAGATTGTTGTAGTGCATAACACAAGCTTTCCAGAAAGTCCTTATTTGCCTTATTTGGACAAGTATTGAGAAAGTTATGCTCGTTTTTGTGAAAGTTAAGAAATCTGCTACGTTTTAGTGTTTCGGTTTTTTTAACCTTTTGTGAGAATTAAACTAGGTGATCAAATTTTTGTGATTGTTTCATTTAGATAAGTTCACATGCATATGTTTGACATGATGAGATGACATGCAAGGATGGTGGATGCTCAATATGTCGTTTCGTACGTCCTCACAAAAATCAAAAGACCGCGCCCGCCGATATGAATATCGGGTAAGCGCATCGGTGACACACACACCTCTCACACGATACTACACGAACTAAACGTTGTTATGTACCTGCAAGAGATGGATTCCAGAAACATTACATCAAATTTAAAAGAAACAAGTGTTGGCATCTCTTAAGGTCACGCGGAAAGAAACACGTGACCGCGGGAGAGCCAAGGGTTTAAGTCACTTGCACTATTTAACCAAATAATCCACATCCAGTACAAGTACTAGATATGTATTATAAGGTGGGTCATGAATATCCGCAAGCGGACGGATAACCCGTTGTAGCATTTCACCCGAGAGTATTCAAGGGTATCGTATTTATATTTTCCCAAAGGAAGACATGGTTGATAAGAGTACTTATGCTCATGGTGTTACAAAAGAGTGATGAAGTAATCACATTCCAATGCAGGGGTTAGGAGCAATAAATTGAGGATAGTGTGACACACACCAAGGCAATGCATTCTCTAATAAAAGGGATAGAGGCAATCCTAGATAAAGCTAAACTAGACTAGCAGACCACTACTCCTAATGATACAACATTCATATGAGTGCGCAGCTTCTACCTAACATCCAAGATCATGCAAGCGCAAGCAAGCGTCTAATGCCTAGGCATCATCGGGAGATCCGTCTTACGCGAGGTCTGCCTCGCGACTCCGGCCTTTTAGACTCCTATGCCATGCCCGAACGTGGAGGATTACTTTGGATGACAAGGCTGTCACTTCTTGTCACCTACCTCTACAAACCGTGGGACACGAAGCACATTCAAAGGTGGGTAGATAACCCCAGCACCATGCCGGCGTCACTAACCACAACTCTAGATCCCTCGAGGCACCCCAATCCTACGGATCGACATGGTGGCAAATCTAGAGCACCCTTGCGGGACGATGAACCCGAAACCTATTCATAAGAACACTAGTCTAACTAGCATAAGCCGGATGAAAGGATCAAAACTAGCACTAAGTCATGCAAAGGCGTTCGTCGCTCAAGAATGAGCGACGAACGGCAATCAACCAAGTAAGATCAAGAGTAATCGATGATCAAGTATGAACGAACGAAGAACATTCGATATGTGTTCATCTTCTATTAATGAAGAACGAAGAACGAACGATGAACTCATATGAACGAACGATGAACGATCAAGCAAGATCATGACTACTCTGTCAAGCTCATGACAATGATATAAACGAAAGTATTCCATATATAAAAGATCAAGTCTTACAAAGAGAGGATACAAGAGCTATACCCAATTCTCCACAAGACCTTGGGAGCAATGAGGCAGCCCACTACTAAGCCTAGCACTACCTAGAAAGCCTCTAAACTTCTAATGTGAGGAGAGAATGATCCTTGTGTTGTTGTGTGTGTTAAGGAGGGGGGTACCCCTCCTTATATAGGCTTGAAAGGTCGGCTCCTGGAGGCGGTTTCGTAGGTCGGTGGCATTTAATGCGCGTGGAACCGACCTCCGGAGGCGGTGGGCAAACCGCCGAGAGAAAAGTGGGCCGGGGGGCCACCATGCTGGTTCGGCCAAACCACCCTGGTGGGTTCGGCCGAGCTGGTTCTGGCCCCTCTGGGCTGGGCTTTGGCGATTGGCTCCCCCATCTGGATGTTGGTCTTTATTCCAGTTGCTTGTGGCCTTCTTTGTGTTGGATTTCGTGGTCATTGGCCTTTTATCTTGGAGTTGATTCCGCGGCGAAATGGAAGTTTTGTAAAAGTGTTGATTTGTCGCCTCGGGGCACGGAATTCATCATTATCCACCTGCACACTAAAAATCTAGAGGTACAAGTGGAACTAGGTTATTTCTAAGTAAAATGCGTGTAAGACATGCCTAGTCCTTCTCATTTATTTGACTAATTGACGGTCGAAATTGGTCGTAACGACCGTCAACAAGTCCCCCAAGCTTACCCCTTGCTCGTCCCGAGCAAGTAGTAGAACTTTAGGTTGTTGATCGGGAGTTGCTATAATGCCTACTTCTCAAAGGTACCAAGTGTATAACAAAGATACTCATCCTTGAGTTGAATAAGTTGGCAATGGTAACTCACCCTTCCCCTTAGTCCTCATGGGGCTTTGTGCTTTTCACTTTACCTTGGGCGGTTGAGAGAGAGAACGGTGTATAGAGCATTTATTTTCTCTTCCCTTGTCTTGCTTTTTATTCTCCGGAAGTTTTCAAAGGATTTTTTTTTCAAGTAAAACCACGTTCCACAAGTGATACTCTCGAATCGCTCTAGTGGTGTTTGTATTCCTCACCAAGGCATGTGTATTGCCTCATCCTACATCTAATAGGCTTTTGTGGAGCTCAAGGTAGGATATGAAATGAGGCATACTTGCATTCATATTTTGCAAAACCAAAAGAGTGGATCCATGGAGATAGCAAGTCATACAATCGTAGATCAAGATGTGCAAGTGTGAAAATGATGGTGGTGGTGTATGTGACTACTCCTCTTTTTGTTTCACCTCTTTTTATTTTGGATTTTGGGCATGGCTATCTTTTCTTCTTTCTTTTTCCATGCTCGAAATGAGAGCAGCTTTTTTTTTTTTTCTTTTTCTCATGCTCATCTTTTGTGAGCCTTATTTTCTTTTTCTTTTGCATAGTCATGCCTTCTTTTGATATTTTAAGAGAGGTGATAAAATGTGAGGAGTGTCTTTATTTTGGTGGATGGCATGACATGTTGCTAACTTCCGGTGTAGAAGTGTAGCATATGAGGTGGAATGTGTACGTGATCTTGATCATGAGAGTATGAAAAGCATCTCACTAGGGTCACACAATTTTGATAAAGCTCAATGAAGTAACAAGTAGCAAATGAGTAAGGTTTTCAAAGGAAATTTGCATATGGCTTTGGTAGGAATTTATCATCACTTGGGAACTTATAGATTTCGCAAATTTTGGGAACAAAATTCCGGAGATTTCAAGTTCAACTTAGGACAAGATCATAGCAGCTCTTTTTACCATATCATCATCTCACAACAACTTAGGTGCAGCTCAAGCATGTGCAGCCCACAAGTTTCAGGTTCTAAGCAAGTTTTGCCAGCCAACAAACTCAAAACTAGGAGAGTTCTAAATTATAAACTAGGCACATGAGAGAAATAAAACAGAGCAACTATTCATCATCTCAACATAGAAAGACTAGCAGCATACTTGCAGCGCATAAAAGGAAACTAAGCTACTTCTTTTTGTTCTTTTTAGTTTTATCATTTTTATTTTGTTTTTCATATGAGAGGCAAGAACAAGCAAAAACGAGGAGACAATAAAGGATACAAGTTGCGATACATGATACCTTAGCGAGGGGTGCTGCCCCCCCCCAAGCTTGTTCTTGCTCATGGGTTTGGTGGAATGAACCCCATGTGACGGAAGTAAGCCAAAAGATCGGCTCGTTGTTGCTCCGTCATGTTGGTGAGGGCGGTGAGCTGGGTGTCGGTGCGCTCTTGCCATTGATGAGTTTGCAAGATGTGTTGGTTGAGCGCATACTCGGTGTCTTCCGCCGTGGTTTGGAGTCTTCCCATTTGTGAGGAGAGGTTGTTCATCTCCTGCTCAAAGTTGTAGCCTTGGGCTGATCCGGAGTCGGTGGAGTGTTCCTCCCATTGTTGTTGTGGAGAAAACAGCCCCGGGCCATATCCCGGAGTTTGCCACGCCGATCCCCGGCCATGTGAGGTGGCGGGGCTGGGTACCCACCGGGAGAAAGCTCGGGGTGGCTGTACCCCGGCCCGCCATGAGCCGTGGGCTGCGGTGTGGGCATCTCGGAGGTAGATGGCTGTTCCGATCTGTGCGCCCCCTGCGAGAAGATACACTCCTGCGAGACCGCTCCGCTTCTTGGAGCTCAATGGTTAGATTTTTGAGAGTATACAAACGAAGGTCCGGGTTAGGTAACCGAAACTCGTTTGTATATCCCACAAAATAATATATGAGGGAATCGTTCGGACCATTCTTAAGAGAGTGACCTTGAATAAGATAATCTTTATTTATAAGAGAGCGAGGTGTAGCAAGGTATTCAACATTAGCATCATGTAAAGCTCCCACCCGCATGGCAATTCGTGTCACTAAAGAGGTACATTCAATTGGTCCTATCGTCCCAAGATTTTCTATCCATTGGCGAATCATGGCTTTCACGAGAGCAATCTTAATCTTATCAACCGCAGCAAAAAGAATTTTTAGCTCATCCTCGCGCACAATTCGAATATCACTCCTTGGAAAAAGAGTGATAGCAATCCACATGTGCATAAAACGCAAGGTAGGATGATGGATGTGATTAGTTCTAGGTCGCACGCAACTAGGAAGACCCGTAATCCTCTCCCAAAAAGCATGCTTTGAAAAGCGAGGAAGGGCACCATCCAAGTCGGTATTGCAGCGAGTATTAAAGCCAAGAAGAGTGCTAAGTTCTTTCCAAGTCAAACGGTAGGATTTACGGAAAAACCGAAAAGAAATTCCTTCATCTATCGTTCGTAGGGTGCATAAAAACTGAAGTGTAAGCAAGCGGGAACCCGGCTCATCTACACTAGCAAAATCTGTCCACCCTAAGGCTTTAAATACTTGCGCAAATTCAGCATCCATACCTATTTTGTGCAGCAGCTCCGTGTCAAATGCTCGCGTAGGAGCAAAGAGGCGGTGTTGGAGAAGCGTGTAGGTGTGCGTCTCGTACTCGCCCACTAAGTCGAGGTCGGTGTCGGTGAGGAGACGATGCTCGATGTTGCCCTCTTGCCCTTCTTCCTCGACTTGTGGTGGTGAACTTGGCGGTGACTCGACTACGGGGCGTGCGCGGGTGCTTCGACGTGAAGAGCTTGAACTTGAGCGTGAGCTCAAGGACCTCTTGATCGACCCGAACAGCTTCTTGGCACCGGTCATGGCTGCACACAAAGAGAGCAAGAACACAAGAACAACAACTCCGAACGGGTTATGTGAGGAAAAAATCAAATTGGCGACACCGTCGGTTGTTCATGTGAGCAAGAAAGCGCAACTCGAGAAAACCAAACAAAAACAACTCAAACCAAAAACTAGAAAGCACACCAAGAACAAAAGATTTCTGCAGAACTTTTAGGCAATGAGCAAGTGAGGGCAATGGAAAACTTGAGAGCAATGAGAATGAAGTGAGTGAGGAGTGGAAATGATAGTGTGAGAGGGGAGAGAGTTACGGCCCGGCCACCTCTACTTATAGCTCACGAAGTAGCCGTTTTTGAACGTTAGAAGGGGCATATGACCGTTGGAAAAAAGACAGACCGAGCAACGGTCATAGCGGTTCGGCCGAACCAAGGAGGTGGGTTCGGCCGGCCTGCTGTGGGTCCCTCTTGCTCCCCCTTTTGGCCCATAGCCCCCAACGGCCAAATGATCATTGACCATGGTTGCTACGTCCGGATATTCCTCGAAATATTTGCTCAATAAGAAATCCAAAGAAAGTTGCCTCAAATTCAACTTTATTTGAAAAATCAAATCTCGAGAAAAAGTGTTGGAGAGAATTCCAACATGCAAAATTGTTTTTTTGGGTTTTGTATAAGGATACAAGGGTTGTCCAAAAGTTTCAAACAAAAGTAGGAAAATTTGGACGTAAAAGGATTTTGGTTTTCAAATTTTATATGCATGGCGAGTGAAAAAAAATCGAATATGCTGGCGGAAAATCCAAATAAATGAAATGAAAATTTTCTTGTGGTAAAATAGAGTATGCAGGGAGGTTTTTAAATGCATGTGGTGGAAAACAAAATCAAAAAGAAATCGAAAGATAATACCGATTTATCACTGTCGGCCGGGGCTTCGCCATTTTAAGTGCAGCGAGCGAGGACTTCTCCATTTCTTTTCATCCTTGTGGTGCAGGCCCTTTCCCTGGAGAGGAGGATGAAGATGGCTGCACCTTCTTCACTTGCCACACTTGGTTGGTCTTTGTTGATGTAGGTGGCTTTGTGTCTTGAAGGAGTCGGCTTCTTGGCCCATAATCCCGGCCTTGCTTGTTGCGAGGCTTCTTGGGTTGGTACCATGACGGATTCTCAATTTTGTCAAGTTGCTTCCAAAAGGCGACGAGACTATCCGTCTTTCTTGGTGTCACTTCAACTTCACGGATGTTTGAGGGATTTGGCCCATACTTGATCTTGATCATTGAGCATTGTTCTTTTCTTGGTTGAAACTCAAACTTTTCCTCCTTCCCATTGATGTGGAATCGGATTTCTCCATTCCCAACATCAATTTGGGCGTTCGCGATGCGAGGAAGGGACATCCCAAAATGAGGGCGTGTTCTTGTCAATATCCATCTCAAGCACCACAAAGTCCACCGGTATGAAGTTGCCTCGAATTTTTACTGGCACGTCTTCGGCTATTCCCGCGGGGTAGCGGACCGAAGAGTCCGCCAATTGCAACCTCATTGGTGTAGGAGTCAAGGTTGTGTAGCTCAAACGATCAAAGACTTCTTTGGGCATCACGGCGACGCTTGCCCCAAGATCACATAAGGCTTGGTCGAAGTGGTGTGCCCCAATGGAACATGATATTGTGGGGCAGCCGGGGTCCTTCTTCTTTTACGGAAGCCGATTGAGTATAGCTACGCTACACTCCTCTGTGAGCTTGACCATTTCCTCGTTGGGTAATGGTCTCTTGTTGTTGAGGATGTCTTTAAGGTAACGTGCATATGTGGGCACTTGCACCATGTCCAACAATGGCACGTTGACATGAATCCTTCGGATGGTCTCGACGAATCGAGCAAAATGTTCATCCTCCTTTGGCTTCCTGTTTACGTGAGGGAATGGCAAGAAGCTTGTGTCTTGAAATTCAATTCCATTCTTCCCGTCACTTGGCTTCGGTTCTTCTTCTTTTTCTTTGGTAGTAGAAGGGCTTTCCTCCTCCGGTTCGTTCCTGTTCTTCTTTGCTGCATGGTTAGGATATGGCGGATCCCGAGTGGATTTTTCCTCCCTCGTGGTAACCGCATTAACATTTTCCAACGAAGACTCGGGTTGCCCGGGATCTTCCCGAATTAGAACCGGGAATAAGAGCAGCTAGGCTGAGCAACTTGGGTTTCAATCATTTTATTAAAGCTCGGCTGATTTTTGAAAGCGAGAGGAGAAGCCTTCTATTTGTGCGAGTTATGTTTTCTAAGACTTTGTCGTTGGCAGCAAGCTTTTTGTTGATAGATTCGTTGATTTTAGCTTGGCCATAAACCAAATCTTTCAAGGAAGGCTGATTATTGTTAAAGCCGAGAAAAATTGTTACCTCCTTGATATGATGGTCGGTTTTGGTTGTACCCTTGTCCTCCGTTTGGACGATACCCGTTGTTGTTGTTCATGTAGAATGCTTCTTCATGGGTATGGGGGCAATCCTTCCCCATGTGGCCGGTGTTCCCGCATTCCTCACACGTCATGTGTGAGTCCAATGCATGAACACCACCATTTGCGTTGTGTTCATCCAAGCGTTTTATGAGGAGGTCAACCTTGGCGGACGAGCATGTCCACCTCCTTGACAGGGTGTACGCCTCTTGAGCGTGTTTGGAGTCGATCATCGCTCCACCCTTGATTGGAGACCATCTTCTCTATGAGTTCTTTTGCTTGGGCAACGGTTTTGGAGAAGAAGGCTCCTCCAGCAGCGGCATCCATATGTCCACGGGTTGTTGGTGTCAACCCGTTGTAGAAGTGTTGAAGAATGAGCCATTCCTCCATCCCATGGTGAGGGCAGGCCAGAATGTATTCTTGAAGCCTTTCCCATGCCTCGGGCATGGATTCATTTGTCGCTTGCTTGGAAACTTGCAATTCTTCCACGAAGGGCATTGGTTTTACCCATCGGGAAAAACTTGGCGAGGAACGCCGTGGAACATTTGTCCCAGGTGTCAATGCTTGCACGATTGGCATAAAACCAGCTGTTTCGCCTTCCCAAGGAGGGATAGGGGAAACAGGCGAAGTCCGATAGCATCTTGGTTGACTCCGGCCGTGGGCGATGTGTTGCATATCTCCGGGAAGCTGTTGGAGATGAGAGTTGGCGTCCTCGGAGGCCTTTCCACAAAAGGGAATGGCTTGCACCATAGTGATGAGGCTGGACTTGATGTCAAGTCCTGCGGCACCAGCGTCGACGTTGGGCCCAATGGGCACATTGGCGACGGAGGGCGCAGAGTAGTCACGAAGGGTCCTTTCAGCCATGAGTGTTGAGGTTGATGGTGCGGAAGATGCGGGCTCGCTTGTCGTGGGTTCTTGAGGAGAGACAACGACGCGAGGTCGAGTCTTTCTCGCAAGAGACTCGGGATTATCAACGAAGTTTTTCGGCAAGTTGAATCCACGCATGCACTATCCTGTTTTCACATTGAAGAGAAAACAGATCAAGGTTAGCTCTGCAAAGGTAATGATTAAATCATCATCAAGTGTAATCATGAACATTCATTGTATTCTTATTAACCAATGTCTTCCCCGAGCAACGGCGCCGGAAATGCTTGTTGGCATCTCTTAAGGTCACGCGGAAAGAAACACGTGACCGCGGGAGAGCCAAGGGTTTAAGTCACTTGCACTATTTAACCAAATAATCCACATCCAAGTACAAGTACTAGATATGTATTATAAGGTGGGTCATGAATATCCGCAAGCGAACGGATAACCCGTTGTAGCATTTCACCCGAGAGTATTCAAGGGTATCGTATTTATATTTTCCCAAAGGAAGACATGGTTGATAAGAGTACTTATGCTCATGGTGTTACAAAAGAGTGATGAAGTAATCACATTCCAATGCAGGGGTTAGGAGCAATAAATTGAGGATAGTGTGACACACACCAAGGCAATGCATTCTCTAATAAAAGGGATAGAGGCAATCCTAGATAAAGCTAAACTAGACTAGCGAGACCACTACTCCTAATGATACAACATTCATATGAGTGCGCAGCTTCTACCTAACATCCAAGATCATGCAAGCGCAAGCAAGCGTCTAATGCCTAGGCATCATCGGGAGATCCGTCTTACGCGAGGTCCGCCTCGCGACTCCGGCCTTTTAGACTCCTATGCCATGCCCGAACGTGGAGGATTACTTTGGATGACAAGGCTGTCACTTCTTGTCACCTACCTCTACAAACCGTGGGACACGAAGCACATTCAAAGGTGGGTAGATAACCCCAGCACCATGCCGGCGTCACTAACCACAACTCTAGATCCCTCGAGGCACCCCAATCCTACGGATCGACATGGTGGCAAATCTAGAGCACCCTTGCGGGACGATGAACCCGAAACCTATTCATAAGAACACTAGTCTAACTAGCATAAGCCGGATGAAAGGATCAAAACTAGCACTAAGTCATGCAAAGGCGTTCGTCGCTCAAGAATGAGCGACGAACGGCAATCAACCAAGTAAGATCAAGAGTAATCGATGATCAAGTATGAACGAACGAAGAACATTCGATATGTGTTCATCTTCTATTAATGAAGAACGAAGAACGAACGATGAACTCATATGAACGAACGATGAACGATCAAGCAAGATCATGACTACTCTGTCAAGCTCATGACAATGATATAAACGAAAGTATTCCATATATAAAAGATCAAGTCTTACAAAGAGAGGATACAAGAGCTATACCCAATTCTCCACAAGACCTTGGGAGCAATGAGGCAGCCCACTACTAAGCCTAGCACTACCTAGAAAGCCTCTAAACTTCTAATGTGAGGAGAGAATGATCCTTGTGTTGTTGTGTGTGTTAAGGAGGGGGGTACCCCTCCTTATATAGGCTTGAAAGGTCGGCTCCTGGAGGCGGTTTCGTAGGTCGGTGGCATTTAATGCGCGTGGAACCGACCTCCGGAGGCGGTGGGCAAACCGCCGGAGAAAAGTGGGCCGGGGGGCCACCATACGGTTCGGCCGAACCACCCTGGTGGGTTCGGCCGAACCGGTTCTGGCCCCTCCTGGGCTGGGCTTTGGCAGTTGGCTCCCCCACTGGATGTTGGTCTTTATTCCAGTTGCTTGTGGCCTTCTTTGTGTTGGATTTCGTGGTCATTGGCCTTTTATCTTGGAGTTGATTCCCGCGGCGAAATGGAAGTTTTGTAAAAGTGTTGATTTGTCGCCTCGGGGCCCGGAATTCATCATTATCCACCTGCACACTAAAAATCTAGAGGTACAAGTGGAACTAGGTTATTTCTAAGTAAAATGCGTGTAAGACATGCCTAGTCCTTCTCATTTATTTGACTAATTGACGGTCGAAATTGGTCGTAACGACCGTCAACAACAAGCCAAAAATAAATCCATGTCACCTCGCTTCACATGGAGAGCTCTCGAATAAGAGTGTATTCGAGTCACACCAATAATATTATGCGAAAATTGACCACACACAATTGCATACCTTTGCTCAAGCCGTAGTTACAAAAATATTTAAACAATCATAACATGGGGTTAGTTTTACCACCATTCTATATAGTCCTTATATTGCCCTTTCTATCTAGACTCGTACCTCACCGTGACACAAAAACGGGTTTAAGATTTTTAGAATGAGTGTTAGCGTGACGCAAATCCCAAGTCGGCTCCGATACCACGTGCCGGACCCCTATCCCGAAAGATAGTTAAGTGTGGTACGGATCGCCTTGGGAGATGATTGACGAGGCAACCATACATAGCATCACATTAACAAACATACACGATTTGCAAGGTTACATAATTAAGTCTTCATTACAACATAGAGTTTAAAATAAAAGATACATTAGGTTCGAATTTAAGTCGTACATAGCCATGATCTTTGTTCAAAATAAAGTGCGAAAGCGAAATACACAACTCGACGATACATAGATAACTTAAATGAACCATGCCGGCCTAGGCCATGGCTCACTCGTCATGGGTCGGAGAGCTAGGGACCCATTCAATGGTCCACTCTTTGGGCTCTTCTCCATCCCACACAACCTTACCACAACAATTGCAAATCCCGGCTTTGCGGGAAACCTGTAAATAAACATGTAGTGGCAAAGCCCGAGTATATGGCATACTCCGCAAGTCTTACCCGTCAAGTTGGCCATCTAAGACCGACTCCTAGATGCATGGGGCTTGACCGGTTTAACTTGGCATTTTTACATAAATAGCACCTATGCTAATTAGGTTGGCAATTTTATGACTTAGCCAAATTAATAGGGTTATTGCATAATAGAACTTTAGTGATCATACTAGCAATACAAGAATTTGCAATACAAATTTATATCAATATAAAACAACAAGCTATTCATCCTCTTTTTATTACTACACGTTGTAAACTGCTCGAATCAAGTGGTACTCATTAACCGAGAGGAAACGGCGATAATTATCGAATTATTAATCCTGCAGGAAAAGACCCAAATGCACGACATACACATCATTTAAGAACACGTATGGCCACCGTTCGCGAGTTCATCATAAAGCAAAACACGGGGCCACCGACCCCGAGTACACGTCCCCTTGCGACCGTTCAACAACGCGCCCAAGGCTTAACCCGTGTACTCTCCAACGGTCCTCAACCCGTGCAACCACCGTGCCATACACATCACCTCCGGGTCGGTGAGATATCCGGCTCACTCTACAATTTAGAAGCTACATAGGTTTACCAATCCCCATAAGAAAGGTATGCAAGTGGTACACAACTCAAACTTGTTTGCGGAGCCACAATGGGGTGTTCTCAAGTTTAACCAATTCATCATGTTCACTTTTAATCATGAGCCGAAGTGAGATCCCCAATCCATCATTGACTCCATAAACATAGCATAGCATCTCTAACGAGGATATGGCACATAAGCGACATGGGACATATAGGAATTCATGCACGTGGATTTCCAATCAACTCCTAGAACTTAAATGCACATTCATCATCCTTAATATAGTGATAAAAGAAAGACATTTCGAAATAATAGGAATGCACCGGGGCTTTCCTTGAGAGTGATCGAAGTTAGCACTAGCCTCACGAGCGTTGAGTGTTGCAATCGTCTCTTCCGGCGGGTTCAATTCAGCGTCGTCACCTAGAAGATGAAATGCAATTGCATAAATAATATGAACACAAGGCCGATGATGAGAGTAATGCATGTGTGCTGTTTTTGTATGGGTGCATATGAATATGTTAATCAAAAGCTTTGTTTAATTAAACCCTAGTAAGCATGAACATAACACGTGTTCTCTTTAAGGAAATTAGTTACATGAACAAGCATAACACTAATAATACATGAGCAAAGACTTAAGACATGGACATGAGTGCTGTGTTTCATGTAGGTTCAGAAACTAAGGATTAACAAAGTTTAAATGCAAATCGATGAAAGTTAGGCTTAAGTGCTTATCATCACATGCGATGACGATTGCACTTTAAAACAAGAATTCGATTCCAAAATTATTACATGCACGAAATACATGAAACCTTTTTACAATTCCTGCCATGAAGTGCTAAATGACATCGTGGTACGTGAAGTTTACATGAACATGCAAAGATATAACTTTTAAATGCATACAACCATTTATACATGTGCTGAAATTAACCTTTTACGAGATTAATCTAGCGTTAGCAAGAATAATTATTTAACATGCTCAAAAATTAACATGGGATTTTATGCACATGCGAAGTAATGGGAGGAAATTAATTACCAAGTTTCATGCAAAAATAATTTGCAAGGATTTAAATAAAGATTAAATACAGAGACTGCAAGAAATGCAATAACTTGAACAATATGCAATGAAATCCATATCTTCCAGTTCCATAAATTCATGTATGCTTAGGTGAAGGTTTTGGCCAAGTGGCACTATTTTTGGATCTACAGATTTAAAGTTATGACCTAGTTGAGTTTTCAGGGGTTGACTTTTGTCATTTTTGTAAAAATATGAACACATCCAAATCTGGCCAGCTCATGTTACTTTTATGAAAGTGTAGGTTCTGTAGTTTCCGAAACAGTTTAGTTTGTAATTTTTGGACATTTCAAACGGAAGATATGAATTTTTCAAACTCAAACAAAGTTCGGGTATAATTACGTAATTGCCACTAGGGCAAATTTAAAAAGGGGTGGCGCGGGCTCCGGCGTGCGGTGGCCGGCGCCGACGAGGTCGGGCGCGGCGGCGCCCTGGGGCAGCGCGTGAGCCGCGCTTGGGCCAGGAGGGAGCTGGTGCGACGGGGAGTTTGTGGGTGGGGGCCACGGGGCCCAGCGGCGGCGCTTGCGGAGGTGCGGCGGCGCGCGTGTGCAGCTCGAGGTACGAGAGAGGGAGAGGTTTGGCCGGAGAGCATCACCTGCGGATGGGGAAGGATGGCGTGGGGTCGCGCGATGGAGGCGACGACCGGAGGTGGGGGCTTGTCGGTGTGGTGCGGACGGCGGTGGCGGCGACTCCTATTTCTTCAAAATTCTGGCGAGGGAACTGCACTAAGAACGGCGCCCGTCGGCGGAAAGCTGCACGAGACGATTGCGCACGAGATTAGGAAGAGAGAGGGGCGAGGGAGCTGCCTAGTCGCGACGCGTCGTGGCGGCGGCCATGGCGTCCGTGCGGGGGTGGCGGCTCCAATTTGCGGCCATGCTCGAGCTGTGGGTGGAGAGGGAGGAGGTCGGTGGTGCGGGGAGCTGCGGAGAGAGGTGGGGGAGCGTTTTGGGGCAAAGGGGAGGGCGACGCGGCCCGGCTTCCGTGCCAATTATCGGAGGGGAGGGACGGCGGCGGGGGCGCGGCTACAATTCCCGGCGCTCCCTGTTGGCCGGCGGGTACCGAAACGGTTGGGGAGGTGGCAGGGGGTGCGTGGCGACGTGACGGGGCGGGGCGCGTGCGGTGGCAGGCGCGGGAGGCGGCGGACCGGCGGGCGCAGGCGCCATTGCCCGGCGGTCCCCGTAGCTCGAGGTCAAAATTCAAAATTTGAATCTATGGTTTGAAACTTTGAGTAACATCCGTAGTTCTGTTGCTCCAAAAATAAAAATAAAAATATGGGGAGCTCCAGCATGATGTGCTTTAATTTTCATCTTTTAGTTTGAAGTTCTAATCTTGCTTCCGAAAATTCATACAAAATTCACAAACGGAGACATTTCAGATTTGAATTTGAATTTTTGGACGTTCAAAATTTTGTTCAAAAATTTTGTAAAAATACTGTAAATTCGTATTTTTACATGAGCAATGCAGTGGTGCAAAAATATGTGGGTAGTGCTTTTATAATTTTTGCATTTTTCTTGGGGCTAGGTTAGGGTTGGGGTTTAATCTAGGTTTTTCCTTTTCTCTTTTATTTTTCTTATTTTTCCTTTGGGTGATTCGCATTAGTGCTCCATTAGTGATGTCATTTGGGTTTTGATTGCATGCCTAACCCTAATCGTGACACGGGATGTCACATTTCTCACCTCTCCCTGCATGTGAGAGAATATAAAATGACAGAGGTACAGATGGGAGCGTGGGAGTTTTACCGTCTCGGCTTCCATGGTTCGGAGATCGAGGCGCATTCTCATCCATTGCCGGCGTGTAGTAGTGGGCCCGCGCTGTGTGGTTTCGATTTCCCTCCGGTAGTGGCGGGTCCCGCGCATTTAGTATGGGTTGCGGAGCCGCGGACCCGGAGACAGTGGCGTGAAAACCGGAGCGGAGGAGTTAAGAAATTTTACCGGGGTGGTGGCGACCGTGGGACCCGTGACGGAGCCGAGGGGTCGTGGCTACCCGGTCGCAGCCACCTATTTAAGTCGCCGCCTACCGTGGCCTTTCGCTTCCACGCGCCATCGCTTTCCTTGCCTTCGCCTCTCCAAGCCCAAGCCCTCGTCTTCCTTGCGCAGCCCTCGAGCCCTTCCGCCATGTCGACCTGGACCCGCTCCACGACGACGAGGGCCAATCTCGACCGGTTGGTGGCGTAGGGCTTGCTGCGCGAGCGCGGTCCCGATAGGTGGTGGAGACTCCCAAGCAACGAGTCGCGCCCGGAGCCGCCTCGGGGCTACCTGGTCTCGTTTTTGCACTTCCATGAGCGAGGGTTGGGGACGCCGGGGAATGATTTCTGCGGGCGATGATGTTCCGGAATCATTTGGAGCTTCACCATATGAACCCGAACGGGATCCAGCAGCTGAGCACCTTGTTCCTCTCTCGCGAGGGTTTCTTGGGGATGGCGGCCAACCTCGACTCGTGGAGGTATTACTTCCGCATCAACCTCTATCGAGGCAGAACTCCATGGGCGACGAAGTCCCCGCGCACGTCGGTTGCGCGGGGATCGTGACGAAGAAGGATCGAGGGAGGGACTACATTACGGTGACCACCCCCACATCGAACCAGGGGTGGCACCCGAAGTGGTTCTACCTCCGTCAAGATCCGGCGCACCCGTTCCCGGCCTTCGAGGGTCGGGTCTTCGAGGAAGCTCCGGATGAATGGAAGTGGGGCTGCCCTCGCGCCGGCCGGGCCCAAGTGGACATGATGATCAAGGCGATCCGGCACTGGCCCGGTTCGACGTCGATGCGACAGCTGGTGGTGGGCTCCTACCACAAGCGGAGGTTCGCGCCGCTGATGCGGTGTGACACCTCGTGTCACTATAAGCTTCTCCATCACCGCACCATTGATGAGTTTTCAACACGAAGTTTAAACAAAACGGATCAATAAAGGTCAAAAGTTAAGGCTGGCAAACATATGCATTTCCTCAAGAAAAGTATATGCATATTATATTTTTATTGGATCGGGTATAATGAGAGGAAATTATGAGGAATTTACTGGAATTTTTCAAAAAGGAAAAATGCCCATTTAAGTAAAGATTAAACCAAAAGTCAGCTGTATTATGGAATTTTTTATAAATTTTTCGGAGAAGATTTGGATCTTGGGTCAATAAGCAAAGTTGCTCAGAATGAGATTCTTTACACCCTGGAATTTTGTCATATTTTTCTGCAGCATAGAAATGGAGTTTCAAATTAAATGATAGAGCGAGGGCTTTTCCGCAAAATGGCGAGCTTATCCCAACCGTCTCTCGATCTCTCATGGCTCTCTCTCTCTCTCTCTGCTCGATCTCTCTGCACCGCCCGCCAATGGCAAGGCCGCGTGCTCACGCCCTTGCACGCCACGAGGGCAAACCCGGCTACGCAGCTGCTTCTCCGGCTTTGTTCCTCACCGGAACCGGATAAAGCCGCACCGTGGTCCTCTCGGTTCTCTCTCTCCCTCGTTCCGATTTTTTCCACCGGAGCAAATCACCACCACCCGTCACCATTGCCGCATCGCTGCTCGGCCAGCTCGCTCCACCCCAGCGCGAGACACCACCACTAGTGAGTGTGCCACGCGGTACTAGAACTCCACGAGAAAACCTCATCCCCATCCGTTACCCGAGCTAGAAGAATTTCGAAGTTTTCTTCTCCCACGCCATTAGCGAACAACGTCGACGCCGCAGAGAAATACGCCCTCTCCGGTGAGCCGTTTTTATTGAGTTTTGCTCTCGGTGATGCGCTTCCTTTTGCTGTAAACCTTCCGGAAGCTCTCATCAAGTTTCGTTCGCAGGTTGTCACGAATTCGGCCGTTTTCCCCAAGTCCCACCGCCGCCGTTCTTCACCTCTCCGTCGAGCTCATCCTTCCGGCCATCTCCAAGGTCAATCATCGTCGTGCCGTTGTTGCTCATGATCCGTGGGTTCTCTACACGCTTGTTTCCCCAATTTTAGTCGGCCGAGGCGAGTCCTAGCCATCGCCGAAGCTCCGTTCTTGCCGCATCTCGCCGTCAGCCTGTTTCCCGATGAGGCCCCACCTTGGAGACCCCACCCTCGAGTTCCCCTCGTCGTGGCTCATCTATAAAGGCTTCCCCGGCCGCCCTACCCGCTCGCACGCTGCGCCGGCGAGCCGCCGGTGACGTCCGGCCGTCGGCCGCCATGGCCACAGGCTGGGTCACACCGGCTCGGATCTTGTGTGGCCACGGCCATATCTAATCTCGGACTCCGTAGCCACCCGTGTGGCCGCGTCCCGATTGGTCCAGTTCTTAGATTTTCCATTTTCTCGAAAATAAAATCTAGAAAAATACAATAACCTTGCAAAAATCATATCTTTTGATTCCGAACTCTAAACTGAGTCAATCAAAATTTGTTGGATTCCTTGTTTCATGATCTAGCCTTTGGTAGCATTGAAGATCAGAAATTCTTATTGGTTTTTCCTAGATTTAGCAGGAATTCCAAAACACTAGTTAAATCATATTTTATTTTCTATATGTGATAAAAGTGCAAAATCAACTTTGTTAGTTTTCTTTTGAGGTGTCCTATCCATTAGTATGATCTGATGATCTTGTATATTCATGTGTGCTTGGGAGTATTTAATTTGTGCATGACATGTTTATTTGTTTATGAATAATGTGTGCATCCTTTAAATTAAAAATTTAGAATCCATGTCAATTGGCTCATGTCACACTTTCTGTTATTTAAGTAGGTAGAAGTGCATGCTAAGTTACCATGAAACGTTTTTGCATAAAATCATATGTTTTATTTTTGCATAAAATAATAGGTTCAATTTAAAGTAAAGTTTATATTTCAAGAACCATGTTTGTAACCTAGGTATGATTGTATCATCGACATTTGCATCATCATACCTTTGCATCATCTGCATTTATTGCTATTGACATATCGTTAATTTAGGGAACGACGAAGTGCCGGTCGAGGATCTTCGAAGGAATCAACACAAGAACCGGCACGAGAAGTTGCTAACATTTCCACCGTGGCACAAGGCAAGCCCCGGTGCATCCTCCTAATTTTTAAATGTTTTTCCTTTCAGTATAACACTACTAGATTCTAGGGTGTTTTTGCATTAAGCGTAAGTGATGTTTGAAACCCACCTGCATTGTTTCCCGATATGACCTATGTTAGTGATATACCGGTACAGGTAGTTCGATAGAAAATTGGCTATGCTTACGTCATAAGTTTATTGGTATAAATTGCTTAAGTGTACTAGGAGCATGGAGGCTTCGAGACTTGGAAGTTAATGAATCTGAAAAGATAATTTTGAGACCGAACGAGTCTGTTTGGGAAAGAGCGAAGGCAAGGGCCTGGAGAGGTCTTGTCTCGCAAGGTGGCAGATCGTTCGTGTAAACCACTAAAAGTTGAGACGTGGACGGGCCTTGTAGGTGAAAGGGCAAGTGCATGCGCCTTCACAGGACATGGCTTGCAAGGCTGTAGCCCCGTCTGTCGTCGGTTAAGGACCGTGTCGTTGTTGGCCCCGCTTGAGCAAGTATTGAACAAGTACCGAGTGCATGCTAGTTTTATGGGAACTAGTAAACCTACGTAACCTTAATAGCTTGCAATGGCATAGGTTACCCGAATCCTTGGTCGTAGGATCCGTTGGGGTGGACAGGTTCACGAGGTACTCGTTGGACAGCTGCCCACTCGAGGATTTGGACCCTACAAAGTTGTAGGATGTCATGGTCAACGGTTGATATATGTGTTCTAAATGATGCGTATGTCGTGTACCTCGGGTTTTCCCAGCTGGTGATAAATCGATGCGTATCGCTGTCCCTCGCAGATAATGAGTACCGCTTGTGAACCGAGTCACATCGTAGTAACAACTTGAACTAAGCTTGGGTTATTTATGATTGCTTATGATGATACTTACTTAAGTTTTATAGTATGTATATCTTTCTTGATGCTAATATTGTTGTTACTTTTATGTACAAGTTAATAAATGCTAAAATCATGAAAGTAAGGATCAATGGCTTAGTCATTGTTTTATTATCAAAACCAGCTACACCCTCTAAGCCCTGCATGTCTAGGCGTCGGCCTTAGAGTGCCTTGTTGACGGGTCGGTCTTGCTGAGCTTTAGTTACTCGAGGCTTTGTGCTTTTGTTGTTTTTGTTTCGGGTGATGCATTAGATTACCCTGTTGGTGTTATGCCCTGGGATATGCAGATTCCGGAGGGCTGGCCTTCCCACCGGGAGCTAGTCCGCCACGATAATGTGCTTGGCTACGTGATAATCCGTATGGGCTCGGATTTATCACCTTTTTGCTGTATAATATCGTCGAGACGTATCAACGTTATGTTTGCTTCCGCACCTTTTCTAAACTGGAACTTGTTTAACCGCCGCTGCTTTGAACTTAATAAACTTTGATGTAAATTATGAAGTTATTTCCTCTCGTTGTAATATAAAGTTGGTCGGTTGTTGTATTATCAAGTGTCCGCTTAAACAAGCACCTCGGGAATCACGATCCGTGGGTCGGTCTCGTTGCATGCGGCGCTCGATGTTGATCCACCAGGTGTCGAGCAACGATCGCGTCGTCCGGACAAGGTGAGGGCGGTGCAGGGGCTCGACGACGACACCATCGCGGCTGCGCATCCGCAGCGCGCTGTGGACCGCCGCGCGTGCCCGGCTCTGTCTAGGGTGCCCCTCGGATGAAGCCGCACTCGGAAGCTCTCGATGTGGTAAGTCGACTTCGGCCTTCGGTGCCCCGTTGCTCGTCCGAATTTTTCTACGTTCGTTCGTTCACTCGTCTTCTTGTTCGCGATCCGCCTGGGGCTCGCTTTCTCGGCGTCCTAGGCTGCATCTTCCCGAGGAGGTGGATCGGCGGCCGGCCAATCGCCTTCAAGCCGCGGAGGTGCAGGCCGAGAGGAAGGCGGCCAAGGATCCGGCCGCGCGACTCGAGGTTGGAAAATGTGGCGCGGGACGTCGAGCGTCAAAGGAAGAGCGAGGCGTACGGGCGGCGGGGCGAAAAATAGATACCGCTTCGATCGCCTCGACCCTCGTCCCAACGGACTTCGAGGATGACGACGGAGCCGGCGAGTTCGAGACCGATGGGGAGACCCCGTTTGTCCGCTCCCGCCGAGCCGTCACCTCGGCCCTCGAGTCCCCCGCCCCCTAGGCCTCGACCTTCGCGGCCGGCCCCTCGCGTCGGCCCGTGACCCACGGGGGCGAGTCGAGCTCTAGGGCAGGCGAGGCGTCTCGCGTGGAGGGGACGGGGACCAGCGTGGACCCCTTCTTCGGGTCGGAGGTGGTAGATCTCACGGTAGACCACGGCGTCGATGCGAGGGAGGCGGCGGAGATGATCGCCGAACTAGTCGGAGACGGGACAGACCTCAACCGCATGCCCGCTGCGCACGGAGACTGTGACACCCCGTGTCACAAATTCATAATGTTACTGTGCTAACAGGAGAAGTGCTTGTGCAAAGCAAAAATCATCCGGCTAGTCACATGAAATAATAGGCTAAAGTCCTATTAGGGTTTTTAATATTCCAAAACCCTAGCTATTGAGATCTCAAACATTTTCCAAAGTGGTCACCCCAAATTTTTGCACAACCTGGTAGCACATATCAAGACATGATTTTAGGACATTTCTCTTGAATTTTTGGAGCAGCACAAATCCCTAGAAAAATCCAACTCTAAGCAGAAACAGCACCTGTTCAACAATTTTTGTAAATTTTTGCATTTCGAATTTGAACTTTGGCCTTTAAGGAAAGTTGTTACACATAATCTACCGGACCCACAGAAATTTTGGTTTGCAAAAATGTCAAAAGGGTCAAATTCTATGAGCCATTTACAGAGAAGGACCGCAGTGGCAAAGTCGTAATTAGAAGGAACCTTCGAGCAACAGGGCAAGCACGGGAGCTCGGGGCCACCGCCGGAGAGTGCTCCGGCGTTCGTGCCCATCCCGGCCGGTCGAGACGCCGCCCGCCTGCACAGCGCCGCCCCACGCGTCCACGATCGCCATGGTTGCGTTGTTCTCACGCGGGATTGTGCACCGTCCATGGCCGCCATAAAAATCGCTTCCCTGGCCGCCGCCGCCCGAGCACCACCCCGCCGCCCCATCTCCTTAGGCCAGCTCCCCACTCTCTCAGCACGTCACGAGCATCGCCCTAACCCTAGCAAGCTCTCCGGAGCACGAGCCCCCCAACCCCGCCGAGGTTCGAGCGTAATCCCGGTTTCCCCACCAATCCCGCCGGCCGCCATTGTTGGCCGCATTCCCTCTCCGGTGAGCTAGCTTTCGATTCCTCTCGCTAGTAGCACCCTTTGGTTCCAATCTACCTCGTGTAAGCTTGGTTCGGTGTTTGACGCAGCAGCTCGCCGGGAACGCCGTCAAGCCGTCGCGCCGCACCGCAGACCACCGCCACCTCACCGTCGACACACCACCACGGTCGAGCCTCCTGGGCTTTGGGGTCTCGCGGCGCATGCGCGGGGGCTCACTGGTGCTTACCGATCCACGCGCCCCTCCTCTCTCGCCTCCACTCACCGCCGGCGGCCTCGCCACGCGCCCGCGCACGGCGCACGCCGCGCACGCCACGGCTGCCCTGGCCGCGCTCCAGCACTTAGAAATTTTTTCGAACGCGCTGGCCGAACCCAAAACCGTGAACGTTAAAGATTTTAGAAAAATCGTAACTCGAGTTATACGCCACGGATTTGAATGATTCAAAGCGCCTTAGAAAGGTTGTAACATGTACTACAACGTGGTGAACATGAACACCTATGGTTATATAGTAAAAATTAATTTTTGAGTGAGATGAAAATGCTATCGTGACCAAACGCATAAACAAGATTGCATTTTAAAAATGATATAACTTCTGGACCCCAGATCCAAACTACATGAGCAAGGGCTCTTTAGAAAGTATATAACTTGTACTTTAACATGGTAACATAAGCCCAGTACTTCATGTGTAGAAAAATAAAGATTTAAGCACTCTAAGATGCTAATCCGTTATACCTGCGTGACAACTTGCCGTTTTTGAAATTCAATAACTTTTTGAATACAACTCCAATTGAAACAGCCTTAAGCTCGTTGTAAACCTTGAGTTGTGTACTTTACGTTAACCAACATGAATCACCTAAGTTCTATAGCAAAATATTAAGATTTGGACACCTTAAGAGGGCTTCACAGCCAGCCTGGCAGTCCAGACTTAGCTACACAATTAGCTGAGAATTTGGCTAAACTCAAACTACCTTTTTGCTTTCTGTTATAGCTAGATGATTTTTCACACTTACATGGCACAATTAAACATGTCATAATAATGTCTATCTTTTTGGGCAAGAACGGTCATATATGACGTAGATTAATCGTAGCAAACCACATGAAATGATGAGTACTTATGTGCACGATGTTTAACGAAGTGATAAAACTTCATCCTAAGAAATAAGCATCAACCTCTAGCACACTAAGTAACAAGGAAGTATACCATATCTTCTTGATCTTCGAAAACCAGCATATACGTTTATACTAATTGATGGACAATTTACCTAATTAGAAGGTTGTCCCCATGAAACAAACCGCACTTACCACCATCATGACCATATCATCACCACTCAAGAACGTGTTTAATTCATGCAAACGTGTCATTACATTATCTTATTGAGAAAGTTCCATGAACTATAACAATCCGAATTCATCCATTACTCATACACTTCATATGCACTCATATAGGAATCCCGACCGGAGCTGAAGATCAAGGAGGGCACCCAATTGAAGTGAGAGAGTTCGAGTGTGTCGACTACGAGCCGAACCAAGGCAAGCCCCGGAGCATAACCTCTGTTTTAAAAGTTCTCTTTATTTTTCACATACGTCTATGATGTATTGTGCATTTACGTTTAGGAGTTGCTCGGAACCCTAGTTGCACTAGATCCTTGTATCCTGTGGTTTTGGTTAAGTATAATCCTGGTCGCTAGTGCTATGCTTAATAATGTCATCGGTAGCAACACCGAGTGATTTGGAGATCACCCGGTCTAGGGATTAAATTTGTTACCTCTCACATGATATTTATGAAATTGAGACCGTACGGGGAAATGCATGTGTAGGATGCGGTGGCAGGGTTCGCCTATGTTCGCCATAGCCCCGTGCGTGTCGGTTGAGAACCGTGTGACTCCGCGAGCAAGTATTGAGTTGTGTACCAAATGCATACCTTCGTATGGGAGTTGGTAAACCGATGTAACTTGAGAGTCGTAGTGTTGGACGGTCTCTCCACCCTTTGTGCAAAGTGTTGGTCACGGTGGATGCACGGGTTTGTGAGTAGACGGAGGGTGTGTTATTACCCTTGGACCCGACGCTACCGTGGTTGCATGTGGAATGCACACTCGGAGGGTGGACCCGGCTCATATCTATGGTGATCTTGTGAAAGGTGGCCATACGTGTTCTTAAATGATGCGTATGTCGTGCATTTGGGTTTCCCCTGCAGGGTGTAAATCGATATATATCGCCGTCCCTCGCGGTGATGAGTACCACTTGTCTCGAGCAGATTGCATCGTAGTAACAAAGTGAATATGATGATTAAACTTGCTGATTTGAAGAATTACTTCATGTATTGCAACCATGTTTTGTTAGAAATGCTCACTAAATTTATACTCATGTTTCCAACCCTCTTAACTTGGCTAAAATATGAGTTAGACAATTGCTTTAATTGCTGTTTTTGCAAGTTCCCACAAGCCAGGTCAAGCCCCCTGCATGTTAGGGTGGGTTCTTAGAACCATTTTTGACGGGTAAGCCTTGCGGAGTATATTAGATACTCGGGGTTTGTGTTGCAACTGTTTTCAGGGTTCCCGCAGCCCGACTATTGTGATTGCTGCGGGAAGTATGTGTGTCAAAGCGAGGAACCTCGGGAGTGGACCGTGGAGTGGGTTCCCGCTTCACCGACTCAAGAGTGAGGCCATGCCATATGGGCTGGCGTGGTTCTCCTAAGTTAAGTTATATATATGTACCGTCGAGACATTTACGCTTCCGCAAAGACATTATCAAGTATTGTAAAATCACTTCACCGATGTATTGTAAATCTGAAACTTGAACAATGGCTTGTGATACTTAAGAAGTTAGGTATGAAACTTGTCACTCAAGTATGGTTCTCCATGTAATAAACTGCTGAATGTATTCCCGAGGTATGTGCAACGAACGTTCGCTTCGTCGAATGTCTCCCGATACGATCCTGTGCGACAATCCCTCTCGCCTCGCGAGGTAGGGGTGTCACAGCTGGTATCGAGCCGTGTCGGGATATGCCGTACACTACGGGTCCTACTAAAAATCACCAACACGTTTATACGGTGAGGAACGACATAGAAAGCTCAAGTAAGGTCTACAGTAGCAATAGATGTGGCAAACTAACCCTGGGTTATGCTTGTTTAAATTTTTGCAACTACGGCCCGGCCCAGGTATGTTTGCAATTTAAATTAGCGCTCCGTGCCCGCGGAAGTAATAATACGGGACAATGTTGGCTCGTGGCAATCCACGGGGCGGTTCTTTCTATGAACCGTTACTATGAGAAAGACGATGATGAGGAAGATGAGGAGCTTGTGGAACCTTTGTTTCATAGTTTCTTTTGAATTTGATGTAATGTTTCTGAAATGGTCTCTTGCAGGTACGCTAACCACGGACCTTAGATCGTGTAGTTCCCGTGATGAGATCGTGTGTGTGTTGCCACAACAGCGAGTGGTCGGCTATATATAGTCCGATCAGGTATTTTATTTTGGAAAGGACGTAGGTTAACGGCATTTCATGTCATCATTCATGCCATGCATCCCAAATTGCATAAGATAATCGATTAAGAATGCAAAAACGCGGTCTCAAACAACTCACCAAAGTTCTCAACACAATTCATGCACGATATCCAAAAATCGGGCAGAAAACCCCACCCGATTGAGAACTAGACCCCAACCGATTACCGATTCACGAAAACGGCCACAACTCTTGAATCGTTCACTCAAACGAAACGGTTAAAAACAATCCGGAAAGCTCATAAAACGTGCCATCACCCTGGCACGATGAACCTAGTAGAAGGAAAGTGGAATAATACTAAAAATGACTTACCCGAAAATCTGGCAAAAGGTTGCCAGGTTTCGCCGAGTCGCCGGATTGGCAGATTCGGGTGCCTCACAAAAATCGCGATAACTTTTGAAGTACTGATCCAAATAAAACGATCTACCCCATTCTGGAAAGCTAGTGTTATGCCCCACATTTCATCTAACATCAGGTCAGCAAGGAAAATTTGTTAAGCCGGTCAAATAAGCAAAAACAGAGAGCTAATTCTGAGTTTCTGCTGTTTCCAGAAAACCTGGCAGAAAATCCGTCGAGCCGGAAATCGCCATATCTTTTGATCCGCTTAAGATTTTTCCGCGTTCTAGGATGCGTTGGAAAGCTTAGGAAATACTCTAGCATCTAGTTATAAATTTTGGTAAATTTTACTGTACAAACAGAGACGAAATTGGGGAAAACAGAGAGGGTTCAGAACCGGTTACGTTGTTAAGGATGTCAGTTTCTTTCTGTTTCTTTCAGCATGTTAATTAAGCTTTCATTTACCCAAATTATTGATAATAATGCTGCTTAAAATGTATCCCTAACCATGATCTATAGATGGATGCAAGACAACTCATGACTGAAAGGAATCAGCTGAGATCTGAGGTGGAAGACCTCACTGATCGCCTCACCGATGTCACAGACGACTACTACTCGGCAAAAGAAGAGAACAAGCAGCTGACCGCCCGTATCACCGAGCTGGAGCAGGAGAACGCTGCCCTGACTGCACGTATCAAGGAAGTGCAGGATGACCTCATCTTCAGCGACAACCTACGTGTCGTCGCAGATAGGGCAAAAGAAAGAGCTGAGCAGGAAAAGGCAGAACATGAGCAGATGGCTACGTTCTGTGATGAGGAACGGATTGAGGCATTAAATGAGCTGAATGCAGCTAAGACATCTATTACTCAGAAGGATGAGACTATCTACTCCCAGCAGGCCACCATGCAATTCCTGCATGGACAGCTTCAGAACCGCACAGACCAACATGGACCAGCTGTTCACGGAGATAGGGAATCTCCAGCACCAGTTGGCAGCGTTACAGCAGCATCACCAGGTGTTGCTGGCAGCCCACTGGAACCTGTTGCAGCCACCACCGCCGGAGGACAATGGTGACGACGCTGCTAGCGATGCTTCCGATGTGAACAACCCGGAAGACACCGACAGCGATGCTTAGACTACTAGCTAAGTGTTAAAGAAGAAACTTGTAAAATTAATGGTAGTGTACTAAAGAACAAGAACTAGTGGCTTGTACGTACGTAAGGACGTAGTGGTCGCTGTGTTTTGGGTAGGTTGACAGCATAGGAGGGATGGATGACTAGCTAGGCCGGAAAATCCTGGACGTATAACCCCGCGCTAAGAAGTGTTAATATCGCGCGCTTTTGTGTACAAATGGGTTTCGCCTCGAGATATATATATATGAACCACTAAGCTTATGTTAATGAATATATGTCTCGTCCTTAAAAATTTCAGCATCATAAGAAAATTATACCAAGTTTGAATGGTCTGAATTCATGAGTAAAAATTTTCTAGTGTTACTAATTTCGGCTCATGGAAATTAATCTCCCAGGTTAGGCAATCTGAAAATTTCATACCGAAACTTTTACTCCATCCAATTTCAGCATCCGATGAAATTTTCCTCCTATGGGTTGCATTCTAAAATTCCTGTTCATATCATGTCCCTCAATTACTATCATTGTCTATAGCTCCATAACGCTGAGACTAATGGTGTAATTAAATTTGTGTGGCAGATGGTGAACACTCGTCGCACGGTGGATAATTCGGGAGAGGGTGCTTCGTCGCAGCCACCTCCTCCACCACCGTTGACTGCTGTGGAGCAACTTGTTCATAATCAGAACGAGATGTTTCGGCTGTTCCTGGCAAGCCGAACAACAATGCCCAGGCAGCAGCTCCTCCACCGCAGCCCCGTCCCACCTCTTATGGGGATTTCTGGGCGACTCAACCGCCATCCTTCTCCGAAGCCAAGGACCCCCTGGAAGCAGATAATTTTCTGCGTATCGTGGAGTCCAAGTTTGCTCTTCCGAATTGCACCGAGCACCAGAAGACTCTGTTTGCAGCACAGCAGCTCCGTGGGTCGGCTAGTGCGTGGTGGGCAAACTACACCGCTGCACTCCCCGCGGATCACCAGGTGCTATGGCCGGAATTCTCGGCAGCCTTCCGTGCACACCACATTCCCGACGGTGTCATGAGAAGGAAGCTTCAGGAATTTGTTGATCTGAAACAAGGCTCCAGCACTGTGCAAGAGTATGCTCGGAAATTCAACTATCTTGCCCAGTATGCTTCCTACCATGCTGACACGGATGCCAAGAAGCGTGAGTGCTTTCGGAAGGGTCTAAATCCGAAATTGCAAGACCGCCTCGCTCTCTTGAATGGCACATTCAATGAATTGGTTAGTGCAGCCATTGTGCAAGAGGACGCCATTCGTGTCAATCGGGATGACAAGAAGAGGAAGCGCACCGCGGGAAGTTCATCCGGTGCGCCACCTCACAAGTTCAAGCTTGCAGTGACCAGCCCCACTGGTCAGAAATTCCGTGTCCCGGTGCCTCCCATGGGTGGGCAACGCACTACTTTCCAGCAGCCTTATCGTGCGCCCCACCACTCCTATCAGCACCGTGGTCACCAGCACACCCCGCAGCAGCATAACCAAGGTGCCAGGCCATCCCCGCAGCAGCCATGCTTCAACTGCGGCGGCATTGGTCACTTCATCGGAGAATGCCCACATCCTCGCCGCAGCAATGGCAACAACGGTGGGAATAATCAGCAGCAGCACCACCGTGGCAATAATGGCAACAATAATAACCGCGGCAACAACAACAACAATCACAACAAAACCCCCACCAAGACCGGCCGTGTAAACTTTACTACGGTCGGAGATGCGCAAGCCGGAGAACCGGTCCTCTCGGGTATGTTTTCCATTTCAGAACATCCCGTCTTCATTCTTTTCGATTCCGGCGCCACGCATGATTTTATTAGTCAAGCATGTGTGGATAGACTGCATCTATCATCCACCATTTTGCAAACTCCATACACTATCACATCTCCCGGTGGCCTCATTCACACAAACCGTGAAACAAGAAACGTTCCCCTGGAACTTGCCGGAAATACCTACCTCTCGCCACTAATCATTCTAAATGGGCAAGGCATAGATGTGATATTAGGAATGAAATGGATGAAGCGACATAGAGCTGTCTTACACATAGCTACCCGAGAAGTACATTTAAATTCACCCCTATACGGCCCGATTATCCTATCATTGCCGTACCCAAAAATTTCTAGGAACCAAATTCAGCACCTAGAAGGAAGGAAACTAGAAGACATACCAGTAGTATGTGAGTTTCCCGATGTGTTCCCAAATGATTTGCCAGGAATGCCACCTGATCGGGAAGTAGAATTTAAAATTGAACTTCAACCCGGAACCGCACCGATATCTAGACGACCATATAAAATGGCTCCCAACGAGTTAGCTGAACTTAAGGAGCAACTCAACGAACTTCTAGACAAGGGGTACATACGCCCAAGTGCTTCGCCTTGGGGCTGCCCCGCTCTTTTTGTGAAGAAGAAAGATAAATCACTAAGGTTATGTGTTGATTATCGACCCCTCAATGCGGTAACCATCAAGAATAAATACCCTCTTCCTCGCATTGATATGTTATTTGATCAACTAGTCGGTGCAAAAGTATTCTCAAAAGTCGATCTTCGCTCCGGCTACCACCAAATTAAAATTCGGCCGGAGGACATTCCTAAAACCGCTTTCTCTACGAGATATGGACTTTTTGAATATCTCGTAATGTCTTTTGGATCGACTAATGCACCGGCTCATTTCATGTACCTCATGAACTCGGTATTTATGCCGGAGTTGGACAAGTTCGTGGTGGTATTCATTGATGATATCCTCATTTATTCCAAGTCGGAGGAAGAACATGCTCGAACACCTCCGCATTGTGCTTCAACGACTAAGAGATCATCAACTTTATGCAAAATTCAGCAAGTGTGAATTTTGGTTGGATCGAGTTCCATTCTTGGGTCATATCATTTCAGCTGAGGGAATTTCTGTCGATCCAAGTAAAGTTGCTAACGTGCTAAATTGGAAGACTCCCAAAACCGTCAAGCACATCCGTAGTTTTCTCGGACTTGCGGGATATTATCGGAAATTCATTCCAAATTTTTCTATCATCTCCAAGCCAATGACAAAATTGTTGGAGAAAGACTCTACCTTCAAGTGGAGCCCGGAGTGCGAAAATGCTTTCCGATCCTTGAAGAAGCATTTAACCACCGCTCCCGTTCTAGCTCAACCCGACATCAACAAGCCGTTTGACGTGTATTGTGATGCGTCCGGCATAGGATTGGGTTGTGTTCTCATGCAAGAAGGCCGAGTTATTGCCTATGCCTCCCGTCAACTCCGTAAACATGAGAAGCACTATCCTACTCATGATCTTGAATTGGCATCGGTCGTTCTTGCTCTCAAAACTTGGAGACATTATCTCTTGGGAAATCTGGTGCATCTCTATACCGATCATAAAAGCCTCAAATATATTTTCACGCAGCAAGAATTAAATATGAGACAACGAAGGTGGCTAGAATTGATAAAAGATTATGAATTGGAAATTCATTACCACCCCGGAAAGGCTAATGTGGTTGCCGATGCATTAAGCCGTAAACACCAATGCAACCAAGTTGAAATTTGCTCTATGGAAAACTGCAGCAAATCTGAAAATGAGAGAAATCCTTGTCGTCATATCATTCCCTATGGTGCATTGCATAATTTGGCTCTTGTTCCTACTCTCCGAGAAGAAATCATTGCTGCCCAGAAAACGGATGAAGGTATGGAACACATCCGACGAAGTTGGGTACCGAAAAGGCTAAGTGTTTCCGTCAAGATGAGGAAGGAGTTCTGTGGTTTAATAACCGTCTCGTTGTTCCTAAGAATATGGAACTACGGAAGAAAATTCTTGACGAAGCCCATCTCTCTAAATACTCCATACACCCCGGTAGTAACAAAATGTACCGTGGGCTAAGAGAAAAATTTTGGTGGACTCGCATGAAGCGAGAAGTGGCTCGTTACGTTGCCGAGTGCGACACTTGCCAACGAGTCAAGGCTGATCATCTAAAGAAAGCCGGACTATTGCACCCATTGAAAATTCCCGCTTGGAAATGGGAAGACATAGCCATGGATTTTGTTGTTGGGTTACCTCCCACCTCCAAGAAACATGATTCCATATGGGTAATCGTCGATAGATCGACGAAATCAGCACACTTTATTCCGGTACACACCACCTACGGTGCTAAGAAGTATGCTGAATTGTATATTGCCCGTGTGCTATGTTTACATGGTGTGCCAAAGACCATCATTTCAGATCGCGGTCCGCAATTTGTTTCTCGATTTTGGGAACAATTGCATGCTAGTCTTGGTACTACCCTAATCCGGAGTTCTCGCATATCATCCTCAAACAGATGGACAATCGGAAAGGTTGATTCAATATTTGGAGGATATGTTGAGAGCTTGTGCTTTGACGCAAAAGGGAAATTGGGATGATCGGTTACCATTCATTGAATTTTCCTATAACAACAGCTATCAAGAAAGCTCCGGAGTCACCCCTTTTGAGGCGTTATACGGACATTCTTGCCGTACGCCGTTAAACTGGTCCGAGTCGGGCGAAAGAATAATATTTGGTCCGGATATTGTTGAGCAGGCCGAGGAAAAAGTGAGGGAGATACAAGCTAATATGAAAGCTGCTCAATCCCGCCAAATAAGTTATGCAAACAAAAGGAGACGCCCGCTGGAATTCGAGGTAAACGATCATGTTTATCTTCGTGTCTCTCCAAACAAAGGTGTGTCACGTTTCGGTATAAAAGGAAAACTTGCTCCCCGCTACATTGGACCATTCCCAATTGCGGAGAAGTTTAGCCCCGTGGCATACCGGTTGCGATTGCCGACAAATTTGGAACGTGTGCATAATGTGTTCCATGTGTCGCAACTCAAGAAGTGTCTAAAACCACCCATCGATGTGGTCATCTCCGACACCGAGCAATTGCAAGATGATCTATCTTATCCGGAAACTCCCGTCCGGATCCTCGATAAAAAGGATCGTGTTACTCGTAACCGCACTATCACCTTCTATAAAGTGCAATGGAGTAATCACACTGAGGATGAAGCTACTTGGGAACAGGAGGAATTCCTGGATAATCATTTCCCCGAGTTCATGGCTTCACAATCGAGGTAACGATGCACCTCCCGTTGACCATTTTTTTTTTTTTATTAACCGTAATCTCGGGACGAGATTTCTTTAAGGGTGGAGGGCTGTGACACCCCGTGTCACAAATTCATAATGTTACTGTGCTAACAGGAGAAGTGCTTGTGCAAAGCAAAAATCATCCGGCTAGTCACATGAAATAATAGGCTAAAGTCCTATTAGGGTTTTTAATATTCCAAAACCCTAGCTATTGAGATCTCAAACATTTTCCAAAGTGGTCACCCCAAATTTTTGCACAACCTGGTAGCACATATCAAGACATGATTTTAGGACATTTCTCTTGAATTTTTGGAGCAGCACAAATCCCTAGAAAAATCCAACTCTAAGCAGAAACAGCACCTGTTCAACAATTTTTGTAAATTTTTGCATTTCGAATTTGAACTTTGGCCTTTAAGGAAAGTTGTTACACATAATCTACCGGACCCACAGAAATTTTGGTTTGCAAAAATGTCAAAAGGGTCAAATTCTATGAGCCATTTACAGAGAAGGACCGCAGTGGCAAAGTCGTAATTAGAAGGAACCTTCGGGCAACAGGGCAAGCACGGGAGCTCGGGGCCACCGCCGGAGAGTGCTCCGGCGTTCGTGCCCATCCCGGCCGGTCGAGACGCCGCCCGCCTGCACAGCGCCGCCCCACGCGTCCACGATCGCCATGGTTGCGTTGTTCTCACGCGGGATTGTGCACCGTCCATGGCCGCCATAAAAATCGCTTCCCCGGCCGCCGCCGCCCGAGCACCACCCCGCCGCCCCATCTCCTTAGGCCAGCTCCCCACTCTCTCAGCACGTCACGAGCATCGCCCTAACCCTAGCAAGCTCTGCGGAGCACGAGCCCCCCAACCCCGCCGAGGTTCGAGCGTAATCCCCGGTTTCCCCACCAATCCCGCCGGCCGCCATTGTTGGCCGCATTCCCTCTCCGGTGAGCTAGCTTTCGATTCCTCTCGCTAGTAGCACCCTTTGGTTCCAATCTACCTCGTGTAAGCTTGGTTCGGTGTTTGACGCAGCAGCTCGCCGGGAACGCCGTCAAGCCGTCGCGCCGCACCGCAGCCACCGCCACCTCACCGTCGACACACCACCACGGTGAGCCTCCTGGGCTTTGGGGTCTCGCGGCGCATGCGCGGGGCTCACTGGTGCTTACCGATCCACGCGCCCCTCCTCTCTCGCCTCCACTCACCGCCGGCGGCCTCGCCACGCGCCCGCGCACGGCACACGCCGCGCACGCCACGGCTGCCCTCGGCCGCGCTCCAGCACTTAGAAATTTTTTCGAACGCGCTGGCCGAACCCAAAACCGTGAACGTTAAAGATTTTAGAAAAATCGTAACTCGAGTTATACGCCACGGATTTGAATGATTCAAAGCGCCTTAGAAAGGTTGTAACATGTACTACAACGTGGTGAACATGAACACCTATGGTTATATAGTAAAAATTAATTTTTGAGTGAGATGAAAATGCTATCGTGACCAAACGCATAAACAAGATTGCATTTTAAAAATGATATAACTTCTGGACCCCAGATCCAAACTACATGAGCAAGGGCTCTTTAGAAAGTATATAACTTGTACTTTAACATGGTAACATAAGCCCAGTACTTCATGTGTAGAAAAATAAAGATTTAAGCACTCTAAGATGCTAATCCGTTATACCTGCGTGACAACTTGCCGTTTTTGAAATTCAATAACTTTTTGAATACAACTCCAATTGAAACAGCCTTAAGCTCGTTGTAAACCTTGAGTTGTGTACTTTACGTTAACCAACATGAATCACCTAAGTTCTATAGCAAAATATTAAGATTTGGACACCTTAAGAGGGCTTCACAGCCAGCCTGGCAGTCCAGACTTAGCTACACAATTAGCTGAGAATTTGGCTAAACTCAAACTACCTTTTTGCTTTCTGTTATAGCTAGATAATTTTTCACACTTACATGGCACAATTAAACATGTCATAATAATGTCTATCTTTTTGGGCAAGAACGGTCATATATGACGTAGATTAATCGTAGCAAACCACATGAAATGATGAGTACTTATGTGCACGATGTTTAACGAAGTGATAAAACTTCATCCTAAGAAATAAGCATCAACCTCTAGCACACTAAGTAACAAGGAAGTATACCATATCTTCTTGATCTTCGAAAACCAGCATATACGTTTATACTAATTGATGGACAATTTACCTAATTAGAAGGTTGTCCCCATGAAACAAACCGCACTTACCACCATCATGACCTATCATCACCACTCAAGAACGTGTTAATTCATGCAAACGTGTCATTACATTATCTTATTGAGAAAGTTCCATGAACTATAACAGTCCGAATTCATCCATTACTCATACACTTCATATGCACTCATATAGGAATCCCGACCGGAGCTGAAGATCAAGGAGGGCACCCAATTGAAGTGAGAGAGTTCGAGTGTGTCGACTACGAGCCGAACCAAGGCAAGCCCCGGAGCATAACCTCTGTTTTAAAAGTTCTCTTATTTTTCACATACGTCTATGATGTATTGTGCATTTACGTTTAGGAGTTGCTCGGAACCCTAGTTGCACTAGATCCTTGTATCCTGTGGTTTTGGTTAAGTATAATCCTGGTCGCTAGTGCTATGCTTAATAATGTCATCGGTAGCAACACCGAGTGATTTGGAGATCACCCGGTCTAGGGATTAAATTTGTTACCTCTCACATGATATTTATGAAATTGAGACCGTACGGGAAATGCATGTGTAGGATGCGGTGGCGGGGTTCACCTATGTTCGCCATAGCCCCGTGCGTGTCGGTTGAGGACCGTGTGACTCCGCGAGCGAGTATTGAGTTGTGTACCAAATGCATACCTTCGTATGGGAGTTGGTAAACCGATGTAACTTGAGAGTCGTAGTGTTGGACGGTCTCTCCACCCTTTGTGCAAAGTGTTGGTCACGGTGGATGCACGGGTTTGTGAGTAGACGGAGGGTGTGTTATTACCCTTGGACCCGACGCTACCGTGGTTGCATGTGGAATGCACACTCGGAGGGTGGACCCGGCTCATATCTATGGTGATCTTGTGAAAGGTGGCCATACGTGTTCTTAAATGATGCGTATGTCGTGCATTTGGGTTTCCCCTGCGGGGTGTAAATCGATATATATCGCCGTCCCTCGCGGTGATGAGTACCACTTGTCTCGAGCAGATTGCATCGTAGTAACAAAGTGAATATGATGATTAAACTTGCTGATTTGAAGAATTACTTCATGTATTGCAACCATGTTTTGTTAGAAATGCTCACTAAATTTATACTCATGTTTCCAACCCTCTTAACTTGGCTAAAATATGAGTTAGACAATTGCTTTAATTGCTGTTTTTGCAAGTTCCCACAAGCCAGGTCAAGCCCCCTGCATGTTAGGGTGGGTTCTTAGAACCATTTTTGACGGGTAAGCCTTGCGGAGTATATTAGATACTCGGGGTTTGTGTTGCAACTGTTTTCGGGGTTCCCGCAGCCCGACTATTGTGATTGCTGCGGGAAGTATGTGTGTCAAAGCGAGGAACCTCGGGAGTGGACCGTGGAGTGGGTTCCCGCTTCACCGACTCAAGAGTGAGGCCATGCCATATGGGCTGGCGTGGTTCTCCTAAGTTAAGTTATATATATGTACCGTCGAGACATTTCCGCTTCCGCAAAGACATTATCAAGTATTGTAAAATCACTTCACCGATGTATTGTAAATCTGAAACTTGAACAATGGCTTGTGATACTTAAGAAGTTAGGTATGAAACTTGTCACTCAAGTATGGTTCTCCATGTAATAAACTGCTGAATGTATTCCCGAGGTATGTGCAACGAACGTTCGCTTCGTCGAATGTCTCCCGATACGATCCTGTGCGACAATCCCTCTCGCCTCGCGAGGTAGGGGTGTCACGGAGACGGCATGGCGGATGGCGTAGATCCGGGAGGTATTCCCTCCGTCATATCCGCGGACGTGGTGCCCACGCAAGGTTCCGGCGCTCGTGCGCTGTGATCCCAAGAGTCCGGCGGGACCGTCCCGGAGCCGGCGAGGGTGGTGCGGAAGATCAACATGCGGACGTGCATGTCGATGTCTTTAAACCTGCCTCGGCCGGCGAGCCGGCTCGCGACACGCGGACGCGCGTGTCGATGTTCCCGAATCTGCCGCGCCCGGTGGGGAAGCGCTACGGGGCCCTCGCTCGGCGTCGAGGTCCCTGCGGAACCCGTCGAGGAGGCAGCGTGGGCGGTGGTTGACCCGGCGGTGGCTGCCGGGAAGCTTGTTCGCGAGGGCGAATCCGGCGATGGCGGACCCGCGCCCAAGCAAACGATGCTGCCGAGGAGGAGGGCTTCGGCCACGACCCTTCGCAAGTCGTTGACCTCCTCGGCGGCGCAGGCCGCGAAGGCAAGAAGGACGGACGTCGAGGTGGCGGTCACGGCGGCCACGGGGACGGGAGGGATGACGGCGGAGTCTAGCTGCGCTTCGGAGCAGCCTCCGGACCGCAGGCCGTCAAACTTCGTGGTCGGGCTCGCGCCCGCGGTCCGAGGGTTCCTGTCCCGACTCGAGTCGGAGGCGGGCGAGCCATCTGCGGGCGGGCGGCCAAGCTCGTGCCGGCTTGGAGGGCGCGCTAGCCCGGGAGGAAACTCTCCGGGCGGCGAAGTAGGCGGCGGAGGCGTGTCGCGCAAAGGAAGCGGCCCCGGCAGCCTTGGCCAAGGCCGAAGAAGCCGCCTCGGCGGTGGAGAAGGTCAAGGAGGCGCTCCAAGCGGAGCGAGAGCCGAGGCGAAAGCCGAGGCCGCGGCGGAGGTCTCCCACCGGACCGCGTCCGGCTACCTCCGGGAGCTCCAGGAGCAGCGGGCCGAGAAGGAGGGTAAGTGCTCGAAGCTTTTCCTTTTTGATCTTAGGAAAATCCCTTAATCGTTTCCTTGACTTCTCAAGCTCGGGTTTCTTACGTTAAGCTCTTCTTGATAATGTAGGGCTGGAGCAAAGGTTGGTCACGGCGGAAGCGTCGCAGAGGGACCTCGACGCCGCCCTGGGCTGCGCGTTCGTCGACGTTAAGGTCGAGCGGAGCGTCGGGACCGCCCTGCCGGAGCGGATCGACGCGGTAGTTCGAGGAGCTAGGCGCTCCGCTGTGCGCGCGACCTTCATGGTGCCGGCGTCCCACTACGAAGATCTCGACTTCGGGGCCGTCAGCACGGGACTTGTTCCTGGCTTCGCCGGCGCCGAGTTGGAGCCGCCGAAGGCCGAAATCCGCGCACACGCCAACTCTCTTGCTGCAAAGCTCGGGGAGGAGCCCCTCCCCAAGATGTAGAGGAACTATGGGATTAGTTTTCGTTTTTTGTTTTGTTAAGAACAATGGGGCGTTATTCCTCCGTGTGTAAATAACTTTAAGTTTTTAACTCGTTTTGCGCTCGACCCTTCGAGGTCTTGCTCTTTATCAAGTAATTTTAAGTTCGACTTGATTACGTCTCGGCCTTTCCATTTGTCCCGTTGATTTGCAAAGTTAGAACCTACGGGCCTCGTTAGACTTAGTCGTTTTTGGTGAGCGTCCGCTAGGGCCGCTGGGCGCTCGAGCTTCGCCTTCCGACCAATCTTTGACTCGTGAGTCCCTTTACCCGCGGCCTACTTTGTTTATCAACGAGATTCGAATCCAAGGCCAAGTAAAACTTTAGCAGATTTTGTTCGCGAAACAGAGCTAAGTGCAGCGATTTTTGTTTTTGAAAAATCGTGGTTTCGTCTGCCTTCCAGCCCCGAGTGAGGCTCGACCTCGCAGCGGAGGTCGAGGGTCACCGTACTTAGCGGGCGATCGTTAAGGAGCAAAGGAACAAATGCGAGTTCAACGGTAGAATTTACGTAATCGCGCGATGTTCCGGGCGTTAGTCAACTCTCGTCCTTCCACCGTCTTAAGCTTGTAGGAGCCGGGCCCGATGACGCGTGCGACGATGTAAGGTTCTTCCCAAGGTGGGGACAGTTTGTGGCGATCCTTGTTGCTTTGCACTCGCATAGCACCATGTCCCCGACGTTGAAGCCTCGACTCTTGACGTTGCGATCGTGGTATCGTCGAAATGCTTGTTGATACTTGGTAGAACGCAGGAGCGCGGTGTCGTGTGCTTCGTCGAGCTGGTCTGCGGTGTCCTCGAGCGCCGTTTGGTTTCCCTGTTCGTCGAAGGCACGGACCCTAGGAGCACCATAGTCAAGGTCGGTCGGAAGTATCGCTTCCGAGCCATAGACCATGAAAAATGGCGTGTAGCCGGTTGCTCGACTTGGAGTTGTTCGTAGACTCCGGAGGACGGCCGGTAGCTCGGCTGCCCATCGACCGTCGAAGCATTTCGGACGATCATAAATACGTGGCTTGAGCCCCTGCAGGATCATGCCATCGGCCCGCTCGACCTGCTCGTTGGTCTCGGGGTGAGCCACCGCCGCCCGATCCACTCGAGTGTGGTAGTCGTCACATAACGTGAGGAATTTTTTCCCCGTGAACCGTGTGCCATTGTCCGTGATTATCGAGATGGGAACGCCAAATGGATGAACAATGTCGAGGAAGAACTCGACCGCCTCTTCGGACCGGATCTTGCCGATGGCTCGAGCTTCGACCCACTTCATGAACTTGTCGACCGCGATAAGAAAGTGGGTGAAGCCCCCGGTGCCTATTTCAAAGGCCCAACCATGTCCGGACCCCGGCACCGCGAAGGGCCACGTGATGGGCATGGTTTGGTGGGCTTGAGCGGGTTGATACGTTTGTCGAGCGTAGTACCGGCAACCCTTGCATGTGTGGACGACACGTGTTGCATCTACCACGGCGGTCGTCTAGTAGAAGCCTTGTCGAAAGGCGTTACCCACGAGGGTCCGTGGCGCGGCGTGGTGGCCGCAGACACCCGCGTGGATATCGTTGAGGAGTTTTACGCCTTCCTCGATCCGGATGCAGCGTTGCAAGATCTTCGACGCGCTACATTTGTAAAGCTCGCCCTGGACCAAGACGAAGGACTTATAGTGCCTATGGAGACGTCTCGCCTCGCTCCGGTCGGTCGGGAGCTTGCCATGGAGGAGGTACTCGATGTACGACACCCTCCGGCCGGACGGTTGTACCTCGCCGGTCGTCGGCGTGTCAATTTCCATGATCTCTCCGCCCATCCGCAGAGGACCAGCCCCCGAGTCCTCATCGTGGCTCGAGCGTTCTTCGGGGTCGGGGCTAACGCTCGGGGCAGCCCCCGAGTTCGGTTCGACGGGTCCTCCATCGTCCTTAGGGGATCGGGAGGTCCAACCAATGGTTGGAACCGATCATTGGCGAAGATGCCCGACGGGATCGGTTCCCGGCTGGACGCCGGCTTGGCCAACGAGTCCGCCACCTCATTGAGCCGTCGCGGGATGTGCTTGAGCTCGAGTCCATCGAACTTCTCCTCGAGTTTTCGCACCTCTTGATGATAGAGCGTCGCCGTGTCGTTTCGACAGCCTAGACTCTTTCATCACCTCGATCAATGACGAGCTGCGAGTCCCCGCGGACCTCGAGTCGTTCGATCCGGAGCTCAACGGCGATCTTGATGCCATTGACCAAGGCTTCGTACTAGGCTACATTGTTCGAAGCCGAAAAGTGTAACCGAATGGCGTACCTCATGCGTACTCCCCGGGGGAGACAAAGACGAGTCCAACGCCCGCTCCGTGGCGCATCGGCGACCCGTCGAAATACATGACCCAAGTACTCTTGGTCCACCGGCGCGGGTGGTAACCGAGTCTCCGTCCACTCCGCAATGAAGTCGACGAGCACCCCGGACTTTATCGCCGTTTGAGGCACATAGGTGATATCGTGCCCCATCAATTCGAGAGCCCACTTGGCGACCTTGCTCGTAGATTCCCCGTTTTCGATGATATCGCGCAGAGGAAAAGAACTCACCATGGTTATCGAGTGTGCGTCGAAGTAGTGGCGTAGCTTGCGTCCGGCGACCATCACGGCGTAGAGGATCTTGAGGATTTGTAGGTTCCTAGTCTTCGAGTCGGAGAGTACCTCGCCGACGTCGGAGATGGGGTGTTGCACCTTGAGGACGTGCCCCTCCGTCTCCCGCTTGTCCACGATGACGGCACCGACAACCTCGAGTGGTTGCCGTGACTCGGAGCAGGAGTCGTTCGCCCGGAGATGGTGGAGTCAAGACCGGAGGCTTGGCTAGGATGCGTTTCACGTCATCCGGCGCGGCCTCGTGCCTCCGACGTCCATTCGAAGCGCTCGGACTTCTTGAGGAGCTTGTAGAGCGGAAGGGCTCTTTCCCCGGGCGCGAGATGAAGCGGCTTAACACCGCTAGGCACCCCGTAAGTCGCCGTACCCCTGGAGGTTCCGGATTGGACCCATGCGCTCGATGGTAGTGATCTTCTCCGGGTTCGCCTCGACGCCGTGCTCCGAGGCGATGAAGCCCAACAACATCCTCGCGGGACCCCGAAGACGCATTTCTCGGGGTTGAGCTTAACGCCGTTCTCGTGCAGCTTGGCGAACACACGTTTCAGGTCGACCACGAGCTGGTCGGCCTTCTTGGATTTGACGACGATGTCATCAACATAGGCTTCGACAATATCTCCTATGAGATAGTCGAAGCATTTCTGGATGAACCTCCGGTATGTGGCACCAGCGTTCTTGAGCCCGAGCGGCATCGTCGTATAGCAAGTACGAGCCGAAGGGCGTGATGAAGGAGGTCGCGAGTTGGTCAAATTCATCGAGTGCTATCCGATGGTACCCGGAGTACGCGTCTAGAAAGCAGAGGATTTCGCATCCGGAGGTCGAGTCGACTATCTACTCAATGCGCGGTAAAGGAAAGGGATCCTTGGGACATTCGAGGCTAGTATAATCAACGCACATTCTCCATGTCCCATTCTTTTTTCGTACAAGGACGGGATTAGCCAACCACTCGGGATGATACACCTCCTTGATGAACCCGGCCGCCAAAAGCTTCGCGATCTCCTCCCCGATTGTCTTGCGCTTCTCCTCGTTGAAGCGGCGCAAGCGTTGCTTCACCGGCTTGGAGCCCGGCCCGATGTGCAAGGAGTGCTCGGCGACTTCCCTCGGTATTCCCGGCATGTCCGAGGGTTTCCACGCGAAGACGTCGGCGTTCGCGCGGAGGAAGTCGACAAGCGCGCTTTCCTATTTAGGGAGAGAGAGATGCCGATGCACACCGTCTTCTTCTCATCTCCCTCAAGCTCGAGGACAACCTCCTTGGTACCTTCCGCCGGCTCAAATGAGGCTGCCTTGCGGCTCGCCCGCGGGGGTTCTCGACCACCTGCTCCGTGATGACCGCCGGCTCGGTGGTGGAGGCCAAGTGTGCCGACGCTAGGTCGCAGCTTGTCGACGTCGCACCGGTACGCATGCTAGAAAGACGCACCCACGGTGATGACTCCCTTTGGCCCGGGCATCTTGAGCTTCGGGTAGACGTAGTTTGGGACGGCCATGAACTTCGCGTAACACGACCGCTCGAGGATGGCGTGGTAGACCCCAGGAAATCCGACCACCTCGAATGTGAGGGTCTCCGTTCGGAAGTTCAAAGGAGTCCCAAAGGTGACGAGCGGATCGATCCGCCTCGATGGGAACGGCTTGCGTTCCGGGAACGACGCCATGGAACAGCGAACCGTTGGGGCGAATGCGTGAGCGCTCGATGCCCATGGCATCCAAGCACATCCGCGTACGTAATGTTGAGGCCACCGCCTCCGTCCATCAGCACCTTGGAGAGGCGCGTTTTGGCGATGATAGGGTCGACCACGAGCGGGTATCGACCCGGTCGTGGAACTCGTGCCGGATGGTTCGTGCGATAGGACGTGATCGGGAGTTCCGACCACTTGAGGTAAGCCGGGGTTGCGGGCTCCACAGCCGAAGACCCGGCGACACTTGAGCTTGACGGAGCGTCGGCCCGGGCGAGCGTCGGAGCTCGCGAAGATGATCGGGCAGCCCTCCGCCCGAGGGAAGCCTTCATCGTTCTCCACGCCGGCGTCGCCTTCGGCTTCGGCGTTCTCCTCCTGGTCCCGTTGGGGGCGCCCATTCCGCCCATGCTCGTGTGATGAACTTCTTGATCGGTGAGCGGTCCCGCATTAGGTGCTTGACGGGGAACTCGTGGTTAGGGCACGACCCGTTCCACTCGCTTCTCAAAGTGGTCGTGAGGGTTTTTACCGGGCTTCTTCGTGCCCTTCTTCTCGCCGCGGCCACCATGGGGCCGTCACTCGACCGCGACTTGTTCTTCTTGTTGGGCTTGGAGCCGGAAGGCCCTCCACCGGCGTTGTCGTGGGTCCGCTTGCCCTTTCCCTTCTCGGGGTATCGCGGTGAAGGACAGCACCGACCGCGTCCTCGCCGTAAGCATGACTCGTTGCAATGTCGAGGAGCTCCCGAGCCGTTCGCGGGCAGCTTCGCCCCGGCTCGTGGACCGGAGCCTCGCAGTTCGTTCCGGAGAGGAAGGCCCCTATGACGTTCGCGTCGACGACATGGGGCAACTCGTTGCAGCGCCGGGAGAAACGTCGAATGTAGTCCCGGAGCGGCTCGTTCGGCTTTTGCCAACAGTTCTTCAATTCCCGTGGGTTACCCGGACGGGCGCACGTAGCCCGGAAGTTACCTACGAAAATCTCTCGCATGTCGGCCCATGAACGTATCCGATTCGCGGGCAAGTGCTCGAGCCGGGTTCTTGCGAGTCGGTGAGATACAGCGGCAGATTTCGGATGATGGCGAGGTCGTCACTCGTGCCGCCGGCCCGGTAGGCAAGGCGGTAGTCTTCCAGCCGGAGGGAGGGGTTCGACTCCCCGCGTACTTGGCAACCGTCGTCGGAGGGCGGAAGCGCGGAGGAAAAGTCGCTCCCCTAATTGCGGAGCTGAACACCCCGGGGCCCGGCGGGTCGTGGCTCCGGCTCCGGTCGTGCTCGACGTCACCCCAGCCTCCACGGCAAGGGTGGCGGATGAGGCGTGGGCCTCCGTCGTCCCGAGCGTGCCAACGCGCGTCGCGAGCAGCACCGATGCGAGAATGCACCGACCGCCTAGGCTCGGGCCGGCCTCGCTATGCGGGCTGCCGCACCGAAGCATGCACCGAACCTCCCGCCTAGGAGTCGTGATGGTCGACACCGGCGTTGGTTCGACGACGACGGCGCGCCGCGGCGAGCTCTCCGCGTGTTGCTCCGCCGCCTTAGCGAGGAGCGCGGCCATCTCCTCTCGCACTCGTGCTTCAGGAGTCGGCTGCACAGGGAGGGTTTTCGTAGCGCAGCCGCCGCAGCGACATTTTGCCCAGCACGAGGAAAGTGCCGGGCTTCGCCACCGTCGTCGTTGGCGATCTCGCCGGTGGACGCGGCGAGCCCATTGCCGCGTGTTGCACTAAGCGTGCCGGCGCCGCTGCTCCAGCTCCCGCTCTATCGTCGCCGTGTCCTCCTCGAGACCACGGCGAGCTTCCTCCAGCTCTAGCCGCCTAGCCCGGAGGCGAGCCCGTAAGTCATCGCCGCCGAGAGGCGCGGTGTGCGCACGTTGGGCTGCCGGGGTTCCGGGAGCGCCAGTGCTCGGCGCGACCGGTCCCCAAGCACTTTGGGCGCCCGCTCCTGCGGCATGCACCACGCTGCACTCGCGAGTGGGGCCATGGGCTTCGTCGCAGCTGCTCCGGTCCGAGTCTTCGTCCTCCCCACGTCGAGGAGGTTGAAGAGGGATTCGGAGGGATGAATTATCATCCCAACGAATTCTCCCTCCGCGGGGCCGGGTGGCCCTAGGAGAACGCTAAGTCGTGTCGCGTTCGCGGCGACGGGGGTGGTCACAAGGGCCCGTGGCGACAGGGGTGGTCACGGGGGCTCGCGGCGACAGGGGTGATCACAGGGGCTCGCGTCCACTCGGTGGTGGCGGGAAAGTCAAGGCTCCCGAAGCGCACGGTAGTGCCGGGAGACCAAAACGAAAGCTCGGAACCAACCATCCGTGCCATGGAGGAAGAGAGAGAACCGGCGAAAACGCGCAACGGTCCCCTACCCGGCGCGCCAGCTATCGGTGTTCAAACCACCGGCGGTAGAATTTGTCCCGGGATCACGCATTTTAGGCCGGATGGTACACAAGGGAAGACACGAAAGATTTAGGCTGGTTCGGGAAAGCTGCCTACGTCCGGCGGGGTGGTGTCGCGGCATCGTGTTCCTTGCGTCGAAATAGGAAGCGGAGTACAAGAGTGGTGGGAGAGGAGCGTGCTACAAGTCCCGTGCGAAAATGAGCGTGCTAGGTGTGTGAGTGTGAGTGATTCGAATCTCGGTGTGCGTTCTTTGTTGTTCGCTTGCTTGTTTGCTTGTCCGCGCGTGAGAGAGGCTCGAACCCCTTTATAGTTACGGGGGTGGAGCTCGAATTACAAGAGAGAGAGAGAGAGAGAGAGAGAGAGAGATGCTTTGTCGCGGGATCGGTCGAGTGCCGGTGCTATCCCATCGGCCTTCTCCCCGTGTGTACCGGCGGGGTTGATCGGGTGGTCGCGTCGCACCCGTAGCCGGGAGTACCGGGATGGAGTGCCCCGCATTTGAAGGAGCCGTAGATGGCGTCGTTGCAGAGTGGCTGGAGGGGACATGCCATACCCGTCCTTCTTTGTCGGCGCAGTGATGGTTTGGGCATGGTCGAGACAGGGGATAGCTCGCTCCGTGACTCGAGCTTGCCGGCGAAGGTCGTGCGAGGCGGAGTGAAAGTCGAGCTCGACCTCGAGTTACACTTGTTCGACAGGTGTGACGGGGGTCGTACGTTCGTACGTTAGCGAATAATAGCTTCTCCCGGAGGCTTCGGTCCACGCCAACTCCTGCGGACAACGAGAACGGCACGGGGACGACATGTCCCATCGGCTTGGCCCGACGGGGAGCAGGTGGTGGCAGGAGGGATGGGGTTCAGACCTCCCGTCAATGATTTCCGAGTAACGCCCACATGGGCGCGGAGGTGGTTGAGAGTTAATGCGGTTGGTGGTCGAGCCTCGAGGTCACGCCTCGAGGTCAAGTGTGGGGCTCGAGCAGGGGGTCGAGCGGCCAAGGTCGTGCGGGACGGAACCCCTCGAGCAGGGTGGCCGTAGTCGTGCGAGGCGGACCTCCTCGAGTAAAACCGCAAGGTCGAGCTTCGGGATCTGCCGAGTCGTCTTTCGTCCGATTGTACGGGTCCGCTCGCCGCCACGTGGCGGCATTAATCTTTACCCCCGACACGATGCAGCAGCGGCTGCTAGGCAAACAAGTGGAAGATGATTTTGAAGATCTTGATGCTGACTTGTTATCGACTCCTTCCGATTCCGAAGGGACAATTGATGACAGATTGGCGAGAAGACCCTAAGACCGGGGATACCGGCACTTCCAGCGATCCTACCCAGTAGATGCTTGATATAGGGCCAGCTTTCTTTTGTAACCGAGACAATTTCATTATCGTGCTATTGTAATTTATCTTATTATCTTTTTAATGATCATGAAGTTTTAATATCTTCTCCCTTTCCTTGTGAATACCGGTTTCAAAATATCACCATCTTATACCTTACTAACTAACTTCTATATCCGAGCAATGATGGTTATATCAGCTCAAACTAACTATGAGTAAATATCGGCTCTAATCAAGCACAGGTCACAATTATAGCTGTAGCTTACTTTAACAAGATCATGTGACATAGAAAAAGAGCTAGCTTGTAAGGTTTGAGATTTCACAATATCACAGATCGCTCTTAACACAGCAGCCTACCAACCAGTATTCATAAAGAAAACGCTAAAAATTTCCTTTCCTAAATATACCAGTCTTAAGCTAAAAACAGACCGCTCTCAATGCAACGATCTACGACTAAATGACTGGTCTTATTATTCAGGAATAGCACAATATCACAAACTGCTCTTAACATAGCAGCCCCCGACTCGATAAGTTAATTCAAAATTAAAATATCGAGACACAAGAAGCAAACACAATCTCATTAGATATTAAAAATTAATTTATTATAATATGAAGAAGTTTACAAGGGTTCCTTTTAAGTATGAAAACGACTGAAGCTGCTCAATATTCCAAGAATTTGGAATTTCCTCCTCCCCCATGGTCATAAGCCTATAAGCCCCCGGTCCTGGAGACCGATTTAACCAGAAAAGGTCCTTCCCAGCACCGGTGACAACTTATGCCTATTCTTGTTGGACTGAATCTTCCGAAGAACCAAGTCTCCTACTTGGAATTCCCGCGTGCGCACATTGCGATCGTGATATCGACGCAACCCCCGGTGATCTCGTAATTCTTCCGCAGCAATTAGCTCAACCCGATGCTGACCTTCGTACTTCTTTTCATCGTAATATCGTACTCGAGCTGATACCATATTCATTTTTGTAGGTAACATGGCTTCATATCCATATACCGGAGAAAAAGGAGATTGCCCCGTAGCCCGACTAACATTAGTGCGTAGTCCCCGCAGCACCCAGGGCAATTCCTTAACCCACTTTCCTGCCTACGGCTTCAAACGGTCAAAAATTCTAGGTTTAAGACCGGTCAAGATCATTCCATTGGCTCGCTCCACTTGCCCATTGCTCGTGGACGTGATACCGACGCATATTGTATCTTAATTCCCAAACTATCAGCATTATCCTTGAAAAAATCTGAAGTGAATTGAGGCCCATTGTCGATGATGATACCGTGCGGGACTCCAAAACGCACAAAGATATTCCGTAAGAACTTGATCGACCGAGCAGTAGTCGTACTGGTAACGGCTTCAGCTTCAATCCACTTGGAGAACTTGTCTACTCGCCACAAACATGTGCGTGAATCCTCCCGGCGCCCTTTTCAAAGGTCCAACAATATCCAGCCCCCAAGTCGAAAAAGGCCAAGTCATCGGAATTATCCGCAACTCATGAGCCGAAGTGTGTGGTTGTCGGGTGTTGGTATTTCTTACGTCACGAATGAATCCGCAAGCGCACGGAATACCGTTGTAGCACTTCACCCGGGAGTATTCCAAGGTATCGTATTTATATCCGCAGGGAACGTAGTATTTCTGCAACAAGGTTAGTTTACCCAAGGACAACCAAGACAACGTAGCAAAACAGGGTCGAGAGGGTGACTCTTATCTATTTATCCTTTAAAGGTAGACGAACGCAAGCTAGACTTGTTTACTTCGGCACCGTCTTAGGCTTGGTCTCGCTAAGCCACTCCGGTCTACGAAAGCTCTACTATGTACCCGAACGTGGAGGGTTCCTTTGGATGACAGGGCTGTCACTTCCCGCCACCTACCTCTACAAACCGTGGGGCACACAGCAAACAAAGGCGATCTCCAGCCTAGACACCACGTCTATGCTATTGACCACTACTCTAGCCTCGGCCTAGAACCGAGTTCGTAAAGCTAGAGTACTTCTTGCGAAGCGATGATCCCGTAAACAAGTATAACAAGAATTACGTCTAACACAAAGATATGTCACGATAGATAAGTAGATCACCACGTATAAATCACCAAAAAGAGTGTTTACACGCCAAGGTAAAAGAAAAGGAAATACTACTCCACTTTACAAAAGGGAGGAACACTCCTTCCTCTTCCTTGCCCTCTCTCCTATTCTACTAAAATACAAGAGGCCCTTGGCCTAAGGATGAGAGTTTTGTCTTGTATCTTGATGTTGGTGGTGTGTTGAGAGAGGGGGTGTAGCCCTTTATTTATAGCCTTGGAAGGTCGGCAACTTGGAGGCGGTTCCGGACGTCGGTGGCATTAATTGCAGTGTGGAACCGACCTCCGTACGTCGGTGACAAACCGCCGCAGAAAGATGGGCCGGGGGGCCCACTCGTCGCCTCGGCCGAACCCACTAGGGTGGTTCGGCCGAACCGGCCTCGGACTCCCCGGGCTTGATTCTTCTCTCGGTGCCTTCCCCGGCTGTGTACCGGCCCAATCCACTTGCTTGGTTTGATGTTGAGGCTCTGTTTTGTGGTTTTGGGCTTTTGGACTATATTCTTTAGTCCGGGGAAAATCCGTCGATTGCAAAGTCCATGTTTCGTGCATGTTTTCCCCTCGTTTTCATATGAATTGCACCTGCATTCATAATTTCACCAAGACTAGTGGAATTTGTTAGAAATAATCCCTATGTCTATTCTTGGTGATGGTGTTTGATTCAAAAAGATGCAACATGTTGACGGTAAAATTGGACCATAAGGACCGTCAACAAGACCCCCACACTTAGCTCTTTGCTCGTCCTCGAGTAAAGGTGGGAGCGTAAGTTGAGAGATCTCTCCCTTAGAGACCTGCACACATGTTATTACAAGCCACACCGTTTTACTTGTGAACATGACGGTGGCTAACATGCATTCTTGGATGATTGATAAGTGGAACAGCTCATGACTCAAGTCACTATACTTTTGCTCACTAAGCACCTTGGGTTTTTGAAAGTTTTGAAAATAAACAACATGACTCCCGCTCCTCTTCGATTCTCTTGAATCGCTCAAAAAGTGTTTTCCTCACTAAGGCATTGTGTTGCCTCTCTTTTTCCTACTTCTTAGGCTTGTATGTGGAGCTCGGTAGGGAATGAGAGAGGCATACTTGTATCACAAATATTGCTAAGCCAAAAGAAAGGATCCATGGAGAAGCCAAGTCATGTAACCTTGATCAAGAAGTGCGTGTGTGTATGGATATGAAAAAGTGACAACTCCTATTGCAATTGACCTCTCTTTATTTTGCATTTTCGAGACATGGCTATCTTTTTATTTTCTTTCTTTTCTTTTCTTGCTCTATGCTTGAGCATCTCTTTTCTTCTCTCTTTTTCATTGCTCATCTTTGTGAGCTTTCTTTTCATTGCTCATCCGTGTGAGCTTTTCTTTTCTTTTTTTTTTTTTTTTTTTTTTTTTTTTACATAGCCATGTCTCGTTTATGCGTGATTGAGAGAGAGAGAGAGGTAAAAAGAGGTGCAAACGAGGAGTGTCTTTATTTTGGTGGGGTGCTAGCTCCTAGTGTAGGAGTTTAGCCCCTTTTTTTTTTTTTTTTTTCTGGTGGAGTGTACGTGATCTTGATCAAGAGAGCATGACAAGTTTCTCTCTAGGGTCACTCAATTTTGGTAAAGCTCATTGCAATCACAAGCAGCATATGTATGTAAGTTTTGCAAGGTATGATCATCATATGGCATTGGTAGGAATTTTTGTATCAAGAGAGGAGCATGAAGCCATGGTATTTTTGTTTTGTGAAATAAAATTCCCAAGGACTCGGTAAGCTAAGCATAAGATCATTTCGTCGAGCCATATCACACTTGCCAATAATCTAGAAAAACATGGGTCCTATGGATTTGATTATTTGTTCACAGTGCAAGTGGTGATGAAGCGAGTAATAAAAAGTGTGCAAGATCATCATGAGAGCATTAGGGAGAGACTTGGGAAAAGGTATTCAAAAGAAATCTTCCCAAGTTTTAGTTGGTCAAGTTTTAGTAATTGTTTTTCGCGTCTCGTAATGAACTTGACAAATAAAGTAGGCGAAAAGGAAGTGTGGGAAACAAACTCAAGTGCCACGAGGAAGCAGGGCTGAGTGGGACCCACCAGGGTTCGGCCGAACCACCCTCGTGGGTTCGGCCGAACCGGCCCGGGCCCCACCGGTGCTCTGTTTCGCAGGTTGTGTTTGTGTTGTTTTCCTCGTGATGTTTCCGCAGCGCTACGCGTGTGTTTGTCTTTGCTTTCCGCGATGTCCCCCCCACACTTGCCTTTTGCCTCGTTTTCTTCAAAATAGACAAAGATATTTCGAAACAAAACTTGCTCTACCGGTAAGGGAAGACCGGGGAGCACTAATATGATTAAAAATTTAAAAGAGCAAGCGCATTACAATCTTGAGGAATTGAAAAAATGATAAAAATGTGCTCGCGGGAAATGATGAACGCGGGAAGGTTCATTTTAAACGTCGTATTCGTCCTCCTTCCCCGCGTCCTTGAAGAGACGCTTGATCTTGGAGTTGGTGCTGCGGCGATGGCTCGCCCGGGCATCCTTCAAGTCTTCAATAGCGTCTTTGATCTCCGCGACATTATCACGTAGGCGTCCATGGGCTTCGCGGAGATCAACGTGTTTAGCGAGGAGGATTTGGTAGGGGCTTTTTTTAGGAGTTTTCTCCTCCTCGCTTTCATACATTCCCCCGCCCTCTTGATGGGAGAGGGAGAGAGACGCCTCCTTATCCTCTTAGGAGGAGTGTCGCCCACGGATTCGCGGCGTCTCTCTTTTCCGCCGAGGTGAGCGGCGGGATGAGCTGCTTTCCGCCACCGCGGATTCCCTTGATCTTGAACCTCTCGCCGGGCTTCTTGATGGGGCTAGGCAGGTTGCGCCCTCATATTGATGGTGCACCACCTGCCCGCTCTTGGTAGCGAGGGTGCCGACGTACTTCTCTCCAGGAAGGAGAGCGTTGTCGGCGGCGTCGGCGCTCTTCTTCTTGGGGGTAGATTTCCCTTTCTTTTGGTGAGGTGCCACAGCCAGCGGGAGAGCTCTTGGAGGGTGTTCTTGCTGCCGTGGGTGGAGGTTCAATAGCGAGCGGTAGATCATGGATCATCAAGGCTTGCTCGCCGGGAATGGAGACATGATCAAGGATGTCTTCGAGGCCGACTTGGCGGCAAAGCTCGCCGGTGGTGACGGAGACGTCGAGGCTTGGGATGCTACCGTCCATGGTGCTGGGCAAAAGCTTTTTTTTTTTGTGCGAAATGGACAAGGTGGAAGAAAGGTGCAAGGGAAAATGAAAGAAAACACCTTCATTTATAGATAAAAGCATGGAAAGAATTAATTTGATTTTTCCCGCAGCATGGAAGGCACTAAGCAGGAGATTTGATCTTGTGACCGTTGGAGACAAAAGATGAAAGAAAAAAGTGACCGTTTGGGGTTCAGATCGGTTCGGCCGAACCAGCAAGGGGGTTCGGCCGAACCGTAGTGGGCCCCTCGGGTCCCCTTCTTTTTCTCGGTTGATTGCTTGCTAAAATTATTTCAGTGGAAAGAGCTACTACGGGATATAGATAAGAAAGAGCTATCATGAGAGAAAATTTAAATTAATCAAGTGCATGACATCAAATTCTTTATCTTTATCGGGCTCGAAATAAATTTTAAGGCGCCGACCATTTACCTTAAATATTTTACCTTCGTCGTCTTGAAGTGTGATTGCTCCATGTGACGAGGTGTCAATAACCGTGTATGGTCCGTCCCATTTACTTCTTAATTTTCCATGCCCGAAGAGTTTCACCCGTGAATTGAATAGCAAGACCTTATCTCCAACCTTAAATACCTTTATCTTTATCTTTTTGTCGTGCCACCTTTTTGTCCTTTCTTTGTATATAGCTGAGTTGTGGTAAGCTTTGTCTCTCCATTCTTCTAACTCAGCTATCTCCATTTTTCTTTTGCGTCCGGCACCATTAAAGTCCATGTTCCATTTCCGGATGGCCCAATACGCTCGGTGTTCCATCTCGACGGGTAAATGACATGTTTTCCCGTACACGAGCTGGTATGGGGACATGCCTATGGGTGTCTTGTATGCTGTACGGTATGCCCATAGTGCATCGGGTAGCTTGTCCTTCCATCCCTTCCCCATTTCTGTTACGGTCTTTTGCAGGATCCGCTTGATTTGCTTGTTTGAGGTCTCGGCCTGCCCACCGGTTTGAGGGTGGTATGGAGTAGCGATATTATGCCTTGATCCAAGTTCTCTTAGGAAGCTTCGGAAGGTCTTATCAATGAAGTGAGACCCTCCGTCGCTTATCACTAGCTTCGGTGTTCCAAACCTTGGGAAGATAATTTCGTGGAACATCCGGCGAGCATGCTTGGCATTTGCGGCCCCGCAAGGCATTGCTTCCACCCACTTAGACACGTAGTCTACCGCCACCAAGATGTATTCGCAGTCATGTGACTTGGTGAACGGTCCCATGAAGTCAATGCCCCATACGTCGAAGAGCTCGACTTGTAAATTGTAGTTGAGGGGCATTGCATCTCTTGCCGTGATGCCTCCAACTTTTTGACATTCCGGGCATCGCTCGACAAATTCCTTTGTGTCTTCGTACATGGCTGGCCAAAAGAAGCCACTTTGCCATATCTTGGCCTCGTGTACGAAACACGCCGTAGTGTCCCCCGTATGGCGATGCATGGCACTTCTCAATGATTCGTGTGCTCTCGGTATGGGCACACATCGCCTTAGCAATCCATCGGCGCAGACACGGTAAAGGAAGGGCTCTTCCCATAAGTGACGGCGACTCTCATAGATGAGTCGTTTCTTGCTCTTTCCAGGTGGTACGTACCCCGTTGCCATGAAGTTCACAATGTCGGCGTACCATGGATGTGAGTCCCTCACTAGGAGCAGCATGTCATCGCGTAGGAAATCATTGATGGGTAATTCCTGCAGGTTAGTGAATTGTATACGCGACAAATGATCTGCCACGGAATTTTCTACTCCTTTCTTATCACGGATTTCTACATCAAACTCTTGGAGTAGAAGAACCCATCGTATCAAACGAGGTTTAGCATCCTTCTTATTGAGCAAAAACTTTAAAGCAAGCATGATCGGTGTAAACAATGACTTTTGCTCCAGCCAAGTAGGATCTAAACTTATCAAAAGCAAAAACAACAAGCAAGGAGCTCTTTTTCAGTGGTAGTGTAATTTAACCGAGCTCCAGCCAAGGTTTTGCTTGCATAGGAGATTGCATGATGCTTTTTATCTCTAGTTTGGCCAAGAACAGCCCCCACAAGCAAAATCACTAGCATCACACATTATCTCAAAAGGCAGCGTCCAATCAGGGGGTTGGATAATTGGCGCCGAGATGAGTGCATTCTTAAGGGTAGTGAAAGCAATCATGCATTCATCAAGAAACTCAAAGGGTGCATCCTTCGCAAGCAGCATTTGTAAGGGGTCTAGCAATTTGAGAGAAATCTTTGATAAACCGACGATAGAACCCCGCATGTCCTGCAAAGCTGCGAATGCCCCTAACATTCACAGGAGGTGGAAGCTTTTCTATAACTTCTAATTTAGCTTTGTCCACCTCTATCCCCCTTTCGTAAATCAAATGCCCCGTAACTATGCCTTCTCTAACCACGAAATGGCATTTCTCCCAATTGAGCACTAAATCATTTCCTTGACAACGTTGCAAGACTTTGTCTAAATTTTCTAAACAATGATCGAAGGTTTTTCCATAAACAGAGAAATCATCCATGAATACTTCCATAATCTCTTCGATCATGTCGAAAAGATAGACATCATGCAACGTTGAAAAGAAGCATGTGCATTGCAAAGCCCAAAAGACATTCGTCGATAGGCGTAAGTTCCATAGGGGCATGTGAAAGTGGTTTTACTTTGATCGTCGGGATGGATGGGGATTTGATGATATCCTCGAATACCCATCAAGGAAACAAAAGAAAGAATTATTTGCCAGCTGCTCCAACATCTCATCGATGAAGGGCAGCGGAAAATGATCCTTCTTTGTAGCCTTGTTAAGTTTTCGGTAATCTATGCACATCCTCCATCCCGTGACGGTGCGTTGAGGGATCAACTCATTTTTGTCATTATGGACGACCGTCATTCCTCCTTTCTTGGGTACGACCTGCACCGGACTCACCCACTCGCCGTGTGGAACAGGATAGATAATGCCAAAGCATGTAAAAGTTTTAAGACCTCCTTTTTAACGACCTCCCGCATCGCATTGTTCAACCTCCTTTGAGGTTCCCTAGATGGTGTACTATCGGGGTCTATGGGAATGCGATGGGTGCAAAGAGCAGTGGCTGATTCCCTTGAGGTCTCCAAGCGAGTACCCAAAAACGGAGTGATGTTTTTCTAGCACGGCTAAGAGTTTTGCAGTTTCCTCCTCCGAAAGCTTGTCACTTATGATGACAGGGGTTTCGGGATTTCCGTGAAGAAAACGTAGCGCAAGCCCGGTGGAAGAGTTTTGAGCTCTACGGGAGGTGGCGTAGGTGTAAAAGTTTCGGCAGCTCAAAAGTTTCCGCCGAATCATCCTCTTCTAAAATGAAATCAAGAGCATCTTCATCCAAGGATGATTCGGGGTTTTCATGAGGAAAAATTGCCATAACCTCCTCCATGCATTCTTCTTCCACAAGCGGCTCCTCGGCAAAAGAGTTTTGTGCATGAATGATAGGAAGAGAAAAAGTTTTCTTGCCGAGGGTGAAGTCTAAGGTTCCTCGAAGGTGATATCCCTAAGAAAAGCTTTTCTATGGGATGACCGACCAAAACATCGAAATCCAGGATTCCGAAAACGTGAAAGTCCAAGGAAACCTCTCGCTTCATTACGCTTAATGCAAACATCTCTAATGATCCCCAAACTCTCAAAAATTGCCCCGTGGGGCTTTAAGGAGTTTGTCGAAGGTGCCCATGTCTCGTTTCCAAATAAAGTTGAAGCAAAAGATTCGGACATGATGTTGGCACCTACTAGAGGATTATAGAGAACATCTACCATTACTCCCCGAATTGAGCCACGAATGGTTGATCTAGGATGATCAAGTCGAAGAACTTCCGAAGAAAGTTCGTTTTCCATCAACCATTCATCGCTCATAATTGCCGTCAACTTCCGAACAGTTTTTAAGAGAAGAGATTTTTCAATAGGTTCGGGGTTGGTGCAGGGAGTGCTGGTTTCTTTTGATAGGAGTAGTTCAAGGTGTTTCCAAAATCTTCAAAAATTTCTTCCTTGAACTCAAATGGGAAATCAAGAGGTTCATCTTCCTCTATCATTGTTCTTGTGTTAGATGAGGACTCGAGTGCTAGGTGCTCCATCATGGGCACCAAGTGTTGTGTCTCTTGCACAACGAGTTCCTCATCTTCTCGACTCCGCTCTACGAGTAAGTCAGCGGAAAAAGGTGTGTTTTCCACAATTCGATCCAAAAGTTCGTGTGCTTCCGCTATGGTCTTATGAGAAAAAGATCCACCCGCGGCCGTGTCAAGATAAAGTGCGGTATCGTTGCTCAATCCCGAATAAAAGTGTTGTAATAAAACGGGTTCGGGAGCAATAATTCTGGTCCGGAGTCCGTTAGAGAACAGAACCGAATCCATGACGCACTTAAGGTTTCCTTTTCTTCTTGTCGAAAGCCTATTATTTCCGCTCGTAGAGAAGTGATACGAGATACGGGGAAGAATGCTAGACAAAATTTGTCTCGCAATTCTTTCCAATCACCGTTCACTCTCTTAGCGGTGTAAGTGTACCATTGCTTCGCCTTCTCATTGAGAGAGAAGGGAAACAACTTCCACTTCAATGTTTCTTGTGTCATGCCATGGATCAATCGGCATGAACACAAATGTTCAAACTCTCGCCAGGTGAAGAAATAGGTTGTGATGATGATGGTGGCTCTAAGAGTTCACCCCGTGGAGTGGAGAAAGATTGGATGGTTGGGTGTGACTCCATGATATGTTTTTGTGAAATTTTGAATGTAAGGAAAAAAATAAAAACAGAACGGTAAGTAAGATAGATTACGAGGGCAAACCTGATTCGTTACAAAGATAACAACCGTTCCCCGGCAACGGCGCCGTAAATGCTTGTTGGTATTTCTTACGTCACGAATGAATCCGCAAGCGCACGGAATACCGTTGTAGCACTTCACCCGGGAGTATTCCAAGGTATCGTATTTATATCCGCAGGGAACAGAGTATTTCGCAACAAGGTTAGTTTACCCAAGGACAACCAAGACAACGTAGCAAAACAGGGTCGAGAGGGTGACTCTTATCTATTTATCCTTTAAAGGTAGACGAACGCAAGCTAGACTTGTTTACTTCGGGCACCGTCTTAGGCTTGGTCCGCCAAGCCACTCCGGTCTACGAAAGCTCTACTATATACCCGAACGTGGAGGGTTCCTTTGGATGACAGGGCTGTCACTTCCTGCCACCTACCTCTACAAACCGTGGGGCACACAGCAAACAAAGGCGATCTCCAGCCCTAGACACCACGTCTATGCTATTGACCACTACTCTAGCCTCGGCCTAGAACCGAGTTCGAAAGCTAGAGTACTTCTTGCGAAGCGATGATCCCGTAAACAAGTATAACAAGAATTACGTCTAACACAAAGATATGTCACGATAGATAAGTAGATCACCACGTATAAATCACCAAAAAGAGTGTTTACACGCCAAGGTAAAAGAAAAGGAAATACTACTCCACTTTACAAAAGGGAGGAACACTCCTTCCTCTTCCTTGCCCTCTCTCCTATTCTACTAAAATACAAGAGGCCCTTGGCCTAAGGATGAGAGTTTTGTCTTGTATCTTGATGTTGGTGGTGTGTTGAGAGAGGGGGTGTAGCCCTTTATTTATAGCCTTGGAAGGTCGGCAACTTGGAGGCGGTTCCGGACGTCGGTGGCATTAATTGCAGGTGGAACCGACCTCCGGACGTCGGTGACAAACCGCCGGAGAAAGATGGGACAGGGGGCCCACTGTCGGCTCGGCCGAACCCACTAGGGTGGTTCGGCCGAACCGGCCTGGACTCCCCGGGCTTGATTCTTCTCTCGGTGCCTTCCCCGGCTGTGTACTCGCCCAATCCACTTGCTTGGTTTGATGTTGAGGCTCTGTTTTGTGGTTTTGGGCTTTTGGACTATATTCTTTAGTCCTGGGAAAATCCGTCGATTGCAAAGTCCATGTTTCGTGCATGTTTTCCCCTGTTTTCATATGAATTGCACCTGCATTCATAATTTCACCAAGACTAGTGGAATTTGTTAGAAATAATCCCTATGTCTATTCTTGGTGATGGTGTTTGATTCAAAAAGATGCAACATGTTGACGGTAAAATTGGACCATAAGGACCGTCAACATCGGGCGAAAAATTGACATCCCCGACAATTTTTAACCACCTTATGCGGATCATCCACAGCTGTGGGCCAGTAAAATCCTTGTCCGAACACTTTCCCGACTAGTGTCTTCGAAGAAGCATGATTGCCACAAATTCCCTTATGCACGTCTTCAAGCAACTGAACGCCATCGGAGACCAATACACACTTCATCAAAATATTAACGCCACGCCCGTACAGCTCTCCTTCAAGAATCAAGTAACTGCGTGCTTGGACCTCCAGTCTTTGCTTGTCAACCTTGTCTTCCGGAGTTTTACCAAATCATAAATACTCAAGATACGGGGTACACCAATCAGAATCAATAATCATAACCTCAAGCAACTAAGTGTCTTTTTGTAGGGTCATCTCCTCAGCCTTATCCGTCAAGACCTCTTCCTCGGCCTTGTCCGTCAAGACCGCTTCCTCGACCTGGTCCTTCAAGACTGCCTGCCGCTATTTCTGTAATACTAGCCTTGAAATCCATCTTTGTGGATGGCTTATTCAGTACTTGAAGGAAAACACCAGGTGGAACCGCTTGTCTCGATGACCACAATCTTGCTAACTCATCCATGGCAGAATTGTTTTCGTGCGGTATATGAGGAAATCGCAGGCCATCGAATTTGTCTTCCAGTTTCCGACATCTTGACGATAGGCAATCATATGATCATCATGAGCGTCCCATACCTTGTTAACTCGACTAATTACGAGCATCGAATCGCCGTATACGTCTAATCGTCGACTCCCAATGAAACAGACTACTCGGAGTCCATGAAGCAGAGCTTCATATTCTGCAATATTATTCGAGGCTCTAAAATGCATTTGTAACACATATCCGAGTGACTCCTTCGTGGAGTAAGGAGTACGGCCCCGACCCCACGCCCGAAAGCTGCAGGGACCCATCAAAAAACATCTCACAATATTCCAACGTCCGAATCCCCTGTGGGACTTGTGTCTCCAACCACTCGAGTAATGAAATCAGCTAAGGCCTGTCCTTTGATAGCTGTTCGCGAAGAAAATGTAATCTCATATTGCCCAAGTTCTATAGCCCACTTGGCAACTTGGCCAACTGCGTCTTGGTTTCGCACAATATCCCCAATGGCAAACCCAGTCTTAACTTCAATGGGATGCGCTTGGAAATAGTGTTTCAGCTTTCGAGAGGATATCACTCCGAGCATATATTAACTTCAGTAATCGGAGATACATCATCCGAGATTCGGTAAGAACTTACAAAATATACCGGATGTTGCACCAATTGCAGATATCCTTCTTCCTTCCGGTCGACCGCCAATACCGTGCTCACCACATGAGTTGTTATGGAGATATATAACTGAATGGTCTCATCGGGTTCGGAGGTACCAATACCGGAGGGTTGCTAAGGTATTCCTTGAGCTGGTCAAACGCGACTGCGCCATGTCCGTCCATTCAAACTTATCTTGCTTCTTGAGCAACTTGAAGAATGGAAGTCCCCGGACCCCCGATCTTGAGATGAAACGACTAAGCACAGACCATACTGCCCGTCAACTTCGAACGTCCTTCAAGCAACTCGGGGGTTTCATGTTGATAATTGTCTGAATCTTTTCTGGGTTAGCTTCGATGCCTCGCCACGACACCAGGTATCCCAGCAATTTTCCGGAGCGAACTCCAAACACACACTTTCCAGGATTAAGCTTCATGGAAAAATTCCGCAGATTACTAAAAGTCTCTGCCAGGTCATAGAGAAGATCCTCGGTTTTTGACATTTCACCACTATATCATCGACATAAGCCTCTGCATTCCTTCCCAATTGCGAGTCCAGACAGTGTTGTATGCCGCGCTGATACGTAGCTCCAGCATTTTTTAATCCAAATGGCATTGTTGTATAGCAATATGCTCCAAAGGGGGTGATAAACGCGGTCTTTATTTGATCTTCAACTTTCGGAGGGCTTTGATGGTACCCTGAATAAGCATCGAGGAAACAAAAACACTCGCAGCCAGCGGTCGAATCAACGACTTGGTCAATCCGAGGCAGCGCGAAAGGGTCTTTGGGGCAAGCTTTGTTGAGATCAGTATAATCGACACGCATTCTTAATTCTTTAGTATTCTTTTTTGGTACAAGGACTGGATTGGCAAGCCAATCTGGATGATACACCTCCCTAATGAACTTAGCTGCTAACAACCTAGTTAACTCCTTCTTAATGGCCTCCTTGCGGTCTTGAGCAAACCTCCTGAGCTATCGCTTAATCGAGCTTCGCATCCGGACGCACTAACGGTGCGTGCTCAATCTTCTCCCTAGGAACACCCGGCATGTCGGAAGGCTGCCATGCAAAGATATCCCTATTTTCTTGGAGGAAAAGAATGAGCGTGCTTTCCTATTTGTCCCCCAAGTCAGCCCCTATATGGGTGACCTTGGAGGGGTCCGACTTATCAAGCTGAATAGTTTTGGAAACAATCGCATCGGTCTTCGACTTCTCCTTAGCAATCTTCTTGGTTGGAACTTCATGTTCCAACCTTTTCTGTACTTCTAGAGTTTCAGCTGCTTCTCTGATTTCTCGTCGTTCGTCCTCCGAATCGACCCGAGAGGCCGGTTCGGTGCCATGTACTTCACAAGCGTAACCGGTCTTGATATCGGACCGGAAAGATAAGACCTGATTTGGTCCTGGCATCTACAACATCAAATAGTCGGTCTTCCAAGTATCCCGTGGTATGCTTGAGTCAATGTCGGCTACCTGGAAGATGATATTCTCCTTCCTGTAGTTCTCCTTCGTCCCAAAAGTCACCAACAGAGAAATCTACCCTAAAGGATAACTGTTTCGACCGGGTATTATACCATGAAACGGTGAAACCCTCGCGATCCAGGTCAGCTACGGAGAGGCCAAGCTCCGGCGAGTTTTAGCAAACAGGATGTCCAAGCAACTTTCCCCATCAATGAAAGTTCTCTTCAATCGTACCTTTTGAACAATGAGACCCGGAATGAGCGGGTATCTACTAGCTTTTTGAAGTACTTCGGGATGATCAACCGTATCGAACGTGATCGGCACCTCGACCACCGTAGATATTCAGGGGTAGCGGGAGCAATGGCGTTGACCTCTCCGAGCGCCGGCTTCTGCTTTCACTTCGACTCGTACGCATCGGGGCCTCCATGGATGAAGTTCACCTCCCTCGCCGGCTCCTGGAAGCCTTCGTCATCTTCATTATCGTCACGCTCTTTATCCTTGCCTTTGTCTTCTCTCCGGTTCCGGTGTCCAGACCGGGGTGCTACCTTTAAAGCATATTGAACGAACGGCCTTAACAGGAAGCACTCTTTAGCTTTATGATTCCCATTATGAATCATGCAAGGGCCCTCCGAAGCGTTTCGAACGAAAGTCGTTCTCTCGGACCTCTGTTAGGAGGTGCCGGCCGATCTCTTCCATGAGATCGGTCGACAGACTGCAACAAGGTGATCAGCCTTGCGCTTGTTGTTATTCTTGGATCCAGATCGGTTGCCTTGGTCGTGCTTCGGCTCCTTCCCTTTGTTCCCGCGCAAATTGACCATGTTTGAATCTCTAGCAGCATAGTCATCTCGCTATCTTGAAGCACTCGACGCCGTCATGGTAAGGTTCCAATTATGCCTTCCAATCTTGTGAACTAATGCTTCATTTCGGACGCCGACTTGAAACGCCGCAATTACCTCGCTGATCGAGAACATTGGGGATTAAGGCCTTCTTATTGCGTAAACGCTCGATGAACTCCGTGAGGGTCTCGTCAGGCTTCTACTTCAGCCTGTTGAGGTCGAAGTAGTTTCCTGGTTTCTCACAAGTCGCCTGAAAATTCTCCACGAACTTTTTGGTGAGATCGCCCCAAGAAGAGATAGATCTCTCGGGTAAGGATTGCAACCACGAGCGTCCATCCTGCTCCATGCACATGGGCAGGTAGTTAGTTAGCACAAAGTATCCCCTCCCGCTGATCGGATGGCAGTAGTATACATGCGAAGCCACTCGGCAGGAGGCGCTTTGCCATCATACTTGTCGATGGCCCCGGCCTAAATCCCCGGGGTATTTGCAAATGCGTAAATCTCGCGTGAAGGCAGGGATCATGGAGTACTCATCATCTTCTAGACCAGTCCGGACCGGTGAAGGAGAGCGCCGACGAGGGTAATGCCGGTAGTTACGATCCCCGTCATCATCGGAGTAGTCATAGTAGCGATCGTCTTGATATCTATCTCCCGAACCGTCCCGGCGGTTGTTGTTCACTTGCTCCGCAGCCGTGTAGGAGGAAACGGAGGCGAAGGCGCCACTTGACTATCATTGTCACCTCGTCGGGGCTCCTCGTCCCCGTCTCCGTTGTCGCCTCCTCTTCGATCTCTCGGTGTCACGCCGATCATCTCTTCTTGACCGGTCGTCACGATGAGCATGTCGATTGTCGTGCCCTCGATGATCATTGCGCGGAGAATTTCCGCCGGGGGTGGCGCCGAAGCGGCCGATCCACGCCTTAGCAAATTAGTTACAAGTGGACGAGGTGGGACAGGATCCCGCAGACTATCATCAACATGACCGATCCGTCGCCGCTCATCTTCTTCTTGTCTCCTGCGCTCCTCCGTCCTCTCTACATGGCGATCGATAAGCATATTACGAGCATCACGATTGCCGTTGAGCGGTACGCGTAAATCTTGGTCCGGAGCTCGTTCATGTTCGTCCGCGATCGGAGTGTGTCGAGGCCCAAGGCTTCCGGCGGAAGAAGCTCCTTCGGACCGGGCTCTTGCTGGCCGCTCTAAGCAAGAACTCGAGCGATTGGAAGATTCAGCTCTGTCATGGACGAGTTGATTTGTTTGTAGAGCAGCGCATCTACCAAATTCAAAGCGCGTTGTAGCGCCGGCGTCGCGTTGAAGTCTTCCTCCGGTATTGTGTCGACAATTTGCTTTACCCCCACAATGTTGTGGACCGGTGTAACATCCCGGCCCAGGGCTTAATAGGATTGATAGAATACTCATGTCAACAAGTTGCAACTTCTTTTCTGGAAGCTTATCTCTAAAGAACTCTAAGGTTAAGCGTGCTTGGCCCGGAGCAATTTATGGATGGGTGACCGACCAGGAAGTGATTCCCGGTGTGCATGAGTGAGGACAAAGTGCGCAGAAAAGACTAATGTTGGTCCGTGGGGAAATCTTGAGGGCCTATTAAGCTGCCAGGGGTAAGCGGGCCCGGCCCGGAGTGGCGGGACGTTACGGATGGTATCGGAGCCGACTCTCGCGGTTTCACGGGCGTGTGTGTTGCACGTGTGCGGGCATGGTGTGCATGGCTGGTGTGGGTCCGAAGTGGTCACACAGCATGGCACATGCGCCGGCGAGTGGACACATGGACGTGGCCAAGAGAGGAAGGTCCTGGCTCGGGGTTGACCGACGAGGACGTCGATCTTCTAAGGGGGTGAGTGTGTAACATCCCGGCCCAGGGCTTAATAGGATTGATAGAATACTCATGTCAACAAGTTGTAACTTCTTTTCCGGAAGCTTATCTCTAAAGAACTCTAAGGTTAAGCGTGGTTGGCCCGGAGCAATTTATGGATGGGTGACCGACCGGGAAGTGATTCCCGAGTGTGCATGAGTGAGGACAAAGTGCGCAGAAAAGACTAGTGTTGGTCCGTGGGGAAATCTTGAGGGCCTATTAAGCTGCCAGGGAAAGCGGGCCCGGCCCGGAGTGGCGGGACGTTACAACCGGTGACGTGACGACTCGGGCACCATTTAATTTGACCTCCATGGAGCTCAAATCCAATGCTCGCTCGAAGAGCGATGGCGCCTCTCGCTGCGGCACCCACGTCGGTTGTTATATCCTGGGGATGTTTCCTCCGGGTCTCCAGATCGCTCGGACAACGGCCCGAGAGCGGGCGCAGCGGTCACAGGAACACTTCCTCCCGCCCGACTAGTGCCGGCGGCGTTTGCGCGATGATTCGTGGATCGAAGGTTGCAGAGGTGGATCTTCTCCATCCGCTTCGTTTGTTTCGCGCTAGCGACGGTTAGCTTCGTCTTTCGCCATCCTAGCTTCTTCGACGGCAGCTTCCTCGGGAGTGAGTTCTTGAAGAACCGGACCCGCCATGAACACTTGGAAGAAGGTCGGAGATCCTTCCTCAAAGTCGTTACCAAGCTCGTGAGAGTAACTTATCGTCGCAGACCGGTACCGGTCCGAGGCATGAGCGGTCCGATCATTCGTGCTAAAGCCGCGTCGGATCCGCAAGGTTTCAAGCAAGAGGTGTCGACCGTGGCAGGTGATCGCGCTTCGAAGTTGCGGCCCGGCTACGAGTCGGATTCATCGGATGTAACTTTTCGGTGGAATCGGCTTCAAAGTCGAGGGACCCGAAGCGGATCTTGAAGCCGGGCGCGAAGTCGACGTCGAGCGAAGAGGCCACCGAACTCGCTGAAAACTCGCCGGAACCCTTCCTGGCGCGCCAAATGTCGAGTCTTAAACTCGACACTAGAACTACCCGATCCCTTACGAGCGTGGAATTCGATGGTGTAACACACGTAACACACAAGAACACGCGATTTTAGACAGGTTCATGCCTCTTGATTGAGACTAATACCCTACGTCTTGTGTGTTATGTATTGCCTTTAGCGGATTGCTAATTGCCGGATGTCGGAGAGTTTTCGGGGGTCCTTGCTCCGCCTTATATATCCGGGGGAGCTAGGGGGAGCTTTCCTTATCAATTCGAGTCCTAATAGACTACAAATTGCTTCTTTACTTGTTTCTCAAGTTATCATACGTGGGTCTCGATACCCGCCATGTCTTCATACCGGTATATGGAATCCTCTGTTATTCCGGACCGGTTAGGAACCGATCTGTTGGCTATCCCCGCCAACTTTATCTTCATCGATTTGTTACCGTATCTTTGTATATCCATTCCTTTATCATCTGTATACTCATAAGGCAAGTATACGACATTAAGATGCAGGAGGGAGCAGATCTTGTCGAGCACATCAATGTCTTCAATCAAGTCGTGGCTGACCTTGTGAAGATGGACGTGAAGCTTGATGATGAAGACAAGGCCATTATTCTTCCGTGTTCCTTGCCGAGTTCTTATGAGCATTTGGTCACTACATTGACGTATGGCAAAACTGAAGTTAAGGTGGCGGATATCACGACGGCGTTACTTTCTCGTGATCGGAGGATCAAGATCAATAATGCTCGGTGATAGTGGTTCCACTCGGTGATGTTTTGGTTGTCAAGAGTGATCGAGTGAAGGAGACCGACAAGAAGAAGAAGAAGGGGCTGCGAGTGCTACAAGTGCAAGGAATGGGGACATGAGAGGAGGGATTGTCCGAAACTAAAAAGGAAGGACGTGGCAAATATTATGGTTTCTAGGAAGGATGACTATGATAGCGATGGTGATGTTCTTGTACTACGAAGTGAGAAGTCTTGTGATGAAGAAGCGTGGTTGCTAGATTCTGCAAATTCGTTTCATGCAACACCTAAGAAGGAGTGGTTCTCTTCATATGTTGAGGGTGACTTTGGTTTTGCTCACTCGGGAGGTGACACGAGTTCATCGTGTTACGGGAGTTGCCAAGATCAAGTTGATAATGTATGATGGACAGGAGGTGCTACTTGAGGGTGTGTAACAACTCTAAGAAATAATGCATTTCATGTCATACATGAGCATGTCATCATATTGCATTTATGAAGTTATTAAATATTGTGTTAAGAAAATACACATAAAATATCAAATCAACTAAAGATTAAAGAAAATGTTTAAAAAGAATTTAAATAAGAGTAAATAATGTGTTTAACATTTTCTATTGCTCAAATGTCTTAAATAAAGATTTATAAAAGTTCCCTGAAATTATTTTGCTTGGTAGAAATAATTACAAGAAATTAACAAAGCTTCTTTAGTTAATTTATCTATGAATTTTTAGTCCGAAAATAATTTGGAATCTTAACCGGGGCTTAATAGGAAAAATGTCTAAAATATTTTCATTTGCACCCCTGAAATTTTTGGGAATTTTTGGAGCACAGGAAGGCCACATTTCAATTACCCGAAAGCCGAGGGGTTTTTTGTAAAATTTCCGGGCTCGGCCTACGAGCCAGCCTCTCTTCCTTCTCTCTCCCTCTCCCGCGTCTCACCGCCGCCCGCGGAGAACCGCCTCCCGGCGGTGCTGCCACGCAGCTGCTTGCGCAGCTGCCCGCTCGGCGACGATGCTCGCCTTCCCGGGCGAGACAAAACCCCCCTCACCCCTATCCTCTTCCCTCCCTGCTCTCATTTTCTCTTCCCTCACACCATTACCGGAAGCCTCCGGAGCTCGTCGTCCGGCCGCCTCCGTCGCTCCCCGTCCTAACCAACGCAACCACGAGCCCCGCAGCAACACCATAAAGCTCCCCAAGCCCTTCAATCAACTTAAGCACCTCTCGCTCCGTCGAGGCGAGGTCATCTTCTTCCTCGGGAGCTCGCTGTCGTCCTTCACCGTGGCTTCAAATTCACCACATCCGGTGAGCCGTTCATCTTTCTTTTCCTTCTCGGATGGTGCGCAATTAGTTGCTTCTTGATTCCGTTCACTCATCATCGAGTTTATTTCATAGGGAGCTGAGTAATCGTCGTTCTTCCCGAGTCCGGTCGCCGCCGTCCCCGCCACTCACGGTGAGCAACCTCTTCCGGCCGTGCTCAAGGTTCTAGAGCATCATGTCGAGCTAGCTCATGCTCGTAGTAGCTCACAACACAATTTTCCCCAAATTTTAAGCATTCGGGTGAGCTCGCGCCATGGCCGGAGCTCCGTCGTGCCCGCACTTCGCCGCCGGCGCCTCTCGGGTCAAGCTCATGCGAGCGCGTCACCACTCCTAGATTCCCCACGTCGAGTAGAGTATTGCGGTAGTCTCGCGGCGAGCTTCGGGCCAGCACCGGACAACTCCGGTGATTGCGCCACCGTGTCGTCGCTGCCGCGGTGGTGCCACACCGCGGGCCACACGCGCGCTGGATCGCGTGTGGCTACGCGGGATCTCGTGTGGCCCACTCTGTGGCCGGCGTGTGGCACGTAACGTATTTCAATTTTTGAAAATTTGTATAAAATTCAATAAAATCAGAAAAATACGAAACCAATTTTGTTAGACTCAGAAAAATAAGATCTATTTGTTTATGAAATAAAATATTTATTTTGAGCACATTTATTTCATAGATAGTAATTAATCACATTCTTTGGTTAAAGAAAAGCTATTATTTTATGTTAATTAAATGTTTAATGAAGGAAAATAATTTAATTAAATGAAGGAGATACTTGCAGACGAAAGTAAATATGAAAATTATTTTTCAAAATTAAACTTAAACATTATCATTTCATGTGGTTCCAATTTATTACCTTATTATCACATGTCATTTCAATAATGATTATTTATCGCTTAACAAACAGGATTAATTATTAATTATTGAACCTGAGTAATTAGTAACTAATGAACTTAATTAATTATTAAATAAGAAACATGATTAATTAATAGTTAATAACCATGATTAAGCATTACTTACTGAGCATAATCAATTGTTAATTATTCATTAATGAACATGCTTAACTATAAATTATCAATTAACAAATGTGATGAATTATTAATTGTTACATATTGCTTGTTAATTACTAAACATAATCGCTAATTATTAGTTGATGAACATAATTAATACCCTCTTTGCATGATCATATCATATTCATTCATGCATGCATGATTGTGATTCGCGACGCATTGTTGGTCGACCTAGGTTCCGAGGTGATCGAGGTTCCACCGAGGTCGAGTTAGGAGACGGGAATCTCGAAGTCGACCCACACGCCGAGGAAGCTAACCCCGACTCGTATCAAGGCAAGCCCGGTGCATCCTACCTATGTTTTTAAATATTTTATTTTATCACATAGTTCAGTTATGTTTGTGCACTAGGTGTTAGGGAATGATTAATACCCTAGTTGCATTATGGTAGGTTTCCGTTTGTTTATACTATACTTGGTACAGGTAGCTCGATAGAAGCTAGGCTTAATTCATAGTCACAACGGTAGATGTTTCAGGGAATCTTAAAGCATGGAGGCTTTAAGGGCTGATGTGTTGACACTAAGATGAAGAGAGTGTTAATGAAGTTGAGACCGGACGGGCCCCGTAGGAGAAAGGGCAAGACGGAGAAGAGGTCTTGCAAGGTGCTAGCCCCGTCCGAGTCGGTCAAGGACCGTACCGTTATCGGCTTAGTTGAACAAGTTTGAACGTACCGTACTACATGCTGGTATCATGGGCCCGAGCAAGCTGATGTACCCTACCGCCCCGGAGATGTAGCGTAGCCGGCTCTCTTTTACCGGCTGTTAGTGAGAGGTTAGTCTCACGGGAGGGAGATGGGTCGGCCACGAAGGAAGTCGTGGTGTCGCCATACTCCCGGGGAGTTGGAAATGGCTAGTCTTCTGTCGGGTGTTAGAGGGAAAGGTTGTCGTATACAATCAATGTGGTGCGTATACGTCGTGTAGCCGGGTTTTGCTAGCTGGTATAAAATCGATTCGAATCGTTGTCCCTCGCCGTAATGAGTACCGCTTGTTTAGCTTGTCACATCGTAGTAAATAATATGGAAGATGAGGATGAGAGATGAAAGGAATAATGATCTACTTTGATCCGGAATGGCGAACTTGATTGCAATAGTGATAGGATGCAAATACCAAGGTTAATGAACTTAATGTTGAGCTAAAATATTGAAAGTAAGGATCCATCCTTTAAATGCTATTTTCGCAAAGGGAGTAAACCCCACAGCCACAAAGCCTTTGCATACTAGGCGTCGGCCTTAGAGTGCCATTTTGACGGGTCGGTCTTGCTTGAGTATTAGAATACTCGGGGTTTGTTTGTTATCTTTCAGGAAATGAGTCGTGCTATCATGACTTGTATGGTAGCTTTCCGAAAAAGGAGCAAGTGTCTCGAGGGAGGTTCCCTCCAATAGGAACGTATCCCCACGCCGTGGGGAGGAAGGACCGTGGTGTACGACGGGCTCGAGTACATCACGTTGATCGTTGATAGTCTTTTGTTGTATAAAAGTACAAGTTTCCGCTGCAATACTCGTAGGATGTTAAACTCCAATAATGTTTATGTTTCCGTTGCACCAATGTTTGTATTTTGAAAACCTGGTTGTATTATACCATGGTGTATATATTCAGCTTGTATGAGATGATGTTCTGTTGTAACTCGCTTCGTCGATGTCCTCTCGTACCGATTCCTGGGTGTCCCGGAAGAGACGTCACAGCTGGTATCGGAGCGGTTCGGAGGCAACGAGTACATCATTACAAGCTCGTTTTCAAAACTTAACACGTTTGTACGTTAGAACACGAGAGAGTGTGGAGCCCTATAAGGATGTAGAATAGTTAGATTTTACTAACTGTTCGACGTTCGGGTTTTGGGAAGTGCTAACTATTCGTCGTAGTTTTATACACTATAATACGTATAGTTAGCTTACGAGCATGCATCATGTCATATTGTGTGCGAAATAAATATTGGGGTATACTTAGCTAGTTTCGTAGTACTATATAGGTTGTTCTGTTCGTTTCTTCTATGGGAAGAAGTGTTTAACCCGTTTAAACATGTTCCCTACAGATGCCGATGACTCGCGGTAGGAAGCGCGTTCGGGAGGAGGAGGACACACGGGCTGCACGCATCGCAGAACTGGAGCAGCAGATCCACGGTTTGGAGTTGCGGACGCAGAGCCGGGACCGACAGCTAGGTGCTTGGAAGAACCGCTGTCGAGTGGACTGCCAGGAGGTACGAGAGGTCCCACGCCAGGATCGCCGAGCTGGAGGAGCAGCTGGTGGAGGTTACCCTGGACCGTGACGGTTTTCACGGGGCGGCCATAGCGTTGGACGCGCAGCTGGCCACGGTCACCGCAGAGCGAGACGCCGCTCGCGAGGCGGACGAGGAGCACGTGATACGGTTGGCAGGGATGACAGCGCAGCGTAACCACGTTGTGGAGACGCTGATCGAGGTGCAGGACCAGATGGGTCAGCTTGAGGCGATGTTTGACGGACTGGTCGACGCGCACCACGCGCTGATACACGACCACGACGCACTGCTCGTGCAGTTTCAGCAGCTACAGCAGCAGCAGCAGGGTCCACCGGACGACGCCGAGGAGGTCTGCGGTATGGACTTCGAGCCACCACCAGCCTCACCAGCAGAGGACGTCGAGTCGGAGGCTGACAGCCACGCGCCGTCGGCTTAGTTGTGTTATGACTTTACTGATGTAGGAGGGTAGCCACATTTTGCTGACATAGGTCGGTGTAGATAGGGTACTAGTAGGTGTTGGTCGGATGGTAGTGTATGGAAAGTGGGTCTGAGTTGTACAAACAATAAATAATGAAAAGAAGTTGTAATATATCTATGCAGCTGCTAGAATAAACGAATTGCTGAAATAATAGAATTAGTTTCTACTTGTATTTGATATGCTTACTGATGTCGACTAGGGTCCCGATCTTCCGAAAGGCTCGGATAACTCTTGATTTGGCGAACATGTGACACACGTCGATCCGGCTCCTGAACAACACGTTCGAACCCCGCAATCGCAGCACCACGTCCTCTATGGTTATCAACCGGCGTTGCACGGTTGACCTCGCCCGAAGGATAATCCCTGCCTGCGAATCAAGAACACAAGCAAGAACAAGAAAGAACGCAACCAAATTTGCAGATGTATGATTAAACTCACAAGTTGGGGTCTCACAAACCGACGAAACGGCGAAACTGTTCTTGACAGAATAATCTAAGCAAAACCCAACCCTAACATGGGTGGCGGCTGCTGCTAATAAAGACTTGGGGACGTGTAAGAACCCCCTGAACGCTCCCCTAATGGGCTCACACGAGATACACGGCCCAAAGGCCAGAAACGGTGACGCAGCACCAAAAACAGATTCTGGACGTTCCAATGTTTCGATGATTCCTGGCGACTCCGGATGAAATTTGACATGGGACCGGTTCCACTGGAAAGCTTATGAAATTATCTTTCCATCCATATGTAGAACGTCCAAATCTGACTTCGTATGCGATCTGGGCGTCCGTTTTAATTCAGACTGTTCCTGGACTCCGAAACAGACTCGAAGTCGACTTGGATTGGGCCTCCATAATGACTTGCGCCTCTTGCTGGTCCTCCACGCCTCCAAGCCCTATTCCATTCATATTATGGTCCTCTCCTTGATTCCTAATCATAATAAAATCATTAGGTAGCAAACTATTCTCAAAATTATGAAAGGAAAGACTTAGGAACGAGCTCACCTCTAAATTTAATTGTCGGGCGCAAGCTCTAGTGATTGGTCCTTGAATGTTCAACGGAGGAGTGTCATTTGTATCCAAAGAAGTGATGTCCTCATCACTTACTTCTCCACAGAGATGGACAGCACGAGTACCGTTGTTAGTGAAGTAAGAGGACAGAGGGAGGATGTTCGTGTAGTAAGGCTGGAGAAACAACTGCACGAAAAGGAGGAGTTGTTAGCACTTAGAGAGGCGCAGCTTGCTGAACAAGGAGCAGCAGATTCAATTCAAGGATCAACAGCTGGCAAACGCACATGCCCCGATCACTCGGTTAGAGCAAGATGTACTACAAGCACACAATGCGATACTAAACGAAGCAATAGGACAACAACCTCTTGAGGATGAACCAGTAGTGCAGGAAAATCCCGTGGCGGCTGAATCTAAAGAAGAAGAGGAGGATCCCGAAGAGATAATGGACGTGGATTCAGTCATAGACCTCACGGAGATTCCGCAACTAGAGGATGCAGAATCCGAGACAGACAGTTCCGTAAGCCAGGAGGTGACGTCCAGGCTTCGCGAAGAAGAGTAGAGTGCTAGTTAGTAGCAAGTGAGAAAATTAGTATGTAAAATAGGCGTTAGTTAAATAACGAGCGTGATGTAACCACGCATGAGTGTACATTAGGAATCGTTGTAACATGGATATATGAGCATGTATTTATGGATTTGGTGGTTGTTCTAATAAAGATGGTTGTTGCGTAAGATTCATTTGGAATTCCTCATCTATGTATTCCTGTTTCTTCCATTAATATGTTGGAATGAAGATGTCTAACGTAAATTTTCTTGGACAGAATGGTTGGAACAAGCAGATGTGATGAGCCGAGAAAGTTCTCAACGTGGGGTGGAAACACCACCACCACCCCGAAATTGGCACAAGCCATCGCAGCTGTGCTGGATTCTCGCGCGGAGCAGCGAGAATTATTGGAGCAATTGGTCCGCAACACCGCTCCACAGGAACGTCACCAAGGCCGAAATGCACCAGAAGAGAGGGTGACTTTCTTGGACTTCGTATCGGTTCGCCCCGGTCTTCTCGGATGCGGGTGAACCATTGGAAGTTGATAACCGGCTTCGCACCATTGAGTCGAAGCTGGAGTTGTTTCCATGCACCGATCACCGAGAAGACACTCTTCGCTTTCCGAGTAATTGCAAGAATTTGCTGGAGCATGGTGGGCCAACTACAAAGCGATGTTCCCTCCAGGGCATCAAGTTTCATGGGCCGAGTTCACCAAAGCCTTCGAGAGAGCACCATATTCCGGAAGGTTTAATGAACCGGAAGAGGAAGGAATAGTTATATGTTGCTAAGCATCGCATCATGCCATCCAAGTTGCTATGTGCTCATATCATTTTAACACCTGGGGGTAAAATTCTTACCAATGAAGAAGCTGCCAATATGCCATTAAAATTAGGTAGCAAGGTTTATTCCACTTCATTGATCATATTGGATGGGCAAGGGTTAGATGCAATTATTGGTATGCAATGGATGGATTTCCATAAGGCAATACTGGATATAGCATCTCGAGCCGTATATTTGAACTCTCCTGTTCATGGTCGAGATTGCTTACTCTTAACATATCCCCAAACTATGCTGCCAATGGTTAATAAGGTTATAGGTAAGAATATGGAGGATATACCCATAGTCCGTGAGTATCCGGATGTCTTTCCGGACGACTTGCCGGAACTACCACCGGATCGAGCGGTAGAGTTTAAGGTAGAGTTACAGCCTGGAACAGCACCAATATCAAGAAGGCCGTATCGGATGCCACCGAATGAGCTGGCGAGTTGAAGGTACAACTAAAGGAATTATTGGACAAAGGATATATTCGTCCAAGTTCATCGTCATGGGTATGCCCAGCCTTGTTCGTGAAGAAGAAGGACAAGACATTGAGGCTATGTGTGGATTATAGACCTCCGAATTCGGTTACCATCACGAACAAGTACCCTCTTCCGAGGATTGACATCTTGTTTGATCAATCGATGGGAGCCAAAGTCTTCTCTAAAATAGATCTACGCTCAAGATATCATCAGATTAAGATAAGAGCGGAAGATATACCGAAGACTGCATTCTCCACAAGATATGGACTTTATGAGTACCTGGTGATGTCATTTGGATTGACCAATGCACCAGCACATTTCATGTACCTCATGAATTCCGTATTCATGCCTGAGCTGGACAAGTTTGTCGTGGTATTCATTGACGACATCTTGATCTACTCTAAGTCGGAAGAGGAGCATGTCGATCACTTAAGGATTGTGTTGCAAAGGCTAAGGGATCATCGGCTATATGCTAAGTTTAGCAAGTGTGAGTTTTGGTCGAAGGAAGTGCCGTTCCTAGGTCATGTGATATCAGCCGAAGGAGTGGTCGTTGATCCAAGCAAAGTTCAAGAAGTGTTGGATTGGAAGCCACCGAAATCTGTTTCACAAATCGAAGTTTCTTAGGATTGGCTGGTTACTACGGAAGATTTATTCCCAATTTTTCAAAGATTGCCAAGCTAATGACTAAACTATTGGAAAAGGATAAGAAGTATGCATGGAGCAAAGAATGTGAAGAAGCTTTTCAAACATTAAAGAAATTGCTGACCACAGCTCCAGTACTCGCTCAGCCGGATCCGACGAAGCCTTTCGATGTGTATTGTGATGCATCGGGAATGGGACTCGGTCATGTTCTAATGCAGGAAGGTCGAGTGATCGCTTACGCCTCTCGACAACTTAGGCGTCATGAGGAACACTATACCACACATGATCCGGAGTTAGCAGCTGTGGTTCTTGCATTGAAGAAGCTGGAGACACTATCTCTTGGGTAATTTGGTACATTTATACACCGACCACAAGAGTCTTAAGTATATTTTCACCCAAGCAGATCTGAATATGCGTCAACGAAGATGGTTATAATTAATCAAGGATTATGAGCTGGAAATTCACTATCACCCAGGCAAGGCAAACGTGGTAGCCGATGCTTTAAGTCGCAAGGTTCATTGCCATAATCTCACGGTGCAACTCTTGATTCAAGCACCTCCACCCGAAAGTGATGAGCCGAATCTTCGTATCATTCCGTATGGAGCTTTGACCAATTTATCTCTCATCCCTACCATTCGTGAAGAAGTGTAGCAGCTCAACGAGAAAAGTGTTGGTATGGAGCACATAAGTGTCGTATACTTGCCTTATGGGTATACGGATGATAAAGGAATGGATGCGCAAAGACAAGGTAACAAATCAATGAAGATAAAGATGATGGAGATAGCTGGTAGACTGGTTCCTGACCGGTCCGGAATAACGGAGAATTCTTTATACCGGTATGGAGACTAGGCGGATATCAATACCGGCGTATGATGACTTGAGGAGCAAGTTAAGGAGTAATTTGTAGTTCTGTTAGTTCTCCGAATTAATAAAGAAAGCCAGAGATAGAGCTCCCATATATGTAATTCATGTAATCGACTAGGACTCGCATGTAACCCTAGCTCCCCGGATATATAAGGCGGAGCAGGGACTCTCGAAAACTCTCTAAGATCTTGCCATTAGCAAATCGCTAAACGCAATACATAACATACATGACGTAGGGTATTACTCTCAATTCGAGGGGCCCGAACCTGTCTAAAATCTTGTGTTCCTGTGTGTTTCGTGTGTTGCACTATCGAATTTCACGCTCGTGAGGGACCGGGTATTACTAGTGCCGAGTTTAAGACTCAACATTTGGCGCGCCGAGAAGGGGTCCCGGCGAGTTCCTAGCGAGTTCGATGGTCTCTTCGTTCGTCGTCGACTTCGAGCCCGGCTTCAAAATCCGCTTCGGGTCCCTCGACTTTTGTGACATCCCCTCCGGGACACCTAGGAATCGGTACGGAGGGACACTCGACGAAGCGAGTTACAACAGAAACATCATCTCATACAAGCCGAATATATACATCATGGTATAATACAACCGGGTTTTCAAAATACAAACATTCATGTAGCGGAAAAATAACATTATTGAAGTTTAACATCCTACGAGTATTCAGCGGAAGCTTGTTCTATTATACAACTCAAAAGACTTCAAACGAAACAATGTGATGCACCGAGCCCTTCGTACATCACGGTCCTCTCTCTTCAAGGCGTGGGGATACGTTCCCACCGAAGGGAACCTCCCTCTGGACATTCTAATACAAGTCGTGGTGGTACGACTCGTTCCCCGAAAGGTAACGAACAAACCCCGAGTATTCTAATACTCAGCAAGACTGACCCGTCAACATGGCACGCTAAGGCCGACACCTAGTATGCAAAGGCTTTACGGCTGTGGGGTTTACTCCTTTGCGAAAAAAGCATTAAAGGTTGGGTCCTTATACTTTCAATATTTTAGCTCATGTTAAGTTCATTAGCCTTGGTGTTTGCAACCTATCACTATTGCAATCAAGTTTTCATTCAAGATAAAATAGATCTTAATCCTTTCATCTCTCATCTTCATCTTCCATATAATTTACTACGATGTGACGAGCTAAACAAGCGGTACTCATTATCTGCGAGGGACAGACTACCAGTGACAAAACCCGACTACACGACGTATACGCATCACACCGATCGTATACGACAACCTTTCCCGCTAGCACTCGACAGCAGACTAGCCATTTCCAACTCCCCGAAAGTATGGCGAAGCCACGACTTCCCTCGTGGTCGACCCATCTCCCTCCCGTGAGACTACCCTCTCACTAACGACCGATAAAAGAGAGCCGGCTACGCTACATCTCTCGGGGCGATAGGGTACATCAGCTTGCTGGGCCCATGATACCAGCATGTAGTACGGTACGTTCAAACTTGTTCAACTAAGCCGACAACGGTACGGTCCTTGACCGACTCGGACGGGGCTACCACCTTGCAAGATCTCATCTCCATCTTGCCCTTTCTCCTACGGGGCCCGTCCGGTCTCAACTTCATTAACACTCTCTTCATCTTAGTGTCAACACAAAACCCTTAAAGCCTCCATGCTTTAAGATTCCCTAACCATGTACCGTTGCCACTATGCATTAAGCTTAGCCTCTATTGAGCTACCTGTACCGAGTATAGAATAAACAAACGGAAACCTACCATAATGCAGCTAGGGTGTCAACCATTCCCTACACCTAATGCACAAACATAACTGTACTATGTGATAAAAGAAAATATTTAAAAACATAGGTAGGATGCACCGGGCTTGCCTTGATTCTGATCGAAGTTAGTTTCCTCGGCGGTCGGGTCGACTTCGAAATTCCGGCTCTCGACTCGCCCTTGGGTGGAACCTCGATCACTTCGAACCTAGTCGACCAGCAATGCGTTGCGAATCACGATCATGTATGCATGAATGCGCATGATAAATTATGCAAAGTTCATTACTTAACTTCAGTAATTAATAATTAAAGATCAAAGCTTAATCACCTTAGTTAATTAATAAATTAAGGATAAGCATGTTCATTAAGCAATAATTAACGAGTTAATTATGCTTGCTTAACAAATGTTTAATCAAGGTCATTAAGTATTAATTAGTTCTGTTCCTTAATTACTTAGGTTTAATAACTAACAAATTATTCTGGTTTATTAATCAATAAATAAATCATTACTTTAAGTGATAAAAGGTTAATAGATTGTGATCACATAAAATACTACAGTTTAAGTTTAATTTTGGAAAATAGATTTCATCATTAATTTCGTCTGCAGTATCTCCTTCATCTAATTAAATTATTTTTCTTAATTAAACATTTTATTAACATAAAAAAATAGCTTTTCTTTAATCAAAGAATGTGATTAATTACTATTTATAAAATAAGTTTACTCAAAATAAATATTTTATTCCACAAATAAATAGATCTCATTTTTCCGAGTCTAACAAACTTGGTTTGACATTTTTCCGATTTTTAATGAATTTTCTACGAATTTTTAAAAATTGAATTTGATTCTGTGCCACACGGAAGGCCATAGGGTTGGCGCACCAAATCCGCACGTGGCCACACGCGATCCCACCCGCGTGTGGCTCGCGGTGTGGCACCACCGCGGCGGCGGGCCAGCGGCGGCGCGGCCACCGGAGTTGGTCGGGCCTCGGTGCAAAGCTCGCCGCGACGACACCAATATGCTCCACTCTACAAGGCGAACACAACCGTGGTGATCGACTTGCATGAGCTCGCCTCTAGGCACGCCGGCGGCGAGGTGCGGCCATGGCGAATCTCCGGCGATGGCGCGAGCTCACCACGGTGCTCAAAATTTGGGGAAAACCTACCGACACGTACTACGGAGCATGCGCAAGCTCGTCGTGGGATCAAAGAGACATGAGCAAGCCCGGAAAGGTGTGCTCACCGTGGATATGGCGGCGGCGATGAAGAAACTCCGGGAGACGGTGAAACCCCGACGAACCCGTGAAGGAAACTGGATGAGCTCTTGCTCTAAGGCTAACGGAGTGAGTGGCGCATCACTTGGTTGAAGAACGAAGGTTTATGGCTCACCGGAGAGCTCCAATTTCCGTGCGTGGCGGAGGAACGACGATGACGGTCCAAGGAAGACGATGGGCTCGCCTCGACGGAGTGAAGGTGCTCAAGCGGATTGAATGGTTGGGGAAGCTGCCCGGGGTCTTGGCGGAGCTCCTGGCATTGGTGGTTCGGACGGGAGGTGGTCGGCGTGGCCTCGGCGGTGCTGCTCCAGGGACGATGGCTATGGCGGGGAGGCGGAGGGAAAAATGGGAGAGGATAAGAGCGAGTTGGGGGCCTTGAGGGGTTTTATCCCGGCCGGAGGCGGCACGGCAAGCGGCTACGTGGGCGGCCAAGCACTGCGTGGCCCGGAAGCGTGGCGCCCGACCGGAGAGGCGGTGCGGCCGTGGGCCATGGTGAGAGCAGGGTGAGGGAGGGAGAGAGAAGAAGAGAATGACAGCTGGGCCGGTCTCGGTAATTTTGCAAAAACACCCCGGGCTTTTGGTAAATTAAAAAGCAACCTTCCGGTGCTCCAAAAGTTCCCAAATTTTTCAGGGGTTTAAATGAAAACATTTTAGGCATATTCCCTTTTAGGTCCAGGGTAAAACTCCAAATCATTTTTGGATTAAAAATTCATAGTTAAATTAATAAAAGAAGCTTTGTTTATTTCTTGTAAATATTTTTACAAGGCAAAATGATTTCAGAAAATTTTCATAAATCTCTATTTGTGATATTTGAGCCAAAGAAAATATTGGACATGAAGTTTTCTGCTTATTTTATTTCTTTTTAAACACTTCCTTTCTTCTTTATCTATTTTGTTATTTTATGTGTTTATTATTAACACAAATTTTGATATCTTCAAAAATGCAACAATGTGATTACATGCTCATGATGACATGAAATGCATTATTTTCTGAGAGTTGTTACAGCCCTCCCCCTTACAGGAATCTCGTCCGAGATTCACGATCGAAACGACTAGGCGATAGTGCTAAAGAACTCGGGGTAGTTTGATTGAAGAAACTCTTCTTGTTCCCAAGTAGCTTCAACTTCCGAGTGATTACTCCATTGGACCTTGTAGAACTTGATGGTCCGATGTCGAGTCACTCTATCCTTGGTGTCGAGAACTTTAACTAGTCGTTCGTCATATGTCAAGTCCGGCTGTAATCGTTCCACCTCGATTGTCGGTATATCCATCGGTGGTTTTAAACATTTCTTCGGTTGAGACACATGAAATATGTTATGGATACCCGCCAAGTGTGAAGGCAATTCCAATCGATACGCCACAGCTCCACATCTTTCCAGGATTGGAAAAGGTCCAATGTATCGTGGTGCTAACTTGCCCTTGATTCCAAACCTTTGAACACCTTTGGTAGGAGATACTCGAAGATAGACTTGATCTCCAACCTGAAATACTAACTCTCGACGTCTTTTGTCGGTATAGCCGATCTGTCGAGATTTAGCTCTCTTAAGGTTCTGCTGAATGAGACGTACTTGTTCCTCTCGCATCTCTTACTAGATCTGGTCCGAAGATTACTCTTTCCCCACTTTTAGACCAATTCAAGGGTGTACGGCAACTACGCCCATATAAAGCTTGGAACGGTGACATTCCGAGCACTCTCTTGATAGCTGTTATTGTAGGAGAACTCGCTAACGGTAAACACTTCTCCCAATCTTTACCATAGGTCAAGACACATGCTCGAAGCATATCCTCGAGATATTGATTGATCCTTTCTGTCCGTCCATCGGTTTGAGGATGATATGCTGAGCTTCGTATCAACTTTGTTCCCAAGGATTCTTGTAGTTGTTCCCAGAATCCGGAGACAAATTGTGTTCCTCTATCCGATATAATGGTCTTGGGCACTCCATGCAAACGAGAATTCGAGCAATGTATAGCTACGCATACTTCTCGGCGAGTGTACCGTGTATGTACCGGTATGAAGTGAGCAGACTTCGTCAACCTGTCCATAATAACCCGAGATAGAGTCATGCTTTCGTGGGCTTAGTGGTAACCCAACGATGAAATCCATGCTGACGTCTTCCCACTTCCATTCAGGGAATACTCGAAGGTTGTAAGGGTCCTGCTTGCTTCAAGTGCTCGGCTTTGACCCGCCGACGGACATCACACTCATTGACATACTTGGCAATTTCCCGCTTCATGCGTGTCCACCAAAATCTTTGCTTCGGATCTTGATACATCTTGTTGGTTCCGGGATGAATAGAATATTTGGACATATGAGCTTCATCCATTATCTTCTTGCGAAGCGGTAGATCTTTTGGTACTACCAATCGATTCTTGAACCAAATAACTCCTGCCTCGTCCTCTCGGAAGCATTTAACTTCACCCTTTCTGAGTCGTCTCCTTATATGTCCTATACCAACACTTTTCCGTTGTAGCTGCTACCACTTCTTCACGAATGGTAGGAATCGGAGCCAAATTAGTCAAGGTTCCATACGGAATGATCCTAAGATTTGGTTCCTCACCTTCGGATGGATGTGCTTGAATCAAAAGTTGAGCCGTGAGATTATTGCAATGGGCCTTGCGACTTAATGCATCGGCTACCACGTTTGCCTTGCCTGGGTGGTAGTGAATTTCCAGCTCATAATCCTTGATCAGTTCTAACCATCTTCGTTGTCGCATATTTAGATCTGCTTGGGTGAAGATGTACTTGAGACTCTTGTGGTCGCGTGTATAGATGTACCAAGTTACCCAAGAGATAGTGCCTCCAACCTTTCAATGCTAGAACGACCGCTGCTAGTTCCGGATCATGGGTAGGATAGTGTTCCTCATGACGCCTTAGTTGTCGAGATGCATAAGCGATTACTCGACCTTCCTGCATAAGAACACATCCGAGTCCCGTTCCCGATGCATCACAATACACATCAAAGGGCTTCGTCGGATCTGGCTGAGCAAGTACGGGAGCTGTTGTCAACAACTTCTTTAACGTTTGAAAAGCTTCTTCACATTCTTTGCTCCATACGTACTTCTTATCCTTTTCCAATAGCTTAGTCATTGGCTTGGCGATCTTTGAGAAGTTTGGAATAAACCTTCCGTAGTAACCAGCTAATCCCAAGAAACTTCGATTTGTGAGACAGGACTTCGGTGATTTCCAATCCAACACTTCTTGAACTTTGCCTGGATCAACGGCCACTCCTTCGGCTGATATCACATGACCTAGGAACGGCACTTCCTTTAGCCAAAACTCACACTTGCTGAACTTAGCATAGAGCTGATGATCCCTTAGTCGTTGCAGCACAACTCTTAAGTGATTGGCATGTTCCTCTGTTGACTTAGAGTAGATCAAGATGTCGTCAATGAATACCACGACAAACTTGTCCAGCTCGGGCATGAATACCGAATTCATGAGATACATGAAATGTGCTGGTGCATTGGTCAATCCAAATGACATCACCAGGTACTCATAAAGTCCATATCTTGTGGAAAATGCGAGTCTTCGGTATATCTTCAGCTCTTATCTTAATCCGATGATATCCCGAGCGAAGATCTATCTTGGAGAAGACTTTAGCTCCCATCAGTTGATCAAACAAGATATCAATCCTTGGAAGAGGATACTTGTTCTTGATGGTGACCGAATTCAGAGGTCTATAATCCACACATAGCCTCAATGTCTTATCTTTCTTCTTTACGAACAAGGCTAGGCATCCCCATGGTGATGAACTTGGACGTATATACCCCTTGTCCAATAATTCCTTTAGTTGCACTTTCAATTCTGCCAGCTCATTCGGTGGCATTCGATACTGACCTTCTTGATATTGGTGCTTGTTCCAGGCTGTAACTCTATCTTAAACTCTTCCGCTCGGTCCGGCGGTAGTCCCGACAAGTCGTCCGGAAAGACATCCGGATACTCACAGACTATGGGTATTTCCTTCCGGACTCTTACCTATAGTCTTATTGACCATTGGCAGCATAGCTTGAGGAAAAGTTAAGAGCAAGCAATCTCGACCATGAACAGGGGAGTTCGGATATACGGCTCGAGATGCTATATCCGATACTTGCCTTATGGAAATTCATCCATTGCATGCCAATAATTGCATCTAACCCTTGTCCATCCAAGTATGATTAATGAAGTAGAATAAACCTTGCTACCCAATCTTAATGGCATATTGGCAGCTTGCTTCATTTGTAAGAATTTTACCCCCAGGTGTTGAGATAATATGTGTCCATGTCAACTTAGATGGTGTGATGCAATGCTTAGCAATATATGACTTGCTGATGAAATTATGCGTAGCTCCCGAATCAAATAAAATCATAGCAGGATGATCAGCGATAGAAAACATACCCACTAAGATTTGTCCTCCTTCGGGTAGTTCCTCAGCCGTAGTAAAGTTGGCATGGCCCGTCTTCACTTGTGTATTCTTGGCTGGTGCCCTCGGTTGGTTCTGCGGCTGTCCTTGAGGTCTAGGTGCATATGATGCCTTCCGAGGATATGGACAACTGCGGTAATAATGTCCCGAACGGCCACAATTGAAACATGGCGGTCCATTCTGCTGCGGTGCTTGACTCACCGGTCCAGGATTCCGAGTGTTACGTTGCTGATAGGGCGGACGATATCGATTCGACCGCTGCTGCTGAGATTGCTTGGGGTGGTTGAGGCTGCCGGTAGTAATTGGGACGAGAGGGTGTATGCTGATAAAGCCGACCTGACGGTGCGGTGTAGACCAGCCTGTACTTTGATGGTCCCCCACTTCCTTGTCCGATGAGCCGGCCTTTTCTTGTTCTTCTCCGTCCGATGAAGACGAATAGAGTCTTCTAGTGCGATAGCGTCACTCACAAAGTCGGTGAAGCTGTCGGTCTTGTTTAAGACCAAGCGAGACTGCAGCTTGGTACTCATTCCCTCCTTGAACAGATTCTTCTTCTTGGCATCCGTGTCCACATGTTCAGGAGCGTATCGAGCAAGGCGATTAAATACCTTGGAGTAGGTATGCACATTCATATCCCCTTGCTTCAGCGATAGGAACTCCTTCCTCTTCGATTCATTAAGCCTTCCGAGATATGGTTCTCTCCGAAGGCTTCAGTGAACTCATCCCATGAAACTTGATGTCCTGGAGGAAACATTGCTTTGTAATTGGCCCACCAGTGCTCCGACAAATCCTTGCAATTGCTTGGGAAGCGAAGAGGGTCTTCCGATGATCCGTGCAGGGGAACAATTCAAGCTTTGACTCGATAGTGCGAAGCCGGTTGTCCGCTTCCAAGGGCTCACCCGCATCCGAGAAAACCGGGGCGAACCGATAAGAAGTCCGAGAAGGTCACCCTTTCTTTTGGAGCATTGCGGCCCTAGTGACGTTCCTGTGGAGATAGTGTTGCGGACCAATTGCTCCAATAATTCTCGCTGCTCCGCGCGAGAATCCAATACGACGGCGATGGCCTCGTGCCAAGGTCGGGGGTGGTGGTGGTGTTCCCGCCCGCGTTGAGAACTCTCGGGCTCATCACGTCTCCTTGTTCCAACCATTCTGTCCAAGACAAGTTTACGTTAGACATCTTCATTCCAACATAATAATAATGGAAGAACAGGAATACATAGATGAGAATTTCCACATGAATCTTATGCAACAATCCATCTTTATTAAGCAACCACCCAATCCATCAACACATGCTCATACATCCATGTTACAACGGTTCCTATGATACACTCATGCGTGGTTACATCACGCTCGTTATTTAACTAGCGCCTAATTTACATACTAGTTTTCTCACTTGCTACTAGCTAGCACTCTACTATTCTTCGCGACGCCTCGGATGTCACCTCCTGGCTTATGGAAGCTACTGTCTCGGATTACTGCATCCTCTAGTCGTGGAATCTCCGTGAAGTCTATGACCGAATGCACGTCCATTATCTCTTCAGGATCCTCCTCTTCCTCTTCGATTCAAACTCCATAGGATTTTCCTGCACTATCTGGTTCATCCTCCGGAGGTTGCTGTCCTATTGCTTCATTCATTATCGCATTGTGTGCTTGCAGTAGATCTTGCTCTAACCGAGTGATCGGTGCATGTGCGTTTGCTAGTTGCCGATCCTTAAATTGAATCTGCTGCTCCTTGTTTAGCAAGCTGCGCCTCCCTAAGTGCTAACAACTCCTCCTTTTCCTGCAGTTGTCTCTCCAGCTCGACTACACGAACATCCTCCCTTTGTCCTCTTACTTCACTCACACCAGTACTCGTGCTGTCCATCTCTGTGGAGAAGTAAGAGTATCGGATACATGTAGAAACTAATGCTAATATTTAAGCAAATCCTTTTATTCTAGCAACTGCATATATATATTACTACCACTTCCTTTCCATTAGTTATTGTTGGTACAACTCAACCCCCACTTTTCCATACACTCCTAACCGACCAACATCTGCTATTACCCTATCTACATCCGACCTACGTCGGCAAAATGTGGCTATCCTCCTACATCAATGAAAACACACACAGCCTAAGCCGACGGCGCGTGGCTGTCGGCGTTCGACTCAACGTCCTCGGCTGGTGAGGCGGGTGGTGGCTCGTAGTCCATCCCGGAGACCTCCTCGGCGTCGTCGCGTGGCTGCTGCTGCTGCTGCTGCAATCTGCTCGAACTGCTCAACCGGTGCGTCATGGTCGTGGAGCGAGTGTGTGGTGTGCCTCGGCCGATCCGTTATACGATCCCACTAGCTGACCCAGCTCAAGCTCTCTCTCGAACAGGTTCTCCACCACGTGGTTCCGCTGCGCCGTTATCGCTGCCAACTCGGTCGCGTGCACCTCGTCGGCATCAATAGCGGCGTCTCGCTCCTCGATAACCGTGGTCAGCTGCGTGTCCAACGCGCTGACCGCCCCGCGAAACTCGTCACGGTCCTGTGTCACCTCCACCAGCTGCTCCTCCAGCTCGGCGATCCTGGCGTGGGACCTCCGAACCTCCCGGCGAGTCCACTCGGCAGCGGTGCTTTCAAGCACCCAACTATCGGTCCTGGCTCGCGTCCTCAACTCTAGGCTGTGGATCCGCTGCTCCGGCTCGAGCAACGTGTGCAGCCCGTGTGTCCTCCTCCTCCTAGGCACGCTTCCTACCGCGAGTCACGAGGCATCTGCAGGGAACATGTTTAAACGAGTTAAACACTTCTTCCCACGTAAGAAAAGCGAACGGAACAACCTATACGAGTACTACAAAACTAGCTAAGTAGATATCCTAATATTTATTTAGTGCATAATATGACATGATGCATGCTCGTGAACTAACTATACGTACCATAGTACAGAAAACTACGACGAATAGTTAGCACTTCCCAAAACCCAAACGTCGAACAGCTTAGTAAAAATCTAACTATTCTACATCCTTATAGGCTCCGTACTCTCTCGTTGTCTATCGTATGAACGTGTTAAGTTTTGAAAATAGGTTTGTAATGATGTGTTGTTGCCTCTGAACCGCTCCGATACCAATCGTAACATCCCCTCCGGGACACCCGAGGAATCGGTACGGAGGGACACTTGACGAAGCGAGTTACAACAGAAACATCATCTCATACAAGTCATAATATATACATCATGGTATAATACAACCAGGTTTTCAAAATACAAACATTCGTACAGCGGAAAAATAACATTATTGAAGTTTAACATCCTACGAGTATTCAGCGGAAGCTTGTTCTATTATACAACTCAAAAGACTTCAAACGAAACAACGTGATGCATCGAGCCCTTCGTACATCACGGTCCTCTCTCTTCAAGGTGTGGGGATACATTCCCACTGAAGGGAACCTCCCTCCGGACATTTCTCCTCCTCGGGGAAGCTGCCATACAAGTCGTGGTGTTACGACTCGTTCCCTAAAAGGTAACGAACAAACCCCGAGTATTATAATACTCGGCAAGACCGACCCGTCAACATGGCACGCTAAGGCCGACGCCTAGTATGCAAAGGCTTTCTGGCTGTGGGGTTTACTCCTTTGCAAAAAAACAGCATTAAAGGTTGGGTCCTTACTTTCAATATTTTAGCTCATGTTATGTTCATTAGCCTTGGTGTTTGCAACCTATCACTATTGCAATCAAGTTTTCATTCAAGATAAAATAGATCTTAATCCTTTCATCTCTCATCTTCATCTTCCATATAATTTACTACGATGTGACGAGCTAAACAAGCGGTACTCATTACTGCGAGGGACAGCGATTCGAATCGATTTTATACCAGCTGGCAAAACCCGACTACACGACGTACACGCATCACACCGATCGTATACGACAACCTTTCCCGCTAGCACCTGACAGCGGACTAGCCATTTCCAACTCCCCCAGGAGTATGGCGAAGCCACGACCTCCCTCGTGGTCGACCCATCTCCCTCCCGTGAGACTATCCTCTCACTAACATCCAATAAAAGAGAGCCGGCTACGCTACATCTCTCGGGGCGATATGGTACATCAGCTTGTTGGGCCCATGATACCAGCATGTAGTACGGTACGTTCAAACTTGTTCAACTAAGGCGACAACGGTACGGTCCTTGACCGACTCGGACGGGGCTACCACCTTGCAAGATCTCATCTCCATCTTGCCCTTCCTCCTACGGGGCCCGTCCGGTCTCAACTTCATTAACACTCGCTTCATCTTAGTGTCAACACAAAACCCTTAAAGCCTCCATGCTTTAAGATTCTCTAACCATCTACCGTTGCCACTATGCATTAAGCTTAGCCTCTATTGAGCTACCTGTACCAAGTATAGAATAAACAAACGGAAACCTACCATAATGCAGCTAGGGTGTCAACCATTCCCTACACCTAATGCACAAACATAACTCGTACTATGTGATAAAAGAAAATATTTAAAAACATAGGTAGGATGCACCGGGCTTGCCTTGATTCTGATCGAAGTTAGTTTCCTCGGCGACTGGGTCGACTTCGAGATTCCGACTCATCGACTCGCCCTTGGGTGCAACCTCGATCACTTCAGAACCTAGTCGACCGAGCAATGCGTTGCGAATCACTATCATGTATGCATGAATGCGCATGATAAATTATGCAAAGTTCATTACTTAACTTCAGTAATTAATAATTAAAGATCAAAGCTTAATCACCTTAGTTAATTAATAAATTAAGGATAAGCATGTTCATTAAGCAATAATTAACAGTTAATGATGTCTGCTTAACAAATGTTTAATCAAGATCATTAAGTATTAATTAGTTCTGTTCCTTAATTACTTAGGTTTAATAATTAACAAATTATTCTGGTTTATTAATCAATAAATAAATCATTACTTTAAGTGATAAAAGGTTAATAGATTGTGATCACATAAAATACTATAGTTTAAGTTAAATTTTGGAAAATAGATTTCATAATTAATTTCGTCTGCAAGTATCTCCTTCATCTAATTAAATTATTTTTCTTAATTAAACATTTTATTAACATAAAATAATAGCTTTTCTTTAATCAAAGAAAGTGATTAATTACTATTTATAAAATAAGTTTACTCAAAATAAATATTTTATTCCACAAATAAATAGATCTCATTTTTCTGAGTCTAACAAACTTGGTTTGACATTTTTTCGATTTTTAATGAATTTTCTACGAATTTTTAAAAATTGAATTTGATTCTGTGCCACACGGAAGGCCACGGGGTTGGTGCACCAAATCCGCACGTGGCCACACGTGATCCCACCCGCGTGTGGCCCACGGTGTGGCACCACCGCGGCGGCGGGCCAGCGGCGGCGCGGCCACCGGAGTTGGTCGGGCCTGGTGCAAAGCTCGCCGCGACGACACCAATATGCTCCACTCTACAAGGCGAACACAACCGTGGTGATCGACTTGCATGAGCTTGCCTCTAGGCACGCCGGCGGCGAGATGCGGCCATGGCAAATCTCCGGCGATGGCGCGAGCTCACCACGGTGCTCAAATTTTGGGGAAAACCTGCGACACGTACTACGGAGCATGCGCAAGCTCGTCGTGGGATCAAAGAGACATGAGCTAGCTCGGAAAGGTGTGCTCACCGTGGATATGGCGGCGGCGGTGAAGAAACTCCGGGGAGACGGTGAAATCCCGACGAACCCTGTGAAGGAAAGCCGGATGAGCTCTTGCTCTAAGGCTAATGGAGTGAGTTGCGCATCACTTGGTTGAAGAACGAAGGTTTATGGCTCACCGGCGAGCTCCAATTTCCGTGCGCGGCGGAGGAACGACGATGACGGTCCGAGGAAGACGATGGGCTCGCCTCGACGGAGTGAAGGTGCTCAAGCGGATTGAATGGTTGGGGAAGCTGCCCGGGGTCTTGGCGAGCTCCCGGCGTTGGTGGTTCCGACGGGAGGTGGGCGGGGCGGCTCTGGCGGTGCTGCTCCGGGGACGACGGCTATGGCGGAGAGGCGGAGGGAAAAATGGGAGAGGAGAAGAGCGAGTTGGGGGCCTTGAGGGGTTTTATCACGGCCATAGGCGGCACGACAAGCGGCTGCGTGGGCGGCCAAGCACCTGCGTGGCTCGGAAGCGTGGCGCCCGGCCGGAGAGGCGGTGCGGCCGCGGGCGGTGGTGAGAGAGGGGTGAGGGAGGGAGAGAGAAGAAGAGAATGGCAGCTGGGCCGATCTCGGTAATTTTGCAAAAACACCCCGGGCTTTTGGTAAATTAAAAAGCAACCTTCCGGTGCTCCAAAAATTCCCAAATTTTTTAGGGGTTTAAATGAAAACATTTTAGGCATATTTCCTATTAGGTCCAGGGTAAAACTCCAAATCATTTTTAGATTAAAAGTTCATAGTTAAATTAATAAAAGAAGCTTTGTTTATTTCTTGTAAATATTTTTACAAGGCAAAATGATTTCAGAAAATTTTCATAAATATCTATTTGTGATATTTGAGCCAAAGAAAATATTGGACATAAGTTTTCTGCTTATTTTATTTCTTTTTAAACACTTCCTTTCTTCTTTATCTATTTTGTTATTTTATGTGTTTATTATTAACACAAATTTTGATATCTTCAAAAATGCAATAATGTGATGACATGCTCATGATGACATGAAATGCATTATTTTCTGACAGTTGTTACAACTTTGAAGCCGATTCGGCTGGAAAACCGCTTTTGATGAATCCGACTCGTTGTCGGGCCGCAGCCTTCGAAGCGCGATCATCCGCAACGGTTGGCACCTCAGGCTCGAAGTCGGCGGATCCGACGCAACTTTAGCGCGAACAATCGGATCGCCCGCATCTCGGATTGGTGCCGAATCTGTAATGATAAGCCACTCTTGCGAGTTTGTTAATGACTTCGAGGAAGAACGTCTAGTCTTCTTCCAAGTGTTCATGACAGGACCGATTATTCGCCAACTTTATCCCGAGGAAGCTGCTAAAGAAGAAACAAGGTCGGCGAGAGAAGAATCCGATCGTCGTCGCCGTGAAACGGAAGAAGCAAATGGAGATGAACAACCTCCATAATCTTCGACCGCAAATCCATGTGCAAATGCTGTTGGTCGGGCCGGAGGAAGCGTTCCGCGACTACTCCTCGACCACGGCCCATCGCCGGACCGGTCTGGAGACCCGAAGAAACGTCCCCAGGATATAACAGCCGACGTGGGTGTCGTAGTGGAAGGCGACATCGTTCTTCGAGCAGGGCTTTGGATTTGAGCTCCATGGAAGTGGAATTAAATGGCGCTCGGGTCTTCACGTCGCCGATTCACAATATCGTGGGAGTGAAACAAATCCTTGAGACAATACCGGAAGAAGTCTTCAATGCAACACCGGGGTTGCAACGGGCTCTGAATTTGGTAGATGCAGCTGCTCTACAAACAAATCAACTCGTCCATGACAGGTCGGAATCTTCAAGCCGCTCGCGTTCTCGCTCCGAGCGGCCTACGAGAGCTCGGTCCGAAGGAGCTTCCTCCGGAGGAAGGCTTGGGCCTCGACACACCCCGATCGCGGATGCACATGAACCTCCGGACCAAGATTTGCGCGTACCGCTTAATGGTAACCGGGACGCTCGTAATGTCCTCATCGATCGCCATGCGAGAGAACGGAAGAACGTTAGAGAGATGAAGAAGATGAGAGGCGTCGCACCGGTCATGTGGATGATCGTCCACGGGACCCTGCCCCGCCTCGCCCGCACATGACTAATTCGCCTCCGCGTGGACCGGCTGCTTCGGCGCCGCCCCCGGTGGAAATCCTCCACGCAATGACCAGCGAGGGCAAGGTAACCGACATGCTCATCGGGACGATCGGCGGGACGAGATAATCCCCGTGATACCAGGGATCGAAGGGAACGCGACAACAGGGATAGAGACGGGGAGCCTCGACATGACAATAATGATCGGCAGGCGGCGCCTCCGCCTCCGCCTCCGCCTCCCCTTCGTAGGCCGCACAACCGGCTAACAATGATCGTCGGGATGGATCGGGAGATAGATATCAAGATGATCGATACTATGACTACTCCGATAATGATAGAGATCGCAACTACGGCATTACCCTCGTCGACGATCCCCTTCACCGTGACACCCCTACCTTGCAAAGCAAGAGGGATTGTCGCACAGGACCGCTCTCGGGAGACATCCGACGAAGCGGACGTCATAGCACATACACGAGATGATACATTCACCATTTCCAAAGACATATTTAGTGTACATGAGTAGAACATTTTACATATGATCTTCAAGTGTTAAAATACATAGAGTTCAAATTCTGATTTTTACATCTCTTTAGTATATATGCGGAAGCGTAAATTAATCTCGACGATAGTTGCCTAAAATGTAACACATCAAGCCCGTAGATGTGCCCATTCTTCTCAACAGCTCACCTGCACAAAAATGTTAACAACAAAGCCCCGAGTATCTAATATACTCCGCAAGTCTTACCCGACAAAAGTGGTTTCTAAAACCGACTCCTAACATGCAGGGGGCTGACCGGGTTTGCTGGAATTAAATTGCAAAAAAACAGCACCTAATTTATTTATAATTTCAGCTTTTAGCCATATTAAAAGGGTTATGATGTGAATATAAAATTTAGTGAGCAGGACCTAGCAATACAAGGTTGCAAAGCAATACTAAAATACTTCAAATCAGCAAATATATCATCATGTTCACTTCTTACTACGATGCGATCTGCTCGAGACAAGAGGTACTCAATAACCGCGAGGGACGGCGATATATATCGATTTACATCCTGCAGGAGAAACCCAAGTACACGACATACGCATCATTTAAGAACACGTATGGCCACCGTTCGCGAGATCACTATAGGGCCGATACGACTCCCACCTCTCCCAAGTAATACGTCCCCACTTGCGATGCCCACGGCGGAGCCATCCAAGGGTAGACCGCATACTCGTCCAACCACATGACCCGGGATGCCACCATCAATCAACATCTCAAAAGAATGGCGGGGTACCGTCCAACCCTACGGTTCTCAAGCTACTAGGTTTCCCAGTACCCATAATAAAGGTATGCACTTGGTACACAACTCGATTCTTGCTCGCGGAGTCACACGGTCCTCAACCGACACGCACGGGGCTATGGCGAACATAGGCGAACCTTGCCACCGCATCCTACACATGCATTTCCCGTACGGTCTCAATTTCATAAACATCATGTGAAAGATAACAAGTGGATAAACCTATACCGAGAGGTCTCCGTACCGCTCGGTGTTGCTACCGATGACTCCTTACTAAGCATAGCATTTCTAACGAAAAAGGATTATACCTATCCAATAAGACCATAGGCATAAAGGGGTAAATAATGCAACTACGGCGACGATCAACTCCTGAACTTAAATGCACAATACATGACATCATTACTTGTGAAGTAAAGCAAAACTTTTAAAAACGTGGGTTATGCACCGGGGCTTGCCTTGGGGCTGATTCGAAGTTAGTATCCACACGGTGTTCAGCTCAACATTGATCTCCTCGGGGTTGCCTTCCTCGTTCTTGGGTCCTAGATGAATGCAATGCAATGTATGAGCATAGGTGAATGCATAGATATTATTATTCATGGAACTTTCTCAATAATTATGAATGATGATGCTATATGCATATGAGAGGAATTTATTCATGCATGATATGATATGCTTGCTTATGGATAGGAAAACATAGTTTAGGTCAAGAGGATACACTTCTATTTAAAATGAAATATATGATAGGCATACATAAGCAAAATACTTAGAAGCAAAAGAATAATCACTCTCTCCTAGATGATATGTCACAAGAGAGTATTTAATCTATTCAACTTTTATTATGATATAGAGTTAAACATGGGCATCAACATGGAGTAGGGCAATATGAATATACACATGTCATCCTACTGCTCTAATTAACCATAAGGTTCAAGGTAATACGATCACGCATGAAATGTAAGACTTTGACATAAATTATCCATATATGGTTATATGACAATATGTGGTGCCGTTACATTACTTAATAAGCCTAAATGAAGTAAAGGGTGCAACAAGCAAATTTTATACATGATCTATGTGGCAACATGTAAAAGGGATCATGATTAAGTATATAACATGTATGGACAACATGTGCATAGAGACTTTTACATGCATAAATAACAATCAATATGGAAATATGTCATTTCATGCCAATATGAACTTGATCATTTCAACGACTAAGAAATTAGTGCTACAATGCAACCTGTACATGGTTTCTGTGGTAAAGCATAAACAATTATGATAGGCACCAGAAATAATAAGTCATGCATTTTTGGGCACATTTTTCTAAATAAAACATTTATATGCAATTATATGCTATATAGGCAAGGAATGAGAAATATGATGCAAATATGTATGAATGCATCAAAATCATGCACCAGGGGGTCCAACATGTTATGAAAGGTGCACATGTCAATTTTCATGATTTTTGCAATTTCCAGGAATTAATTATGGACTTTACAAGCTTAACAAGGTTCTATTTTAAATTACACAAAACATTGAATTTTTGCACAGAACCATAGACAACAAAGTTGGACAATGTAAAGTTCATGTCCTAAGCTTTCCAAAAAGCTATCATTTGCATTTTTCTGACTTGTATTTTAAAAGATATGATTTTTGCAAATTTCATAAAAGTTCACTGTTAATTACGAAATTGCCACAGGTCGTCTTCTACCTCTGTCCAGGGATGTGGCGGCCAAGAAAAACCGAACTGCTACTATTCCCTTCAAGAAACCAGGGGGGAATGGGTTAGGGAGGTTCATAAGCAAGTTGGGAACACCTTAGAACAAGAATCAAAGGTTGAAACTCACCATAGACCAAGAAATCGAGAAGGGGCTGAGTTCATGTTCGTCATGGTGTTGCTACAAAAATTCGTGGATTCCTCCCTACTCACTTGATGGATTGACGAGAGGTTTCTTGGAGGTGAAAGAGCATTTGATTGCGCGTCTATCAGTGTTCTCAGGTCGAGAAGTGGTGGTGGGATTTGACCGCACTCTGTGAACGAACTCCAGCTGGGTATGACGGTGGGGGAAAAGTGCTCGGTTTGTAGAGAAAATAAGAGGATGAGGTAGGAGATATTTGCTGATCACTTGACCACTAGTTGGGAGACGACCTTGACTGAGATGGCTTACGCTGGAAGGAGGAGGAGGATTGCACTGGATGCAACGGTGGTGGCCTGGAGCAGTGACCGGCATGGAGGAACAGAGAGAAGAGAGGACGAGTGGGCTCCACCGTGGTGAAAAATATTCTTCGCTACTGTTCTTTCTCCAAAACAATGGTTCTAGGCCGAATTTGGACATGCCAATTTTTGTGCATATTCCTCATGAAATATGGAGCAACTTTTGTTATTGTCAAAAGTTCAAATTTTGCTCACAAAAATTCCTAAAAAATCCGTGAATGTCTGCTGTTTTTCTGCGTTAACTGAATTTTTAAGGGGTCTTAAGCCATACTAAAAATTATGGAAAAATGTCCCGAAATTCTTCCTTGACATTCCCCACAAGGTTCTGCAAAAACATTGACATGCTTTTGTTGGAAAAGTTTGAGTTTTGACAAGTGCTTGGTTTGAGTCAAATTTTGAAATAAAATTTCAAAACCGTAGTCATATTAATTTGCTTCTCAATAAATCTGAAATTTGAAAATGCAAATTGAATGACATGGTCCTGTTCATATGTACTTTGTGACATGGGATGTCACAGCCCTCCCCTTAAAGAAATCTCGTCCCGAGATTAACAATCGATAGCTTAGCAAAAGTAAAAGGGGGCACGTGAACGTTACCTCAAATGCGAAGCCAAAAACTCGGGGAAATTGGAATTTAGAAATTCCTCTTGTTCCCAAGTAGCTTCATCCTCTGTGTGGTTACTCCATTGCACTTTGTAGAACGTGATTGTCCGATTCCGAGTAACCCGGTCCTTTTGATCAAGAATCCGAACCGGTAGCTCGGGTATGACAAATCTTCGCTTAATTGTTCCATGTCGGTGATGACAACATCAATTGGCGGCTTCGGACATTTCTTAAGTTGTGATACGTGGAAAACATTATGGACACGGGCTAAGCTCTCCGAGCAATCGTAGTCGGTAAGCGACCGAACTACACTTCTCAATGATTTCATAGGGACCGATGTAGCGGGAAGCCAATTTACCTTTGATGCCAAACCGAACAACACCTTTATTCGGAGAGACACGAAGATACACTTGATCACCCTTTTCAAATTCTAGCGGGCGTCTTCTCTTGTTAGCGTAGCTAATTTGTCGAGATTGTGCAGCTTTCATGTTGGCCTGAATTTCTCTCACTTTTTCCTCGGCTCGAGTAACAAGATCAGGACCAAAAACTATCCTTTCGCCCGCTTCGGACCAATTCAGCGGTGTGCGGCAAGAATGACCGTAAAGAGCTTCAAAAGGAGACATTCCCGAGCTCTCTTGATAGCTGTTGTTGTAGGAAAACTCGGCGAACGGTAAATGATCATCCCAGTTCCCATTGTGGTTCAATGCACACGCTCTCAATATGTCTTCAAGATACTGATTCACTCTTTCTGTTTGCCCATCCGTCTCGCGGATGATAGGCGAAGCTTCGGATTAGCTTTGTGCCAAGACTCTCATGCAATTGCTCCCGAAGCGAGAAACAAATTGCGGTCCACGATCTGAAATTATAGTCTTCGGCACACCGTGCGAGACATAAGATTCGCTGGATGTAGAGCTCGAGCATACTTCTTCACATTGTAGGTAGTGCGGACGGGAATGAAGTGGGCTGATTTTGTGAGACGGTCCACAATAACCCAAATAGAGTCATGATGCTTGGACGTGAGAGGCAAACCAACAATGAAGTCCATAGATATGTCCTCCCACTTCCAGGCAGGAATGTGAAGTGGACGCATGAGACCGGCTTTCTTCGGATGATCAGCTTTGACACGCCGGCACGTGTCACATTCAGCGACATACCGAGCAACTTCACGTTTCATACGTGTCCACCAAAATTTCTCACGCAAACCACGATACATTTTATTGGTGCCGGGGTGGATGGAATATTTAGAGAGATGTGCTTCATCAAGAATTTTCTTTCGCAACTCTATATCCTTGGGAACCACAAGACGATTACCAAACCAAAGAACTCCATCGGCGTCTTGACGGAAGCACTTGGCATTCTCGGTGCTAATTTTCTGTCTAATCTTTTCCATACCCTTGTCCTTCTTCTGCGCCTCAATGATTTCATCTCGGAGAGTTGGAACGAGAGCGAGATTATACAAGGCTGCATAAGGAAGAACACGGAGACTTGGCTCGACTGAATCGGAAATTTCAGCACCTTCCATAGAGCATATAAATGCACTATTGCACTGGTGCTGCCGACTTAGAGCATCGGCGACCACGTTGGCTTTGCCTCGGGTGATAATGAATTTCGAGTTCATAGTCCTTAATCAATTCCAACCATCTTCTTTGCCTCATATTTAATTCCTGTTGACGGTCGTTACGGACCAATTTCGACCGTCAATTAGTCAAATAAATGAGAAGGACTAGGCATGTCTTACACGCATTTTACTTAGAAATAACCTAGTTCCACTTGTACCTCTAGATTTTTAGTGTGCAGGTGGATAATGATGAATTCCGGGCCCCGAGGCGACAAATCAACACTTTTACAAAACTTCCACTTCGCCGCGGGAATCAACTCCAAGATAAAAGGCCAATGACCACGAAATACAACACAAAGAAGGCCACAAGCACCTGGATCAAAGACCACCATCCGGTGGGGGAGCCAACTGCCAAAGCCCAGCCCGGGAGGGGCCGGGATCGGTTCGGCCGAACCCACCGGGGTGGTTCGGCCGAACCGGGATGGTGGCCCCCACGGCCCACTTTTCTCTGGCGGTTTGCCCACCGCCTGCGGAGGTCGGTTCCACGCGCATTAAATGCCACCGACCTACGAAACCGCCTCCGAGGAGCCGACCTTTCAAGCCTATATAAGGAGGGGTACCCCCCCTCCTTAACACACACAACAACACAAGGATCATTCTCTCCTCACATTAGAAGTTTAGAGGCTTTCTAGGTAGTGCTAGGCTTAGTAGTGGGCTGCCTCATTGCTCCCAAGGTCTTGTGGAGAATTGGGTATAGCTCTTGTATCCTCTCTTTGTAAGACTTGATCTTTTATATATGGAATACCTTCGTTTATATCCTTGTCATGAGCTTGACGGAGTAGTCATGATCTTGCTTGATCGTTCATCGTTCGTTCATATGAGTTCATCGTTCGTTCTTCGTTCTTCATTAATAGAAGATGAACACATATCGAATGTTCTTCGTTCGTTCATACTTGATCATCGATTACTCTTGATCTTACTTGGTTGATTGCCGTTCGTCGCTCATTCTTGAGCGACGAACGCCTTTACATGACTTAGTGCTAGCTTTGATCCTTTCATCCGGCTTATGCTAGTTAGACTAGTGTTCTTATGAATAGGTTTCGGGTTCATCGTCCCGCAAGGGTGCTCTAGATTTGCCACCATGTCGATCCGTAGGATTGGGGTGCCTCGAGGGATCTAGAGTTGTGGTTAGTGACGCCGGCATGGTGCTGGGGTTATCTACCCACCTTTGAATGTGCTTCGTGTCCCACGGTTTGTAGAGGTAGGTGACAAGAAGTGACAGCCTTGTCATCCAAAGTAATCCTCCACGTTCGGGCATGGCATAGGAGTCTAAAAGGCCGGAGTCGCGAGGCGGACCTCGCGTAAGACGGATCTCCCGATGATGCCTAGGCATTAGACGCTTGCTTGCGCTTGCATGATCTTGGATGTTAGGTAGAAGCTGTGCACTCATATGAATGTTGTATCATTAGGAGTAGTGGTCTGCTAGTCTAGTTTAGCTTTATCTAGGATTGCCTCTATCCCTTTTATTAGAGAATGCATTGCCTTGGTGTGTGTCACACTATCCTCAATTTATTGCTCCTAACCCCTGCATTGGAATGTGATTACTTCATCACTCTTTTGTAACACCATGAGCATAAGTACTCTTATCAACCATGTCTTCCTTTGGGAAAATATAAATACGATACCCTTGAATACTCTCGGGTGAAATGCTACAACGGGTTATCCGTCCGCTTGCGGATATTCATTACCCACCTTATAATACATATCTAGTACTTGTACTTGGATGTGGATTATTTGGTTAAATAGTGCAAGTGACTTAAACCCTTGGCTCTCCCGCGGTCACGTGTTTCTTTCCGCGTGACCTTAAGAGATGCCAACAAGCATTTACGGCGCCGTTGCCGGGGAAGACATTGGTTAATAAGAATACAATGAATGTTCATGATTACACTTGATGATGCTTTAATCATTACCTTTGCAGGCTAACCTTGATCTGTTTTCTCTTCAATGTGAAAACAGGATAGTGCATGCGTGGATTCAACTTGCCGAAAAACTTCGTTGATAATCCCGAGGCTCTTGCGAGAAAGACTCGACCTCGCGTCGTTGTCTCTCCTCAAGAACCCACGACAAGCGAGCCCGCATCTTCCGCACCATCAACCTCAACACTCATGGCTGAAAGGACCCTTCGTGACTACTCTGCGCCCTCCGTCGCCAATGTGCCCATTGGGCCCAACGTCGACGCCGGTGCCGCAGGACTTGACATCAAGTCCAGCCTCATCACTATGGTGCAAGCCATTCCCTTTTGTGGAAAGGCCTCCGAGGACGCCAACTCTCATCTCCAACGGTTCCTGGAGATATGCAACACATCGGCCACGGCCGGAGTCAACCAAGATGCTATCGGACTTCGCCTGTTTTCCCTATCCCTCCTTGGGAAGGCGAAACGGTGGTTTTATGCCAATCGTGCAAGCATTGACACTTGGGACAAATGTTCCACGGCGTTCCTCGCCAAGTTTTTCCCGATGGGCAAAACCAATGCCCTTCGTGGAAGAATTGCAAGTTTCCAGACAAGCGACAAATGAATCCATGCCCGAGGCATGGGAAAGGCTTCAAGAATACATTCTGGCCTGCCCTCACCATGGGATGGAGGAATGGCTCATTCTTCAACATTTCTACAACGGGTTGACACCAACAACCCGTGGACATATGGATGCCGCTGCTGGAGGAGCCTTCTTCTCCAAAACCGTTGCCCAAGCAAAAGAACTCATAGAGAAGATGGTCTCCAATCAAGGGTGGAGCGATGATCGACTCCAAACACGCTCAAGAGGCGTACACCCTGTCAAGGAGGTGGACATGCTTGTCCGCCAAGGTTGACCTCCTCATAAAACGCTTGGATGAACACAACGCAAATGGTGGTGTTCATGCATTGGACTCACACATGACGTGTGAGGAATGCGGGAACACCGGCCACATGGGGAAGGATTGCCCCCATACCCATGAAGAAGCATTCTACATGAACAACAACAACGGGTATCGTCCAAACGGAGGACAAGGGTACAACCAAAACCGACCATCATATCAAGGAGGTAACAATTTTTACTGGCTTTAACAATAATCAGCCTTCCTTGAAAGATTTGGTTTATGGCCAAGCTAAAATCAACGAATCTATCAACAAAAAGCTTGCTGCCAACGACAAAGTCTTAGAAAACATAAGCTGCACAAATAGAAGGCTTCTCCTCTGCTTTCAAAAATCAGCTGAGCTTTAATAAAATGATTGAAACCCAAGTTGCTCAGCTAGCTGCTCTTATTCCTGGTTCTAATTCTGGGAAGATCCGGGGCAACCCGAGTCTTCTTTGGAAAATGTTAATGCGGTTACCACGAGGGGAGGAAAATCCACTCGGGATCCGCCATATCCTAACCATGCAGCAAAGAAGAACGAGGAACGAACCGGAGGAGGAAAGCCCTTCTACTACCAAAGAAAAAGAAGAAGAACCGAAGCCAAGTGACGGGAAGAATGGAATTGAATTTCAAGACACAAGCTTCTTGCCATTCCCTCACGAAACGAGGAAGCCAAAGGAGGATGAACAATTTGCTCGATTCGTCGAGACCATCCGAAGGATTCATGTCAACGTGCCATTGTTGGACATGGTGCAAGTGCCCACATATGCACGTTACCTTAAAGACATCCTCAACAACAAGAGACCATTACCAAACGAGGAAATGGTCAAGCTCACGAGAGGAGTGTAGCGCAGCTATACTCAATCGGCTTCGAGAAAAGAAGAAGGACCCTGGCTGCCCCACAATATCATGTTCCATTGGGGCACACCACTTCGACCAAGCCTTATGTGATCTTGGGGCAAGCGTCGGCGTGATGCCCAAAGAAGTCTTTGATCGTTTGAGCTACACAACCTTGACTCCTACACCAATGAGGTTGCAATTGGCGGACTCTTCGGTCCGCTACCCCGCGGGAATAGCCGAAGACGTGCCGGTAAAAATTCGAGGCAACTTCATACCGGTGGACTTTGTGGTGCTTGAGATGGATATTGACAAGAACACGCCCCTCATTTTGGGACGTCCCTTCCTCGGTACCGCAAACGCCCAAATTGATGTTGGGAATGGAGAAATCCGATTCCACATCAATGGGAAGGAGGAAAAGTTTGAGTTTCAACCAAGAAAAGAACAATGCTCAATGATCAAGATCAAGTATGGGCCAAATCCCTCAAACATCCGTGAAGTTGAAATGACACCAAGAAAGACGGATAGTCTCGTCGCCTTTTGGAAGCAACTTGACAAAATTGAGAATCCGTCATGGTACCAACCCAAGAAGCACTGCAACGGCAAGGCCGGGATTATGGGCCAAGAAGCCGGTCCTTCAAGACACAAAGCCACCTACATCAACAAAGCCCAACCAAGTGTGGCAAGTGAAGAAGGTGCAGCCATCTTCATCCTCCTCTCCGAGGGAAAGGGCCTGCACCACAAGGATGAAAAGAAATGGAGAAGTCCTCGCTCGCCGGACTTAAAATAGCGAAGCCCTGGCCGACAGGATAAATCGGTATTATCTTTCGATTTCTTTTTGATTTTGTTTTCCACCACATGCATTTAAAAACCTCCCTGCATACTCTATTTTATCACAAGAAAATTTTCATTTCATTTATTTGGATTTTCCGCCAGCATATTCGATTTTTTTTCACTCACCATGCATATAAAATTTGAAAACCAAAATCCTTTTACGTCCAAATTTTCCTACTTTTGTTTGAAACTTTTGGACAACCCTTGTATCCTTATACAAAACCCAAAAACAATTTTGCATGTTGGAATTTTCTCCAACACTTTTTCTCGAGATTTGATTTTTCGAATAAAGTTGAATTTGAGGCAACTTTCTTTGGATTTCTTATTGAGCAAATATTTACGAGGAATATCCGGACGTAGCAACCATGGTCAATGATCATTTGGCCGGTGGGGGCTATGGGCCAAAAGGGGAGCAAGAGGGACCCACAGCAGGCCGGCCGAACCCACCTCCTTGGTTCGGCCGAACTGCTATGACCGTTGCTCGGTCTGTCTTTTTTCCAACGGTCATATGCCCCTCCTAACGTTCAAAAACGGCTACTTCGTGAGCTATAAGTAGAGGTGGCCGGGCCAGAACTCTCTCCCCCTCTCACACTATCATTTCCACTCCTCACTCACTTCATTCTCATTGCTCTCAAGTTTTCCATTGCCCTCACTTGCTCATTGCCTAAAAATTCTGCAGAAATCTTTTGTTCTTGGTGTGCTTTCTAGTTTTTGGTTTGATTTGTTTTTGTTTGGTTTTCTCGAGTTGCGATTTCTTGCTCACATGAACAACCGACGGTGTCGCCAATTTGATTTTTCCCTCACATAACCCGTTCGGAGTTGTTGTTCTTGTGTTCTTGCTCTCTTTGTGTGCAGCCATGACCGGTGCCAAGAAGCTGTTCGGGTCGATCAAGAGGTCCTTGAGCTCACGCTCAAGTTCAAGCTCTTCACGTCGAAGCACCCGCGCACGCCCCGTAGTCGAGTCACCGCCAAGTTCACCACCACAAGTCGAGGAAGAAGGGCAAGAGGGCAACATCGAGCATCGTCTCCTCACCGACACCGACCTCGACTTAGTGGGCGAGTACGAGACGCACACCTACACGCTTCTCCAACACCGCCTCTTTGCTCCTACGCGAGCATTTGACACGGAGCTGCTGCACAAAATAGGTATGGATGCTGAATTTGCTCAAGTATTTAAAGCCTTAGGGTGGACAGATTTTGCTAGTGTAGATGAGCCGGGTTCCCGCTTGCTTACACTTCAGTTTTTATGCACCCTACGAACGGTAGATGAAGGAATTTCTTTTCGGTTTTCCGTGAATCCTACCGTTTGACTTGGAAAGAACTTAGCACTCTTCTTGGCTTTAATACTCGCTGCAATACCGACTTGGATGGTGCCCTTCCTCGGTTTTCAAAGCATGCTTTTTGGGAGAGGATTACGGGTCTTCCTAATTGCGTGCGACCTAGAACTAATCACATCCATCATCCTACCTTGCGTTTTATGCACATGTGGATTGCTATCACTCTTTTTCCAAGGAGTGATATTCGGAGTGTGCGCGAGGATGAGCTAAAAATTCTTTTTGCTGCGGTTGATAAAATTAAGATTGCTCCCGTGAAAGCCATGATTCGCCAATGGATAGAAAATCTTGGGACGATAGGACCAATTGAATGTACCTCTTTAGTGACACGAATTGCCATGCGGGTGGGAGCTTTACATGATGCTAATGTTGAATACCTTGCTACACCTCGCTCTCTTATAAATAAAGATTATCTTATTCAAGGTCACTCTCTTAAGAATGGTCCGAACGATTCCCTCATATATTATTTTGTGGGATATACAAACGAGTTTCGGTTACCTAACCCGGACCTTCGTTTGTATACTCTCAAAAATCTAACCATTGAGCTCCAAGAAGCGGAGCGGTCTCGCAGGAGTGTATCTTCTCGCAGGGGGCGCACAGATCGGAACAGCCATCTACCTCCGAGATGCCCACACCGCAGCCCACGGCTCATGGCGGGCCGGGGTACAGCCACCCCGGGCTTTCTCCCGGTGGGTACCCAGCCCCGCCACCTCACATGGCCGGGGGATCGGCGTGGCAAACTCCGGGATATGGCCCGGGGCTGTTTTCTCCACAACAACAATGGGAGGAACACTCCACCGACTCCGGATCAGCCCAAGGCTACAACTTTGAGCAGGAGATGAACAACCTCTCCTCACAAATGGGAAGACTCCAAACCACGGCGGAAGACACCGAGTATGCGCTCAACCAACACATCTTGCAAACTCATCAATGGCAAGAGCGCACCGACACCCAGCTCACCGCCCTCACCAACATGACGGAGCAACAACGAGCCGATCTTTTGGCTTACTTCCGTCACATGGGGTTCATTCCACCAAACCCATGAGCAAGAACAAGCTTGGGGGGGCAGCACCCCTCGCTAAGGTATCATGTATCGCAACTTGTATCCTTTATTGTCTCCTGTTTTTGCTTGTTCTTGCCTCTCATATGAAAAACAAAATAAAAATGATAAAACTAAAAAGAACAAAAAAGAAGTAGCTTAGTTTCCTTTTATGCGCTGCAAGTATGCTGCTAGTCTTTCTATGTTGAGATGATGAATAGTTGCTCTATTTCTCTCATGTGCCTAGTTTATAATTTAGAACTCTCCTAGTTTTGAGTTTGTTGGCTGGCAAAACTTGCTTAGAACCTGAAACTTGTGGGCTGCACATGCTTGAGCTGCACCTAAGTTGTTGTGAGATGATGATATGGTAAAAAGAGCTGCTATGATCTTGTCCTAAGTTGAACTTGAAATCTCCGGAATTTTGTTCCCAAAAATTGCGAAATCTATAAGTTCCCAAGTGATGATAAATTCCTACCAAAGCCATATGCAAATTTCCTTTGAAAACCTTACTCATTTGCTACTTGTTACTTCATTGAGCTTTATCAAAATTGTGTGACCCTAGTGAGATGCTTTTCATACTCTCATGATCAAGATCACGTACACATTCCACCTCATATGCTACACTTCTACACCGGAAGTTAGCAACATGTCATGCCATCCACCAAAATAAAGACACTCCTCACATTTTATCACCTCTCTTAAAATATCAAAAGAAGGCATGGCTATGCAAAAGAAAAAGAAAATAAGGCTCACAAAAGATGAGCATGAGAAAAAGAAAAAAAAAAAAAAAAAAAAAAAGCTGCTCTCATTTCGAGCATGGAAAAAGAAAGAAGAAAAGATAGCCATGCCCAAAATCCAAAATAAAAAGAGGTGAAACAAAAAAAAAAGGAGTAGTCACATACACCACCACCATCATTTTCACACTTGCACATCTTGATCTACGATTGTATGACTTGCTATCTCCGTGGATCCACTCTTTTGGTTTTGCAAAATATGAATGCAAGTATGCCTCATTTCATATCCTACCTTGAGCTCCACAAAAGCCTATTAGATGTAGGATGAGGCAATACACATGCCTTGGTGAGGAATACAAACACCACTAGAGCGATTCGAGAGTATCACTTGTGGAACGTGGTTTTACTTGAAAAAAAAAATCCTTTGAAAACTTCCGGAGAATAAAAAGCAAGACAAGGGAAGAGAAAATAAATGCTCTATACACCGTTCTCTCTCTCAACCGCCCAAGGTAAAGTGAAAAGCACAAAGCCCCATGAGGACTAAGGGGAAGGGTGAGTTACCATTGCCAACTTATTCAACTCAAGGATGAGTATCTTTGTTATACACTTGGTACCTTTGAGAAGTAGGCATTATAGCAACTCCTGATCAACAACCTGAAGTTCCACTACTTGCTCGGGACGAGCAAGGGGTAAGCTTGGGGGACTTGTTGACGGTCGTTACGGACCAATTTCGACCGTCAATTAGTCAAATAAATGAGAAGGACTAGGCATGTCTTACACGCATTTTACTTAGAAATAACCTAGTTCCACTTGTACCTCTAGATTTTTAGTGTGCGGGTGGATAATGATGAATTCCGGGCCCCGAGGCGACAAATCAACACTTTTACAAAACTTCCACTTCGCCGCGGGAATCAACTCCAAGATAAAAGGCCAATGACCACGAAATACAACACAAAGAAGGCCACAAGCACCTGGATCAAAGACCAACATCCGGTGGGGGAGCCAACTGCCAAAGCCCAGCCCGGGAGGGGCCGGGATCGGTTCGGCCGAACCCACCGGGGTGGTTCGGCCGAACCGGGATGGTGGCCCCACGGCCCACTTTTCTCGGCGGTTTGCCCACCGCCTGCGGAGGTCGGTTCCACGCGCATTAAATGCCACCGACCTACGAAACCGCCTCCAGGAGCCGACCTTTCAAGCCTATATAAGGAGGGGTACCCCCCCTCCTTAACACACACAACAACACAAGGATCATTCTCTCCTCACATTAGAAGTTTAGAGGCTTTCTAGGTAGTGCTAGGCTTAGTAGTGGGCTGCCTCATTGCTCCCAAGGTCTTGTGGAGAATTGGGTATAGCTCTTGTATCCTCTCTTTGTAAGACTTGATCTTTTATATATGGAATACTTTCGTTTATATCCTTGTCATGAGCTTGACAGAGTAGTCATGATCTTGCTTGATCGTTCATCGTTCGTTCATATGAGTTCATCGTTCGTTCTTCGTTCTTCATTAATAGAAGATGAACACATATCGAATGTTCTTCGTTCGTTCATACTTGATCATCGATTACTCTTGATCTTACTTGGTTGATTGCCGTTCGTCGCTCATTCTTGAGCGACGAACGCCTTTGCATGACTTAGTGCTAGCTTTGATCCTTTCATCTGGCTTATGCTAGTTAGACTAGTGTTCTTATGAATAGGTTTCGGGTTCATCGTCCCGCAAGGGTGCTCTAGATTTGCCACCATGTCGATCCGTAGGATTGGGGTGCCTCGAGGGATCTAGAGTTGTGGTTAGTGACGCCGGCATGGTGCTGGGGTTATCTACCCACCTTTGAATGTGCTTCGTGTCCCACGGTTTGTAGAGGTAGGTGACAAGAAGTGACAGCCTTGTCATCCAAAGTAATCCTCCACGTTCGGGCATGGCATAGGAGTCTAAAAGGCCGGAGTCGCGAGGCGGACCTCGCGTAAGACGGATCTCCCGATGATGCCTAGGCATTAGACGCTTGCTTGCGCTTGCATGATCTTGGATGTTAGGTAGAAGCTGTGCACTCATATGAATGTTGTATCATTAGGAGTAGTGGTCTGCTAGTCTAGTTTAGCTTTATCTAGGATTGCCTCTATCCCTTTTATTAGAGAATGCATTGCCTTGGTGTGTGTCACACTATCCTCAATTTATTGCTCCTAACCCCTGCATTGGAATGTGATTACTTCATCACTCTTTTGTAACACCATGAGCATAAGTACTCTTATCAACCATGTCTTCCTTTGGGAAAATATAAATACGATACCCTTGAATACTCTCGGGTGAAATGCTACAACGGGTTATCCGTCCGCTTGCGGATATTCATTACCCACCTTATAATACATATCTAGTACTTGTACTTGGATGTGGATTATTTGGTTAAATAGTGCAAGTGACTTAAACCCTTGGCTCTCCCGCGGTCACGTGTTTCTTTCCGCGTGACCTTAAGAGATGCCAACAATTCTGTTGAGTGAAGATATACTTGAGGCTTTTGTGATCGGTATAGAGATGAACCAGATTACCAAGAAGATAGTGTCTCCACATTTTCAATGCAAGGACTACTGCTGCCAACTCTAAATCATGTGTGGGATAATTTTCTTCATGTTTGCAAAGCTGTCGAGAACCATAAGCAATCACACGACCCTCTTGCATCAACACACAACCCAATCCTGTGCCGGAAGCATCACAATATACGTCAAATGGCTTTGTGATGTCGGGTTGAGCTAGAACTGGAGCGGTTGTCAAATGCTTCTTCAAGGTTTGGAAAGCATTCTCACATTCTTTATTCCATTTAAAGGTAGAATCCTTTTCCAATAGCTTTGTCATAGGCTTGGATATGATTGAAAAATTTGGGATGAACTTCCGATAATAACCCGCGAGTCCAAGAAAACTACGAATATGTTTGACAGTTTTCGAGTCTTCCACTTGAGAACATCTTGCACTTTGCTTGGATCAACCGAGATACCTTCAGCTGAAATAATATGGCCTAAGAAAGGTACTTGCTTCAGCCAGAACTCACACTTGCTGAACTTGGCATAGAGTTGATGATCTCGCAATCTTTGAAGTACGATACCGAGATGTTCGGCATGTTCTTTTTCAGACTTAGAATAAACAAGGATGTCATCAATGAAAACCACGACAAACTTGTCAAGCTCCGGCATGAACACCGAGTTCATCGGGTACATAAAATGAGCTGGAGCGTTCGTCGAGTCCAAAAGACATTACAAGGTATTCAAAGAGACCATACCTCGTAGAAAATGCCGTTTTTGGAATATCCTCGGGACGAATTTTAATTTGATGATAGCCGGAGCGAAGATCTATCTTGGAGAAGACCTTAGCACCAACTAATTGATCAAATAGCATATCAATTCGTGGTAGAGGATATTTGTTCTTGATTGTCACAGCATTTAATGGTCGATAGTCGACATATAAACGCAACGACTTGTCCTTTTTCTTCACAAACAAAGCGGGACAGCCCTATGGTGATGAGCTAGGACGAATGTAGCCCTTGTTTAGAAGTTCATTCAGCTGCTCTTTAAGTTCCATTAATTCATTGGGAGCCATTTTGTACGGCCTGCGAGAAATTGGAGCTGTGCCAGGCTGTAGTTCAATCTTAAACTTGACATCCCGATCGGGAGGCATTCCGGGCAAGTCATCCGGAAACACGTCGGGGAACTCACATACAATTGGAATATCCTCCAGTTTTCTTCCTTCCAACCGATGGACTTGAGAAGAAATGGCACCCGGATATGACGGACGTAGCATCGATCGACCATGCAATGGAGAATTTAGATGAACTTCCCGAGTATCAATATGCAAGACCGCTTTATGATACTTCATCCAATTCATACCCAAAATAACATCCAGGCTTAATTCCTTCAAGATGATAAGATTCGACGGATAGACCCATCCTCCTAGATTGAGAGGAGGCAAGACTCCTTGTGTTGCATGAATCTTTCCACCCGGAGATGTGATAGCATAAGGTGCCTTAAGGTTGTTGGGTGTAAGTCGTAACCTTTCAACACAAGCCATGCTTATAAACCCATGAGTAGCACCGGAGTCAAAAAGAACAAAGACTGGAGCATCATGGACGGTAAACATACCAGCAAGCACTGGTTCACCTTCTTGCATTTCTTCGAGAGTGGTAAAGTTGATACGACCAGTCCTAGGTGTATCCCTAGTGAGAGGTAGATTTCTGCTATCACTTTTGTTGTTGCCTCGAGGACGTCTCTTAAAGCGTCGATCATTAGTGTAGCGGCCAGAGTAGCTTACATTTACACTTGGCTGTGCCTTAGGCATTGGGCTCTGAAAATCTTGCTGCAGAGGTTGAAGCTTTCGACCACACTGGTGATCACAACGATAGGAAGTTTCATGCTGCTGCGGTGGAAGGGAATAATGTTCATCATTCTGTGGTATGGCTGAACAGACACTTGAGCCATCCGATGGAACAACAATCATTTGGCAGCTACGAGGAGCGGTACCGGATGCATTTTCCATAGCACGTTTCTTCTCCTTGTCTTCTTGATAGGCTCGGGTAGCATCCTCTTGGACAATTGCAGCACTCACAAACTCATTAAACGAACAGTTAGTCAATTGAGCTAGACGTGCTTGCAATTTGAAATTAAGGCCAGACTTGAATTGGTCTCTCTTCTTTGCATCAGTATCAACATGGTAGGTGGTATATTGGGCGAGATAATTAAACTTGCGTGCATATTCCGGCACATCATCTGAATCTTGCTTCAGTTGCAAAAACTCTTGCAATTTCCGCTTCCTGAGTCCAACGGGAAGATGATGAGAGCGGAAAGCTTCACAAAATTCTGGCCATAGGACTTGACGATCAGCGGGAAATGCATTAGAATAACTGGCCCACCATGCATTTGCTGATCCGCGGAGTTGCTGAATTGCAAACAGAGTTTTCTGGTGGTCGGTGCAATGAAGAAGTGCAAACTTGGATTCCATGATGCGAAGCCAATTATCGACTTCCAACGGATCACCATCACCAGAGAACGTCGGTGGTTGTGTATCCCAGAAATCCACATATGACGCCTCCTGTGGTGCTGGTTGGCTTCCTTGAAAATTACCGTCAAGGAACATACGGAACAACTCCACTTGATTATTAATGAATTGTTCATTATGAGTTCTCAGCTGAGGTGAAGATGACAATGGTGCTCCACCACGGTTATTGGATCCTTCGGGGACCTCACCGCGGTTTTCCACATTTCTGCGAGTGCGCACCATCTGCGGAACATCATCAATATTGTCAGACTTCATATTCAACATATTCATATGCTAAATGAGCTAGCATACTCGATGAATATTGAAATTGGCACGAAGAATATGCAAGGCAACTTTGAACTCGGACATCTTGCAAAAACAGAAATCTGAAGTTTCTGTGTGACCCTACTGTTTTGCCAATTTAGGGGTCCTTCCAGATTTTTCCAAGAAACACTCATATTACCAAGGTTGTAAAGCTCTTCCCAATCTTTCCAACGAGTACTTAATCACCTTCATAGCTCAAGCCAATTGAAAGTTATGGCAGAAACACTACAAAAACAGTGTGCTGAAATTGCCTCTGGAATTTCTGACAACTCTCTGTTATTGCCATTTTGAGCCAGGATAGAAAATTTTCCAGCACAATCTCTGGCTACCAATGTTGTAGAGCGAAACACAGGCTTTCCAGAAAGTGGTAGATCACCTCATTTGGACAACAAACGAGGGAGATATGGCGATTTTAGTGAAACTGGCCTATCGAGTGGAATTTCTGTCGACCGGGGGTGTTTTTCAGACCGATCTAGTTTCTTGCATTTTATCGACAATAGGACCATGTGAGTTGGTTTAGGTTGATAAATTTGAGTTCATTAACATGTGTGAAATGCACATGGGATGAATGGAATGTATGATGCCATGAAATATGTCGATTTCCTACGTCCTTTCCAAAATAAAAGACGTGATCGGTATATAGCCGACCAACTCGCAAAATTAGTGGCAACACACACACGTACTCATCACGGTTCTACACGATCTAAGATTCGTGGTTAGTGTACCTGCAGAAGATCCATTGCAGAAACAATACATCAAATTCAAGAGAAATTACGAAAACAAATCACAGTTCTACTATCATATAGAGTAACGATCCATTGAAGGGATCGCCTCGTGGATTGCCACGAGCCAACATTGTCCCGTATTATTACTTCCGCGGGCACGGAGCGCTAATTTAAATTGCAAACATACCTGAGCCAAAGCCGTAGATGCAAGAAATTAAACAATCATAACACATGTTAGTTTGCCACTTCTACACTATTATACACCTTAATTGGGCTTACTAAATCGTTCCTCACCGTAAAACGTGTTTGCCCTTTTTAAGAATGATCATTAGCGTATGGCAAATCCCGAATCGGCTCTGATACCAGCTGTGACACCCCTACCTTGCAAAGCAAGAGGGATTGTCGCACAGGACCGCCTCGGGAGACATCCGACGAAGCGGACGTCATAGCACATACACAGATGATACATTCACCATTTCCAAAGACATATTTAGTGTACATGAGTAGAACATTTTACATATGATCTTCAAGTGTTACAATACATAGAGTTCAAATTCTGATTTTTACATCTCTTTAGTATATATGCGGAAGCGTAAATTAATCTCGACGATAGTTGCCTAAAATGTAACACATCAAGCCCGTAGATGTGCCCATTCTTCTCAACAGCTCACCTGCACAAAAATGTTAACAACAAAGCCCTGAGTATCTAATATACTCCGCAAGTCTTACCCGACAAAAGTGGTTTCTAAAACCGACTCCTAACATGCAGGGGGCTGACCGGGTTTGCTGGAATTAAATTGCAAAAAAACAGCACCTACATTTATTTATAATTTCAGCTTTTAGCCATATTAAAAGGGTTATGATGTGAATATAAAATTTAGTGAGCAGGACCTAGCAATACAAGGTTGCAAAGCAATACTAAAATACTTCAAATCAGCAAATATATCATCATGTTCACTTCTTACTACGATGCGATCTGCTCGAGACAAGAGGTACTCAATAACCGCGAGGGACGGCGATATATATCGATTTACATCCTGCAGGAGAAACCCAAGTACACGACATACGCATCATTTAAGAACACGTATGGCCACCGTTCGCGAGATCACTATAGGGCCGATACGACTCCCACCTCTCCCAAGTAATACGTCCCCACTTGCGATGCCCACGGCGGAGCCATCCAAGGGTAGACCGCATACTCGTCCAACCACATGACCCGGGATGCCACCATCAATCAACATCTCAAAAGAATGGCGGGGTACCGTCCAACCCTACGGTTCTCAAGCTACTAGGTTTCCCAGTACCCATAATAAAGGTATGCACTTGGTACACAACTCGATTCTTGCTCGTGGAGTCACACGGTCCTCAACCGACACGCACGGGGCTATGGCGAACATAGGCGAACCTTGCCACCGCATCCTACACATGCATTTCCCCGTACGGTCTCAATTTCATAAACATCATGTGAAAGATAACAAGTGGATAAACCTATACCGAGAGGTCTCCGTACCGCTCGGTGTTGCTACCGATGACTCCTTACTAAGCATAGCATTTCTAACGAAAAAGGATTATACCTATCCAATAAGACCATAGGCATAAAGGGGTAAATAATGCAACTACGGCGACGATCAACTCCTGAACTTAAATGCACAATACATGACATCATTACTTGTGAAGTAAAGCAAAACTTTTAAAAACGTGGGTTATGCACCGGGGCTTGCCTTGGGGCTGATTCGAAGTTAGTATCCACAACGGTGTTCAGCTCAACATTGATCTCCTCGGGGTTGCCTTCCTCGTTCTTGGGTCCTAGATGAATGCAATGCAATGTATGAGCATAGGTGAATGCATAGATATTATTATTCATGGAACTTTCTCAATAATTATGAATGATGATGTTATATGCATATGAGAGGAAATTATTCATGCATGATATGATATGCTTGCTTATGGATAGGAAAACATAGTTTAGGTCAAGAGGATACACTTCTATTTAAAATGAAATATATGATAGGCATACATAAGCAAAATACTTAGAAGCAAAAGAATAATCACTCTCTCCTAGATGATATGTCACAAGAGAGTATTTAATCTATTCAACTTTTATTATGATATAGAGTTAAACATGGGCATCAACATGGAGTAGGGCAATATGAATATACACATGTCATCCTACTGCTCTAATTAACCATAAGGTTCAAGGTAATACGATCACGCATGAAATGTAAGACTTTGACATAAATTATCCATATATGGTTATATGACAATATGTGGTGCCGTTACATTACTTAATAAGCCTAAATGAAGTAAAGGGTGCAACAAGCAAATTTTATACATGATCTATGTGGCAACATGTAAAAGGGATCATGATTAAGTATATAACATGTATGGACAACATGTGCATAGAGACTTTTACATGCATAAATAACAATCAATATGGAAATATGTCATTTCATGCCAATATGAACTTGATCATTTCAACGACTAAGAAATTAGTGCTACAATGCAACCTGTACATGGTTTCTGTGGTAAAGCATAAACAATTATGATAGGCACCAGAAATAATAAGTCATGCATTTTTGGGCACATTTTTCTAAATAAAACATTTATATGCAATTATATGCTATATAGGCAAGGAATGAGAAATATGATGCAAATATGTATGAATGCATCAAAATCATGCACCAGGGGGTCCAACATGTTATGAAAGGTGCACATGTCAATTTTCATGATTTTTGCAATTTCCAGGAATTAATTATGGACTTTACAAGCTTAACAAGGTTCTATTTTAAATTACACAAAACATTGAATTTTTGCACAGAACCATAGACAACAAAGTTGGACAATGTAAAGTTCATGTCCTAAGCTTTCCAAAAAGCTATCATTTGCATTTTTCTGACTTGTATTTTAAAAGATATGATTTTTGCAAATTTCATAAAAGTTCACTGTTAATTACGAAATTGCCACAGGTCGTCTTCTACCTCTGTCCAGGGATGTGGCGGCCAAGAAAAACCGAACTGCTACTATTCCCTTCAAGAAACCAGGGGGGAATGGGTTAGGGAGGTTCATAAGCAAGTTGGGAACACCTTAGAACAAGAATCAAAGGTTGAAACTCACCATAAACCAAGAAATCGAGAAGGGGCTGAGTTCATGTTCGTCATGGTGTTGCTACAAAAATTCGTGGATTCCTCCCTACTCACTTGATGGATTGACGAGAGGTTTCTTGGAGGTGAAAGAGCATTTGATTGCGCGTCTATCAGTGTTCTCAGGTCGAGAAGTGGTGGTGGGATTTGACCGCACTCTGTGAACGAACTCCAGCTGGGTATGACGGTGGGAGAAAAGTGCTCGGTTTGTAGAGAAAATAAGAGGATGAGGTAGGAGATATTTGCTGATCACTTGACCACTAGTTGGGAGACGACCTTGACTGAGATGGCTTACGCTGGAAGGAGGAGGAGGATTGCACTGGATGCAACGGTGGTGGCCTGGAGCAGTGACCGGCATGGAGGAACAGAGAGAAGAGAGGACGAGTGGGCTCCACCGTGGTGAAAAATATTCTTCGCTACTGTTCTTTCTCCAAAACAATGGTTCTAGGCCGAATTTGGACATGCCAATTTTTGTGCATATTCCTCATGAAATATGGAGCAACTTTTGTTATTGTCAAAAGTTCAAATTTTGCTCACAAAAATTCCTAAAAAATCCGTGAATGTCTGCTGTTTTTCTGCGTTAACTGAATTTTTAAGGGGTCTTAAGCCATACTAAAAATTATGGAAAAATGTCCCAAAATTCTTCCTTGACATTCCCCACAAGGTTCTGCAAAAACATTGACATGCTTTTGTTGGAAAAGTTTGAGTTTTGACAAGTGCTTGGTTTGAGTCAAATTTTGAAATAAAATTTCAAAACCGTAGTCATATTAATTTGCTTCTCAATAAATCTGAAATTTGAAAATGCAAATTGAATGACATGGTCCTGTTCATATGTACTTTGTGACATGGGATGTCACATTCATCCGTCTGGACCGGTCCGGAAGATGACGAGTACTCCGTGATTCTCGCTTTCATGCGAGATTTGCGCATTTGCAAATACCCTAGGGGATTTAAGCCCGGGGCCATTGATAAGTCCGATGGTAAAGCACCTCCTGCCGAGTGGCTACGCATGTATACCACCGCCATCCGGTCAGCGAGGAGGAGATATATTTGTGCTAGCTAATTACCTCCCCATGTGCATGGATCGAGCTGGACGCTTATGGTTGCAATCCCTACCGAGAGAAATCTATCTCTTCTTGGGGCGACCTCACCAAAAAGTTCGTAGAGAATTTCCAAGCGACTTGTGCGAAGCCGGGGAATTACTTCGACCTCAACGAGCAGAGCGAAGCTCGACGAACCTCTCACGAGACTTCATCGGTGTTTCTGCAACAAGAAAGCCTTAATCCCCAATGTTCTCGATCAGCCGATAATTGCGGTGTTTCAAGTCGGCGTCCGTAGTGAAGCCTTAGTTCACAAGATTGGAAGGCGCAACCGAAACCTCACCATGACGGCGTCGAGTGCTTCAAGATAGTAGATGATTATACTTGCTGGAGAATCAAACGTGGTCAATTTGCGCGGGAACAAAGGGAAGGAACCAAAGCATGACCAAGGCAACCGATCTGGATCCAAGAACAACAACAAGCGCAAGGCCGATCACCTTGTTGCAGCTGTCGACCGATCTCATGGAGGAGACCGGCCGGCAAATCCTAAGAGAGGTCCAAGAGAACGATTGTCGTTCAAAACACTTCTAGAAGGCCCTTGCATGATTCATAATGGGAATCATAAAGCCAAGGAGTGCTTCTCGTTAAGGCCGTTTGCTCGGTTTGCCTTAAAGGTCGCGCCCTGATCCGCTCATCGGAACCGGAGAGATGACAAGGGCAAGGACAAGGTCGCGCCCCGATCTGCTCATCGGAACCGGAGAGATGACAAGGGCAAGGACAAAGAGCACGACGAAGGTTTTCAAGAACCGGCTCGAGAGGTGAACATGAATGTTGGAGGCCCGGACGCTTACGAGTCAAAGAGAAAGCAAAAGTTAGCATTTCGAGAGGTTAATGCCATCGCTCCCGCTACACCCGAGTACTTACGGTGGTCCGAGGTGCCCATTACTTTTAGCGAGCTGATCATCCCGAGGTATTGCCAAAAGCTGGTAAATATCCACTCATCTTGGCTCCCATAGTTCACAAGGTGCGATTGAAGAGGACCTTCATTGATGGAGGGAGTTGCTTGGATATCTTGTTTGCCAAAACTCGCGCGAGCATGGCCTCTCCGTAGCTGATTTGGAGCGTAGCGTCTCACCGTTTCACGGTATAATACCCGGGCGGAATAGCTATCCTTTGGGGCAGATTTCTCTGCCGGTGATCTTCGGGACGAAGGAGAACTACAGGAGGGAGAATATTATCTTCCAAGTAGCTGATATTGATTCAGCGTATCATGCGATACTTAGAAGACCAGCTTTGGCAAAGTTTATGGCCATCCCGAATTACCAATACTTGATGTTGGAGATGCCAGGACCAAATGGAGTTTTGTTGTTTCGAGGCGACATCAAGACCGCTTACGCTTGTGAAGTACATAGCACCGAGTTGGCCTCTCGGGCCAATTCGGAGGATGAACGCCGAGAAATCGAGAGAAGCAGTCGAGGCTCTAGAAGTCCAGGCAAGGCTAGAGGATGAAGTTCCGGTCAAGAAGGTCGCAAAGGAGAAATTGAAGGCCGATGCGGTGGTTTCCAAGACTATTCGACTTGATGAGTTAGACCCCTCCAAGGTCACCCATATAGGGGCTGACTTGGGGGATAAATAGGAAAGTGCGCTCATTCTTTTCTTCTAGAAAAATAGGGATATCTTTGCATGGCAACCTTCGACATGCCGTGTGTTCCTAGGGAGAAGATTGAGCACGCACTGTTGGTGCGTCCCGATGCGAAGCTAGTTAAACGAAGCTCCGAAGATTTGCTCAAGACCGCAAGGAAGCTATTAAGAAGGAAATAACTAGGTTATTAGGAGCTAAGTTTATTAGGGAGGTGTATCATCCAGATTGGCTTGCCAATCCGGTTCTTGTACCAAAAAGAATACTAAAGAATTGAAAATGTGTGTCGATTATACTGATCTCAATAAAGCTTGCCCCAAAGATCCTTTCGCGCTGCCTCGAATTGATCAAGTTGTTGATTCGATCGCTGCTCGCGAGTGTCTTTGTTTTCTTGATGCTTACTCGGGATATCATCAAATACCGCTAAGAGTTGAAGATCAAATAAAGACCGCATTTATCACCCCCTTTGGAGCATACTTGCTATACGACTATGCCTTTTGGATTAAAGAATGTTGGAGCTACATATCAGCGTGGTATACAATGTTGCTTGGATTCGCAATTGGGAAGGAACGCATGTTGATGATATAGTGGTAAAATCTCGAAAAGCGAGGATCTTCTCTCGACCTGGCGAGAGACCTTCGATGATCTGCGAGAATTTTTCCATGAAGCTCAATCCTAGAAAATGTGTGTTTGGAGTCCGCTCCGGGAAATTCTTGGGTTACCTAGTGTCATGGCGAGGCATTGAAGCCAACCCGAGAAAAATCCAGACGATCATCGACATGAAACCCCCGAGTTGCTTGAAGGATATTCGGAAGGCGATGGGTAGTATGGCGGCTCTTAGCCGTTTCATTTCGAGATTGGGGGTTCGTGGACTTCCGTTTTTCAAGTTGCTTAAAAAGCAAGATAAGTTTGAGTGGACGAGATGAGGCGCAGGCTGCACTTGATCAACTCAAGGAATACCTTAGCAATCCTCCGGTATTGGTACCTCCAGAGCGAGATGAGACCATTCGGTTGTATATTTCAGCAACAACTCATGTGGTGAGTACGGTTTTGGCGGTCGATCGGAAGGAAGAAGGACATCTACGAGTTGGTGCAGCATCCGGTATATTTTGTAAGTGAAGTTCTTACTTGAATCACGGGTGCGATATCTTCGATTACAGAAATTAATATATGCAGTAGTGATGACTTCTCGAAAGTTGAAACATTATTTCCAAGCGCACCCCATTGAAGTTAAGGCTGGGTTTGCTATTGGAGATATTGTGTGGAACCGAGAGGCACTGGGTCGAGGTTGCTAAGTGGGCTATAGAGCTTGGCCAATACGAGATTACGTTTTCTTCGCGGACCGCTATTAAGGGACGAGGCTTTAGCCGATTTTATAACGAGAATGGTTGGAGACACAAGTCCCGCAGGGGATTCAAATGTTGGAATATTGGGAGATGTTCTTTGATGGGTCCCTGCAGCTTTCGGGCGTGGGGGCTGGGGTTGTACTACTCACCCCACGGAAGGAACCACTCGGATATGTATTACAAATGTATTTCAAAGCTTCAAATAATCTTGCGGAGTATGAAGCTACGCTTCATGGGCTTCGAGTAGCTATTTCGTTAGGAGTTAGACGGTTGGACATATATGGTGATTCAATGTTGGTGATAAGTCAAGTCAACAAGGTGTGGGATGCTCATGATGATTATATGATCGCTTATCGACAGGAGGTTAGAAAACTGGAAGACAAATTTGATGGTTTGCGATTTTCTCATATACTGCGCGGAAATAATTCTGCTGCGGATGAGTTAGCCGGACTGGGATCTTCGAGACACGAGCGGTTCCACCTGGTGTTTTTCTTCAAGTATTGGATAAGCCATCCATAAAGATGGAGCGCAAGGTTACTATTTCGGAGATTGCGGATGAAGCGGCTTTGAAGGATCGGGTGGAGAAGGCGGTCTTGAAAGACCGATGCGAAGGAGCGGTCTTACCGAATAAGACGGGGGATGTAATCAACGTCGAGGGAACAATTTTGCCGAAGCTATTCGATCCACTGGACGTAATGATCATTGATTCCGATTGGCGTACCCCGTTCATTGATTATCTGCGAGTCCGGTAAAACTCCGGAAGATAGAGTGGAGAAGCAAAGGTTAGAGGTTCGAGCGCGCGAGTTATTTAATTCTCGAAGGAGAATTATATAGGCGTGGAGTTAATATTTTGATGAAATGTGTATTAGTTTACGATGGCATTCAATTGCTTGAAGACGTGCACGGAGGAATTTGTGGAAATCATGTTTCTTCAAAGACTCTAGTTGGGAAGGTATTTAGACAAGGATTTTATTGGCCTACGGCGGCGGATGATGCACACAGAGTGGTCAAGAGTTGTCGGGGATGTCAATTCTTCGCTAGACGACCTCATGCTCCAGCTCACGAGTTGCAATTAATTCCAATGACTTGGCCTTTTTCTACTTGGGGGCTGGACATAGTCGGACCTTTTAAAAAGGCGCCGGGAGGATTCACGCATATTTTTGTGGCAGTAGACAAGTTCTCTAAATGGATTGAGGCTGAAGCTATTACTAGTACGACTACGACCCGAGCGATCAAGTTTTTGCAAAACATATTTGTGCGCTTTGGAGGCCCGCACGGTATCATTACGATAATGGGCCTCGGTTTACTTCGAGTTCTTTAAGGATTATGTTGAAAGTTTGGGAATCAAGATACAATATGCGTCGGTGTCACATCCGCAAAGCAATGGACAGGTGGAACGAGCTAATGGAATGATTTTGGCCGGTCTTAAACCTAGAATTTTTGACCGTTTGAAGCCGTATGCAGGAAAGTGGGTTAAGGAATTGCCCTGGGTGCTTTGGGGACTACGCACTAATGTTAGTAGGGCTACGGGGCAATCTCCTTTTTCTTTGGTGTATGGATGCGAAGCCATGCTACCTACGAAGTGAATATGGTGTCGGCTCGGGTACAATACTATGATGAAGAGAAATATGAAGATCACCGCCGAGGTTGAGCTGCTTGCTGCGGAAGAATCGAGGGATCAAGCTTTGATTCAAGCAACCAAATATCATCGAGACTGCATCGTTATCATGATCGTAATGTTCGAACACGGGAGTTCCAAGTTGGAGACTTGGTTCTTCGGAAAATTCAGTCCAACAAGAACAGGCATAAGTTGTCACCGGTCTGGGAAGGACCTTTTACGGATAAATCGGTCTCCAGGACCGGGGGCTTATAGGCTTATGACCTTGGAAGAAGAAGAAATTCCAAATTCTTGGAACATTGAACAGCTTCGTCGTTTTTATACTTAAAAATACTTCTTGTAAATTTTTCCTTTTCATATTATAATAAAGTAATTCTGTCTAATGAGAATGTGTTTGCTTTTTGTGTCTCAATATTTTAATTTTGAATTAAATTATCGAGCCAGGGGGCTGCTATGTTAAGAGCAGTTTGTGATATTGTGCTATTCCTGAATAATAAGACCGGTTATATAGTCGGTAGGCTGCTTGTATTGAGAGCGATCTGTTTCTTTTCAGTTTAACACTAGTATATTCGAGGAAGGGAAATGATGTAGCATCTTTCTTATGAATATTGAATGTAAGGCTGCAATGAGAGCAGTTTGTGAAATCTTAACTTTTTTCCTCGAGGTTATGTGATCTTGTTAAAGTAAGCTATAACTATGAATCTGTGCTGATTAGAGCCAGAATTTAATCATAGTTAGTTTCAGCTGAAATAACCATCATATCTTGGGCAGAAAAGTTAATAAGTATGATAGTGAAACCAGTATTCATATTGAAAAGAAATCACCATAGCATGATGATCAAGATGTTCGATTACAAAAATAAGATGGCCCTAATACAAAATCTAAACAGCGGGACCGCTGGAAGTACCGGTATCACCGGTCTTAGGATTTTCTTCAAGTCTATCATCCAGCGTTTCTTCAGAATCGAGAAGAAGATATTGGTAAATCCCTATCAAGATCTTCAAATGCATCTTCTATTGTTTGCTTAGCGGCGGCTGCTGCATCCTGAGCGTCTTGATCCAAAGCAAAAGCTACTAGTGCTATGTTTAGAGGGACACCTGTTAGATCAAGAGGAACATCTTCTATCAACTACGAAACGGTGCCAATGAGTGAATTCTTCAGCTCGTTGAACCGGTCTTTAGTAGTATTAGGGTGGGCGCCATCCTTGATAAAATTGAAATCACACTCTTCGACCGAAGTCCAAGACTGGATTATAGCGGCGATGTGTCCTCCTCCTGCAGCAGCAACCATCTTTGAATGTTCTTTGATTCTTCTAGGGATTGCCCGGATAGCGGACTCAAGATCTATCTCATTGGGATCAATAGTTTGACCATCATTGAGATATTCCGGAGTGCGCACTGTACCTGCAGTAAGTTCTGAAAAGACAAGCAAAAATTTAAGAGAAAGATATTTGCTGCAGACCGGTATCTTTAAAAGGATGTCATAAGAATGAACAAGAAAGATGGGACTTACGCCTATGCCGATTTCAGCAGCTCTGAATCTTTCCTTGATATTCGTATTTGATTCTCTCTGTTTGGCTTCGATTTTCAGCAAACGCTGAATCTCGCGATCTTTTGCTTGGAGAGCAAGTTGAGTGGATTCACGAGCGGTCCTCGGGGCGCTCTCCTTGTCTGCTTGAGCTGATTTTGCTGCCTCTAAGGCTTCAGCTAGTTCAGCCTTTAAGCGAGCATTTTCAGTTTCCAGCATTCTATTGGAGCGAAGTGTTTGAGCTAAAATACTACCTTTGGCAGTAAGCTCGCCTTCTAGTTCTCCAATCCGAGCCACCTGTTGCTCTTCGACACGAGAGCCCTCTTCGAGTGCTTGCTCTTGAGCGGCTGCCTTTTCGGTAAGGACTTCTTCAGCCTTCTTGTGAGCGGCAACAAGGTTCTCGAGCGCTGAAATAAAGAGTGGGACCGATCGGAAAGGGAGGCCACACGGAACAATATGGAATATAAAGAAAAAATCGAAAGTATTACTGCGAATAAATTGGCGAAGCTTCATCATTTCTTGCCGGCGCTCTTCCATCGGTCGATGGGTGTTTTGCGGGTTGGCTTCTCTTCTCTAAAGATCGTTTTCCCTGGATTTCAGGTCGGCGGTCCGAGATTCCAGTTCAACCAATCGTTCTTGGCTGGTGCGGAGCTCTTCTTCTAAGCGGGCGATTATAGTTGTCTTGGCTTCGAGTTTTTAGGAGAACCTAAAAAGAAGAGTGGGAGAGTTAATAATTAAAATGCAATTACTTGGAGAAATTATTGGAGCACGAGAGATATACCGGCCGGATTCGAGAAATTCTTCGGGGCCTTTTCTTCCTGGAAGGCGTCCCATTGAGCTGTTGCGGTAAAAGTTCTAGCTCCGCTAGAACTGTCTACCTCCACGTCTCCAACTACCATTACGGCCGGTTTGGGTTCTCCGGGAGATTTGCGTGTTGTTACGGGCCGACGAGGAATTTCTTCGACCCGTATTGGTCCCAATGACGGCTACGGAGGGATTTGGAATAAGATAGCTTGGGGAGGAGGGTTACCGGAAGATGAGCTTTCGACGGTAGCCTGCTCTTCGGCTTCTATGTGTGAGGCGGCAAGGAGTTCCTTTGTGGATGCCGCGCTTTGAGTTTACGTGATTGAAGCGGCGGGAGTGGTAGTGGGAGCACTACCGGTCGGAGATGAGGAGACGGGAGCAGATGTCGGTCCGAGATGCGCTAGGAGTCGAAGCAGAAACACCACTGGTTGGAGCGGTGGAGGAAGCTTTCTTTCTTAAAAAACTAGCTATGCTAGCTTGGAAGTTAGAAGGGATCCTGTGAAGGAAAGCGGATATAATAAGACTGGGGTAAGGACAATTCGGAACAGAATTAATAATATAAAAGACTTACGAGGAAGTTTTTTGAAGCCGGTGGAGGTCTTGATCTTCTTGGGAGGACCTTGGGTGTCCCCACCACTTCTTTCTGTAGTCGTTTTTCCGCGGGATTGACTTGCGGGGTTGGGGCTGCTTCTCCGGCATCACTGGGACCGGTCCGGTTGCCATACCGGGACCTTTTGGGGACTTTGGATAAGGGTTCAGCCAAGGAAGGAGTACCTTGAGTTTTTCCCAATGCAGCTTCAAAAGCGGCCGGGGCTGCTGACGATCCCTTTCGACGGCTTCTTCTTCTCGTCATTGATCTTCAAGTTTTTGCGCCTCGAGTGGGTATCGCCGGGAGCGGCGGAGCAAGTAGTAGGTCCGCCAATGGTCAAGGTAGTAGTACGTTTTCTCGTACTAGGTGCTTGAACCACGGTTCCGGATTTGGAGATTTTTGGAGCTATGTTGGGAGGTAAAGCAAAGGACCGGTCCGAAGGCCTTTGAGTCGGACCGGCTTGAACAGCTAGGGGAGCGGTATTGTTTGCGTAATCTTCTCCCCAAATGTCGTTGGGAGGAAGAGGAGGGTGACTTCTGAAGTTGTCCATTTTCTGCAATTGAAGGATTGAGTTTGCGTAAGAAAATGATGGTAACAAACAACAAAGATTTAAAGAAACAGAAAAAGATACTTACGAGGATCGCGAGGGTTGCACGAGCTGAAGGCCGGACCCACTCTTGTGCATCCGGATAGATCTGGTTTTGGCTGGAGCATTTGCACGATGCGAGCTTCTAATCGCTCTTTGTCGGGAAGAAGGGTTCCATCCAATGGCATGGCGGTGTCTTCGTCAAAACACCAAGGCTGGGTGTTCCTGCCTTTTAAGAGGTTGGACTCCCCGCACTATGAAGCTCCGGAGAATTGTCTCGGCGGTGACACCTCCGATGTCCTTCAAGTATCTAATGCAAGCTAGGAGCGCAAGAATTTCATTGTCTTCTTTGAGCTTTTCCTAGTATCTGCAGCAGGGAAATTTTTGGCTATCTTAGCATTGAAGGCGGGAAGTGCGAGTCGGGGATTGTCGCGAGAAGAACCATCCATTTTTCCAGTGGGCTATGCTTTTGTTCAAGGAAAGAGAAAAATATTCATCTACACTCCGAGCATTGGATTCCTACTCCGCCAAGCTGTAGCTTGGTGGTCCGATGAAGGATGTGGGCGAATTTGGAACAAATACTTGGAATAACTTGAAGTGGGGGACAACTCCAAGGAAAGCTTCGCATAGATGGATGAAAAAGGCGATTTGCAAGATGGAGTTAGGGTTGAGGTTAACTAACTCCCATCCGTAAAAGAAAATAAGTCCCCTAAAAACGGAACAGCAGGGGAGATCAAGGCCGCGGAGGAAAAAAGCCTTGAAAACTAATTGTTGAGAATCATCTATTCCCCATGGGATTTGGCCGGGGGAAGGGACGCTCCAATCCGGGATTGGTTGAGGAGGAAGATATCCGTCACGAACCGCTTCATTGAGGGAGGATTCGGTGACCTTGCTTGTTACCAAGATCTTGAATGCCAAAAGGAAGTTGATCGCGAGCAACGAGAGGAAGAAGATGCGGGGGCGGTGGTGGATTTCTTCTTGCCCATCCTGAGAGATGAAAAAGGAAAGCTTGAGATTGGTTTATGTGGAACAAGAGAGCAAAAGAACAAAGGCAAATGGCGGGCGCGTATTAGCTTTCGGAAACAGGGGTTGACCTAGGTCGACCCTTTCTTTCTTTTTATAGGCACTGGGATGGGCCGGGGGCTGAAAAGTTAATTGGGCTATTTTCAAGGCCCGATGGATTTACCATTAAATGACTTATTCATGAATACACTATTATAACCTAACGGTCATAAGGATATTAAAGATCTGTTATTTGCGTTAATTATGACCTAACGGTTATAAGGATAAGCCATCGTGTTTTTGTGAATAAGAAAGCGGTCTGAAATATGAAGATTTTCAGACTGGAGTTAAAGTAATGCTGAATTTTTTGGTTTAGCAGTATGAAAGAATTAGACTTTGTCTAAATTTAGTGATAATAGATGCCTTAGGCTATGGGTGTTAATCATCCGGTTGATCATAGGCCTTGGAGACTCGAGTCGATGTAAGAGTATGGGAAATAAACTGGTCCGATCAACCAGAAATTTTGGTTAAATGTGATATGACTAGTTAGACCGGTCCGATAAATGTGTTCTTGGCAGAAATTGCTAAAAAGTAATAAAGCATAGTCTCTCCGAGAAAGATTCTTGCATTATTTGCGATTCTGAAATGATACAAGAGTCGGGGGCTATACCTAATTAGGTGCACCTGACTGGTGCACCGTACTCTAGGAGCGATGCAGTAATGATCGCGGGAGTTGCAAAATAATGGAAAATTCAATGGAGTATTCTCTAAAGATTGCATATAAAGGAAATAATGAAGAATCAACTAGTGGACTCTTGCATTATTTGAAAGGAGTTCAAATGATCCAAGAGTCGGGGCTATACCCAATTGGGTGCACCTGGTCGGTGCACCGAGAGAAGAATTTGCAATGGTTACCTAATTAGGTGATATGAAGGATAAACTTACTAATTTTTTGGCTGTTTAAAGTGCTTCGGAGAAAGAAGAACCATTGCAGCAGATTAGAGTTGTTTTTAATTTTACCATGTAATCAAGACCAACATGCGGAAGACTGGTCGGTCTTATTCAAGGTCAAATCAAAAATTACTCGGAGACTACTTGTCGTATACTTGCCTTATGGGTATACGAGATGATAAAGGAATGGATGCGCAAAGACAAGGTAACAAATCAATGAAGATAAAGATGATGGAGATAGCTGGTAGACTGGTTCCTGACCGGTCCGGAATAACGGAGAATTCTATATACCGATATGGAGACTAGGCGGATATCAATACCGGCGTATGATGACTTGAGGAGCAAGTTAAGGAGTAATTTGTAGTACTGTTAGGACTACGAATTAATAAAGAAAGCCAGAGATGGAGCTCCCATATATGTAATTCATGTAATCGACTAGGACTACGCATGTAACCCTAGCTCCCCGGATATATAAGGCGGAGCGGGGAGCCCCCAAAAACTCTCCGAGATCTTGCAATTCGCAAATCGCTAAAGGCAATACATAACATACGGGACGTAGGGTATTACTCTCAATTCGAGGGGCACTGAACCTGTCTAAAATCTTGTGTTCCTGTGTGTTTCGTGTGTTGCACCATCGAATTCCACACTCGTGAGGGACCGGGTAGAACTAGTGCCGAGTTTCGGACTCGACAATAAGGAGACGACTCGGGAAAGGCGAAGTTAAATGCTTCGAGACGGGACGATGCAGGATTTATTTGGTTTAAGAATCAATTGGTAGTACCGAAAGATCTATCACTTCGCAAGAAGATAATGGATGAAGCTCATATGTCTAAGTATTCTATCCACCCTGGAACCAACAAGATGTATCAAGATCTGAAACAAAAATTTTGGTGGACACGCATGAAGTCTGTACCAAGTATGTGAATGAGTGTGATGTCTGCCGGCGAGTCAAAGCCGAGCACTTGAAGCGAGCGAGGACCATTGCAACCCTTGAGCATACCTGAATGGAAGTGGGAAGACATTAGTATGGATTTCATTGTGGGGTTACCACTAAGCCCACGAAAGCACGACTCTATCCGGGTTATTGTGGACGGGTTGATAAAGTCGAGCACACTTCATACCGGTATATACTCGATACACTGCCGAGAAGTATGCGGAGCTGTATATCGCTCGGATTCTGTGTTTGCATGGAGTGCCGAAGACCATTATATCGGATAGAGGAACGCAGTTTGTCTCCAGATTTTGGGAGCAATTGCATGGATCGTTGGGAACGAGATTGATACGAAGCTCGGCATATCATCCTCAAACCGATGGACAAACAGAAAGGATTAATCAATATCTCGAGGATATGTTTGGAGCATGCGTCTTGACCTACGGTAAGGATTGGGAGAAATGTTTACCGTTGGCGAGTTCTCATACAATAACAGCTATCAAGAGAGTGCCGGAATGTCACCGTTCCAAGCGCTGTATGGACGTAGTTGCCGCACACCTTTGAATTGGTCCGAAAGTGGAGAAAGAGTAATCTTCGGGCCGGACCTAGTAAGAGATGCGAGAGGAACAAGTACGTCTAATTCAACGAGAATCTTAAGAGGGCTAAATCTCGACGGATCGGTTATGCCGATAAAAGACGTCGAGAGTTAGTATTCCGGTGGGAGATCAAGTTTATCTCCGTGTATCTCCTACCAAAGGTGTTCAAAGATTCGGAATCAAGGGCAAGTTAGCACCACGATACATCGGACCGTTTCCAATCCTAGAAAGATGTGGAGCTGTGGCATATCGTTTGGAGTTGCCAACACACTTGTCGGGTATACATAATATATTCCACGTATCTCAAGCCGAAGAGGTGTTTGAAACCACCGGTGGATATACCGAGAGCTGAAGTGGAACGATTCATGACCAGACTTGACGTATGACGAACGTCCGGTCAAAGTTCTTGACACCAAGGATCGAGTGACTCGACATAGGACCATCAAGTTCTACAAGATTCAATGGAGTAATCACTCGGAAGCTGAAGCTACTTGGGAGCAAGAAGAATTTCTCCGATCTAACTACCCCGAGTTCTTTAGCACTATAGTCTAGACGCTTCAATCGTGAATCTCGGGACGAGATTCCTGTAAGGGGGAGGGCTGTAACAACTCTAAGAAATAATGCATTTCATGTCATACATGAGCATGTCATCATATTGCATTTAGAGTGAAATGCACCCGAGGTACATAAACTATTTAGGATGGTCATCTAAGTACATAAACTTTTAAAGTGACCATCTAGGTACACAAACTAATATTTTTGTAGCATTTCGGGTCCAAAACGCTTTGGCGTGAGTATTTTCTTACGTGGATGCCCATCATGAGAAAGGACACGTCCAATACGCGTGAGGAAGAATTCCTAGTCATGCAAAATTGCAAAAAGATCCTACCTTCGTGATTTGCTTGTACGAGATAGAAATCAGGAAATGATAGTTCCTTATCCGGAAGTTAGGACGACTCTACCTCTTCGGTTCGGCCGCGGCAATTAGCAGATTAAGCAATCTATCCTTCGCTGGAAATAACGACGACTCCGCCTCTTCGGTTCGACGGCCGCGGCGATCGGCAGATTAAGCAATGTATCGATTTCATATATGCCATATGAATCGTGCCATTGTATTGCACTAAAGGAAATGAACACGGACATGCTTTATTTTACTGATAACCTATTATAGAATAGTATGTTGATCTTAGCATCCACATAAAGTGTTTTGTGCTATCCTATCACGTACAAGCAAATCTCGCAGGTAGAGTCCTTGTTGCAATTTTTCACGGCCAGAAATTCTTCCTCACACGTATTGGACGTATCCTTCATCCACGCTGGACATCCACGTAAGAAAATACGCGATGTCAAAACGTTTTGGACCTGGGATGCTACAAGAAAATTAGTTTGTGTACTTGGATGATCATTTTAAAAGTTTATGTACCTAGATGATCATCCCTAAATAGTTTATGTACTCCGGGTGCATTTCACTCTTGCATTTATGAAGTTATTAAATATTGTGCTAAGAAAATGCACATAAAATATCAAATCAACTAAAGATTAAAGAAAATGTTTAAAAAGAATTTAAATAAGAGTAAATAATGTGTTTAACATTTTCTATTGCTCAAATATCTTAAATAAACATTTATAAAAGTTCCCTGAAATTATTTTCTTGGTAAAAATAATTACAAGAAATTAACAAAGCATCTTTAGTTAATTTATCTATGAATTTTTAGTCCCAAAATAATTTGGAATCTTGACCGGGGCTTAATAGGAAAATTGTCTAAAATATTTTCATTTGCACCCCTGAAATTTTTAGGAATTTTTGGAGCACTGGAAGGCCACTTTTCAATTATCCGAAAGCCGAGGGGTTTTTTGTAAAATTTACGAGGCCTGGCCTACGAGGCCAGCCTCTCCTCCTTCTCTCTCCCTCTCCCGCGTCTCACCGCCGCCGCGGAGAACCGCCTCCCGGCGGTGCTGCCACGCAGCAGCCTACGCAGCTGCTTGCCCAGCTGCTCGCCGAGCGACGATGCCGCCTTCCCGGGCGAGACAAAACCCCCCTCACCCCTATCCTCTTCCCTCCCTGCTCTCATTTTCTCTTCCCTCACACCATTACCGGAAGCCTCCGGAGCTCGTCGTCCGGCCGTCTCCGTCGCTCCCCGTCCTAACCAACGCAACCACAAGCCCCGCAGCAACACCCTAAAGCTCTCCAAGCCCTTCAATCAACTTAAGCACCTCTGCTCCGTCGAGGCGAGGTCATCTTCTTCCTCGGGAGCTCGCCGTCGTCCTTCACCACGACTTCAAATTCACCACCCCGGGTGAGTCGTTCATCTTTCTTTTCCTTCCGGATGGTGCGCAATTAGTTGCTTCTTGATCCCGTTCACTCATCATCGAGTTTATTTCACAGGGAGCCGAGTAATCGTCGTTCTTCCCGGAGTCCGGTCGCCGCCGTCCCCGCCACTCACGGTGAGCAACCTCTTCCGGCCGTGCTCAAGCTTTTAGAGCATCATGTCGAGCTAGCTCATGCTCCGTAGTAGCTCACGAGCACAATTTTCCCCAAATTTTAAGCATTCGGGTGAGCTCGCGCCATGGCCGGAGCTCCGTCGTGCCCCACTCGCCGCCGGCGCCTCTCGGGTCAAGCTCATGCGAGCGCGTCACCACTCCTAGATTCCCCACGTCGAGTAGAGTGTTGCGGTAGTCTCGCGGTGAGCTTCGGGCCGGCACCGGCCAACTCCGGTGACCGCGCCACCGTCGCCGCCGTCGCCGTCGCCCGTCGTAGAGTGTTGCGGTAGTCTCCCCGCCGTCGCCGCCGCGGTGGTGCCACACCACGGGCCACATGCGCGCTGGATCACGTGTGGCTATGCGGGATCTCGTGTGGCCCACTTTGTGGCCAGCGTGTGGCACGAAACGTATTTCAATTTTTGAAAATTCGTATAAAATTCAATAAAAATCGGAAAAATACGAAACCAATTTTGTTAGACTCGGAAAAATAAGATCTATTTGTTTATGAAATAAAATATTTATTTTGAGCACATTTATTTCATAGATAGTAATTAATCACATTCTTTGGTTAAAGAAAAGCTATTATTTTATGTTAATTAAATGTTTAATGAACGAAAATAATTTAATTAAATGAAGGAGATACTTGCAGACGAAAGTAAATATGAAAATTATTTTTCAAAATTAAACTTAAACATTATCATTTCATGTGGTTCCAATTTATTACCTTATTATCACATGTCATTTCAATAATGATTATTTATCGCTTAAAGAACAGGATTAATTATTAATTATTGAACCTCGAGTAATTAGTAACTAATGAACTTAATTAATTATTAAATAAGAAACATGATTAATTAATAGTTAATAACCATGATTAAGCATTACTTATCGAGCATAATCAATTGTTAATTATTGATTAATGAACATGCTTAACTATAAATTATCAATTAACAAATGTGATGAATTATTAATTGTTACTTATTGCTTGTTAATTACTAAACATAATCGCTAATTATTAGTTGATGAACATAATTAATACCCTCTTTGCATGATCATATCATATTCATTCATGCATGCATGATTGTGATTCGCGACGCATTGTTGGTTGACCTAGGTTCCGAGGTGATCGAGGTTCCACCGAGGTCGAGTCAGGAGACGGGAATGTCGTAGACTTACCTTACGGGTATACATTGATCGGAAGAATGATTTATCAAGGACATGGTGGCGTATTGAAGACCTAAGACCGGTGGGGCGGGCCCACGAGTGGTGTCCGACCAGTATAGGATTCCGGAAGGTTCCATAGGACCGGTATGGAAGCAAAGGCGGACAAAAGGACTGGATTAATGCTTAAGGAAAGTACAATATCGATCGAGTAGGACTCCGAATTGATAAGGAAGCTTAGAGATAGAGTTTCTAAGTTTGTAAATATTGTATACGACTAGGATTCTACATGTAACCTTACCTCCCCGGACATATAAGGCGGGGCAGGGACCCCTAGAAGCATAAGTTCGACAAGTTCCTAGAAGTTAGGGCAAGTTCCTACACTCTAAGATCCGGCAATTAGCAATCCGCTAAAGGCAATACATAACATACGGGACGTAGGGTATTACTCTCAATTCGAGGGGCTCGAACCTCGTCTAAAATCTCATGTTCCTGTGTGTTTCGTGTGTTGCACCATCGAATTCCACGCTCGTGAGGGACCGGGTAGTACTAGTGTCGATTTTAAGACTCGACATTTGGTACTAGTGTTGATGCCCCGATTACGGAAGACGAGGTGTGGGAGCCGATCAAGTCCATGCGAGTTGATCATGCTCCAGGTCCCGACGGATATACGGGCCGCTTTACAAAGCCTGCTGGCCGCTAATCAAATACGACTTCATGGCAGCGATAATAACATTACAACAAGGAGACTCGAGGAAACGAACTCGGCCTACCTAACCTTGATCCCAAAGAAAGCAGATGCGTCATGTGCTAAAGATTTTTAGCCTCGTTAGTTTGATTCATGGCTTTGCTAAGTTGATCACCAAATCTTAGCAAACCACTTGGCTCCCCTACTTAGCTCGTTGGTTGCCACTAACCAAAGTGCGTTCGTGAGAGGGTGATGTATTCATGACAACTACACATGTTGGGGATCTAGCATGGAGTTTGCTTCGCGCGGAGCACGCACCTCCACCCCGTGATCCTCCACCGTGCTTGGACGGGCCCGAGTCCCCTGCCTTTCCCTAACACTAACGCCAATCGGATAACTAAATGTGCAGGTAACCCGACGAAGCGGAGGTCGGACGATGGTGCGAAGCGCTAGCGTCGACCGCGCGACACGAAGCAAGGCATGCGGCCGGTGGCGAAGCAAGACTAGAGGCTCGGGTGAAGCATCTTCCCGCAGTGCTCTCCAGCATGGCATCAACTAAGCCACGGATTATGTGCGTCAAGTGTAATGTCCGGACTGCCCTCGAGAGTTACCGCCTCTCGATAGAAACGAGAGCATCGGTTAGGGGTAGAATAGCCATGTAAAGTCGTGGTTCCCTAGGACTATAAAGGGAGACCAAGAGTCATCCGATAACACACATGTAATCTCGGAGTTAACTTCGCTTATACAAGAGTTGTTATCTCACCATGTGTTCCTTTACACTTCGCATACTTTATCATTTGTGTTCGGTGTGCTAAGTAAGCACTTACCTCGCCACTTAGCATACCAGCATTGGCGCCCACCGTGCATGAGCTCAAAGTTCAAGATCGCTATGACTTGATCCCCAAGAAATGTAGCAGCAGCTCAACTACTTCGAGAGCTACCGACGGGACCATCGAGAACCACTTCGACGTGTTCGAAGCAGATCGGAGGCCAGCATCGCATCAAAGCCAAAGGCCGGAACTACTTCATATCCTGCAATCCCCAACCTCGGCACATGTCGAGTAGGCCCGGGCATTAGGTTTATGTGATTATTACGGTTCGGTTATTTTAGTCTCACGAAAAATTTGATTTTAGTAAAATTGAAATCCAAAATTCTTTATAGAAAATTTGAAACCGAACCTAATTAACCGAAATATTTCGGTTCGATTTTCAGTTTTAACCTAAATTTCAAAAAATAACACTATTTCATATAAAACTTTTAAGATATTAGTTAGAAAAAAATACAAATAAGATAGTAACAAATCAAATATGTGATGTTGAGTGGTATTTAAATCTTTGTAGACAGATCCTTCTTCCATATAATTGGCAATGACGTACATAGAAAAATAAACAATAGTTTCTAAACTATAATATAAAAGAAGTTTAGTTATTTTAGTTATTTCAGATTTGTAATATTAGAAACCTAAATAATTTTGGTTAACCCAATTACTTGATTTTAGTAACCAAAATATATATAGGTTAACCAAATAAAGTAAAATATTGGTTATATCGGTTCGGTTTCCGTTTCGTTGTTCGGGTTTCGGATTTTTCGCCAGTCCTAATGCCAAGGGTGCAAGTAGAGGCCACCAAGAGAATCGAAGCCGGGCATGCTGCTAGCCATCTAAGAAGAAAATGAGCTCGAAGACAGGTGACAGATTGGGAGACAGACACAGCACTAGCGCATGAAGTGGAAAAGCTTCAAAGGGACAATCAAGCAACCGGAGGAAGTAAGAAGCAAGATAATGCAAGAAGTTGAGCTCGAGAGAGAAGCTGCTGCAAGAAAAAGAAGCATTGCTCGAGGAAAGTCGCAAGCACGTAGAGTTCACAAGAGAGGTGAGACGATTGCGAGCAAGAGCGAAGGAGAATACCCGCTCGAAGCGGACAACAACAACGATCGAAAGCGATTCGAGCGAGAATTTGACGCAAGCAACGAAGAAGAAAATCCAGGCATGAATTATTGCCCATCGAAGGCCTAGACTAATTATGATCGACAAAGACTCCCCATTATTGGAGGGGCTAAAAGAGCGCGGTGCCATGAGAATTTTAGAATGGGAACAATACCCAAGTACAAGAGAGAAACAGACCCAAGGATATTCCTCATCACCTACGAAGCGGCAATCACCCCGGCAGCTGGGGACGAAGTGGCACCGGCCAAGGTATTTGCTTGCCCATTGGAAGGGTCGGCATCAACCTGGTACTTCAGCCTAGACCCGAGGTCAATCTACAGCCGGGAGAACCCGAGGGACAAAGTAATAGCAAATTTCGGAGGATTCATGGGGCCTCGAAGCATCGAGAATTTCCGGCACATCACGCAATGACCAAATGAGCTGGTCTCGGATTACTACAAAAGATTTCTCAGCTTAAAGTCCCAATATCCGAAAGTACCGGAAGAGTTGGTAATTGAGTATGCTATCCAAGGGCTTCGTGCGAGCCCCTTAAGCTCGAAGTTCGTGAAGAAGCATCCCACGACCCTGCAATACATGTGCAGCAAATTCAAAGAGTACTCGTCAATCGAAACATATTATAAGAGGTAGACTTCCAACCAAAAGCGAGTCTCACGAAACCCAGAACAACAACTATGACGAGCACAACGAAAAGGCGAAGCCCCAGGACAATATGCAAGCCGGAACAGTCAACAATATACGGACCAAAAGCAGTGAAGAAAGAGACGGTCAAGGATAGCAAGGCCGAGCAAAAGGAACAGCGCAAAGCAATGGCGGGGGGGTTACTTCGCCAATCGCAACGGCCAGCATCCACGCAAAAAAACATATTGCATCTACTGCGAAGGTCACATAGGGCATAAAACACTAGATTGCTAAGCAGAAAAGAAATAATGAGAAGGCTAGGCTTGAAAAAGAAGCGAGCATGAAAAGCCGGCGGAGATAAACCACGCAACAACGAGGTTGTTGGCCATAGCAACCAATTCACCAACCACCCGTCCAGGACCATTACTACCCACAACAACCTTACTACCCAATGCCTTACTTTGGAACAAACCACCACTTAAAGCACCCGCAATTCCAAGGAACCTCTACATCCCTTCAAGCGAAGCAGGACAACGAGAATGACATATTCGAGCCACTCCCATTGTCGCCGCCAAAAATCGAAGACGTGAACGAGCAAGAAAACCGCACCCAACCATTGCCAGCAAAAGGGTTCGTTGGAATGATATCGGGGACTCAAGCATTGACTTCAAAAGCTAGTGGTAGCGAAGAGACTACTTCAGGATAGTAAATGCAGTGTTCATTGAAAGGCCAATCAAAAATTCCAAATGGTCACACATACCAATAACATTCATAGAGGCTGATCTTGACTTGAAAAGCTAACCGCACTTAGACGCATTCATGATCGAAGCTCACTCGATAAATGGCGAATTGACAAAGTCCTTGTGGACAACGGCAATCAAGTAGACATAATATTTCACAGGGCATTGTTGAGAATGGGATATACTCGACCAAGACTTAGAGCAATCAAACGTGCCGTTTATGGGTTAGGGTGGAAAGAGAGTCGAACCAGACACGATAAATAAAACTCCTAGTATCATTCGGTGATGCAAGCAACCCAAGAACAAAGGTCATCACCTTCGATGTGGTCGAGCTGAATTACCCTTACTTCGCAATACTGGGAAGGCCAACAATAAACGTGTTTGAGGAAGTATTCCACAACGCATACCTTCGCATTAAAATTCCAGCAGCAAAAGGAGTGGTAACAGTAAAAGGGGACCAACAGTTAGCCAAAAACATAGAAAAAGTTTTACTCCGGGGTGGCTGACATTCACGATATCGAGGTATTCGGTAGTAATGACTCGAAGGAGAAGCGAAGCAAGCCAAACCAACAACTTTCAATCAAAGCACCGTCCAGAACCTAACAAGAGCGGAAAGCACGGAGCAGGCGAAGCATTTATCCGGCGCAAAATGAATGAAAATCTAGCCGGAGCAGCAAGGAATAACAAAGCGTGGACAAGCGAAGCCAAAGAGATATCCAAAAACGAGGAGATTTAGCTCCCTCACGAGCCGGAGGGGCCCAGGACCTTGCTTAATTGAAGTTGTAACACGGCACCATCTCAACCACTATAAGCGAAGGCCGGCGAAGTAGCTAGTATTTAAAATTCAAGACATAGGAACTTAGTTTTTTCATTAGAAAAAGTCTTTACTCTTTTCCTCACGGGAGAAACCCTTTTCCAGGGTGCGAGGTTTTTAACAAGGCGGCATGTGTAATAGCAGCTATAAGCAATCTAAAGCTGCATTTTCCCTAAGATCAAAGCAAAAACAGTCGAAACGACTTCCAAAAGTAATGGAAGTCCGAACATTCGACAATGAGGCAAGCCTCGGCTAGCAGCCGCACTCCATCGGGGATAAGCATTACACCCGGAGTGCTAGCTAGCTAATCCTTTTACTCCATCGGGCAAAAGCAAAAACACCGGAGGATTGGCCTAACAAACAATTCACTCAGTCGGGCATAAGCAATACACCCGGAAGTGCAGGCCAACACAATGATCTCATTTCCGTCGGGCACACACAAAAACTCCGAATTATGATCCAAACGATACACATAAAGCCGTAAAGGGGCTCGCTTTTTCGTTCCAAACAAAGTCACTTCGCCCGAGTGACTAAGAAGGGGGAAGGGGGGGGGGTTGGCATTTTCTTTAATTAAAACGAAATGCATAAAGCCGCAAAGGGGCTCACGTTTTTTGTTCGAAACAAATTCACTTCGCCCCCAAGCAACTAAGAGGAGGGAGTGGCGTTTTCTTTAAACAAAACAAAATGCATAAAGCCGCAAAGGGATTAAAGCCCAAAATACAAGATTGATCAAAATATCTCAACCACTCTACCAATTTTGTCCCCCTCATAAAGGGGAGTATCGTCGACAAAAAACATTTTAGCCGGGTGACACTCTAAGACTTCGACCTTCATGCTTGCGTCCTCTAAAAAGCAGTGACGAGGTGGTGGGACGATCTCAAAAAGATTTCGTCAATTCGCACTTGCCCTTAGCGTATCGAACACAAGCGATATTAAAAAAATCAGCAAAATCGCCTCGAGGATACAAAGCACGATACCACTCATAACAACCTTGGGTAACCCTTAACTAACTTTGCTGCCGGGCAAGGGGCGCAACATCGAGGGCGAAGTAGGCCTCAAACTCTTCCGTCTCCGAAACCGAGCCCTGCGAAGTAAAGCAGCAAACACAACTCGTGAGATCTTATTCTTGTTGTCTTTTAACGACAACACCCGACTCAAGCAACGCGGGTTTTAAAGTATCCCACTCGTGGCTCAAAGGACTCGGGGTCATCGCTAGAGCCAATTGCCGGGGGCGAGATGAGTGCCCCGCGAGGCTACCCTCGCGACATCACCATAAACTTCTAAGTGCCTTAAACCTACTTGAGGGGGAGGGCGAGGCACCGCCCGGAAGTAGCACCGTGAGACGAAGAAGTGCAGCGCCCCGCTCTCGGGACTACATCGTGTATACGTACCAATCCCCGGAACAGTGAGTTGGTACACACATAGATGATACAAATCCGATACAACAACCTTTATTGATTCCTCAAAGGGATAGTAGCTAGGGGATACATGGTCCGGATTACATTCAAAGAGGTGGATAGGCCAACCTCACATAAAAGAAAACACACTGGAAAGCATCACAAACTCCACGAGGCAACATCGAGCGAAGGACGCGACCTACTCCTCATCCTCGTGGTATTCTCCATCTTCGTCCGAATAAATAAGCAACGGGTGAGTACATAAGGTACTCAACAAGCTCTACCACTAGCAAGGGTTAATATTTATGCAATCCGGTTGTGGTCAAGGTACGGTAAGAGTTTTAGCGGATAGCACGGATGCAAGGCTCACTACGAAGCAAAGGGGTTCTTGAAGAGGAAAGCAATTTCATAATTTTAGTTGGTCGGACTCGAGGGAGATATTCATCAATCCCGACAGCTTCCCATTCTTTTTAGATGAGCCTTCCGACCGAAGGTCATAACAGCTCCGGCACACCGGGCCAACACCATTTCCAAAACACACGGGCACAAGGCTGCCCACTCACACGTCAAGGTATTATTATTTGTGGCTAATCAACTACAGCTCAAGGTTTGGCGTGTCAATATACCATGACAACGGACATCCGGATAGTTTTATACACTCTGTAAAGGTTGGTACACTTTACCCACAAGATATATGTTCTTAGCTACGGAACACATAACGCCGCCACCGCAACTAGGCACGCTCACAAGTCCACCACGAATGTCCAGGGATCCGACGCGTATGACACAAGCACACCGTCCACCATATATGTGCCAAGTACTCGGACTTTACCAAATAAACGATCCTTGGACCTCCGTCATCTACTACACTCGGTGGAACTTCTTGCTGCGTAACCCGAGGTTTGGTGCACGATCCTGCCCATAACGAGGTTCCGTGGTTGTACACTAAGTCACTAATTTGGGGTCCGAAGAACCGGTCCTTTTATGGCAGGGCAAACACTCGTCCATCGTAAATGGACATCACCTACATCAAGTACTCTACACCAAGTACTAGGAGTTTCGCCCACGGCCAGTATCATTTCCCACCCAACTTCACTTTAACACGATTGGTCTAATCACCCACCCATCAACACACCACCAAACACATTTTTACACATTTTCATAAGCAAGGTGTATGGTGATAGATAGTAATAGTTCCTAACCATGATACTACTATATCATTAATGTAGTTAACAATACATCTAGGTTGATTCTAGTGTTCTAATGGCAATCACGGGTATAATGTTCGCATCTATAGTGATTTGAACATTATCATACAACAATTGGGCTCTAGCAAAATAGTCTGCAAGGAATTATGCATAATAAGAGTAGCTTCCTAAATAGGTGCGATAATAAGCAGAAAATTTAGTATTAATTATGATCAAGGAATTGATAGAGCTTGCCTCCTAACGCGTCCTCGAAGTCGTCCTCGTAGTCGGGGTCTTCGGGCTCCTGCTCCTGGTTCTCCTCATCTACGAGACGACGTTAGAGTATGTAAGCTACATCACATAAAATAGTGAAGGCAAAAAGTAATAATGAGGAAAAAACAAATAAAATGGAGTGAAGAGGAGGTTCAGGGGCTAGGGTTCGTCATGACGATTCCAACGGCGTCGAATCGCCTAAAACGGAGCTACGGTTGAAAAGTTATGGTTGTGAAAAGTCGGGGGTATTTTTGTAAAAATCAGCTAGGGTTTCTATAAAAAGAATAAATAAATTTTGGTAATTTTGGAGAAAGGGAGGGGCTAAAATGCAAAAATGCGTTTTCGGGCTGGCTAGGGACGTATTTGTAATTTTTGAAAAGTCCGGGGGCTTTATGTAAAAACCTAAGGGCTCTTAACTAATATTGGAAAAGATCGGGGGCTTTATGTAAAAGTGGCTTTTATGGGGGCTGGGAATTATTTTTCTAAAGGGAAAAGGTGGGAAAATCCGAGGGCGTTGATCTATGGATCTACGATCGAGATTTAAATAGGGCGATGCGGTATGCCACGATCTAATCTCGGTCGTTTGGCCGAGATCGGACGGTGGGTGGCCACCGGCGTGGTGCGACGGCGGCCGGAGGGGTGGCGCTGTAGGGGAGCTCGCCGGAATTGGGGGTCCCGGCGTCTCGGTGGTGGGGAAGCGTAGCTAGGGGCACGCCGGTGGTCTACGAATCACGGCGGAGCGGGGAGTGGGGTTGCGCGTGCATGGGGATGAGAGAGGAGGACGCGCGAGCTCGCCGGAGGCTCGGGTGGCGACGGTGCTAGGCGGATATGACGGTGAGGGCTCGGGATTGAGGGGGAAAGGGGCTCGGGAAGGTGTGCATGCTCATGGCGTAATAAGGCGGCGCGATGGCTTGAGCGAGAGGGAGCCGGTGAGGGTCGGATGGCGAGGGGGAAGAGGGAGGCGGACGGCGGACCGTGGCCGAGCGGAGAGAGGAGGGAGGTGGTGAGCTAGGGGGCACGAGCTTGCCTTGTCGCTCCGGAGGGCGGTGCGGTGAGTAGGCAAGAAAGAGGGGGCTTTTTATAGGCCGGGCGAAGGGGCGCCATGGCGGCTATGGCACGGCGGCCGGGCGGTGCGGCGCGAAGTGCGGAGAGGGGAGGGGCCGGTACGGGGCTGACGTGAGCTCGCGAGCGGGGAGATGGCCGCGGTTAGGTCGGCACAAACGACGGTCGGCCTAGCCGCTTAGCCGGGTGCGACGGGGAGAGGGGGCCGGTACGGCGGAGCTCGGGATCTCGACGCGGCGCTCGAGAAGATAAGGGAGTGGGAAGGAGCCAAGGAGGGGGCGGCGGCTTCGGCGAGGTACGGCCGTGGCGGTGCGCGCGGGAGCTCCGGAGGGGGCGACGGTAGTGGAGGTGGGGGACGAGCGACGGGAGGCCGTCGCACGACGCGTCGTGCGCTCGTGGCGTGCGGCGAGGAAGAAGAACGGGGAGCCGGGGGTGTTGGGCTAGGCCGGGGTGAGAGGGGGCTATGCTTCGGGGAGGAGAAAGGGGGTAGGGCGGCCCGATAGAGGTTTATTTCTTTTTCTATTTTCTCTTCACTCCTTAAGCCAAAATAAAATTAATCAAAAATCAAATAAATTCCAATAAACCAAAATAAAATAAAGAAAACTAAAAATAAAGCAAATAAAATAGAAACAACCAAATTTGCAAGTGTTAGGATTTATATTTAAAAATTTCTAGGTGTTGTTTTCCTATATATATATATCTAATTTGGTTTTAATTCCTAGTTAATTTTCGTAAATATTTTTCCTGAATAAAATAAAAATGATTTATTTGATGATCTTTAATTTGGTCAAAAATCGGGGTGTTACAAGAAGCACCGGTGGTAGTACCGGGCTTGGCGACTACGCGGTTAGTGCCCACTTTGTGCATCGTTGCCCTATGATCTTGGGGGCCAGGAAGCCTTACTTGCCCCCTCTCATAGAAAATCGACCTCGCCGCGAGGCCCTATCCAGGGCCTCGAAGTAGCCTAAGTCGACGCCGAGCAAGAGGTCGCACCGTCGCTTGGCGCGGAATCATAAGGAAGGTTCAGCGCTCGGATTAGACTCGGACAAATCGCTATCCGATCCCTACGTAGCCCCTTCGCGCGGAACCTCCACGGGTTAAAAGTCATTACAAAACATCATTTTTACACAAAGGGGGGTGGGATCGCCCAACTATATCTAAGCCACCTCTTCCTCGGAAGCTGGACTCGGCGAGGCAAAGGCGGTGATTCACGGATGCGATGCGAAGACGGCTCGGCCGGTTGGTCCTATCCGTCATCTCCCTCCGTAGCTTCGGCATTTCGAGCCTCGAGGTACTACGGAGCAAGTAAACAGCTAAGAATTCGGACAAGCAAAGAAAAACGAAGCAAGCGAAAAAGGAAAGGAAAGGGCACCCACCAAGCTCGGTCGAGTCACGGCCTCTCCGCGAGGGGCTTCGCGCCGTGAGCAACCTAGTACTATGACACGAGTCGCCGAGCGACTTGTCGAACGGCCTCGCTCATGTCCTCGCAGAGTCCGAGCCAACGACGGTAAGCGTCGAGTCAGCCAGGTCAACAACATGTACGTAGTCGCATCTCTCGAGAAGGTTCAAGGTGGCCTTGGCGCTAAAGAGTGAAGAAAACGTACAACTTTTCTCGATAACACTCGGAGCGGCCGGAAGCCGAGCCTCCATCCGGGCAAAGAAGATGTTTTTGTGTTGTCGTCCTTCGTGATCTCGAAAGGAGGAACATAAGCGCCAACTTTTGCCGGCGAGGTACCGAGGAAAGAGTTGACCTCCGCCCCTTTCGAGCGAAGAAATGATTGCGGCGAGCGAGGGTAGACAACAATCCGCCCCTCTCTAGCTTGGCGGATTCTACCTTCTCCTCCACGAGTGCGCGCTATGCACGAGCGGCTTCGATGCTCTTCCGCGCCTTAACAAGTGCCTTCTTGTCACCCGTCGCTGCCACCTTCGGTCGTTCCACCTCCGCCTCCGGCCGGGCATTAGTCTCCTTTGCGGTGGCGAGCTCTTTAGCTGCCTCCGATCGCCACGTGAACGTGGCTGGACACGATAGTGATGACATCCCGGCCCCTGCAAAGGGCGGTCTGCAATTCTGCGACCGGTGGCTCATCCGGCAGGCCGGACGAGCCGTGCCGAATGGAGGGGCAGCGGAAGAAACCTGCGTCCCACCGGCGGCGAAAACGTCGGAGTAAGGGACGGTCGCTAAAAGGATGACTTTTAAGGTAACGCGAGAAAAACAAAGGGTAAAAGCAAAAATAGAGAACAAGGAATAACCTCGCTCTTGACCGACGGCTTCGGAGCTTGCGGTCCGGTCGACGGCGCTTGGGTCTTCTGCGACGTAAAAGCATGTAAGAACAAAAGAGTGTCAAAGTAAAAACTCGTACCTTGCCCGGGGTGGTGGAACCGCCTCGGCCATCCACCCTTGGTTTCTTCGTGACCTTTTTCTTGGAGGAAGGAAGCGGCTCGGACAGCGGGTCATGCATCAACACCGACCCGGGCTCCGGAGTAGGGAGACGTCGCGCGACCGGCCGCGGAGAAGCCGACGGGGCGGGGGCGGACTCGGGGAGGAACCGGAGTCGATGGACAGGGGAAGAAGGCCTTTCCGTAGGTGGGACTTGGAGGAGCCGGCCTCGCCACCGAAACGATGTTTCCTCTTCTTGCTAGCAGCGGCGGAGCTAGCGAGAGCCTCGTCGTCTCCTTCGTGCGGCACCTTACGGGCGAGTAAGGAATCCCGGCGAAGGAAAGAATCCGATTGAAACGACCCCTTGTAGCCGTGTAGGAAAGGATCAGCTTGTGCTCGTCCCGGGAGTAGCGGCCGCAATAAAGCACCGCTCGCTGCTCGACGTCCCTAACAAAGGACTTCGCCTTGGTCTTCTGTTGGTTGAGGTCGAACTTCGGGCAGCAAATGGGTCCTTCGATCCCCTCGACCTCAAAGTCGACCCTCGCCGACTAGTCGTTTCAAATTCCAAAACCGTCCTTGATGAGACGGACTCCCGCAAGCACAAAATTCCTCCACCAAATCGCGGCTGCTGGTGTAGTACTAGGAGGAGCGAGTAGAGTCCTCGCCCTCCGTGTGCCCTTGCCTCTCGGAGTCTAGCATCCTGTCGGGGTCGGAGGGAATGAGGCACGAGGCAAAGTGGTACATGGTCTTAGCCTCCCCAAACTCCATCACATTCACGCCGGGACCTTGCTGTAGAACCGGTAGCATTGCCGGCTCCGGCTCCACTTGTTGATGCTCCGATGCATGATGTCCTTGTTTCTATTGCGGCGCGGCGCAAAGCTGAACGACGCATAGTTGCAATCGTGTTGCACGCTATTAGTCTTGTTCCGGCGCTGCTGGTTGTGCAGCACGAAGTGGCGAGCGAATAGCTCAATGTCAAGGTCCTCGCCATAACTAACCATGCCCCAAATGAACTTGCTCGGGTGAGAAAAAGCACCGGGCGTCGGTTCGTGCGGTTGGATCCGATATCAGCCCAAGACTACCAACACGAGCTGATGGCAAGGAATGACAAGTCCCACGACGAAGTAGTCGCGGAAAACCACCGCTTCGTCCGGCCAAGGGTGTAGCTCCTCCTCGCCAACAGGGACACAATATTCTCGGATAAAACCCACATCCACTAGCTCCTTTGTGAGCTCGTCGGTCGGCAAGGATGGCTCGATCCGGAACGTGCGAGGATTGGAGGGCTTAGCCGGCTTCGAGCGACGACGGCGCGAAGTACTCTCGCCCGCGCCGGCTTCCACCTCAACGGCGTCGCGCAGAGGCGTCGCTAGAGGCGTCCTCGCCATCATCACCATCATCTTGTAGGGTCACTCTAGTCGCCACCTCCAACGGGGTCGCCGGCAGCGTCCTCATCCTCATTGCCCACACTCGAGCCACCGCTCTCTTCCTCGGAGAAGGTGGCGTCGCAACGCAACGTGCGATGCTCCCACTCCGAGGAGCCGGTGGCTCCGGCGTCCGAAACTCTAGCACCGACGCCGGCCTCGTCGGCGGTGGCCTCGCGGCCAATGGAGCCATCTCGACGCCCGAATGAAGCCATTTGAAACGATACTAACAATAAGGGCACGAGCATGGTCAAATCTACAAGCTCGAGATGCGAAGCAAAGATAACTCACGAAAGCCGAAAGGCGCGAAGGCTACGAAGTACCGAAGACCATCCGGAATCGAAGCAACAGGTAGAAACCGAAAACCGGAAAAGCTCTAGGTTAAAAAAGACTTTTTAACCGAGAGGAGTGCTAAGATTTTCACCGCGCCCTTCTTTTTATAGGCATGAGGTACAACCTAGCGCAAAGGTGGTGGCAAAACGGTGGCGCAAACGGTCAAGGTTGATGCGTAGCGCCGCAACAAACGAGGCAGGCCTCTCCGAGCAATAGTGAAAGAGCCATAAGCCCAGCCAAGCCTATCGAAGCGAAAATACATTGAGAAGCCCATAAGAAAAGTATTACCAAACAAAATTAGTCACCAAGATTAAGTGATGCAATGTCGAATCTAGGGAGTGGTATTCCCCCCCCCCCTCGCTTGCTCACGCACACCGGAGCAAAGTTTCGAGCGACCTCGCTCGCCTCGCACGCGAAGTGAGCTCATCCCTCGAGGGGCTACCGTTAGGGATCTAGCGTGGAGTTCGCTTCGTGCGGAGCACACACCTCCACCCCGTGATCCTCCACCGCACCGGACGGGTCCGAGTCCCCTACATTTCCCTAACACTAACGCCAATCAGCTAAGTAAATGTGTAGGTAATCCCGTGAAGCAGCGAACGGACGATGGCGCAAAGCGCCGGCGTCGACCGCACGACGCGAAGCAAGGCATGCGGCCGGTGGCGAAGCAAGACCGGAGGCTCGGGCAAGTATTGCCCCGCAGTGCTCTCTAGCCCGGCATCGGCTATGTCGCTGATTATGCACGTCAAGTGTAATGTCCGGACTACCCTCGGGAGTTGCCGCCTCTCGGTAGAATCGAGGACACCGGCTAGGAGTAGAATGGTCATGTAAAGTCGTGGTTCCCCACGACTATAAAGGAAGACCAAGCGTCACCTGTTAACACACATGTAATCACCGAGTTAACTTCGCTTATACAAGAGTTGTTATCTCGCCATTTATTCCTTTACACTTCGCATACTTCATCATTTGTGTACGGTGTGCTAAGTGAGCACTTACCTCTCCACTTAGCATACCAACAACATGTTGCTTGTTCAACAAAGAATCAAGTCTCTCCACGGGCACAAGGTACCAAGTCTTTTTCTCAAACTCAATATATCGAAGGCATTTGATTACGTGGGTTGGGCTTTCTTACTTGAGACACTAGTATACCTTGAATTTGAACCAATCTGGTGTAGTTTGGTGTCAAGCCTCTTAAGGATAGCATCTACTCGTATTTTCCTTAATGGAGAGCCGGGGAAGAGATAAGACATCAATGAGGGCTCCGCCAAGGAGATCCCCTTTCCCCGATGTTATCCATCCTCGTTATGGATGTGCTCAATAGTATGATTGTCAATGCATGCGAACTAGATGCTCCAACCTTTGTCCCGGAGAATTCCATCCCAACGCATCTCTTTGTATGCCGATGATGTCTCCTTGTTCATCGAGCCAACCGATCATGAGATGCAGCTAACTATGGATATTCTTGCTCGCTTTGCGGAAGCGATCGGGTTGCGGAACAATTTATAAAAGAGCATCGCCCACCCTATCGGATGTGAACAACATGATATGGAGGTCATCGAAGCAACTTTGTCGTGTCGAAAGGAATCGTTTTCCTTGCACCTACTTGGAGCTGCCGGTCTCCACCACGAAATTGAAGAAGGTCGACCTACCGTCGTCGATAGAGAAAATTGGAAACAAACTACTCGGGTGGCAGGCTGCTCTTATGAACATCATGGCAAGAACGACGTGTTTAGTTGGCTATTCCTATCTATGTGCTAATAGCTATTAATGTTCCAAAATGGTTCATTCGGGCTGTGGATAAAATTCGTCATGGATTCATATGGAAAGGCCGCGAACAAGCTAATGGTGGCAAGCTGTCTTGTGGGATGGGACAAGGTATAACACCCATTGGATCTAGGTGGTCTTGGGGTGCTTAACCTTGAAATTATGTCCTGGGCACTACAGATCCGTTGGTTATGGTTCCAAAAGACCGATCCAAATAGGCCCTGGAAAGGCCTTGATATCCATGTGCACCCAAATGCGTTGGCCCTGGTCAAGGTCGCTTTGGAGTCCAACATGGGTGACGGAAACACAACTTTGTTCTAGAGTGATCCATGGCTTATGGGCTGCTCATCGATGGATCTTGCTCCTTCAGTCCGTGAGGCAGTTCCCATCAAATTACAGCAGCAACGGACAGTGGCGAAGTACTACAAGACCATGAGTGGCCGCAAGATATAAAGGGTGGACTGTCATTGATAGGACTGTTTGAGTATTTTCAACTATGGGACACTCTACATGAGGTAGCATTATCACAAGAAGAAGGCCAACACTTTTGGAGGTTTGATAGCTCGGGAGTTTTCACTTCTAAATCTGCCTACAAAGCTTATTACAATGGATCAACTACATTTGAACTGTGGCACACTGTGGAAATCATGGACACCTCCAAAGTGCAAGGTTTTTCTTTGGCTGACCATTAGAAACAGGGTCTGGAATGCTGATCGGCTTGCCAAGAGAGGCCTTCCTCACCCGAGCCAATGTCCTCTATGTGATTAGGAGCCAGAGGATAGAGTTTTAGTGCCGCTAGGTTTGCTAAACTCAGTGCCAAGAAGAACGGAGGTGTCTTTCTGGGAGTGGTGGCGAAGGGAGGTCAAACGCGTAGCAAAGGAGAAGAGGAATGGCATCAACACAGTCATCATCCTCGCGGCCTAGGTTTTATGGAAACACAAGAACTCGTGTTTTTGACAATGCAAGGCCAGAGTATGATGGTGCTGATCCAAACCTTCAAAGAAGAGCAACATCTCTGGTGCCTCGCTGAGGCATGTGGATTGCAACGAGCTCTTAAGTCTGGTCACGGTAATAGACTAGGTTAGCCTAGTGGTTGGGTTAGTCAGATCTTACTCGTGTGTTTTCTCTATCGTCAAAAAAAATTGTTGTATTTAACCCCTCAGGGCTCAGGTCAGACTGAGGCGATGAACTGTAAGGGGCTGTTTTTCTCTCTTAATGCAATGATTCGCCGCTCTTCTGCATATTCAAGAAAAAAACAAATATTTTAACGCAAACCCCACATATTTTTTAAAAATACCCGCAGGAGAACTTCCCTTTTATTTTAGGGAGAATAGAAGGTTCAAGCATTCAATGCATGATATCCTAATCCTACTAACGGTTCAAATTTGGCAAGAGAAAAACTAGTGACATGAAATGCCCCTCGGCTGTGACACATGATGCTATCTAAATCTAATACATTGATTAAACAGAACGGATATGTGTCACTCCTGTTAGCACTATATTAAGCTAAGCAACATGCTACTTGATACAGTGACTAAGCAAAACAGACATCCTAGGCACGTAATACAGCATATGGGCACGAGGCATAAATCTGACAACCAGTATACATATTCGCTGGGCATGAGCAACAATTCATTCCTGCTTCTTTGTTTCATCAAGGATATGGTGAAGGGTGGGGTACACACCAAGGTTTACATTCCCATTTCTTCCGGTAATCCCGGTCGAGACCGGGACGTCGGTTTCCGCGGATCCCAGTCCAGAATCCGGACGAACTCCGTTTTGGCAATCCCGGATGGACCGGGATCCCGACCGGGATTACCGGGATTCCAGACGGGATTACCGGGATCCCGGTGACTGATTTGTAAAATTCGAGAAGAGGTTAAAACATAAAAAAAAGCGTGAAATTAATCTAAAAAATTGACATAATATTTTCATAATATTTCTACTCATATTTATAACACATAGAACATTCATCCATCACAAATACATAATAAAGACATAAAACATACATCCATCACACATAGTTCAATTATAAGTCCCTAAATGAAGTCCACAACTAATACTTCGATAACAAATACAAACTATGATAGATAAACATGAACTCAATACCAGATAAAATTTTTTTATTTCCTTCTTAACTTGTATCTTACTTCATTTTTCTCATAAGTCAAACATCATCATTTTTATGATTGGATTTCACCATAAATCATGATTTTTCATCTAGTTTTTTTTAATATTTTCATATCAAATTCTTTCAAATTTTCAAAAAATTCAAAATTCAAATCCGTCCGGAAACCGCGGAAACCGGCCGGGATTTCAAACCCTGGATCTGACTTTTCTACACACTGTATCTTTTTCCTTTTTTTTCTTTTGAGATGAAAACACATAAATTATCAGAAGGAACATCTGCCACATCGATTCAGATCTGATCATATGTGTTTACCACCTGAACCACATGGATCCACTACCTACGAGCTTGAATTTGCACCCTTGCGTTCCATGTAGCTACCAATTCGTGGAGAAACAGAATTATCCTTCTAGTTGACATCATCCATGGGGGCGTCATTTCTGCCGCTACTGGAATCAGACGAGATTGCAGCAGCATCTTCTGGAGAAGAACCAATGCTTGATCTCTTCCTGGTATCTCTGACTCTCCTCCCTTTGAGCTCAAGTCGTCTACGTTTCCTAGCCTTTCGTCTGCCCCTAGGGAGGTCTTCTTGATGCAAATCAGCACTCCCCTCTTCTGAATCCCTTTCAGATCTCACTTTCTCTGCTTGCTGTACATCAGCCAACAAAGAGTCACTTTCCCCTTTTTGCCACTTAATTAAATTTGTCTGAAACAAGATCAGTTGAAATGACCAAACAAAAATGGCTGAAATAGAAGTTCTGCTATGAAACCATACAAAATTGTTCCTATAACTGAAGCAATATGCTATTTGAGGCATGATACATTTGCAAAAATTGAATGTTTATCATTTGTTAGGAAAAAAAAGAAACATTCCTTAGGAGCTGATTCTTGGGAACAAAAACTTTTGTTGCAAGACAGCTTGAATTTAGTTTTGCGGGCATGTCAGGATACCGATAGAGGCCTTTATTGCTCCTCTCAGTTTGGGATGCCCTGAAGTGCAGACAACTTGGGAAAAGGGCATGGCAGCTTAAAGATGATATCATTTAAATAAACCATTTATGTGTCTGTTCAAGATACATGTTGGAGAGGCACCAAAATTGCTTAACGTTACTTGTGAAATGAAAATGTGACATGCATTCACAAGAAATATGCCAAACATGTCAACCTTATATGCTCTAAGGAGGACTAAGTAGTTTGTGATATCCAAATTACTCACACAAGAAAACGCAGCAAAAAAATGACGAGTAGATAAAAGCCAAAATCTAACCTTAGGAGCCTGGTCAAAAAGGTGAGCCCACTCCCTCCTCTTCCTAAGACAATCATTAATTGCATGCAAAAAGCTGGGATATACACTATCTTCCTCATTGGGTTTCCTTAGATCCTTAAAATGCTGAAAAAGAAGATACAAAATTAGTAGACTACAAGAATACTAACTCCAGTCAGTTTTTTAGGTGATGTGTTGTGGAACTTCACATACAAATGGCAAGCTACAATACAGTCCATATTTACTTGAAAGCAAGGCATCTATGCTAGAGTGCATTGCATCCAGTGCATGCACACTAGTTAGGGATATAAGTGAAATGACCCTGAAATATTAAAATATCATTGTTTCTTGACCTCAAACAGTGTAATGTAGCCTTTGTAATAGGCCAATGTAAGAGTGTAAATAGCCCACCCTAGGGGTTGGAGGAATAGACAACTCATTCTACCCAATCTAACATGGTATCCGGGCCTTCTCTCCCTCTCCCCTCCCTCCCGACACCGTAGCGCCGCCGCCGCCTCCCCTCCCATCCTTCTCTCTTTTCCCCCACCGATCCGCCGCCACTGCACAAGCTCCCGATCCGCCGCCGTCGGCCGTTGATTGGCCCGATCCGACCACCGCCGCGCCCGATACGGCCGTCGTGGGCCTCGAGCCGGCCGGCGCGGACACGGCTGTCGTCACCCGGGCTGCTATGATCGCGAGCACCGCTGCCCCATCTCCGGCAGGCCATGGCTCGGCCGCCGGGCCCCACCCTAGCGCCGGGCCGGGCCCCTTCCCGGCAGCTCCACCGGGCCCGGTCCGGGCTCATGGGCCTCGGCCCGGCCCGGCTGCCGCAATGTCACATGCGGGCCCCGCCATGACCACCGCGCCATGGCCGGCCCACCTCGTGTGGCCCCGGCCGCGATGCCGCCGGGAGCCGCGCCGGCATCCACACCCGTAGACCCTGCCCTAGCCCATGCGCCCGTGGACCCTACTCCGACCGCCATCGCTAGGGTAGGCGCGAAGCTGTCCCGGTCACCGGTCGTCGCCGCCGCCGACATGGTCGGCCGCCGCCTTCGAGCTCCGACCTCGCTCGAGCCGCCGTACCGTCACCGAGCCCCGCCTCGGCCTAGGCAGCTGCCGCACTAGCGAGCACCGCCATGGCTCCCGCGGTGTGGGCCGGTGCTGCTACCCTTGCTACCACGCCGCTACCGGGTCTTGCTGCGGCTCCTACGCCGTCACCGGGCCCCGATCGCTATGCTGCCACCGTTGGGCACCACCCCGGCGATCGCGTCATCGGGCCCGGCCATTGCCGCCCTTCCGACCACCGGAGGTACTCCCGGCCATCCTTCATCAACCCATGGTCGGGCGTATTTCAACGCCGTCGTTCCAACCTCTAGGTGGGGCTAGTCCTCCACTCCATTCCGTGGCCATGCTCGCCGGCTCTGCTTCTCAAGTGCCCTAGACTCCTGCTCGGCCCAACCAGCCTCCGACCTGGCCTCCATTGACGGTGGAGTGGATTGCTCGACTCGGGTGCTTCCTACGACACCACGCCTTATGCTAGTATAGTATCCTTTCCTCCGCCCGCCCAACCCATCCTTCATGCCCTTCCCGCCCTCGTTGTGTGTTCCTTGGCCACTCCCCTAACCATAAGGTATCGCTGTTTTGACCTTACCTTCGTCGAGTTCTCATTTCCCGAGCACGTTGTCTTTGACGAGTCGGACTTCCCCTAGTCCACCTCCACCACTCCCTCTCTTGATCCCGAGCTGGAGTCTGTGTTCCCGACCGACACCGTGGTCCAGCCACCGTATCCGTGTACCCTCTTCCCGCGAGGTCCTCCGAGTACACCGACGCACACTCCCGCGCCATGCGCGGCCCCGACGCCCGCTCCTCGTGCCACACGCGGCATCAACGCCCCCTCCCGTGGCACGCGTGGCCCCGGAGTCTTCACCCGCGCCACGTGCGGCCACAAAGTCCTCACCGCGGCCGAGTTCTCACTCGCGTCACGCGCGGCCCCGGAGCCTCCTCCCGCACTCGCCGAGCCCAAGATCGTCTACCGGCTTCGGTCCGTGCTCGCAACGCCACCGCTGCCGGTTCACCCCGGGCTTGCTCTCGCCTCGACCCGGTGGTGTACCACCGGCCTGTCATTCATCGGGATCCTAGCCACACTCATCCCATGGTCAAACGGTGGACGGCGAGCGTTCTCCGGCCCTACGGCCCTCTCCGCCACCACGGCAGAGCCGAGGATTTCTCCACCGCCCTCCTTTGTCCGTGGCGCCCTGGCTAACCCCACCGGCGTCGGGCAATGAACAAGAGTATGCGGCTCTCCTTCGGAACAAGACTTGGGATCTTGTGCGGCGTCCACCTGGCAGCAATGTGCTCACCGGAAGTGGATTTGGACCCACAAGAGTCGTGCCGACGGCTCGCTGGATCGCTACAAGGCTTTATTCGAGCGGCCCGGTGTGGATTACAATGAGACTTTCAGCCGGTGGTCAAACCCGCCACGACTCACACGACTCTTACTTGCCCCGTCTCGCTCTTGGCCTCGTGCATCAGCTGGATGTGAATAATGCGTTCCTACATGGCACTACGCCAAAGACGAGTCTATTGCAGCCAGTCGGCGGGGTTTGTGGATCCTAGTCGTCCCGACGTCCGTCACCTCAATAAGTCTCTATATGGTCTAAAGTAGGCTCCTCGAGCTTGGTACTCTCTGTTTGCCACGTTCTTGGTCTCCTTCGGGTTCACCGAGTGCAAGCCGGATACCTCCTTGTTTGTCTACCGTAGTGGCACCGACATCGCATATCTCGCCGATGTATGTGGATGACATCATACTTGCCGCTTCCGATCGGATCTTGCTCCAGAGCACATCATTCGATCCTTACGACAAGAGTTTGCTATGAAGGATCCGGGTGTTCTTCATCACTTCTTGGGTGTCACCTGTTGAGCCTCAAACTTCGGCCTTCACCTCCACCGGCGACAATATGCTCTTGATATTCCGGAGCGGGCGGGGATGACTAACCGCAAGCCTTATTCAGCCTCGTTGACACTCGGGCCAAGTTGTTTGCACACTCAAGTGATCCAGTCGCGACCCAACCGTCTACGGGAGCCTTGCTCGGTGCCTTGCAATACCTTACCTTCACCAGGCCGAACATCACATATGCCATCCAGCAGATTTGTCTTCACATGCATGATCCTCGTGAGTCCCACCTTGCCGCCCGAGGCGCCTCCTTCGCTATGTTCGTGCCACAATTGACTATGGTCCGACTCTTCACCGGTCTCCTTACGTTGAGCTCGTCGTCTACATCGAGTCGACCGGGCCGGTTGTCCGAACACTAGTCGTTCCACTTCGGGCTACGCCGTCTTTCTCGAAGACAACCTTGTCTCTTGGTCGCCCAAGCGACAGCTGGTGGTCTCCCGCTCCGGTGCGAAGGCGGAGTACCGGGCTATGGCTAACGGCGTGGTTGAGGCATCCTGGCTTCGACAACTCTTGGCGGAGCTCCACGGCCCGCTCGCCAAGAGCACGCTTGTCTCATTGCGACAACGTCGGCGCCGTGTACCTCTCCACCAACCGGTTCGAGCATCGGCGAACGAAGCATGTGGAGATCGATCTCCACTTTGTTCGGGACCGAGTTGCTATTGGGCAAGTCCGGATACTTCATGTCCCCACTACCTCCCGGTTCGTCGACATCTTCACCAAGGGTCTCCCCTCCTCGACCTTCTCAAAGTTCCGCTCCGGCCTCAACATCACCGGTGGCTAGTTGTGACTGTGGGAGGGTGTGAGCTCTTGTGTTTTATTCTTTGTCCGAGTCTCGAACTCCGCTGCGTCGGTAAGTTTGGATTGCGGGGGTGTTGGTGTGTAATGTAGCCTTTGTAATAGGCCCATGTGAGAGTGTAAATAGCCCACCCTAGGGGTTGGAGGAATAGACAACTCATTCTACCCAATCTTGGACAGAATACATTGGCATGTCCACATTAAAATAAAACATACCCGATGAACAGCATCACACAGTTCTTCATGTGTTATACTTCGTTCTTGCTGATGATTTCATCAATCAATCCTGTACATAGAACACATGGCACACTTACATACGTTTATATTCTTCACAAGAAATAGATGAATTAAGCTACATACCAGGTAAATTGCGCAAAACAATGCTTTCCACATAATCATCTGTCACACCAGTATTAGTTCCAATTGAAGAAACACCGCGATTTCTCTGTTCAGATGCTATATTTTCAGCTGACCTACATGAGTCCTTCACAGAAAAAACATGTTCTGCACTAGAATCTCTATGTCTTCGTTCAACAAAAGAAACTTTTTCTGTCCTCTTAGTATCTTCACTATCTTTCAATGTATCCTCTCGGTTTCTCTTCTTTAAAACCTGCACTAACCATGCTTCAAAATATTTTACAGAGACCACAGAAAATGAACTGAAATAGAAAGATGCCCATGTCTTCAGGTGATTGTAACGTTACCGTTGCATGATCCCTTCCTCCATGTGCTGAAGACCGCTTTGAGAAAACACTACCTCCAGTTGGATGCAGCATCTGTGAACCAGCTGCTTGATGGCAACGTGGCACCCTTGGTACTCTGGGGGAACTGTTTAATTGTTGATGCAATAACAATGCAAGCTACAAAAACAAATCATAAACTTAAGGAAAGCTAGGCTTAACAGATATTTCAGATAAGGCATACAAAAAACAAGTTTTTTATGGAATCCTTCATCCTTGCAGCTTGGCAAATATGGAAGACGAGAAATGACAAAAATTTCAACCGAGGCAACCCAAGGAGCCTTGTGCAGTGCTGCTCTTTGTGCAGTTTAAGCTACGTTTTTGTCTTTAAAGAAAATTTAAACAGTAGGGGCTTCCCCTACTCTACATTGGTAAAAAAACGAATATTTCAGATATTGGAAAATTACTATTTCATACCTGTTCATCACTCAATGAAGCAGTTGAATCAGATGTTCGCAGCTCAGTCCCTGTTGAATTATTGGAACCATCCTGTGTAACATGAACTGTACGCTGGTAGATCTTTTCCTTTCTCTGGGAAGAACTGGATGCCACTGCCTTGTTACGAGATTGCAATGGCGGCACTTCTCCATGGAATGATTTTGCTGAGCCACCTCCCATTAAGGCTGTCTTCTGTGGCTGCTCCTTTGATACTGGTATCCTGGGCTTGACTGTAGGTGTATACATTCTGCTTTCTTGAAATGATTTTGTTGCAGAGGCAATTGAGCTTTTTGGTTGAACTTTCTCAGAGCACCTTGTTACTTTCTGGGAACTCTCTTCAGAAAATTTTGCCGACTCATGTTTGATGTCAGTAGGTGACACCAGTTCCTTTTTCACTAAGTGATCCGTGTTCCCTGTTGATGATGGTTCTTTGTCCATTGGCTGTGGTCGCTCACATGGAATAGATATAGTGCCAGAAAAAGATTTACAACCTTTTGCAGCACCAAGGAGTGAGTTTGGATGCTCCGCAACTGTATCCAATAAATTTCCTGTCTCAGATTTTGGATGTTCACAACATATTGGAACATATGCGGATTTGGATGAATTTCTTTGAGCTATTGAAGAACCTGCAGTACCCCCGACACCTTGTTTATCGCATTTAAGGTCATCACTTTCTAATTGGATAGCATCAGCTGAATCATTTCCATGGGAACCAGGCTCCCTTTTAACAGCCCGTGATTCTGATTCGACATTTTGTACATCTGGTAAACCAGCAACATCCTGCAGACTCACTTGCTTCTGAAAGCCCCGCATGTCATGCATTTTGTTGGGACCTGCAAAGATTGTCATACATCCAATGGGTAGTTTGTCATAATCCATTTTGATAGCTTTCAGTAGAAATGTTGGTTTTTCAAGGTATTTAGGTATCCATCAACTTTTGTGCAACACATACGTATCCTAAGACCTTTCAATTACCTGAATTCTCTATGCCAGACTTTAAGCCCCCTTTAACTTCTGCCTGTTGCTTGTGCATGGTAACCTGCATATATCCAACAATGTGTGTTAAGTTATTTTAAGTAAATAAGAAAACAAGATTTACAATGAAATAAAATCAAGAATCCACTGCATCAAATGGATAATCCATATGTAGATAATAAAATTACATATTAATAAGAATACTATGCAAAGTATACTGTGAAATGTTAGTGTATAGTCATACCAAAATCATTACAATCCAAAAGCCAAACTGCTTCAACTGACACAAGCATAAAAACTAAATTCCTGCATATGGTGGCAATCAGTAGCTGATAAGTGTCCCAAACCAATCCGTAATTAAAAATAATACCGCATTGTAATGACTACACAAAAACAAAATATATTGCCAACCAGGTCCTAGAATTAAAGGACAGCACTATGTCATTCTGTTCAACTCCGTTCCAGTATCATTAATTCAGAAATATTCAGTTCATTATATTCATATGTAGTGTCGTACTGAACTCCAATTTTATCCATATCCAGTTTACATGACAATACTAATCCCCCATCTAATTTTGATGTACTAGTCTCAACTTCACAACAGATGTTATCCTACACATACATCCAAATTGACAAATCCTAAAGCATCCTTCGTATGATTTAAGGCATGCAATGTAGTTATAATTTCTCTTGAGAACAATGCGCACCATGATCCCTTCAGTTACTCAAAAATAAAACAGTGACGTTTTTCCTCCACTTAGTTCGAAATATGAAAGTGCATATCAGACCTAAGCCTCAAATATGGCATGGCACACAGAGAAGTACTATGACATTTCCGATCAACTAAGATGTTTGTACCTCCCAGCTGCTGCTGCTGCTGCAACTTGAAGACTCACTAGGGAAAAGTGGAAGACAGAATTTCAGAAGATGTAAAAGCTCGATTGCGAAACTAGATGAGGGACAAACTCGAAGCTATATAATAGAATGTCAATCTATTGCAGGTGGTGAAGGCATCAGATAAATCCATAACATCATGCATTCGTGCATGTAAATTACCAGGTCTTGTTGGGACAGTTACACTGCATACCAAGAGGAAAACAGTTTAAGTATCCAGTGATCACATATATCTGCAGTGCTATTTTGTGTTTCATTTTCAACAGTTTTATCTTCTTTTTTCCACGAGAGCTGTGTATCTTTATATTTAAAGAGACATTCAGTTTATCTTAAATCCATATATTAAACACAAGTGTTTCTTGTGATCTTTGAACTTATTTGGTCAACTCATTTCTCTGATCTGTTCATATCAAGTTGATTTACCTCAACTGAATGTTATGATGGAATAGTTGAATTATTGAGTACTGAATACAAGGTTGCTCCTGTTTGGTTACTTGTCCATATTCAGTTTACACCCAACTGCAACCATCTTCAGCCCACAGCCATGAAACCTCCCCAAATTACCTAAATCCAACTACTTTTTCATACTCCCCTTTTGCTAGTTCATCTACTCACTGCATCCCATTGAGCTTGCTGGTGTCCCAGTGGCTACTTATGATCCAACACGGTCATATAAAGTTTTGTGTTGCAGATATTATCACTATTTCAACTATGAGCGCTCTTTAAATGAAGTTACAGTATTTGGATCGAGACAAAGAGGAAGTAGGCTCCTAATGGGGTTATCGATACAGAATTACAAAATTTAAAGCTTTACTTTGCCAATCTTCAGCTACAACTTCCAAGCTCTACAAATAAGTACAGATCCTCAGCCCAAATCAAGAATGTTTGGTATAGTCATGGACCAAGCAACAACACTTCCAATTCTAGGATTTAGAAGCGCCAGGTCTGCTGACTAGACAAACATGCACTATCATAGATGTATAAGACAATCTAACCTCCACACACAACTGATAAGAGGCTTTAGAAACACACTCTTGAAGACTGAATAAACTTATCCATTATAAACGATTATAGGTGATATATTTGATAACAAGGAGTATAAGACAATCTAACCTCCACACCAACAAATCCTGAGTGCACTTCTTGTTCTGCTGCAGGGACATCCACTTTCAAGCGGTCCTTTTGCTCTGCCATGTTCAGCTTCCCAGGAATTTCCTTCAGGCACTTCTTGTCCCCACTGCGTTTCACCATCTCTGTTTTTTTAATGGTTTGGACAGATCGCAAATCAGAACTGGCCATGTTTGTTACAGCATAATGATCCTTGTGCACAATATTTGGCACAGCTTCACCCTGTCTTTGATGATACCTACCCTCCCGAATACCAGGTTCTGCAGAACATATGGAACAGACACGCAACTGATAAGTAATAACAAGAATTTTGTTCGTTCAGCAATTAAACAAGAAATTGAGCTCGTACTATTCACCTATCTTCTTAGCCTCGGTCAAAGGTGGCTCTGTGTGCTCACCGCTATGAATTTTCTTACCACGGCAGCTTAGACTCCGGACGTAATGCTTCTCCTTTGGTACAATACCATCCATTGGGATGGATTCGGATGTTTCCCTGCGCTCTCTGGCCAGTGCAAACAACGCATCGGCACCATTGTCCTTATCATCAGCCCAGGAGGGGAACTCATAGTAGCGGAAGCCGAACTTCTTGGGCACATATCCAGTGCAGCGCCACAGCGCCGCGAAGGCTGGGGCGCCACTGAACAGGGCAGAGTCGCCCCCGCCAGGTAGGCCGTGGACATGGACGCGGGCGGGGAGAGGGACCTCGGCCCAGCGGCGGAAGACTGGGGATGGGCGGTGGGTGGGCAACTCGGCGAGAAGCTCGGCGACCTCGGCCTCGTCGGCGGAAGATGGGACGCGCTTGGATCTGCAGTTGTGGCAGGAGAAAGAGGTGTGCACACTGCGAACGTAGCGCGCGCACCTCGTGTGCACCCACACGCTGCACTCATCGCAGCTGACCATCTCCTCGCCGTCGTCGAACGTGACGCCGCAGGAGCAATCCACCGTCCATGAGCCGTCCCCCCAGTCGTCGGCGGGAGCAGCCGCCGCCACGGGGTGGGCCTGCGGCTCCGTGCGGTGCAGGCGGCTGCCCTTCATCGGCGGCGAGCAGGGACAACCCTAATTTCGGATCGATGAGGATTTGAGCTCCTCCGTGTTCATTGGGCGGAATGAGGAAAAAGTCAGGCAGAGGCAGGCACCCGGACGCACCGAAGGTTTAGGCGGAACAGAGAAAACGAAAACAGATTTGGAGTCCGTGACTAGGGTCCCATATAATCGTGTAATGGGCCAGTCAGGACGGCAGCCACAGCAGGCCGCCAAGCGTGACGAAGCCCGCGCGGCCCAGCTAGAGACGGAGGAAAGCCACCATCTGCAGACGGTGTTGCACGCCTCGAAACCCTAACATGACCGCGCGGTGCAGGACGTGATCACAGGACTCACGTGGTTGGGAGGAGTTTAACTCCTCTTCTCGATTCCTGTAGGTGATGCATGGTGCCCTCACAGGGGTAGTCACGGTCCGGCCCCGAGCCACGACGTATGAGGAAATTACGTAACGGGTAGGTAGTTATGTCTTGCACCTCCAGCAGAGCTATGGGAGGAAGGAGGGCCCGTACGACAGGTCCCATCGTGCCTCCCATGCACCGCGTGGCCCCACGTCGGGCAGCACGTCTCTTTAAGTCTCCTATCGACCAAGGATTATGTGACAGATCTTCACCAAGTGTAAAACCAAGGCCCTTTATACCTCTTTGCCACTTCTAAGAGTGCGGCTCGTACATCCAACACAATTAGCATCATAAAACCATAAGATAGAATAAAAGCAAGGCACGATAGTACGAGATCATCTAACTTCAGAATCTCAAATCTCAAGTTTTAACATCTAAAGTACAAGTACGTGGCACGCGGGCCAACGAGAAAACATGGTAGGAGACTAGTGAAAGCGTCTCACATGAGAAGCGAAAATGGTGAACTTCAATTCCACGGGCGACTCAAGTGTAGGCGAGACCGTCACTCCTCTCCATCGACACCGTCGGTCGGCTCAACGGGGTCCTCTACTCCGAGCGTACGAAAAACAAAGTGCGAAGGTCGTGAGTACAAAAAGTACTCAACAAGCCGCAACTACCTAGCAACAATGTATGCATGCTTGAATATTTCAATGATAGGCAAGGGGCTAAGGACCTATAGCAATTATTCATGAAGCCTATGTGAGTCAAGTTTTATTATTATTAAAATTTTATAAGTGGGCTCACGGTAATAAACACATTCCTGTGAGGGTCAAGTTTTAAGTCCAGACACACCTCTACTAGAACCACGGTTCGAAGCCGGAAGTAAAACACCTATCGGATGGGAGAAGAGGTAAACTAATCAAGTAGGTCGCTCGGTGGTATTGCCCTTATCCTTGGGCTAGGCTATATGTTTAGATTATATCTCTGCAGAGAGTAAGCTTCACGTACCTACGTGAAGAGGTACTATAACCTAGGACCACCGTCGTGGCCTAAGCACGAAAAAGTGTCACACCCGATTTCAATAACCGAAATCGGATTCATCTCGTATGCGTGTCCAGGATCAAGTTTTCTCGCAAACAGGACAAATTATGTGACAAAAGAACAATATCTTTATTAATTCATTAAATAATTACATTGAGGACCCGTAGGTCTAAAGGAAAAGATTACATTACAGCGGAAATTAAACTAAGCGTTGGCGTCCTTCGACTCTCACAGAAGTCAACCGGAAGACCGCGAGCCTAGATCACCACTTCATCGTCTCCTCGAATGATGTACCTTCATCCTTCACTTCGAATTGTGGCATGATGCAAAAAGAGAGGCAACAAACGTATGAGTACATTACATACTCAAGCAATCGGGGGAAAGTATGACATGATTGGCTGATCAAGAAAGGCTACCACATGGTTTAAGGCATAGAAGCACCTATGTCTAGTTCATTAATTAAGCAAGCTATTTACTATGTGAGGTAACTCCTAGAGATCCATCAATTATTCAAACCACGCATGTCTCCTTCCCGAGAACCATGCATCCAAACCATTAGCATCCCTCTAATCCGCGTGAGGGTCCATGCCGCTCTTGACCGTGAGCACGAGCTGTCATGACAGCTTTCACTCTGCATAGGTTGTACACAATTCACCACGAGAATGTGATTCCATCCCCTGTTGCTAGGTGGACTAAAAACCTCCATTATGCCCGTACCGGTCAAGCACTTACACACTTCCTTCGGTGTGTGGCCAGGAGATCACTTCCAAGGCGGTTCACGGGTTCCTCTAGCTTTGTACGCGTCCACTAGGATTTTCACTCACATGACGTGTAAACTCGTCATCGGGTAGCTTCCCTCCATTGAGCCGGATGGTTCTCGAGACCTTGTCTCTTCACCACACCTCCCCGGGACTACCGGTATAACACCAGCCATAGCCCCCTCTCCTTCGTGCGTACTCGACTAGTCTCGACCGCATACTACACCAAGCTGCGCCCATACTTGGCTCGTGGTTGTACGGTTTGACATGGATGGTCGCTCTACGAACCGGTCCTTATGATTCGGGTGATAGCATCCCATGGAACTACCGGTACACCCTGACCATATTTCCTCCACCGGTCACCAAAATCAATGTTCAATAATTAACAAGCAACCACGATCATTATGTTCAACTGGATCATTATCAAGATTAACATTTATCATATCTTAGACCCAATTAAAGCAACTAAGCATGATCTACCCAAACATACATTTAAAACCACCCAGGCAACAAGGACAAGCATGGAAAAGATGCGACACATGGGATTCATATTAACATAGCAATGCAATCATGTACAAATAGTAAAGGAGTAGGTGCAAGATGCATCAAGGACACTTGCCTCTTTCTCTTTTTGCTCTTGATTCAATCTTCGACTCTTGCTCTTCAAATTCCTTGATCCGACCGTCCTCTAATTACATCGCTTTGAGTAAGTATGCAAATAAACATACAAAGAAACTAAGAAACAGAACAATACATCATGACAAAAGACTATAAAAGCATTACTAAAGGAAAGTAGGTGTCGCTACGATTCTCGTGAGCGCAAAAATCGTCTAAATTGAAGCTACGAGCGAAAAGTTAAGAAGGTTTCAAGTTTTAGGGGCTAAAAAACAATTTATAAAAAGACTAGGGGTGTTTATGTAAAAAATCTTTATGGCTAAAACATTAGGATAAAAAGGTTCAGGGGCATAAAAGTAAATTTACCATTAAATAAAAAGTCTTATTGTAAAATATTGTGATTAAAACATAATTAAAACTAAACTAGGGTTACTTTTCGAAAAGAGCGAGAACCTAAACGTTATTCGCCTAAATGGAAGGGGTTAACAACAAGTCTACCAATTATCCAGTTAAACGAATTAAACTAAACCATAAACATCGTAGGTTGGGTTCACGGACCCGTGGGTCACAAGCATACTTTCTCGGTCTATTAGTCCCACGATGGATAGGGCGCTTGGTCCGGTTGTGGCCACGTGGAGGCAACATGAAGAAGATGGTCGCGTTCCCGTGGATTGGCTGCATAAATAAAGATTTCGTTTGAACAAGATTATCAGGGATAGTGTGGAACATGTGAAACGCAAGGTTGCATTATTAGGAATGCACCTCAACCTCGAGATCGATGCATGAGGTTGAGATGTGGTTGCGTAGAGGCGGATCGCACGCCGGTTGCGTTCCTGGATGCGTCGAGGTTAGATCACGGCGGGGTCTTTTACATACGCGATGTGGACTTCTTGGAACACAACATGGTATAGGTGGTTCCTTAAGAAAAATATGGGAATCACTCACTGTGACATCCCATGTCACGATTAGATGCTAACGACCTAATTAAGACTCTAAGTGCCCCACTAATGAAACCCTAATGCTAATTGCCAAAGGAAACCAAGAAAAAGAAAAATGAAAAAAAAATCAAAAGAAAAAGGCAAAACCCTAGGGCTAAACCCTAACCCTAAGGAAAATTCAAAAATTACAATAGCACTACCCTCATATTTTTGCACCATCATGTTGCCCATGCAAAATCATGAATTTACAACATTTTTACAAAATTTTTGGATCAAAATTTAAAAGTTCAAAAATTCAAATTTGAATTCAAAACTGTGATGTTTATGAATTTTATGTGAATTTTTGGGAAACAATTCAAAACTTCGCCCTAAAACAAAAAGTGTGGAGCAATTCGTGCTGATTCACCCTGTATTTTTGGTTTAATTTTTGGAGCCCCCAAACATCTGTTTTCGAATTAAGTTCAGAAAGCAAATTTCAAAATTTGAAAACTCCCCTTGGAGCGTTGCCCGCCGGGCAATGGCAGCAGAGGCCCGCTGGCCCGCCGCCCTGCGCCTGCCCCCGCACGTGCCCTCCCCCGTCCCATCCGCCACACCACCCCGGCCAGCTTCCCAACCACCCGTACCCGGCGGCCAATAGGAGAACGCCGGAGTAATGGCGCTCCTCCGGTGCCGCCTCCCCTTTTCCCTTAGATAATGACATAGAGGCCAATTTCGCATCTCCCCTTCGCACCAAACGGCCTCCCCACATTCCTCTGCACCTCCCGGCGCCAACGCCCCGACCTCTCCTCCTCTCGCAGCGCGCGCACAAGGGAGATTTCCAGCCGCCGCCCCGTTCGCCGCCATAGGCGCCACCGCGTCGCACGCGAGCTAGGCAGGCTGTGCTCCCCTCTTTTCTTGGCCAAATCATGCGCAAGGTCCCCTGCTAGCTTTCCCTAACGTGGCTGCCCCTATCGTGCAGGGCTTCGCCAGCAATTCGGTGAAGACGGCGTCGCCGTCGCTCCAGCCCGCGCCACCTTGGCGACGAGACCCACCTTCCGGTCCCTCCCCACCTCGCGCGACCCCGGGCCGCTCTTCCTCTTCGCACGGTAAAGCTCCCGGCCTTGCCCCGCTTCCCCTATCCCTCTACCCCGGACGCACGCCCCCGTCGGATTTCTTTTGGCGGCGCCGCCCGGCCTTGCGGGCCCCACCACCTGTTTTCCCAAACCGTGCGCATCGTTTTGGCCTATGGCCAGCCCCCACTCGTCGGGGGAAAGATTAACGCGGCCACATGGCGGCGTCCGGGCCCACTTAGCAAGGAATTAGCATAGCCACATCGGCAGGAGAGGCCGGCCCGCGCCCGTACGATCTAGCAGAAAACGGCCCGAGGGCGCTAGGACTCAACCTCGGTGCCTTACTCGAGGACATCCGCCTCGCACGACTATAACCGCCTTGCTCGAGGGGTTCCGTCCCGCACGACCTTGGCCACTCGACCATCGTACTCGAGTTCCATGCTCGAGCTCCGGGCTCGACCTCGTGACGCTACCGCCAACCACATTAATTCCCAATCGCCCCGGTGCCCACGTGGGCATTACTCGGAAATATTGGTGGGGAGTTTGAACCCCATCCCTCCTGCCACCACCTGCTCCCGTCGGGGCACGCCGACGGGACGTGCTCGTTCTCGTTGCCCGACAGGAGTTGGCGTGGACCGAAACCTCCGGGAGAAGCCATTGTTTGCCGACGTACGGACGTACGATCCCCCGTCACTCCCGTTGAACAGGTGTAACTCGAGGTCGAGCTCGAGTTACACTCCGCTTCGCACAACCTTCACCCGCAGGCTCGAGTCACGGGAAAACCGCTCCCCTACCTCGACCACGTCCGAACCAGACATTGCGCTCGACAAAGGAGGACGGGTATGGCCTCGTCCCGTCCAACTACTCTGCGACGACGCCATCCACGGCTCCTCCAAACGCAGGGCACTCCACCCCGGTACTCCCGGCTACGTAACGACGCGACCACTCGATCAACCCCGCCGAACGTACGGGAAGAAGGCCGATGGGACAAGCACCGAAGCTCGACTAACCTCACGACTAGGTCTCTCTTTCTCTCTCTCCGTAACTCGAGCTCCACCCCCGTGACTATAAAGGGGTGCGAGCCTTTCTCGCACAGGACGGCGGGAAAAACAACCGCACTCAACACGACATAAGAAAGCACATCACCCACACTCACACGCTACATTTCGCACGGGACTTGGAGAACGCTCCTCTCCCATCTCCCCTGTATTCATACTTCCACTTTGGTGCAAGGAACACGACGCCGTCACATCCCCCCTGCCGGACGTAGGGAGCTTTCCCGAACCGGCCTAAATTCTCCGTGTCTTCCCTTGCGCACCATCCGGCCTAAAACGCGCGATACCCGGACAAATTCTACCGCCGGTGGTTCGAACACCGACACCACCTCGCCGCCGTTGGCCCACGGGACCGATCTCACTCGCCGCCGGCCGCCGCTCGTAGGAGCGCGCGAGCCCTAGATTCAAAACTACGCGAGTGGCATTTTCGTAATATAGTCTAAACTTTGTTGCATCTTAAAAAAATCCACAACTCTTGATTTAAAAGTCCAAAAATTGCAAAATAAAATGTTTTGGAATCTTCATAACCTGTACTTTCGGAAAAGTAACATGAACCTCGTTAGTTTGGGTCATTTGTTGTATTTTTACAAAAATGTTATAATGCAATCCATGTAAACTCACTTAAGTCATAACTTTAAAACTATAAGTCCAATGGAGTGTCACTTGGACAGAGCATGCACCTTAGTACCCTTGAAATTCGGCACTGAAAAATCTCAATTTCATTACATATTTTTCAAGTTATGGCATTAATGGCATTTTCTGTAATTAATTGTTAATTAAATGTATATAAATTATTTTGACTTGAAACTTGGTAGATCTACTCACCATAGCCCTGTACACTTGCATAAAATGCCATGTTTAATTTTGAGCAAGCTAAATATTTATTTTGTTGTCCTTTCGTTTAATTCTAGAATAGGTTAATTTCAAGCATGTTAAATATTGACTTATGCTCCAAAAATTATATATTGGATGTTTATGATATCCTCACTCTCCACAATGTTATTTAGTCCAGCATGGTAGGTTTAGTAGGAAGTTTCCGTTAATTTCACTCATGTGTTAATTTTGTAAGTATGTTCCTAATATGTGGTTACACCGTCATCGCATGTGATAATAACCCCACCCTTAACCCTAATTGCATTGACTCACGTTTAAACTTTGCTCATCATTTTGAATCTGAACACTCATGTTAACCACAACACTCATGTACTTTTGATTAAACCATTGCTTGTCTATGTTAGGGCTACAATTGGTAAATTAATTAACTCCATTAAAAGAGGGCAAATTTATGTGTTTATGCATACTAGGAAATTCCACGAAGTTAAGTTTTACTAAATTTATGCATATGGCATTCATACAAAACAGCATACATGCATCATCATCATCATCGACCTTGTATTCTTTTTACTTATGCATTGCATGACATTCCATAGGTGACGACGTCGAAGGGATTCCGCCGGAAGAAGCCGTTGCTAATCTCAACGCTTGTGAAGCTAGTACCGACTTCGATCACTCTCAAGGCAAGCCTCGGTGCATTCCTATTATTTTAAAATGCTTTCTTTTATCACTATAATAAGGATGATGGATGTGCATTTACGTTCTAGGAATTGATTGGAAATCCATGTGCATAATTTCCCTATATGTCCTAATGTAGAATACGTGTCATATACTCGATAGAAATGCTATCCTTGCTTATGGAGTCTACGTTAGAATGGGATACTCGGATATGGCTTATGATTATACTTGAATATGATGAATTGGTAAAATTGAGAACACCCCGTTGTGGCTCCGCGAACAAGTTTGAGTTGTGTACCACTTGCATACCTTTCTTATGGGGATTGGTAAACCTATGCAGCTTGTGAATTGTAAAGTGGGCCGGATATCTCACCGACCCATAGGTGATGTGTATGACACGGTGGTTGCACGGGTTGAGGACCGTTGGAGAGTACACGGGTTAAGCCTTGGGCACGTTGTTGAACGGGTCGCAAGGGGGACGTGTACTTGGGGTCGGTGGCCCCGTGTTTTTCTTTATGATGAACTCGCGAACGGTGGCCATATGTGTTCTTAAATGATGCGTATGTCGTGGATTTGGGTCTTTGCTGCAGAAATTAATAATTTGATAATTATCGCCGTTTCCTCTCGGTTAATGAGTACCACTTGTTTCGAGCAGTTTACAATGTGTAGTAAGAGAAAGAGAATGAGATGCTCGCTGTTTTATATTGATATCAAACTTGTACTTGCAGATTCTTGTATTGCTTAGCATGCTCACTAAAGTTCTTTTTAAGCAACAACCCTAATAATTTGGCTAATCATAAAAGTGCAAACCTAATTAGCTAGGCGCCGTTTTATGCAAAATGCCAAGTGAAACCGGTTAAGCCCCATACATCTAGGTGTCGGTCTTAGATGGCCAATTTGACTGGGTAAGACTTGCTGAGTATGCTAGATACTCGAGGCTTTGTCACTACATGTGTATTTTCGGGATTCCTGCAAGCCGGGTTTTGCGATTGTTGTGGTAAGGTTGTGTGGGATGGATAGGAGTCCAAAGAGTGGACCATCGAATGGGTTCCTAGCTCTCCGACCCATGATGAGTGAGCCGTGTGTTGGCATCTCTTAAGGTCACGCGGAAAGAAACACGTGACCGCGGGAGAGCCAAGGGTTTAAGTCACTTGCACTATTTAACCAAATAATCCACATCCAAGTACAAGCACTAGATATGTATTATAAGGTGGGTCATGAATATCCGCAAGCGGACGGATAACCCGTTGTAGCATTTCACCCGAGAGTATTCAAGGGTATCGTATTTATATTTTCCCAAAGGAAGACATGGTTGATAAGAGTACTTATGCTCATGGTGTTACAAAAGAGTGATGAAGTAATCACATTCCAATGCAGGGGTTAGGAGCAATAAATTGAGGATAGTGTGACACACACCAAGGCAATGCATTCTCTAATGAAAGGGATAGAGGCAATCCTAGATAAAGCTAAACTAGACTAGCAGACCACTACTCCTAATGATACAACATTCATATGAGTGCGCAGCTTCTACCTAACATCCAAGATCATGCAAGCGCAAGCAAGCGTCTAATGCCTAGGCATCATCGGGAGATCCGTCTTACGCGAGGTCCGCCTCGCGACTCCGGCCTTTTAGACTCCTATGCCATGCCCGAACGTGGAGGATTACTTTGGATGACAAGGCTGTCACTTCTTGTCACCTACCTCTACAAACCGTGGGACACGAAGCACATTCAAAGGTGGGTAGATAACCCCGGCACCATGCCGGCGTCACTAACCACAACTCTAGATCCCTCGAGGCACCCCAATCCTACGGATCGACATGGTGGCAAATCTAGAGCACCCTTGCGGGACGATGAACCCGAAACCTATTCATAAGAACACTAGTCTAACTAGCATAAGCCGGATGAAAGGATCAAAGCTAGCACTAAGTCATGCAAAGGCGTTCGTCGCTCAAGAATGAGCGACGAACGGCAATCAACCAAGTAAGATCAAGAGTAATCGATGATCAAGTATGAACGAACGAAGAACATTCGATATGTGTTCATCTTCTATTAATGAAGAACGAAGAACGAACGATGAACTCATATGAACGAACGATGAACGATCAAGCAAGATCATGACTACTCTGTCAAGCTCATGACAATGATATAAACGAAAGTATTCCATATATAAAAGATCAAGTCTTACAAAGAGAGGATACAAGAGCTATACCCAATTCTCCACAAGACCTTGGGAGCAATGAGGCAGCCCACTACTAAGCCTAGCACTACCTAGAAAGCCTCTAAACTTCTAATGTGAGGAGAGAATGATCCTTGTGTTGTTGTGTGTGTTAAGGAGGGGGGTACCCCTCCTTATATAGGCTTGAAAGGTCGGCTCCTGGAGGCGGTTTCGTAGGTCGGTGGCATTTAATGCGCGTGGAACCGACCTCCGGAGGCGGTGGGCAAACCGCCGGAGAAAAGTGGGCCGGGGGGCCACCATCCTGGTTCGGCCGAACCACCCTGGTGGGTTCGGCCGAAGCTGGTCCTGGCCCCTCCTGGGTCGGGCTTTGGCGATTGGCTCCCCCACTGGATGTTGGTCTTTGATCCAGGTGCTTGTGGCCTTCTTTGTGTTGTATTTCGTGGTCATTGGCCTTTTATCTTGGAGTTGATTCCCGCGGCGAAGTGGAAGTTTTGTAAAAGTGTTGATTTGTCGCCTCGGGGCCTGGAATTCATCATTATCCACCTGCACACTAAAAATCTAGAGGTACAAGTGGAACTAGGTTATTTCTAAGTAAAATGCGTGTAAGACATGCCTAGTCCTTCTCATTTATTTGACTAATTGACGGTCGAAATTGGTCCGTAACGACCGTCAACACCGTGGCCTAGGCCGGCATGGTTCACATAAGTTATCTACGTATCGTCGTGTTATGTATTCGCTTCCGCACTCTATTCGTACAAAGATCATGGTTATGTAACTTGAATTAGAACCTAATGTATCTTTTATTTGGAACTCTATGATGTAATTCGAGACTTAATTATGTAAAATTGCAAATCGTGTATGTTTGTTAATGTGATGCTATGTATGGTTGCTTCGTCAATCATTTCCCAAGGTGATCCGTACCACACTAATGTATCTTTCGGGATAGGGGTGTGACACTCACAACGAGAGATAAGAATTACCATCTAGCGTGCTTGTACTGGATCCAAAACAGCGAGTAGTGCTCATTGCGAAGCATGTCCCCATCGATTCGGATCACCTCTTGACCTTATCTTTGGATATGTTGAAGAAGATTTCATTGAGAACCTGTGGGTCAATTTTGGTGCTATTTTGTTGGATAGATCGCCGGGAACGTCGGCGTCAATCAGCGAGCAGTGTGGCTGTTTGCGAGAGCAGAGGTGGAGCAGCGGCGACTAACGGCGTGGTGAGGGTTTAAGAGGTCGGGGAGGACGTGGGAAGGGCTTGGTTTTTCTAGGGGGGTGGGGTTGATGGCGAGAACAAAAGGAATGTTGAAGCAAGGTGATTAATGCTATTAATTGTGCGCTTAATTGCTTGTTTTCTTTCCTTTCAAGTCCACAAGATGAATTTGGAAGGTTAATGTGTCCAGGTTCATGCATGTGGTAGGTGGAGAGAATGTAGATGATATTGTGTAAAGATACGTCCAAGCGTTTTCGGAAGAAGAAAATAAAAGATGAACGGGATGCGATGTTACCGAAATGAGTGGAAAGATGACATAAGACAACACACATCGGTGAGTGAACAAGAGGGAGAGTTGGGTTGCTCAAAAAAATGGCCCAGGACCTAGAGAAGGGTTTTTCTTTTCCTATTCCGTTTCTCTTTTCTAATCTCTAAACTAATCGAAAACGATTTCTAATCGAAGTTTTAAATATATTTTGCACCCAATAAAAACCTACCGCAACTATTCCAACATGAATGCAACAAACAACGATTATAAACGAAAATTATAATTGGTCTCAAAACCAACTCTGCTCAAACATAAGGAAAAGTCATTTTATTTGTTAAAAAACATTTTGGACCTAAAAACTTTTTTTTACAAATTAATGTACTTTAAACAAAATTATTTTTATTAAACAAACCATTTTCGGAAATCACATGTCTTTGTAAAGTAAACTATTTTCAAAAATATAAACATCTTCATAGATCAAAGGCATTTGTTTCAACGAAGTATTATCTCGTATTTATTAAAGAAAAAGTTTTCATAACCAAGCAAAATAAATGGTTAATTAGTAGAATTCAACAAATCATTTGAACCTTTTTGAGAAATGAAAGACTTTTGTAGGAAAGTTCACATTTCAAAATTGAAATTCGGGATGTGACTAACACTCACAAGATCAATCAACAAAGCATCGACCGGTGGCGTCCGTCCTCCGGGTCGGGATCCCCAACCACAACACGAAAAAAGGGCCCCGAAGGTGTGAAAGGCCTACCAGCGGCCAAGTGGGGTATGCTCTACTCATGGATAGAGACAACGCTCCAAAAATCCGTTAACACTAACTCTACACCATGGCGGGCCAGCCAGTCCTCTGCTAAGCATCATGATCCGAGCACACGCCCATACGGGTCACGTGGTGTGCTAGTAAGCCAAAGAGCAAGCAAGCACAAGAACCGTTCCTCATGCTTGTCGGGCGAGTCACCAATCCCTCTCCCGAAACCACAAGCTCAACAACACAAGTATCACCACACAGGAACTCCATAACCCAAAGTTCCTACACCACCGTGCCCGCAACAGGCACTCTTCAATTAGAGACTCCCCAAAAGTTCCCCAAGCATCTAATCACCTACACTTACCCCCGTAAAGTCCTACAAGGTATCTAGAACAGAAACACAACACCTAAGAAGCACCTATAATTTATTTAACACAAAAACATGTATAATCATCATGTGGGGTTCAATTAAGCACCTAAGCATCACTAAGCATGCAAGTAGCAACAAGTAGAGCATCCTATGGTAAACGAGTGGCATAGTAAGCCCGATATGGCATAGGAATTCTACTAGTGCAAGTAACAGTTCATATGCATGAGTCATATTATGCAAGTACTAAATAGGTACAAGAGTGGTCAAGGATTATGGCCTCGCCATGGAAACGCTTTTTCTAGGCGGGGTCGGGGTACTCGTACGGATGCTCAAGCGGGAACTCCTTGAACTATCGCTCCGGTGGGTACTCCTCGTAACCCTCCGATACACGGATCGCGTAGAACGGGTTAGGCATGCAAAATGAGGCAATTAGGTAACGAATGAATCGAAAGGATAGAAATTACAATGCTAGAACATAGCTAACAACTACACTAATGCGTAGAGCATGTCGCTACGAATCCAACACAATTGACCGTATATTTTTCCGACACTCCGGAAGAAAGATATGAATTTCCTAAGAATAATGGATTTATGGAAATTCTAGAAAATCAAGGAAAAGAAAAACCAGGTCCACACCGCACCGGTGGACCATAAACTCGACCTCCAATCTCTCTCTATCGACCACATGGACCGAGTCCACGAGAAGATCCAAATCCACCCCATAGAGCAATCCTCCGGCCGTGGTGGGTCCCTAGCAAAGTCATCGCGACGTCGGCACCGCCGGATCGGGCGGCGACACCGTGACTTTCGAGCGCGCCTCGCTGCAATTGACACTCGATGGCGCTGCGGCTCACCGTCGGCCAACCCAAAGCTACCAGGATGCTCGGCACAACAAGGCGCATCCACGGCTGCCCGCCCCGTGCACTAGCTCCAAACGCGGCGCCGGAGTAGGCTCGCCTCGAGCAACGACTCCACGACGGCGCTCTAGGGAAAACCCCGACTACCGGCTAACCTCCAAATTCCGCTACCAAAAGAAGGCCCATGTCCGAACGACTCCAAAGCGTCCGCCCCCGACCGAAAAAGGCGACCGGAGACCCACCGGCGATGAGGTTCGCGGCGGCGGCCATGGCTACACAAGAGAAACCCTAGAAAGCTTTGGCCTTTCTCTAGAATCAAGCGAGCACGAGCAACCATGGAACCCTACAAAGCTAATCGAAGCAACAAGCGAGCACGCTCTAGCCCCCAACCCTCTCCTCGCCGGCGACCATGGAGGTGCGATGGTGGAACTCGACACGGAATGGAAATTCGAGCCCGAATCAAGGGGGAAAGACGGGGGATGGCCTCGGCAACTCACCAAGATGGTTCGGGCGGCACCGGCTCGAACGGAGGGGCTTCAACGACGACAGGCGGCGAGGTTTGGCGATGACGAGTTCACGCGATGGTCACGGTAGGTCCGTTCCGAGGCTTCAAGGCGACAAGGGCCACGAGATAAGGACCGGAATGGAAAGCATGCAAAGTTGAGTCGGGGACAAGAGATGGGACGATCGGAGGCTCACCGGAGCGGACGGGAGACGGCGACGAAGGTGGCGACCGATAACTCTTCTTGCCGCGCTTGTCCTCCTCTTTGCACCGGGGACTGCAAGAAGGGCACGGTTAGCTCGGGAATCGAAGTGAGGTCAGCCGGCAACTGTTCGAAAAATGGCGGTGACGGCTTACCTCGGTGATAGGGCGACGGCGGCTCTAGGGTTCTCGAGTTCTCCCGCGTCGTGGCGGCGCAAGGTGGGATGGAGAGGCGGCTGGGTCGGTGCAGGGGTTTTGTAGGTGAAAAAGGGTGGAGGGAGTGGTTGAGGTGTGGTCGGATGTTGGGCGGCAACGAGTTGGGCGCGACGCCGATCCGAGGAGTGGCGCGGTTCGAACGAGCGCAAGGGAGTGTGTTCGTACGGGGAAGAAGACTATTTCCCAGCGGGTTGGGCTAGGCTGCGCTGGTGGGCCGGTTCAGTTTGTCGATGGGCCACGAAGGAATAGGGTGGGCTGGTCCTAGCTGCTAGTTTCGGTCCACGAAGCCAAAGAATTCAACTATTGTTTGTTCAATTCCAGATTTTAAATTTTCTCATCCAAATCAAATGTACAATTGGGATCGTTACAGATTAAGACCAACAATCGGAACATTTAGACAAAAGGCACCGTAGCGCGCCTTCCTTGGACTATAAAAGGGAGTCTCGACCAAGTAATAGACAAACTCTCTCCAACCTTAGAACTCAAGAGCACCCTTGTAATCATTTGAGCTTAATACACACCGGACAAGCAGGACATAGTGTCGAGTCCGAATCTCGAGTACTAGAACTACTTGGTCCCTCACGATTACGGAATTCGATGGTGCAACACACGGAACACACAAGAACATGCGATTTAAGACAGGTTCATGCCTCTCAATCGAGAGTAATACCCTACGTCATGTATGTTGTGTATTACCTTTAGCGGATTGCTAATTGCGAGTTGTCCGGATGATTTCGGGGGTACTGCTCCGCCTTATATATCCGGGGAGCTAGAGTTACATGCGGAGTCCTAGTCGGTTACACATATTATGCTCATAAGCTCTATTTCTAAGCTTTTCTTATTGATCTAGAGTCCTATTAGACTAATATTACTCCTTTACTTGTTAATCAAGCCATACTACGTCGGTCCTCAAGTCTCGCCTTGTCTTCATACCGGTATGTGGAACCTTCCGTTATTCCATACCGGTTGGGCATCACTCCGTGGGCCCTCTCCACCGATCTTATCTATGCCAATATGCCACCATATATCTGTTTATTCATTCTTTCGACAATTATATACCCATAAGGCAAGTATACGACAAAGCAGCCCTCGAGGAATTTTTTATTTGACCTTGAATAAGACCGACCGAGTCTTCCGCATGTTGGTCCGATTCCAGTGTGAAATTTAAAAGAACTCTATTTTTCTGCAATACTTCTTCTCCCTTCAAAATGGCTTCAAAAAGAAAAAAAATTGGTATTTTATCCTCCAACCTAGTTAGGTGATGAAAATCTCCGCGTTTTCCTTCTCGTGCACCGATCGGGTGCACCCAATTGGGTATAGCCCTCGACTCTTGGATCATTTGAAGTTTTTTAAATAATGCAAGAGTCCACTAGTCGATTCTTCATTATTTTCTTCCATATGCGATCTATTCATACCACTCCTTTTTCCAATTTTTCTTTGCTTCTTTCTTCTTCTTGCGATCTCTACAGACCGCTCTTAAAGATGGTGCATCGCTCGAGTGCACCTAATTAGGTATAGCCCACGACTCTTGTATCATTTGAATATTGTTGACGGTCGTTACGGACCAATTTCGACCGTCAATTAGTCAAATAAATGAGAAGGACTAGGCGTGTCTTACACGCATTTTACTTAGAAATAACCTAGTTCCACTTGTACCTCTAGATTTTTAGTGTGCAGGTGGATAATGATGAATTCCGGGCCCCGAGGCGACAAATCAACACTTTTACAAAACTTCCACTTCGCCGCGGGAATCAACTCCAAGATAAAAGGCCAATGACCACGAAATACAACACAAAGAAGGCCACAAGCACCTGGATCAAAGACCAACATCCAGTGGGGGAGCCAATCGCCAAAGCCCAGCCCAGGAGGGGCCAGGACTGAGTTCGGCCGAACCCACCGGGGTGGTTCGGCCGAACCAGGATGGTGGCCCCCCGGCCCACTTTTCTCCGGCGGTTTGCCCACCGCCTCCGGAGGTCGGTTCCACGCGCATTAAATGCCACCGACCTACGAAACCGCCTCCGGGAGCCGACCTTTCAAGCCTATATAAGGAGGGGTACCCCCCTCCTTAACACACACAACAACACAAGGATCATTCTCTCCTCACATTAGAAGTTTAGAGGCTTTCTAGGTAGTGCTAGGCTTAGTAGTGGGCTGCCTCATTGCTCCCAAGGTCTTGTGGAGAATTGGGTATAGCTCTTGTATCCTCTCTTTGTAAGACGATCTTTTATATATGGAATACTTTCGTTTATATCCTTGTCATGAGCTTGACAGAGTAGCCATGATCTTGCTTGATCGTTCATCGTTCGTTCATATGAGTTCATCGTTCGTTCTTCGTTCTTCATTAATAGGAGATGAACACATATCGAATGTTCTTCGTTCATTCATACTTGATCATCGATTACTCTTGCTCTTACTTGGTTGATTGCCGTTCGTCGCTCATTCTTGAGCGACGAACGCCTTTGCATGACTTAGTGCTAGCTTTGATCCTTTCATCCGGCTTATGCTAGTTAGACTAGTGTTCTTATGAATAGGTTTCGGGTTCATCGTCCCGCAAGGGTGCTCTAGATTTGCCACCATGTCGATCCGTAGGATTGGGGTGCCTCGAGGGATCTAGAGTTGTGGTTAGTGACGCCGGCATGGTGCTCGGGGTTATCTACCCACCTTTGAATGTGCTTCGTGTCCCACGGTTTGTAGAGGTAGGTGACAAGAAGTGACAGCCTTGTCATCCAAAGTAATCCTCCACGTTCGGGCATGGCATAGGAGTCTAAAAGGCCGGAGTCGCGAGGCGGACCTCGCGTAAGACGGATCTCCCGATGATGCCTAGGCATTAGACGCTTGCTTGCGCTTGCATGATCTTGGATGTTAGGTAGAAGTCTGTGCACTCATATGAATGTTGTATCATTAGGAGTAGTGGTCTCGCTAGTCTAGTTTAGCTTTATCTAGGATTGCCTCTATCCCTTTTATTAGAGAATGCATTGCCTTGGTGTGTGTCACACTATCCTCAATTTATTGCTCCTAACCCCTGCATTGGAATGTGATTACTTCATCACTCTTTTGTAACACCATGAGCATAAGTACTCTTATCAACCATGTCTTCCTTTGGGAAAATATAAATACGATACCCTTGAATACTCTCGGGTGAAATGCTACAACGGGTTATCCGTCCGCTTGCGGATATTCATTACCCACCTTATAATACATATCTAGTACTTGTACTTGGATGTGGATTATTTGGTTAAATAGTGCAAGTGACTTAAACCCTTGGCTCTCCCGCGGTCACGTGTTTCTTTCCGCGTGACCTTAAGAGATGTGTTGGTATTTCTTACGTCACGAATGAATCCGCAAGCGCACGGAATACCGTTGTAGCACTTCACCCGGAGTATTCCAAGGTATCGTATTTATATCCGCGAGGAACGAGTATTTCTGCAACAAGGTTAGTTTACCCAAGGACAACCAAGACAACGTAGCAAAATAGGGTCGAGAGGGTGACTCTTATCTATTTATCCTTTAAGGGTAGACGAACGCAAGCTAGACTTGTTTACTTCGGGCACCGTCTTAGGCTTGGTCCGCCAAGCCACTCCGGTCTACGAAAGCTCTACTATGTACCCGAACGTGGAGGGTTCCTTTGGATGACGAGGCTGTCACTTCCGCCACCTACCTCTACAAACCGTGGGGCACACAAGCAAACAAAGGCGATCTCCAGCCTAGACACCACGTCTATGCTATTGACCACTACTCTAGCCTCGGCCTAGAACCGAGTTCGAAAGCTAGAGCACTTCTTGCGAAGCGATGATCCCGTAAACAAGTATAACAAGAATTACGTCTAACACAAAGATATGTCACGATAGATAAGTAGATCACCACGTATAAATCACCAAAAAGAGTGTTTACACGCCAAGGTAAAAGAAAAGGAAATACTACTCCACTTTAAAAGGGAGGAACACTCCTTCCTCTTCCTTGCCCTCTCTCCTATTCTACTAAGATACAAGAGGCCCTTGGCCTAAGGATGAGAGTTTTGTCTTGTATCTTGATGTTGGTGGTGTGTTGAGAGAGGGGGTGTAGCCCTTTATTTATAGCCTTGGAAGGTCGGCAACTTGGAGGCGGTTCCGGACGTCGGTGGCATTAATTGCGGGTGGAACCGACCTCCGGACGTCGGTGACAAACCGCCGGAGAAAGATGGGCCGGGGGGCCCACCGTCGGTTCGGCCGAACCCACTAGGGTGGTTCGGCCGAACCGGCCTCGGACTCCCCGGGCTTGATTCTTCTCTCGGTGCCTTCCCCTGGCTGTGTACTGGCCCAATCCACTTGCTTGGTTTGATGTTGAGGCTCTGTTTTGTGGTTTTGGGCTTTTGGACTATATTCTTTAGTCCTGGGAAAATCCGTCGATTGCAAAGTCCATGTTTCGTGCATGTTTTCCCCTGTTTTCATATGAATTGCACCTGCATTCATAATTTCACCAAGACTAGTGGAATTTGTTAGAAATAATCCCTCTGTCTATTCTTGGTGATGGTGTTTGATTCAAAAAGATGCAACATGTTGACGGTAAAATTGGACCATAAGGACCGTCAACAAGACCCCCCACACTTAGCTCTTTGCTCGTCCTCGAGTAAAGGTGGGAGCGTAAGTTGAGAGATCTCTCCCCTTAGAGACCTGCACACATGTTATTACAAGCCACACCGTTTTACTTGTGAACATGACGGTGGCTAACATGCAATCTTGGATGATTGATAAGTGGAACAGCTCATGACTTAAGTCACTATACTTTTGCTCACTAAGCACCTTGGGTTTTTTTAAAAGTTTTGAAAATAAACAACATGACTCCCGCTCCTCTTCGATTCTCTTGAATCGCTCAAAAAGTGTTTTCCTCACCAAGGCATTGTGTTGCCTCTCTTTTTCCTACTTCTTAGGCTTGTATGTGGAGCTCGGTAGGGAATGAGAGAGGCATACTTGTATCACAAATATTGCTAAGCCAAAAGAAAGGATCCATGGAGAAGCCAAGTCATGTAACCTTGATCAAGAAGTGCGTGTGTGTATGGATATGAAAAAGTGACAACTCCTATTGTAATTGACCTCTCTTTATTTTGCATTTTCGAGACATGGCTATCTTTTTATTTTCTTTCTTTTCTTTTCTTGCTCTATGCTTGAGCATCTCTTTTCTTCTCTCTTTTTCATTGCTCATCTTTGTGAGCTTTCTTTTCATTGCTCATCCGTGTGAGCTTTTACATAGCCATGTCTCGTTTATGCGTGATTGAGAGGGAGAGAGAGGTAAAAAGAGGTGCAAACGAGGAGTGTCTTTATTTTGGTGGGGTGCTAGCTCCTAGTGTAGGAGTTTAGCCCCGGTGGAGTGTACGTGATCTTGATCAAGAGAGCATGACAAGTTTCTCTCTAGGGTCACTCAATTTTGGTAAAGCTCATTGCAATCACAAGCAGCATATGTATGTAAGTTTTGCAAGGTATGATCATCATATGGCATTGGTAGGAATTTTTGTATCAAGAGAGGAGCATGAAGCCATGGTATTTTTGTTTTGTGAAATAAAATTCCCAAGGACTCGGTAAGCTAAGCATAAGATCATTTCGTCGAGCCATATCACACTTGCCAATAATCTAGAAAAACATGGGTCCTATGGATTTGATTATTTGTTCACGGGCAAGTGGTGATGAAGCGAGTAATAAAAAGTGTGCAAGATCATCATGAGAGCATTAGGGAGAGACTTGGGAAAAGGTATTCAAAAGAAATCTTCCCAAGTTTTAGTTGGTCAAGTTTTGGTAATTGTTTTTCGCGTCTCGTAATGAACTTGACAAATAAAGTAGGCGAAAAGGGAGTGTGGGAAACAAACTCAAGTGCCACGAGGAAGCAGGGCTGAGTGGGACCCACCAGGGTTCGGCCGAACCACCCTTGTGGGTTCGGCCGAACCGGCTCGGGCCCCACCGGTGCTCGTTTCGCAGTTTGTGCTTGTGTTGTTTTCCTCGTAATGTTTCTGCGCGCTACGCGTGTGTTTGTCTTTGCTTTCCGCGATGTCCCCCCCACACTTGCCTTTTTGCCCGTTTTCTTCAAAATAGACAAAGATATTTCGAAACAAAACTTGCTCTACCGGTAAGGGAAGACCGGGGAGCACTAATATGATTAAAAATTTAAAAGAGCGAGCGCATTGCAATCTTGAGGAATTGAAAAAAAAAAAATGATTGAAAAAAGGAAATTAAACTAAATGCGCTCGCGGGAAATGATGAACGCGGGAAGGTTCATTTTAAACGTCGTATTCGTCCTCCTTCCCCGCGTCCTTGAAGAGACGCTTGATCTTGGAGTTGGTGCTGCGGCGATGGCTCGCCCGGGCATCCTTCAAGTCTTCAATAGCGTCTTTGATCTCCGCGACATTGTCACGTAGGCGTTCATGGGCTTCGCGGAGATCAACGTGTTTAGCGAGGAGGATTTGGTAGGGGCTTTTTTTAGGAGTTTTCTCCTCCTCGCTTTCATACATTCCCCCGCCCTCTTGATGGGAGAGGGAGAGAGACGCCTCCTTATCCTCTTAGGAGGAGTGTTGCCCACGGATTCGCGGGCGTCTCTCTTTTCCGCCGAGGTGAGCGGCGGGATGAGCTGCTTTCCGCCACCGCGGATTCCCTTGATCTTGAACCTCTCGCCGGGCTTCTTGATGGGGCTAGGCAGGTTGCGCCCTCATATTGATGGTGCACCACCTGCCCGCTCTTGGTAGCGAGGGTGCCGACGTACTTCTCTCTAGGAAGGAGAGCGTTGTCGGCGGCGTCGGCGCTCTTCTTCTTGGGGGTAGATTTCCCTTTCTTTTGGCGAGGTGCCACGGCAGCGGGAGAGCTCTTGGAGGGTGTTCTTGCTGCTGTGGGTGGAGGTTCAATAGCGAGCGGTAGATCATGGATCATCAAGGCTTGCTCGCCGGGAATGGAGACATGATCAAGGATGTCTTCGAGGCCGACTTGGCGGCAAAGCTCGCCGGTGGTGACGGAGACGTCGAGGCTTGGGATGCTACCGTCCATGGTGCTGGGCAAAAGCTTTTTTTTTGTGCGAAAAGGACAAGGTGGAAGAAAGGTGCAAGGGAAAGATGAAAGAAAACACCTTCATTTATAGATAAAAGCATGGAAAGAATTAATTTGATTTTTCCCGCAGCATGGAAGGCACTAAGCAGGGAGATTTGATCTTGTGACCGTTGGAGACAAAAGATGAAAGAAAAAAGTGACCGTTTGGGGTCTGTATCGGTTCGGCCGAACCAGCAAGGGGGTTCGCCGAACTGTACTGGGCCCCTCTCGGTCTCCTTCTTTTTCTCGGTTGATTGCTTGCTAAAATTATTTCGTGGAAAGAGCTACTACGGGATATAGATAAGAAAGAGCTATCATGAGAGAAAATTTAAATTAATCAAGTGCATGACATCAAATTCTTTATCTTTATCGGGCTCGAAATAAATTTTAAGGCGCCGACCATTTACCTTAAATATTTTACCTTCGTCGTCTTGAAGTGTGATTGCTCCATGTGACGAGGTGTCAATAACCGTGTATGGTCCGTCCCATTTACTTCTTAATTTTCCATGCCCGAAGAGTTTCACCCGTGAATTGAATAGCAAGACCTTATCTCCAACCTTAAATACCTTTATCTTTATCTTTTTGTCGTGCCACCTTTTTGTCCTTTCTTTGTATATAGCTGAGTTGTGGTACGCTTTGTCTCTCCATTCTTCTAACTCAGCTATCTCCATTTTTCTTTTGCGTCCGGCACCATTAAAGTCCATGTTCCATTTCCGGATGGCCCAATACGCTCGGTGTTCCGTCTCGACGGGTAAATGACATGTTTTCCCGTACACGAGCTGGTATGGGGACATGCCTATGGGTGTCTTGTATGCTGTACGGTATGCCCATAGTGCATCGGGTAGCTTGTCCTTCCATCCCTTCCCCATTTCTCGTTACGGTCTTTTGCAGGATCCGCTTGATTTGCTTGTTTGAGGTCTCGGCCTGCCCACCGGTTTGAGGGTGGTATGGAGTAGCGATATTATGCCTTGATCCAAGTTCTCTTAGGAAGCTTCGGAAGGTCTTATCAATGAAGTGTGACCCTCCGTCGCTTATCACTAGCTTCGGTGTTCCAAACCTTGGGAAGATAATTTCGTGGAACATCCGGCGAGCATGCTTGGCATTTGCGGCCCTGCGAGGCATTGCTTCCACCCACTTAGACACGTAGTCTACCGCCACCAAGATGTATTCGCAGTCATGTGACTTGGTGAACGGTCCCATGAAGTCAATGCCCCATACGTCGAAGAGCTCGACTTGTAAATTGTAGTTGAGGGGCATTGCATCTCTTGCCGTGATGCCTCCAACTTTTTGACATTCCGGGCATCGCCCGACAAATTCCTTTGTGTCTTCGTACATGGCTGGCCAAAAGAAGCCACTTTGCCATATCTTGGCCTCGTGTACGAAACACGCCGTAGTGTCCCCCGTATGGCGATGCATGGCACTTCTCAATGATTCGTGTGCTCTCGGGTATGGGCACACATCGCCTTAGCAATCCATCGGCGCAGTACACGGTAAAGGAAGGGCTCTTCCCATAAGTGACGGCGACTCTCATAGATGAGTCGTTTCTTGCTCTTTCCAGGTGGTACGTACCCGTTGCCATGAAGTTCACAATGTCGGCGTACCATGGATGTGAGTCCCTCACTAGGAGCAGCATGTCATCGCGTAGGAAATCATTGATGGGTAATTCCTGCAGGTTAGTGAATTGTATACGCGACAAATGATCTGCCACGGAATTTTCTACTCCTTTCTTATCACGGATTTCTACATCAAATTCTTGGAGTAGAAGAACCCATCGTATCAAACGAGGTTTAGCATCCTTCTTATTGAGCAAAAACTTTAAAGCAGCATGATCGGTGTAAACAATGACTTTTGCTCCGATCAAGTAGGATCTAAACTTATCAAAAGCAAAAACAACAAGCAAGGAGCTCTTTTTCAGTGGTAGTGTAATTTAACCGAGCTCCAGTCAAGGTTTTGCTTGCATAGGAGATTGCATGATGCTTTTTATCTCTAGTTTGGCCAAGAACAGCCCCCACAGCAAAATCACTAGCATCACACATTATCTCAAAAGGCAGCGTCCAATCAGGGGGTTGGATAATTGGCGCCGAGATGAGTGCATTCTTAAGGGTAGTGAAAGCAGTCATGCATTCATCGATAAACTCAAAGGGTGCATCCTTCGCAAGCAGATTTGTAAGGGGTCTAGCAATTTGAGAGAAATCTTTGATAAAACGACGATAGAACCCCGCATGTCCCGGAAAGCTGCGAATGCCCCTAACATTCATAGGAGGTGGAAGCTTTTCTATAACTTCTAATTTAGCTTTATCCACCTCTATCCCCCTTTCGTAAATCAAATGCCCCGAACTATGCCTTCTCTAACCATGAAATGGCATTTCTCCCAATTGAGCACTAAATCATTTTCTTGACAACGTTGCAAGACTTTGTCTAAATTTTCTAAACAATGATCGAAGGTTTTTCCATAAACAGAGAAATCATCCATGAATACTTCCATAATCTCTTCGATCATGTCGGAAAAGATAGACATCATGCAACGTTGAAAAGAAGCGAGTGCATTGCAAAGCCCAAAAGACATTCGTCGATAGGCGTAAGTTCCATAGGGGCATGTGAAAGTGGTTTTACTTTGATCGTCGGGATGGATGGGGATTTGATGATATCCTGAATACCCATCAAGGAAACAAAAGAAAGAATTATTTGCCAGCTCGTTCCAACATCTCATCGATGAAGGGCAGCGGAAAATGATCCTTCTTTGTAGCCTTGTTAAGTTTTCGGTAATCTATGCACATCCTCCATCCCGTGACGGTGCGTTGAGGGATCAACTCATTTTTGTCATTATGGACGACCGTCATTCCTCCTTTCTTGGGTACAACCTGCACTGGACTCACCCACTCGCTGTGTGGAACAGGACAGATAATGCCAGACATGTAAAAGTTTTAAGACCTCCTTTTTAACGACCTCCCGCATCGCATTGTTCAACCTCCTTTGAGGTTCCCTAGATGGTGTACTATCGGGGTCTATGGGAATGCGATGGGTGCAAAGAGCAGTGGCTGATTCCCTTGAGGTCTCCAAGCGAGTACCCAAAAACGGAGTGATGTTTTTCTAGCACGGCTAAGAGTTTTGCAGTTTCCTCCTCCGAAAGCTTGTCACTTATGATGACAGGGGTTTCGGGATTTCCGTGAAGAAAAACGTAGCGCAAGCCTCGGTGGAAGAGTTTTGAGCTCTACGGGAGGTGGCGTAGGTGTAAAAGTTTCGGGCAGCTCAAAAGTTTCCGCCGAATCATCCTCTTCTAAAATGAAATCAAGAGCATCTTCATCCAAGGATGATTCGGGGTTTTCATGAGGAAAAATTGCCATAACCTCCTTCATGCATTCTTCTTCCACAAGCGGCTCCTCGGCAAAAGAGTTTTGTGCATGAATGATAGGAAGAGAAAAAGTTTTCTTGTCGAGGGTGAAGTCTAAGGTTCCTGAAGGTGATATCCCTAGGAAAAGCTTTTCTATGGGATGACCGACCAAAACATCGAAATCCAGGATTCCGAAAACGTGAAAGTCCAAGGAAACCTCTCGCTTCATTACGCTTAATGCAAACATCCCTAATGATCCCCAAACTCTCAAAAAATTGCCCCGGTGGGGCTTTAAGGAGTTTGTCGGAAGGTGCCCATGTCTCGTTTCCAAATAAAGTTGAAGCAAAAGATTCGGACATGATGTTGGCACCTACTAGAGGATTATAGAGAACATCTACCATTACTCCCCGAATTGAGCCACGAATGGTTGATCTAGGATGATCAAGTCGAAGAACTTCCGAAGAAAGTTCGTTTTCCATCAACCATTCATCGCTCATAATTGCTCGTCAACTTCCGAACAGTTTTTAAGAGAAGAGATTTTTCAATAGGTTCGGGGTTGGTGCAGGGAGTGCTGGTTTCTTTTGATAGGAGTAGTTCAAGGTGTTTCCAAAATCTTCAAAAATTTCTTCCTTGAACTCAAATGGGAACTCAAGAGGTTCATCTTCCTCTATCATTGTTCTTGTGTTAGATGAGGACTCGAGTGCTAGGTGCTCCATCATGGGCACCAAGTGTTGTATCTCTTGCACAACGAGTTCCTCATCTTCCGACTCCGGCTCTACGAGTAAGTCGGCGGAAAAAGGTGTGTTTTCCACAATTCGATCCAAAAGTTCGTGTGCTTCCGCTATGGTCTTATGAGAAAAAGATCCACCCGCGGCCGTGTCAAGATAAAGTGCGGTATCGTTGCTCAATCCCGAATAAAAGTGTTGTAATAAAACGGGTTCGGGGAGCAATAATTCTGGTCCGGAGTCCGTTAGAGAACAGAACCGAATCCATGACGCACTTAAGGTTTCCTTTTCTTCTTGTCGAAAGCCTATTATTTCCGCTCGTAGAGAAGTGATACGAGATACGGGGAAGAATGCTAGACAAAATTTGTCTCGCAATTCTTTCCAATCACCGTTCACTCTCTTAGCGGTGTAAGTGTACCATTGCTTCGCCTTCTCATTGAGAGAGAAGGGAAACAACTTCCACTTCAATGTTTCTTGTGTCATGCCATGGATCAATCGGCATGAACACAAATGTTCAAACTCTCGCAAGTGTTCATAAGGATTTTCATGTTTAAAACCCGAAAAGGATAAACCTCTAATCATCGAAATGTAATCGGGGAGAACTCATAGCCAGGTGAAGAAATAGGTTGTGATGATGATGGTGGCTCTAAGAGTTCACCCCGTGGAGTGGAGAAAGATTGGATGGTTGGGTGTGACTCCATGATATGTTTTTGTGAAATTTTGAATGTAAGGAAAAAAATAAAAACAGAACGGTAAGTAAGATAGATTACGAGGGCAAACCCGATTCGTTACAAAGATAACAACCGTTCCCGGCAACGGCGCCGTGAAATGCTTGTTGGTATTTCTTACGTCACGAATGAATCCGCAAGCGCACGGAATACCGTTGTAGCACTTCACCCGGGAGTATTCCAAGGTATCGTATTTATATCCGCAGGGAACAGAGTATTTCCGCAACAAGGTTAGTTTACCCAAGGACAACCAAGACAACGTAGCAAAATAGGGTCGAGAGGGTGACTCTTATCTATTTATCCTTTAAGGGTAGACGAACGCAAGCTAGACTTGTTTACTTCGGGCACCGTCTTAGGCTTGGTCCGCCAAGCCACTCCGGTCTACGAAAGCTCTACTATGTACCCGAACGTGGAGGGTTCCTTTGGATGACAGGGCTGTCACTTCCTGCCACCTACCTCTACAAACCGTGGGGCACACAGCAAACAAAGGCGATCTCCGGCCTAGACACCACGTCTATGCTATTGACCACTACTCTAGCCTCGGCCTAGAACCGAGTTCGAAAGCTAGAGCACTTCTTGCGAAGCGATGATCCCGTAAACAAGTATAACAAGAATTACGTCTAACACAAAGATATGTCACGATAGATAAGTAGATCACCACGTATAAATCACCAAAAAGAGTGTTTACACGCCAAGGTAAAAGAAAAGGAAATACTACTCCACTTTAAAAGGGAGGAACACTCCTTCCTCTTCCTTGCCCTCTCTCCTATTCTACTAAGATACAAGAGGCCCTTGGCCTAAGGATGAGAGTTTTGTCTTGTATCTTGATGTTGGTGGTGTGTTGAGAGAGGGGGTGTAGCCCTTTATTTATAGCCTTGGAAGGTCGGCAACTTGGAGGCGGTTCCGGACGTCGGTGGCATTAATTGCAGGTGGAACCGACCTCCGGACGTCGGTGACAAACCGCTAGAGAAAGATGGGCCAGGGGGCCCACTGTCGGCTCGGCCGAACCCACTAGGGTGGTTCGGCCGAACCGGCCTCGGACTCCCCGGGCTTGATTCTTCTCTCGGTGCCTTCCCCCGGCTGTGTACTCGGCCCAATCCACTTGCTTGGTTTGATGTTGAGGCTCTGTTTTGTGGTTTTGGGCTTTTGGACTATATTCTTTAGTCCGGGGAAAATCCGTCGATTGCAAAGTCCATGTTTCGTGCATGTTTTCCCCTGTTTTCATATGAATTGCACCTGCATTCATAATTTCACCAAGACTAGTGGAATTTGTTAGAAATAATCCCTATGTCTATTCTTGGTGATGGTGTTTGATTCAAAAAGATGCAACATGTTGACGGTAAAATTGGACCATAAGGACCGTCAACAAGATGCCAACAAGCATTTCCGGCGCCGCTGCTGGGGAAGACATTGGTTAATAAGAATACAATGAATGTTCATGATTACACTTGATGATGATTTAATCATTACCTTTGCGAGCTAACCTTGATCTGTTTTCTCTTCAATGTGAAAACAGGATAGTGCATGCGTGGATTCAACTTGCCGAAAAACTTCGTTGATAATCCCGAGTCTCTTGCGAGAAAGACTCGACCTCGCGTCGTTGTCTCTCCTCAAGAACCCACGACAAGCGAGCCCGCATCTTCCGCACCATCAACCTCAACACTCATGGCTGAAAGGACCCTTCGTGACTACTCTGCGCCCTCCGTCGCCAATGTGCCCATTGGGCCCAACGTCGACGCCGGTGCCGCAGGACTTGACATCAAGTCCAGCCTCATCACTATGGTGCAAGCCATTCCCTTTTGTGGAAAGGCCTCCGAGGACGCCAACTCTCATCTCCAACAGTTCCTCGGAGATATGCAACACATCAGCCACGGCCGGAGTCAACCAAGATGCTATCGGACTTCGCCTGTTTCCCCTATCCCTCCTTGGGAAGGCGAAACAGTGGTTTTATGCCAATCGTGCAAGCATTGACACTTGGGACAAATGTTCCACGGCGTTCCTCGCCAAGTTCTTCCCGATGGGTAAAACCATTGCCCTTCGTGGAAGAATTGCAAGTTTCCAGACAAGCGACAAATGAATCCATGCCCGAGGCATGGGAAAGGCTTCAAGAATACATTCGGCCTGCCCTCACCATGGGATGGAGGAATGGCTCATTCTTCAACACTTCTACAACGGGTTGACACCAACAACCCGTGGACATATGGATGCCGCTGCTGGAGGAGCCTTCTTCTCCAAAACCGTTGCCCAAGCAAAAGAACTCATAGAGAAGATGGTCTCCAATCAAGGGTGGAGCGATGATCGACTCCAAACACGCTCAAGAGGCGTACACCCTGTCAAGGAGGTGGACATGCTTGTCCGCCAAGGTTGACCTCCTCATAAAACGCTTGGATGAACACAACGCAAATGGTGGTGTTCATGCATTGGACTCACACATGACGTGTGAGGAATGCGGGAACACCGGCCACATGGGGAAGGATTGCCCCCATACCCATGAAGAAGCATTCTACATGAACAACAACAACGGGTATCGTCCAAACGGAGGACAAGGGTACAACCAAAACCGACCATCATATCAAGGAGGTAACAATTTTTCTGGCTTTAACAATAATCAGCCTTCCTTGAAAGATTTGGTTTATGGCCAAGCTAAAATCAACGAATCTATCAACAAAAAGCTTGCTGCCAATGACAAAGTCTTAGAAAACATAATCGCACAAATAGAAGGCTTCTCCTCTGCTTTCAAAAATCAGCTGAGCTTTAATAAAATGATTGAAACCCAAGTTGCTCGACTAGCTGCTCTTATTCCTGGTTCTAATTCGGGAAGATCCGGGGCAACCCGAGTCTTCTTTGGAAAATGTTAATGCGGTTACCACGAGGGAGGAAAATCCACTCGGGATCCGCCATATCCTAACCATGCAGCAAAGAAGAACGAGAACGAACCGGAGGAGGAAAGCCCTTCTACTACCAAAGAAAAAGAAGAAGAACCGAAGCCAAGTGACGGGAAGAATGGAATTGAATTTCAAGACACAAGCTTCTTGCCATTCCCTCACGTAAACGAGGAAGCCAAAGGAGGATGAACAATTTGCTCGATTCGTCGAGACCATCCGAAGGATTCATGTCAACGTGCCATTGTTGGACATGGTGCAAGTGCCCACATATGCACGTTACCTTAAAGACATCCTCAACAACAAGAGACCATTACCCAACGAGGAAATGGTCAAGCTCACAGAGGAGTGTAGCGCAGCTATACTCAATCGGCTTCCGAAAAGAAGAAGGACCCTGGCTGCCCCACAATATCATGTTCCATTGGGGCACACCACTTCGACCAAGCCTTATGTGATCTTGAGGCAAGCGTCGGCGTGATGCCCAAAGAAGTCTTTGATCGTTTGAGCTACACAACCTTGACTCCTACACCAATGAGGTTGCAATTGGCGGACTCTTCGGTCCGCTACCCCGCGGGAATAGCCGAAGACGTGCCGGTAAAAATTCGAGGCAACTTCATACCGGTGGACTTTGTGGTGCTTGAGATGGATATTGACAAGAACACGCCCCTCATTTTGGGACGTCCCTTCCTCGGTACCGCAAACGCCCAAATTGATGTTGGGAATGGAGAAATCCGATTCCACATCAATGGGAAGGAGGAAAAGTTTGAGTTTCAACCAAGAAAAGAACAATGCTCAATGATCAAGATCAAGTATGGGCCAAATCCCTCAAACATCCGTGAAGTTGAAGTGACACCAAGAAAGACGGATAGTCTCGTCGCCTTTTGGAAGCAACTTGACAAAATTGAGAATCCGTCATGGTACCAACCCAAGAAGCCCGCAACGAGCAAGGCCGGGATTATGGGCCAAGAAGCCGGTCCTTCAAGACACAAAGCCACCTACATCAACAAAGCCCAACCAAGTGTGGCAAGTGAAGAAGGTGCAGCCATCTTCATCCTCCTCTCCAGGGAAAGGGCCCGCACCACAAGGATGAAAAGAAATGGAGAAGTCCTCGCTCGCCGGACTTAAAATGGCGAAGCCCCGGCCGACAGGATAAATCGGTATTATCTTTCGATTTCTTTTTGATTTTGTTTTCCACCACATGCATTTAAAAACCTCCCTGCATACTCTATTTTATCACAAGAAAATTTTCATTTCATTTATTTGGATTTTCCGCCAGCATATTCGATTTTTTTCACTCGCCATGCATATAAAATTTGAAAACCAAAATCCTTTTACGTCCAAATTTTCCTACTTTTGTTTGAAACTTTTGGACAACCCTTGTATCCTTATACAAAACCCAAAAACAATTTTGCATGTTGGAATTTTCTCCAACACTTTTTCTCGAGATTTGATTTTTCGAATAAAGTTAAATTTGAGGCAACTTTCTTTGGATTTCTTGTTGAGCAAATATTTCGAGGAATATCCGGACGTAGCAACCATGGTCAATGATCATTTGGCCGTTGGGGGCTATGGGCCAAAAGGGGGAGCAAGAGGGACCCACAGCAGGCCGGCCGAACCCACCTCCTTGGTTCGGCCGAACCGCTATGACCGTTGCTCGGTCTGTCTTTTTTTTTCCAACGGTCATATGCCCCTTCTAACGTTCAAAAACGGCTACTTCGTGAGCTATAAGTAGAGGTGGCCGGGCCGGAACTCTCTCCCCCTCTCACACTATCATTTCCACTCCTCACTCACTTCATTCTCATTGCTCTCAAGTTTTCCATTGCCCTCACTTGCTCATTGCCTAAAAGTTCTGCAGAAATCTTTTGTTCTTGGTGTGCTTTCTAGCTTTTGGTTTGATTTGTTTTTGTTTGGTTTTCTCGAGTTGCGATTTCTTGCTCACATGAACAACCGACGGTGTCGCCAATTTGATTTTTCCCTCACATAACCCGTTCGGAGTTGTTGTTCTTGTGTTCTTGCTCTCTTTGTGTGCAGCCATGACCGGTGCCAAGAAGCTGTTCGGGTCGATCAAGAGGTCCTTGAGCTCACGCTCAAGTTCAAGCTCTTCACGTCGAAGCACCCGCGCACGCCCCGTAGTCGAGTCACCGCCAAGTTCACCACCACAAGTCGAGGAAGAAGGGCAAGAGGGCAACATCGAGCATCGTCTCCTCACCGACACCGACCTCGACTTAGTGGGCGAGTACGAGACGCACACCTACACGCTTCTCCAACACCGCCTCTTTGCTCCTACGCGAGCATTTGACACGGAGCTGCTGCACAAAATAGGTATGGATGCTGAATTTGCTCAAGTATTTAAAGCCTTAGGGTGGACAGATTTTGCTAGTGTAGATGAGCCGGGTTCCCGCTTGCTTACACTTCAGTTTTTATGCACCCTACGAACGGTAGATGAAGGAATTTCTTTTCGGTTTTTCCGTGAATCCTACCGTTTGACTTGGAAAGAACTTAGCACTCTTCTTGGCTTTAATACTCGCTGCAATACCGACTTGGATGGTGCCCTTCCTCGGTTTTCAAAGCATGCTTTTTGGGAGAGGATTACGGGTCTTCCTAGTTGCGTGCGACCTAGAGCTAATCACATCCATCATCCTACCTTGCGTTTTATGCACATGTGGATTGCTATCACTCTTTTTCCAAGGAGTGATATTCGAATTGTGCGCGAGGATGAGCTAAAAATTCTTTTTGCTGCGGTTGATAAAATTAAGATTGCTCCCGTGAAAGCCATGATTCGCCAATGGATAGAAAATCTTGGGACGATAGGACCAATTGAATGTACCTCTTTAGTGACACGAATTGCCATGCGGGTGGGAGCTTTACATGATGCTAATGTTGAATACCTTGCTACATCTCGCTCTCTTATAAATAAAGATTATCTTATTCATGGTCACTCTCTTAAGAATGGTCCGAACGATTCCCTCATATATTATTTTGTGGGATATACAAACGAGTTTCGGTTACCTAACCCGGACCTTCGTTTGTATACTCTCAAAAATCTAACCATTGAGCTCCAAGAAGCGGAGCGGTCTCGCAGAGTGTATCTTCTCGCAGGGGGCGCACTGTTGACGGTCGTTACGGACCAATTTCGACCGTCAATTAGTCAAATAAATGAGAAGGACTAAGCGTGTCTTACACGCATTTTACTTAGAAATAACCTAGTTCCACTTGTACCTCTAGATTTTTAGTGTGCAGGTGGATAATGATGAATTCCGGGCCCCGAGGCGACAAATCAACACTTTTACAAAACTTCCACTTCGCTGCGGGAATCAACTCCAAGATAAAAGGCCAATGACCACGAAATACAACACAAAGAAGGCCACAAGCACCTGGATCAAAGACCAACATCCAGTGGGGGAGCCAATCGCCAAAGCCCAGCCCGGGAGGGGCCAGGACCGGTTCGGCCGAACCCACCGGGGTGGTTCGGCCGAACCAGGATGGTGGCCCCCCGGCCCACTTTTCTCTCGGCGGTTTGCCCACCGCCTCCGGAGGTCGGTTCCACGCGCATTAAATGCCACCGACCTACGAAACCGCCTCCAGGAGCCGACCTTTCAAGCCTATATAAGGAGGGGTACCCCCCTCCTTAACACACACAACAACACAAGGATCATTCTCTCCTCACACTAGAAGTTTAGAGGCTTTCTAGGTAGTGCTAGGCTTAGTAGTGGGCTGCTTCATTGCTCCCAAGGTCTTGTGGAGAATTGGGTATAGCTCTTGTATCCTCTCTTTGTAAGACTTGATCTTTTATATATGGAATACTTTCGTTTATATCCTTGTCATGAGCTTGACAGAGTAGTCATGATCTTGCTTGATCGTTCATCGTTCGTTCATATGAGTTCATCGTTCGTTCTTCGTTCTTCATTAATAGAAGATGAACACATATCGAATGTTCTTCGTTCGTTCATACTTGATCATCGATTACTCTTGATCTTACTTGGTTGATTGCCGTTCGTCGCTCATTCTTGAGCGACGAACGCCTTTACATGACTTAGTGCTAGCTTTGATCCTTTCGTCCGGCTTATGCTAGTTAGACTAGTGTTCTTATGAATAGGTTTCGGGTTCATCGTCCCGCAAGGGTGCTCTAGATTTGCCACCATATCGATCCGTAGGATTGGGGTGCCTCGAGGGATCTAGAGTTGTGGTTAGTGACGCCGGCATGGTGCTGGGGTTATCTACCCACCTTTGAATGTGCTTCGTGTCCCACGGTTTGTAGAGGTAGGTGACAAGAAGTGACAGCCTTGTCATCCAAAGTAATCCTCCACGTTCGGGCATGGCATAGGAGTCTAAAAGGCCGGAGTCGCGAGGCGGACCTCGCGTAAGACGGATCTCCCGATGATGCCTAGGCATTAGACGCTTGTTTGCGCTTGCATGATCTTGGATGTTAGGTAGAAGCTGCGCACTCATATGAATGTTGTATCATTAGGAGTAGTGGTCTGCTAGTCTAGTTTAGCTTTATCTAGGATTGCCTCTATCCCTTTTATTAGAGAATGCATTGCCTTGGTGTGTGTCACACTATCCTCAATTTATTGCTCCTAACCCCTGCATTGGAATGTGATTACTTCATCACTCTTTTGTAACACCATGAGCATAAGTACTCTTATCAACCATGTCTTCCTTTGGGAAAATATAAATACGATACCCTTGAATACTCTCGGGTGAAATGCTACAACGGGTTATCCGTCCGCTTGCGGATATTCATGACCCACCTTATAATACATATCTAGTACTTGTACTTGGATGTGGATTATTTGGTTAAATAGTGCAAGTGACTTAAACCCTTGGCTCTCCCGCGGTCACGTGTTTCTTTCCGCGTGACCTTAAGAGATGCCAACAAGCATTTCTGGCGCCGTTGTCGGGGAAGACATTGGTTAATAAGAATACAATGAATGTTCATGATTACACTTGATGATGCTTTAATCATTACCTTTGCAGGCTAACCTTGATCTGTTTTCTCTTCAATGTGAAAACGAGGATAGTGCATGCGTGGATTCAACTTGCCGAAAAACTTCGTTGATAATCCCGAGGCTCTTGCGAGAAAGACTCGACCTCGCGTCGTTGTCTCTCCTCAAGAACCCACGACAAGCGAGCCCGCATCTTCCGCACCATCAACCTCAACACTCATGGCTGAAAGGACCCTTCGTGACTACTCTGCGCCCTCCGTCGCCAATGTGCCCATTGGGCCCAACGTCGACGCCGGTGCCGCAGGACTTGACATCAAGTCCAGCCTCATCACTATGGTGCAAGCCATTCCCTTTTGTGGAAAGGCCTCCGAGGACGCCAACTCTCATCTCCAACAGTTCCTGGAGATATGCAACACATCGGCCACGGCCGGAGTCAACCAAGATGCTATCGGACTTCGCTGTTTCCCCTATCCCTCCTTGGGAAGGCGAAACAGTGGTTTTATGCCAATCGTGCAAGCATTGACACTTGGGACAAATGTTCCACGGCGTTCCTCGCCAAGTTTTTCCCGATGGGCAAAACCAATGCCCTTCGTGGAAGAATTGCAAGTTTCCAGACAAGCGACAAATGAATCCATGCCCGAGGCATGGGAAAGGCTTCAAGAATACATTCCGGCCTGCCCTCACCATGGGATGGAGGAATGGCTCATTCTTCAACACTTCTTAATGAGGACATTCCTAGCATTCACTCATCTCCAAATGAAACTACACTTGATATAGCTGGTCCAATTACAAGGAGTAGAGCTAAACAATTGGAGAAGGAAATTCATTACGAGGTGAACGCTAACCTTATGCTTAATAATCAGATTACATTGAATGAACCTATGCTTTTGAGTACTTGTTTCAATGTTCTTAGGAATGGTGGAGTGCATGAACAAGCATGGGATGATGATGGATTCTGCCCACCAAATATATGCAAGGAACCTGGACGTGCATGAGAGAGGAAAGGTCATTCAGCTACCATGAATATCAGCCGTTGAAGTGCAAGCAAATAATTCGGGAATTAGGAATGCATGCAACCAGCAATTGGGTTGCTGTCCACACACGCTCCAGCATGCATGCAGAGAATACCAACCAGCCAGGTGTTCCACTAGGCTTGGTTATTAATAAAAGTAGTGCTGCAACTTCCCACTACATGTTCTCAATTATTTTCCACTAAACTGAAACTCCACTAGTGCTATATATCCCTGTAATGGATTACGTGAACAGTAACTCGTGATTGCAATTTCAGAAATACCAACTCTTGGAATTCTTGTTCCAGCGTGAGTCTTGAGAGGCTTGCAAACTTGTTCTTTCGATTCCTGAGGGAGTTGTAGAACGCCGAACTGCGGTTCACCCAGTTTGTGCCTTCACGTCTATACGGCGTGATTGCGTGGGCTGTTCGTCGGTACGTGGAAGGGTGATTGTCTCGGTAGTTCGTCGCGTGGACAGCCTCGCGGTGCATTGCCTCTTCACCAGGTCACGCAGCGACAATTTATCAAGTTCGCAGATCCTACGAGAAGATCGGGCCACAACAACTTGCCACACGTGCTGCATAGACGTGAGCATATCATCTGGTATCACAGCCTCTGTTGACTCGGTAGGATCTTTGTTGCTTTTGGTAGGATAGATTATTATATACCTACAGTCCACAAATAGCCAAAAAAAAAAAATTATATAGACCTATAGCCTCCCACTTGTGCAGCTGATTCGTAGTTTGCATTCTCGAGTTTTCAATCCTCGGTGACTTGGCTAGTTGCTGATTTCTACTGGTCTGATTTCTCCTGATCTGAATTTTTTTTTTCTCCACGTTATTCTGACCTTTACCCTTGATCTGATCTTCTTTTGCTCTCTGAAACCTATACATAAAAAAAAATTCCCACCCATCCCACCCTTGATTGCTTCCTGTTTAGCATAACTTTCTCCATATAGTTTTTGCACCTGTTCTGCATCACGTTATCGTTAAAGTTCTGTGATAGTTTGTCAAGTATAAAAAAAAAAGGCAAAGAGTTGAGATTCAGTGTCAAAAAAAAAAAAAAAAAAAACAGAGATATCAGTTTTGCTAGAGAAAGGAGATTTTGAGCTGCAGTTCAGTTGGTGCAAATTTACCTCTCGTTCACTTTGTTTACCATTCTGCATTAATGTCCTTTTCTTTTCTTCCTAATCAGCAACTACAACTTGTGTCTCTCTTGGATTATTATTCGATTTTGCATTCCTACAGTCAGCTTGCAGTACACTAAAATTTACCCCACCAAGCTCCACCTAAAGCATTCGTGAGTTGTACACCGTCGACGCTGTGACAATCATTCTTCCACTACAGATTGCAGCCACGGTTCTTCCTCTTTTCAGGGAGAGAAAGAACTTGTTTTGTAAGTGGTGAGGGAGTGATTCCACATATTCATTGTCTTATTATTTTTGTCTCCTTATTACTAACATGGAAGACCAAGAAGGTCCTATTTCTGCTGCAGCATTTCAGGACATGCGTGAACAATTGAACCAATTAACACAACAACTACAAGCACTCCAAAATAATCTACGCCATGCACCAAACAGGGAGGATCAACAGGATGACGGAGAACATGTCGATGACGATGATCTTTCTGCCTTGGAGGCTGAGGCTGCACGTCGTGCCGCTGCAGGAGGCGGTGGCCGTGGACGTGGTGCTGGTCGTGGTCGTGGTGCTGGCTTTGGAAATTTTTTTGGGCGTGCACGGCGTGTTCCTATTGGAGGTGCTGCAGGTTTTGAAGGTGATGCTGATTTTGTTTATCAAGATGACCATCGAGCAGGCCACCGTGGTCACCGTGGTGGTTACGACGATAGTGGAGGTGGTCACTTTGGTGTTTTTGGTGACCACCAATTTGCTGGTAATGATGGCCACCGTGACCGGCGTCGTGGTGATCATGAACGTCGCCGCGATGATGATGGTTTGGGCAAAGTTAAAGTGAGCATACCTACATTTAATGGCAAGGAAAATGCTGATTCTTATTATGAGTGGGAGACCAAAGTGGATCAGATATTTGATTTATATGAATACCCAGCTGAGAAGAAAGCAAAATTGGCAGCAATTGAGTTCAAAGGTTATGCTATCACATGGTGGAATCAAGTACGTGCAGAATACCACCGTGTGGGACATGATCGTATCACTTGGGAAGACATGAAGAGAGAAATGAGACGTCGTTTTGTTCCTGCATATTATTCTCGTGATCTACATTTGAAGCTGAAACGTCTTGTGCAAGGTACTCGCAGTGTTGATGAATATTTTCAGGAATTGGAAATGTGCTTACTTCGTACAGGGATAACTGAGGATGAGGAATCAACAATGGCTCGGTTTCTGGTTGGCCTCAATAAACCCATTGCTGATAAAGTGGATATGACAAGTTACACATGTCTCACCGATTTGGTTCATTTCGCAAAGAGGGCTGAAAGGCAAATTGCTACGTCTTACAAATACAATGCTTCATGGCGTCATTCCCAACAGCAAGGGGATGTCACGCCTCAATTCCAACAGCAAGGAGCTGCAACGTCCAAATCCTCGTCTCGTGGAGCAAATAAATCTATTCAAACTTCTTCCAAACAATTGGATGTGAAAGGTAAAGCTTTGAGTTCAAATCAGTCCACTTCTTCTCCTGCAGCCACCCAACGCAAGACAAGCAAGATTGAGTGTTTTAAGTGTGGTGGTCATGGACATAAGCAAGCTGAATGTCCCAATCGTCGTACTATTATTGCACTTGCTGATGGTTCTTATGATTCACAAAGTGAAGAGGAGGACGAGTTTAACAATGTATTTGCAGATCTTAATCTTGACACTTGTGAGTATTCAGCAGAGGATGGTACATTTGAGCTAGGTCTGAATTGTTTAGCCATTCAACCTATTCCAACTTTTGCTCACAATGACATATTACACGATGTAGTTTCTCCATCTTCTGACGAAATTACTAGTGCTGATTTTGATGAGCTGCTTGCTGATTTTCCTGATTTGAAGCCTTCTATAATGTACACACCATCTCCTTCTTTGGTGGTTAGGCGAGTTCTTTCCACTCAATTTGTTGCTGCTGAACAAGGACAACGCCATAATTTGTTTCAATCCCGATGCAAAGTGAAAGGACAAGTGTGCCGTTTCATCATAGATGGTGGGAGCTGCAATAATATTGTTAGTACTTTGCTTGTTGAGAAGCTTGGTTTGCAGCCACGTCGCCATCCACATCCATACCATATGCAATGGTTGAATAATTCTGGGACAGTTAAGGTTTCAGCCATGATTCGTTTGTCATTTTCCATTGGTGATTATCATGGAGAGGTTGATTGTGATATTGTCCCCATGCAAGCATGCCATTTGCTGCTTGGTCGGCCCTGGCAATTTGATGTGGATTCGGTGCATTTTGGACGGTCTAACAAACACACTTTCATTCACAATGACAAGAAGGTGGTTCTTGTTCCATTATCTCCGGAGGAGATACATACTTCAGATATGGCTCGGAAGAAAAGAGAGGAATCTAACAAAAGAAAATTAAGTGAGATCCCCAACCCAAGTAAGGGAGAGAGTTCTAACCCATCCAGCCACATAAAGCCTCATGCCAATCCTAAACAGCCACACCACACTAAGTGTCTCTTTGTGAGCAAGAGTGATTTGAGAGAAGTGCGAAACACCACAGCCCCATTCTTTGTGCTCTTGCACAAGGAGGTCCTACTTTCAACTAACGATTTACCTTCCTCGCTGCCTAGTGTTGTTCTTGATCTCTTACGGGACTTCGAAGATGTTTTTCCTAATGAGATACCAGCTGGACTTCCTCCACTCCGTGGAATTGAGCATCAAATTGATTTGGTACCAGGTGCTTCTCTTCCAAATCGTCCTGCCTACCGCACCAATCCCGAAGAGACAAAGGAAATTCAGCAACGGGTAAAAGAGCTTTTGGACAAAGGGTATGTTCGTGAATCCTTATCACCATGTGCTGTTCCCGTTCTTTTAGTCCCAAAGAAAGATGGCTCTTGGCGCATGTGTGTTGATTGTCGTGCTATCAATGCTATAAGCTGTTCGATATCGCCATCCCATTCCACGACTTGATGACATGTTAGATGAATTGAGTGGTTCCATCATTTTCACCAAGATTGATTTGCGTAGTGGCTATCATCAAATCCGCATGAAGCTTGGTGATGAATGGAAAACGGCGTTTAAAACTAAATTTGGTCTCTATGAATGGCTTGTGATGCCATTTGGCTTGACAAATGCTCCTTCAACTTTTATGCGCTTAATGAATCATGTTTTACGCGCTTTCATTGGCAAGTTTGTAGTTGTTTATTTTGATGATATTCTGATCTATAGCAAATCATTTGATGAACATCTTGATCATATTCGTCAAGTACTTGCTGTTTTGAGGGAAGAGAAATTGTATGGCAACATTGCTAAGTGCACCTTTTGCACTGAGACAATGTTGTTTTCCTTGGCTTTGTTGTTTCCGCAAATGGTATTCAGGTTGATGCGAGATAAGGTTAAAGCAATAAAGGATTGGCCCACACCGGTAAATGTGAGCCAAGTTCGAAGCTTTCATGGTCTTGCAAGTTTCTATAGGCGTTTTGTCAAAGATTTCAGCACCCTCGCTGCACCCCTTAACAATCTCACAAAGAAGGATGTTCCATTCAAGTGGGGATATGACGAAGAACAAGCATTTCACACGCTGAAAACAAAGCTTTGTGAAGCACCGCTGCTACAACTTCCGGATTTTGGTAAGACATTTGAGATCGAATGTGATGCAAGTGGTATTGGCATAGGAGGTGTACTGCTGCAAGAAGGTAAACCTGTTGCCTACTTTTCTGAAAAGCTACATGGTCCACATCTGAATTACTCGGTTTATGACAAAGAGCTTTATGCCTTAGTTCGTGTTTTGGAAGTTTGGCAACATTACTTGTTACCTAAAGAATTTGTAATCCATTCTGATCATGAAGCTTTGAAATATCTTAAAAGTCAAGGCAAGCTGAACCGTCGACATGCTAAATGGATTGAGTTCATTGAAACGTTTCCCTATGTTGTCAAACATAAGCGTGGTAAAGATAACGTTGTTGCCGATGCCTTGTCTAGAAGATGTGCGTTGATTACACAACTAGATACAAAAGTGCTTGGTTTGGAATCCATTAAAACACTTTATGCTGCTGATGCTGATTTTAAAGAACCTTTCACTCGTTGCATTGATGGAAAAGGTTGGGATAAATATTATGTGCATGATGGCTTCTTGTTTCGGACTAACAAAATATGCATTCCAGCTTGTTCGATTCGTCAAGTTCTTTTGCAGGAAGCACATGCAGGTGGACTAGCTGGTCATTTTGGTGTCAAAAAGACATTGGACATGCTCTCCGATCATTTCTTTTGGCCACATATGCGACGTGATGTCCAGCGGCACGTTGGGTGCTGCATCGTTTGCTTGAAAGCTAAGTCCCGCCTCAATCCCCATGGTTTATATACTCCATTACCTATTCCACATGTACCTTGGGAAGATATATCTATGGACTTTGTTCTAGGGTTACCTCGGTCTCGAGAGGGGAGGGATTCTATTTTTGTTGTTGTAGATCGTTTTTCTAAAATGGCACATTTTATCCCATGTCATAAGAGCGATGATGCTTCACACGTTGCTGATTTGTTTTTCAGGGAGATCGTTCGTTTACATGGAGTTCCAAAGACTATTGTTTCAGACCGGGATGCAAAATTTCTCAGCTACTTTTGGAAGACATTGTGGGCTAAGCTTGGCACAAAGTTGTTATTTTCAACCACTTGTCATCCACAAACGGATGGGCAAACTGAAGTTGTCAACCGTACCTTGTCAACCATGTTGCGTGCTGTGTTGAAAAAGAATTTGAAGCTACGGGAAGACTGCCTTCCACATGTTGAATTTGCTTATAACAGGGCAGTCCATTCTACAACAAACTCTTGTCCATTTGAAATTGTTTATGGGTTTAAACCGCATACTCCCATGGATCTTTTGCCTTTACCATTACAGGGAACAAGTTAACTTGGATGCCACGAAAAGATCGGATTTTATCAAGCGGTTACATGCGGAGACGAGAAAGAATATTGAGAAGAAATCAGCACAATATGCAAACCAAGCAAACAAAGGTAAGAAGAAGGTTACATTTCAGCCAGGAGATCTTGTATGGTTGCATCTACGAAAGGATCGCTTTCCCCAACAGCGCAAGAGTAAGTTATCTCCTAGGGGTGATGGTCCGTTCAAGGTTTTACACAAGATAAATGATAATGCTTACAAAATTGAGCTGCCACCTGAATATTCCAATGTGAGTACAACATTCAATGTCAAAGACTTGCTTCCATTTGTTGGTGAGCCTGAGTCGAGGACGACTCCTTCTCAAGAGGGGAGGCTAATGAGGACATTCCTAGCATTCACTCATCTCCAAATGAAACTACACTTGATATAGCTGGTCCAATTACAAGGAGTAGAGCTAAACAATTGGAGAAGGAAATTCATTACGAGGTGAACGCTAACCTTATGCTTAATAATCAGATTACATTGAATGAACCTATGCTTTTGAGTACTTGTTTCAATGTTCTTAGGAATGGTGGAGTGCATGAACAAGCATGGGATGATGATGGATTCTGCCCACCAAATATATGCAAGGAACACTGGACGTGCATGAGAGAGGAAAGGTCATTCAGCTACCATGAATATCAGCCGTTGAAGTGCAAGCAAATAATTCGGGAATTAGGAATGCATGCAACCAGCAATTGGGTTGCTGTCCACACACGCTCCAGCATGCATGCAGAGAATACCAACCAGCCAGGTGTTCCACTAGGCTTGGTTATTAATAAAAGTAGTGCTGCAACTTCCCACTACATGTTCTCAATTATTTTCCACTAAACTGAAACTCCACTAGTGCTATATATCCCTGTAATGGATTACGTGAACAGTAACTCGTGATTGCAATTTCAGAAATACCAACTCTTGGAATTCTTGTTCCAGCGTGAGTCTTGAGAGGCTTGCAAACTTGTTCTTTCGATTCCTGAGGGAGTTGTAGAACGCCGAACTGCGGTTCACCCAGTTTGTGCCTTCACGTCTATACGGCGTGATTGCGTGGGCTGTTCGTCGGTACGTGGAAGGGTGATTGTCTCGGTAGTTCGTCGCGTGGACAGCCTCGCGGTGCATTGCCTCTTCACCAGGTCACGCAGCGACAATTTATCAAGTTCGCAGATCCTACGAGAAGATCGGGCCACAACAACTTGCCACACGTGCTGCATAGACGTGAGCATATCACTTCTACAACGGGTTGACACCAACAACCCGTGGACATATGGATGCCGCTGCTGGAGGAGCCTTCTTCTCCAAAACCGTTGCCCAAGCAAAAGAACTCATAGAGAAGATGGTCTCCAATCAAGGGTGGAGCGATGATCGACTCCAAACACGCTCAAGAGGCGTACACCCTGTCAAGGAGGTGGACATGCTTGTCCGCCAAGGTTGACCTCCTCATAAAACGCTTGGATGAACACAACGCAAATGGTGGTGTTCATGCATTGGACTCACACATGACGTGTGAGGAATGCGGGAACACCGGCCACATGGGGAAGGATTGCCCCCATACCCATGAAGAAGCATTCTACATGAACAACAACAACGGGTATCGTCCAAACGGAGGACAAGGGTACAACCAAAACCGACCATCATATCAAGGAGGTAACAATTTTTCTGGCTTTAACAATAATCAGCCTTCCTTGAAAGATTTGGTTTATGGCCAAGCTAAAATCAACGAATCTATCAACAAAAAGCTTGCTGCCAACGACAAAGTCTTAGAAAACATAAGCTGCACAAATAGAAGGTTTCTCCTCTGCTTTCAAAAATCAGCTGAGCTTTAATAAAATGATTGAAACCCAAGTTGCTCAGCTAGCTGCTCTTATTCCTGGTTCTAATTCGGGAAGATCCCGGGGCAACCCGAGTCTTCTTTGGAAAATGTTAATGCGGTTACCACGAGGGGAGGAAAATCCACTCGGGATCCGCCATATCCTAACCATGCAGCAAAGAAGAACGAGGAACGAACCGGAGGAGGAAAGCCCTTCTACTACCAAAGAAAAAGAAGAAGAACCGAAGCCAAGTGACGGGAAGAATGGGATTGAATTTCAAGACACAAGCTTCTTGCCATTCCCTCACGAAACAGGAAGCCAAAGGAGGATGAACAATTTGCTCGATTCGTCGAGACCATCCGAAGGATTCATGTCAACGTGCCATTGTTGGACATGGTGCAAGTGCCCACATATGCACGTTACCTTAAAGACATCCTCAACAACAAGAGACCATTACCAAACGAGGAAATGGTCAAGCTCACGAGAGGAGTGTAGCGCAGCTATACTCAATCGGCTTCCGAAAAAGAAGAAGGACCCTGGCTGCCCCACAATATCATGTTCCATTGGGGCACACCACTTCGACCAAGCCTTATGTGATCTTGGGGCAAGCGTCGGCGTGATGCCCAAGGAAGTCTTTGATCGTTTGAGCTACACAACCTTGACTCCTACACCAATGAGGTTGCAATTGGCGGACTCTTCGGTCCGCTACCCCGCGGGAATAGCCGAAGACGTGCCGGTAAAAATTCGAGGCAACTTCATACCGGTGGACTTTGTGGTGCTTGAGATGGATATTGACAAGAACACGCCCCTCATTTTGGGACGTCCCTTCCTCGGTACCGCAAACGCCCAAATTGATGTTGGGAATGGAGAAATCCGATTCCACATCAATGGGAAGGAGGAAAAGTTTGAGTTTCAACCAAGAAAAGAACAATGCTCAATGATCAAGATCAAGTATGGGCCAAATCCCTCAAACATCCGTGAAGTTGAAGTGACACCAAGAAAGACGGATAGTCTCGTCGCCTTTTGGAAGCAACTTGACAAAATTGAGAATCCGTCATGGTACCAACCCAAGAAGCCTGCAACAGCAAGGCCGGGATTATGGGCCAAGAAGCCGAGTCCTTCAAGACACAAAGCCACCTACATCAACAAAGACCAACCAAGTGTGGCAAGTAAAGAAGGTGCAGCCATCTTCATCCTCCTCTCCGGGGAAAGGGCCTGCACCACAAGGATGAAAAGAAATGGAGAAGTCCTCGCTCGCCGGACTTAAAATGGCGAAGCCCTGGCCGACAGGATAAATCGGTATTATCTTTCGATTTCTTTTTGATTTTGTTTTCCACCACATGCATTTAAAAACCTCCCTGCATACTCTATTTTACCACAAGAAAATTTTCATTTCATTTATTTGGATTTTCCGCCAGCATATTCGATATTTTTTCACTCGCCATGCATATAAAATTTGAAAACCAAAATCCTTTTACGTCCAAATTTTCCTACTTTTGTTTGAAACTTTTGGACAACCCTTGTATCCTTATACAAAACCCAAAAAAAAACAATTTTGCATGTTGGAATTCTCTCCAACACTTTTTCTCGAGATTTGATTTTTCAAATAAAGTTGAATTTGAGGCAACTTTCTTTGGATTTCTTATTGAGCAAATATTTACGAGGAATATCCGGACGTAGCAACCATGGTCAATGATCATTTGGCCGTTGGGGGCTATGGGCCAAAAGGGGGAGCAAGAGGGACCCACAGTAGGCCGGCCGAACCCACCTCCTTGGTTCGGCCGAACCGCTATGACCGTTGCTCGGTCTGTCTTTTTGTCCAACGGTCATATGGCCCTTCTAACGTTCAAAAACGGCTACTTCGTGAGCTATAAGTAGAGGTGGCCGGGCCGGAACTCTCTCCCCCTCTCACACTATCATTTCCACTCCTCACTCACTTCATTCTCATTGCTCTCAAGTTTTCCATTGCCCTCACTTGCTCATTGCCTAAAAGTTCTGCAGAAATCTTTTGTTCTTGGTGTGCTTCCTAATTTTTGGTTTGATTTGTTTTTGTTTGGTTTTCTCGAGTTGCGATTTCTTGCTCACATGAACAACCGACGGTGTCGCTAATTTGATTTTCCCTCACATAACCCGTTCGGAGTTGTTGTTCTTGTGTTCTTGCTCTCTTTGTGTGCAGCCATGACCGGTGCCAAGAAGGCTGTTCGGGTCGATCAAGAGGTCCTTAAGCTCACGCTCAAGTTCAAGCTCTTCACGTCGAAGCACCCGCGCACGCCCCGTAGTCGAGTCACCGCCAAGTTCACCACCACAAGTCGAGGAAGAAGGGCAAGAGGGCAACATCGAGCATCGTCTCCTCACCGACACCGACCTCGACTTAATGGGCGAGTACGAGACGCACACCTACACGCTTCTCCAACACCGCCTCTTTGCTCCTACGCGAGCATTTGACGCGGAGCTGCTGCACAAAATAGGTATGGATGCTGAATTTGCTCAAGTATTTAAAGCCTTAGGGTGGACAGATTTTGCTAGTGTAGATGAGCCGGGTTCCCGCTTGCTTACACTTCAGTTTTTATGCACCCTACGAACGGTAGATGAAGGAATTTCTTTTCGGTTTTTCCGTGAATCCTACCGTTTGACTTGGAAAGAACTTAGCACTCTTCTTGGCTTTAATACTCGCTGCAATACCGACTTGGATGGTGCCCTTCCTCGGTTTTCAAAGCATGCTTTTTGGGAGAGGATTACGGGTCTTCCTAGTTGCGTGCGACCTAGAACTAATCACATCCATCATCCTACCTTGCGTTTTATGCACATGTGGATTGCTATCACTCTTTTTCCAAGGAGTGATATTCGAATTGTCGCGAGGATGAGCTAAAAATTCTTTTTGCTGCGGTTGATAAAATTAAGATTGCTCCCGTGAAAGCCATGATTCGCCAATGGATAGAAAATCTTGGGACGATAGGACCAATTGAATGTACTTCTTTAGTGACACGAATTGCCATGCGGGTGGGAGCTTTACATGATGCTAATGTTGAATACCTTGCTACACCTCGCTCTCTTATAAATAAAGATTATCTTATTCAAGGTCACTCTCTTAAGAATGGTCCGAACGATTCCCTCATATATTATTTTGTGGGATATACAAACGAGTTTCGGTTACCTAACCCGGACCTTCGTTTGTATACTCTCAAAAATCTAACCATTGAGCTCCAAGAAGCGGAGCGGTCTCGCGAGAGTGTATCTTCTCGCAGGGGGCGCACAGATCGGAACAGCCATCTACCTCCGAGATGCCCACACCGCAGCCCACGGCTCATGGCGGGCCGGGTACAGCCACCCCGGGCTTTCTCCCGGTGGGTACCCAGCCCCGCCACCTCACATGGCCGGGGATCGGCGTGGCAAACTCCGGGATATGGCCCGGGGCTGTTTTCTCCACAACAACAATGGGAGGAACACTCCACCGACTCCGGATCAGCCCAAGGCTACAACTTTGAGCAGGAGATGAACAACCTCTCCTCACAAATGGGAAGACTCCAAACCACGGCGGAAGACACCGAGTATGCGCTCAACCAACACATCTTGCAAACTCATCAATGGCAAGAGCGCACCGACACCCAGCTCACCGCCCTCACCAACATGACGGAGCAACAACGAGCCGATCTTTTGGCTTACTTCCGTCACATGGGGTTCATTCCACCAAACCCATGAGCAAGAACAAGCTTGGGGGGGCAGCACCCTCGCTAAGGTATCATGTATCGCAACTTGTATCCTTTATTGTCTCCTGTTTTTGCTTGTTCTTGCCTCTCATATGAAAAACAAAATAAAAATGATAAAACTAAAAAGAACAAAAAGAAGTAGCTTAGTTACCTTTTATGCGCTGCAAGTATGCTGCTAGTCTTTCTATGTTGAGATGATGAATAGTTGCTCTGTTTTATTTCTCTCATGTGCCTAGTTTATAATTTAGAACTCTCCTAGTTTTGAGTTTGTTGGCTGGCAAAACTTGCTTAGAACCTGAAACTTGTGGGCTGCACATGCTTGAGCTGCACCTAAGTTGTTGTGAGATGATGATATGGTAAAAAGAGCTGCTATGATCTTGTCCTAAGTTGAACTTGAAATCTCCGGAATTTTGTTCCCAAAAATTGCGAAATCTATAAGTTCCCAAGTGATGATAAATTCCTACCAAAGCCATATGCAAATTCCCTTTGAAAACCTTACTCATTTGCTACTTGTTACTTCATTGAGCTTTATCAAAATTGTGTGACCCTAGTGAGATGCTTTTCATACTCTCATGATCAAGATCACGTACACATTCCACCTCATATGCTACACTTCTACACCGGAAGTTAGCAACATGTCATGCCATCCACCAAAATAAAGACACTCCTCACATTTCATCACCTCTCTTAGAATATCAAAAGAAGGCATGGCTATGCAAAAGAAAAAGAAAATAAGGCTCACAAAAGATGAGCATGAGAAAAAGAAAAAAAAAAAAAAAAAAGGCTGCTCTCATTTCGAGCATGGAAAAAGAAAGAAGAAAAGATAGCCATGCCCAAAATCCAAAATAAAAAGAGGTGAAACAAAAAGAGGAGTAGTCACATACACCACCACCATCATTTTCACACTTGCACATCTTGATCTACGATTGTATGACTTGCTATCTCCATGGATCCACTCTTTTGGTTTTGCAAAATATGAATGCAAGTATGCCTCATTTCATATCCTACCTTGAGCTCCACAAAAGCCTATTAGATGTAGGATGAGGCAATACACATGCCTTGGTGAGGAATACAAACACCACTAGAGCGATTCGAGAGTATCACTTGTGGAACGTGGTTTTACTTGAAAAAAAAAATCCTTTGAAAACTTCCGGAGAATAAAAAGCAAAACAAGGGAAGAGAAAATAAATGCTCTATACACCGTTCTCTCTCTCAACCGCCCAAGGTAAAGTGAAAAGCACAAAGCCCCATGAGGACTAAGGGGAAGGGTGAGTTACCATTGCCAACTTATTCAACTCAAGGATGAGTATCTTTGTTATACACTTGGTACCTTTGAGAAGTAGGCATTATAGCAACTCCTGATCAACAACCTAAAGTTCCACTACTTGCTCGGGACGAGCAAGGGGTAAGCTTGGGGGACTTGTTGACGGTCGTTACGGACCAATTTCGACCGTCAATTAGTCAAATAAATGAGAAGGACTAAGCTTGTCTTACACGCATTTTACTTAGAAATAACCTAGTTCCACTTGTACCTCTAGATTTTTAGTGTGCAGGTGGATAATGATGAATTCCGGGCCCCGAGGCGACAAATCAACACTTTTACAAAACTTCCACTTCGCCGCGGGAATCAACTCCAAGATAAAAGGCCAATGACCACGAAATACAACACAAAGAAGGCCACAAGCACCTGGATCAAAGACCAACATCCAGGTGGGGGAGCCAAGCTGCCAAAGCCCGGCCCAGGAGGGGCCGGGACCGGTTCGGCCGAACCCACCGGAGTGGTTCGGCCGAACCCACCGGGTGGTTCGGCCGAACCGGATGGTGGCCCCCAGCCCACTTTTCTCTGGCGGTTTGCCCACCGCCTCCGGAGGTCGGTTCCACGCGCATTAAATGCCACCGACCTACGAAACCGCCTCCAGGAGCCGACCTTTCAAGCCTATATAAGGAGGGGTACCCCCCTCCTTAACACACACAACAACACAAGGATCATTCTCTCCTCACACTAGAAGTTTAGAGGCTTTCTAGGTAGTGCTAGGCTTAGTAGTGGGCTGCCTCATTGCTCCCAAGGTCTTGTGGAGAATTGGGTATAGCTCTTGTATCCTCTCTTTGTAAGACTTGATCTTTTATATATGGAATACTTTCGTTTATATCCTTGTCATGAGCTTGACAGAGTAGTCATGATCTTGCTTGATCGTTCATCGTTCGTTCATATGAGTTCATCGTTCGTTCTTCGTTCTTCATTAATAGAAGATGAACACATATCGAATGTTCTTCGTTCGTTCATACTTGATCATCGATTACTCTTGATCTTACTTGGTTGATTGCCGTTCGTCGCTCATTCTTAAGCGACGAACGCCTTTGCATGACTTAGTGCTAGCTTTGATCCTTTCGTCTGGCTTATGCTAGTTAGACTAGTGTTCTTATGAATAGGTTTCGGGTTCATCGTCCCGCAAGGGTGCTCTAGATTTGCCACCATATCGATCCGTAGGATTGGGGTGCCTCGAGGGATCTAGAGTTGTGGTTAGTGACGCCGGCATGGTGCTGGGGTTATCTACCCACCTTTGAATGTGCTTCGTGTCCCACGGTTTGTAGAGGTAGGTGACAAGAAGTGACAGCCTTGTCATCCAAAGTAATCCTCCACGTTCGGGCATGGCATAGGAGTCTAAAAGGCCGGAGTCGCGAGGCGGACCTCGCGTAAGACGGATCTCCCGATGATGCCTAGGCATTAGACGCTTGTTTGCGCTTGCATGATCTTGGATGTTAGGTAGAAGCTGCGCACTCATATGAATGTTGTATCATTAGGAGTAGTGGTCTGCTAGTCTAGTTTAGCTTTATCTAGGATTGCCTCTATTCCTTTTATTAGAGAATGCATTGCCTTGGTGTGTGTCACACTATCCTCAATTTATTGCTCCTAACCCCTGCATTGGAATGTGATTACTTCATCACTCTTTTGTAACACCATGAGCATAAGTACTCTTATCAACCATGTCTTCCTTTGGGAAAATATAAATACGATACCCTTGAATACTCTCGGGTGAAATGCTACAACGGGTTATCCGTCCGCTTGCGGATATTCATGACCCACCTTATAATACATATCTAGTACTTGTACTGGATGTGGATTATTTGGTTAAATAGTGCAAGTGACTTAAACCCTTGGCTCTCCCGCGGTCACGTGTTTCTTTCCGCGTGACCTTAAGAGATGCCAACACGCACAGATCGGAACAGCCATCTACCTCCGAGATGCCCACACCGCAGCCCACGGCTCATGGCGGGCCGGGTACAGCCACCCCGGGCTTTCTCCCGGTGGGTACCCAGCCCCGCCACCTCACATGGCCGGGGATCGGCGTGGCAAACTCCGGGATATGGCCCGGGGCTGTTTTCTCCACAACAACAATGGGAGGAACACTCCACCGACTCCGGATCAGCCCAAGGCTACAACTTTGAGCAGGAGATGAACAACCTCTCCTCACAAATGGGAAGACTCCAAACCACGGCGGAAGACACCGAGTATGCGCTCAACCAACACATCTTGCAAAATCGTCAATGGCAAGAGCGCACCGACACCCAGCTCACCACCCTCACCAACATGACGGAGCAACAACGAGCCGATCTTTTGGCTTACTTCCGTCACATGGGGTTCATTCCACCAAACCCATGAGCAAGAACAAGCTTGGGGGGGGGGCAGCACCCTCGCTAAGGTATAATGTATCGCAACTTGTATCCTTTATTGTCTCCTGTTTTTGCTTGTTCTTGCCTCTCATATGAAAAACAAAATAAAAATGATAAAACTAAAAAGAACAAAAAGAAGTAGCTTAGTTTCCTTTTATGCGCTGCAAGTATGTTGCTAGTCTTTCTATGTTGAGATGATGAATAGTTGCTCTGTTTTATTTCTCTCATGTGCCTAGTTTATAATTTAGAACTCTCCTAGTTTTGAGTTTGTTGGTGGCAAAACTTGTTTAGAACCTGAAACTTGTGGGCTGCACATGCTTGAGCTGCACCTAAGTGGTTGTGAGATGATGATATGGTAAAAAGAGCTGCTATGATCTTGTCCTAAGTTGAACTTGAAATCTCCGGAATTTTGTTCCCAAAAATTGCGAAATCTATAAGTTCCCAAGTGATGATAAATTCCTACCAAAGCCATATGCAAATTTCCTTTGAAAACCTTACTCATTTGCTACTTGTTACTTCATTGAGCTTTATCAAAATTGTGTGACCCTAGTGAGATGCTTTTCATACTCTCATGATCAAGATCACGTACACATTCCACCTCATATGCTACACTTCTACACCGGAAGTTAGCAACATGTCATGCCATCCACCAAAATAAAGACACTCCTCACATTTTATCACCTCTCTTAAAATATCAAAAGAAGGCATGGCTATGCAAAAGAAAAAGAAAATAAGGCTCACAAAAGATGAGCATGAGAAAAAGAAAAAAAAAAAAAAAAAAAGCTGCTCTCATTTCGAGCATGGAAAAAGAAAGAAGAAAAGATAGCCATGCCCAAAATCCAAAATAAAAAGAGGTGAAACAAAAAGAGGAGTATGCACATACACCACCACCATCATTTTCACACTTGCACATCTTGATCTACGATTGTATGACTTGCTATCTCCATGGATCCACTCTTTTGGTTTTGCAAAATATGAATGCAAGTATGCCTCATTTCATATCCTACCTTGAGCTCCACAAAAGCCTATTAGATGTAGGATGAGGCAATACACATGCCTTGGTGAGGAATACAAACACCACTAGAGCGATTCGAGAGTATCACTTGTGGAACGTGGTTTTACTTGAAAAAAAATCCTTTGGAAAACTTCCGGAGAATAAAAAGCAAGACAAGGGAAGAGAAAATAAATGCTCTATACACCGTTCTCTCTCTCAACCGCCCAAGGTAAAGTGAAAAGCACAAAGCCCCATAAGGACTAAGGGGAAGGGTGAGTTACCATTGCCAACTTATTCAACTCAAGGATGAGTATCTTTGTTATACACTTGGTACCTTTGAGAAGTAGGCATTATAGCAACTCCTGATCAACAACCTAAAGTTCCACTACTTGCTCGGGACGAGCAAGGGGTAAGCTTGGGGGACTTGTTGACGGTCGTTACGGACCAATTTCGACCGTCAATTAGTCAAATAAATGAGAAGGACTAGGCGTGTCTTACACGCATTTTACTTAGAAATAACCTAGTTCCACTTGTACCTCTAGATTTTTAGTGTGCAGGTGGATAATGATGAATTCCAGGCCCCGAGGCGACAAATCAACACTTTTACAAAACTTCCACTTCGCCGCGGGAATCAACTCCAAGATAAAAGGCCAATGACCACGAAATACAACACAAAGAAGGCCACAAGCACCTGGATCAAAGACCAACATCCAGTGGGGGAGCCAACTGCCAAAGCCCAGCCCGGGAGGGGCCAGGACCGGTTCGGCCGAACCCACCGGGGTGGTTCGGCCGAACCGGGATGGTGGCCCCCCGGCCCACTTTTCTCCGGCGGTTTGCCCACCGCCTCCGGAGGTCGGTTCCACGCGCATTAAATGCCACCGACCTACGAAACCGCCTCCAGGAGCCGACCTTTCAAGCCTATATAAGGAGGGGTACCCCCCCTCCTTAACACACACAACAACACAAGGATCATTCTCTCCTCACATTAGAAGTTTAGAGGCTTTCTAGGTAGTGCTAGGCTTAGTAGTGGGCTGCCTCATTGCTCCCAAGGTCTTGTGGAGAATTGGGTATAGCTCTTGTATCCTCTCTTTGTAAGACTTGATCTTTTATATATGGAATACTTTCGTTTATATCCTTGTCATGAGCTTGACAGAGTAGCCATGATCTTGCTTGATCGTTCATCGTTCGTTCATATGAGTTCATCGTTCGTTCTTCGTTCTTCATTAATAGGAGATGAACACATATCGAATGTTCTTCGTTCATTCATACTTGATCATCGATTACTCTTGCTCTTACTTGGTTGATTGCCGTTCGTCGCTCATTCTTGAGCGACGAACGCCTTTGCATGACTTAGTGCTAGCTTTGATCCTTTCATCCGGCTTATGCTAGTTAGACTAGTGTTCTTATGAATAGGTTTCGGGTTCATCGTCCCGCAAGGGTGCTCTAGATTTGCCACCATGTCGATCCGTAGGATTGGGGTGCCTCGAGGGATCTAGAGTTGTGGTTAGTGACGCCGGCATGGTGCTGGGGTTATCTACCCACCTTTGAATGTGCTTCGTGTCCCACGGTTTGTAGAGGTAGGTGACAAGAAGTGACAGCCTTGTCATCCAAAGTAATCCTCCACGTTCGGGCATGGCATAGGAGTCTAAAAGGCCGGAGTCGCGAGGCAGACCTCGCGTAAGACGGATCTCCCGATGATGCCTAGGCATTAGACGCTTGCTTGCGCTTGCATGATCTTGGATGTTAGGTAGAAGCTGTGCACTCATATGAATGTTGTATCATTAGGAGTAGTGGTCTCGCTAGTCTAGTTTAGCTTTATCTAGGATTGCCTCTATCCCTTTTATTAGAGAATGCATTGCCTTGGTGTGTGTCACACTATCCTCAATTTATTGCTCCTAACCCCTGCATTGGAATGTGATTACTTCATCACTCTTTTGTAACACCATGAGCATAAGTACTCTTATCAACCATGTCTTCCTTTGGGAAAATATAAATACGATACCCTTGAATACTCTCGGGTGAAATGCTACAACGGGTTATCCGTCCGCTTGCGGATATTCATTACCCACCTTATAATACATATCTAGTACTTGTACTGGATGTGGATTATTTGGTTAAATAGTGCAAGTGACTTAAACCCTTGGCTCTCCCGCGGTCACGTGTTTCTTTCCGCGTGACCTTAAGAGATGCCAACAAATATCACAAATAATGCAAGAGTCTTTTTTAGGAGACTATACTGCATTTCATTTCACAAAATCATAACTTATCTAGTAAATTCTGCCAAAAACATATTTCCGGACCGGTCATACCGGTCTTAACTTCATAAAGCTCTAAAATTTTCCTTAGGTTATCATAACTCTATATTCCGCTTAGTCAAATATTGAACTAAGAGCAAAGATCATGGTTTATCATACCAGTTTTTTCCATTTTCTCACACCGACTCGAGTCTCCAAGGCCTATAATCAGTCGAATGATTAATACCCGGGGCCTAAGGCGTCCATTTTCACAAAATTTAGTTAGGCAAGACCTAATCGTGTTCGATAACTTCATCATACCTCCAAATAAGTTAATTTGGCACTTATAACAATCCAGTGGCTGAACACTTCATATTTCGGACCGCCTAGACTTTTGCAAAAGAGCCCCGTGATTATTCGAATCATGTTGACCGTTTCCTTGTGACCATTAGGTCATAAATCGATAAGCAAACCGAAGCATTTTGGGCCATAAAAACGGCCCAAGTAACGGTCCAGACCCCGAGCCTAGCTCGAAAACCTATAAAAGCATACCAACAGAGCGACCTAGGTCAAACTCGTTCCTCAATCCGCCACATCGCGCCCACAACCGCTTCGAGTTCTTCGGTCTTGCGATCCGAGCCTTAGTTTTCTTACATCTCCAAAAAGAAAATCCTTCCTTTCCTGTTCCGATCTCCAAGATTGGGAAGAAAAAGACTTCCACGCAACCATCATCCTCCACCATTGCTGCTCCTCGTGACGATCCGCCCCTAGGGGTCCAAGAACTCATAGAAAGCTCCAAGCAACGAAACCAATCTTCAGGAGATGGTTAAGGATGGAATTCTTCCTCCTAAACCCGTACTCAACCGGATCGTTCCTAACCCCGGCGATGTCCCATGGGCTATGACGACTCCCAGCAGGTAGTCCTTCGATCCTTTTTTGTCCGAGGATTCGATCTTCCTTGTTGTTCTTTCTCGTTGCGGCCTTCTCTTCTACTATGGCTAGTAATTAGTCAATCTTAACCCCAACTCTATCCTCCATGTCACCTTCTTCATCCATCTTTGCGAAGCTTTCTTAGGCATTCCGCCTCACTTCAATCTCTTCCATTATCTCTTCCAAATCTGCCCTCTTCTTGCTGCCAACTACCGCTATGCGGTAGGCGGAATTGGTATGCAAGCCTAGGATGCCGATAAATATGTTTTCATACCGCTCAACAAGAGCAGTCCAAACTAGAAGCATGAGTGGTTTGTATGTGACAACCCTCCTCCAGTTCTTCCTCCCTTCAAAGGTGAAGTTCCCAAAGAACTCTCCTGCTAGAGTTCCAAGAACCTTAGAAAAGAGCTGAGTAAGGATGAGCAAGTCTCCACTCTGCTCAAAATGATCAAGGATCTAAAGAATGACAAGGGAGTCACCGCGGAGAGCATCTTGTGGAGCTTCATCGTGAGGGGAGTGTAGCCAGTCAAGCAACAACCTCGCTTCCGACTGGATGTTCCAAGAGAACAATACTAGTGACGGCGCAAATCGCCCCGATCTCGAGCGCCGGACAAAGCGCATGAAGAAGATGCTACAAACCGGCTACGATGACTCCGGACGTCGAGTCAACGTAGCCTATAGCTCAGCCAATCCTCACGATGCGGTACATGCAATCTTCCTCTCGCTTAATACCGGTATTTCAGATTTTCTCATACTATTTTACTTAACTCTAGTTAATTCTCTGCATGCCTTGGATAGATTATAGAGTCATCCTCCACTCCCAGCACAACGATCAATGGGGTGAGGATTACAATCCAAATGCTCGGCCTCAACTTGCTCCCGCAAGAGCTCCACCTTCTAGCGCGATTCGGACCATCCCCTCCCGGATCGGTCCCTCCTGCACCGCTCCAGTGAAGAAAATCACCCGGTCCGGGAAAGCTATACAAGCCCCCGACAAGAAGCGAAAGCTAGTTCCGGGTTCCGGAGATAATGTGAAGGGCACAGCCTCCTCTCCCCGGAGATTCCAGGATCGAAGCCCAAAAAGTCGAAGAAAGACTCCGCGAGCATGAGGCAGCTTGAACGGGATCGCAAAGCTGCTTTGGATGCCATCCAATCAGCTTTAAGAGGAAAATCTCAAAGTACTTCTCAACCACAAGATCCTCTTGCCATGGTTCCCCGAAGGTCGCGGTATGCTTCTCAAGCCGGCACCCAGGACAAGCATCGCCGAAGGATCAAACTCGCTTTCTTGGCGCAAACCGTAGCCAAGAGGACGAGAGACTGGATCAGCGTAAGCTCTCAAGATCCTCTAGCCAAAAAAGCCAAGACCTCCACCGGCTTTAAAAAGGCAGCCACCGTGACGTCCCGCCACTCCGGGCCGGGCCCGCTTACCACCGGCAGCTTAATAGGCCCTCAAGATTTCCCCACGGACCAACACTAGTCTTTTCTCGCGCACTTTGTCCTCACTCATGCACATCCGAGAATCACTTCCGGTCGGTCACCCATCCCTAAATTGCTCCAAGCCAAGCACGCTTAACCTTAGAGTTCTTTAGAGATGAGCTTCCGTAAAAGAAGTTGCAACTTGTTGACATGAGTATTCTATCAATCCTATTAAGCCCCGGGCCAGGATGTTACACACTCACCCCTTAGAGGACCGACGTCCTCGTCGGTCAACCCCATGCCAGGAACTTCCTCTCTTGGCCACGTCCATGTGTCCACTCGCCAGCGTATGTGCCATGCTGTGTGACCACTCCGGCCCACACCAGCCAAGCACACCATGCCTACACACGTGCAACACATGCGCCCGTAAAACCGCGAGAGTCGGCTTTGATACCATCCGTGACGTCCCGCCACTCCGTGCCGGGCCCGCTTACCACCGGCAGACTTAATAGGCCCTCAAGATTTCCCCACGGACCAACACTAGTCTTTTCTGCGTACTTTGTCCTCACTCATGCACATCCGGGAATAACTTCCTGGTCGGTCACCCATCCCTAAATTGCTCTAAGCCAAGCACGCTTAACCTTAGAGTTCTTTAGAGATGAGCTTCCGTAAAAGAAGTTGCAACTTGTTGACATGAGTATTCTATCAATCCTATTAAGCCCCGGGCCAGGATGTTATAGCCACGTAAGTCTTCTTATTATATCTTAACTTGATTTCCTCACCAATCAAGAATCTTCTTGTTATTATACCGGTCTGAACTTTGACTACTCCAGGATCAGTCCAAATCTCCAAGCCCATATCGCTAGCGATGAGGACCAGGTCTACTACGACCACCTCCACCGCTGTAGGTACAAAAAATGAATCTGCAGCCCTCGAGCCAGCAGAAAAGACTGCTGAAACCCAAAGTGCGGCAACCACAGAGGAAATCCCCGCCGCCTCAACTAAAGACCGGTCTGCACCGGAAACCTCAACTTCCAAAGCTGCAGAGGAGAGAGTTGCTACGGAAATTCCCATCATCGATCCGACGACCGGTAGCTCTTCTCCTCCAGCCTACTCTATTCCAAGCCGCCCTCGAACTCTCGTTGGGACCGATCCGGGTTGAAGTAGTCCCCCATCGTCGAAGATCCACTCAAGGAGCTCTAGCTGGACCAAATCTCACCAAGATGGTAATTGACGATGTACAAATCGACAGTTCCAGCGGAGCCCGGACATTCGTACCAACGGCCAAGTGGGATTCCATCCAAGAGGAGGAAGCCCTAAAAATTTCACCGAGTCCGACTCCTCGCACGGTATTCTTCATATTCTTATGTCTTTATACTCGCATATCTTATCTACTTGTCATCTTTCTAGGTTCTTCCGAAGAACTCGAACCCAAAAGTGCTATCATAGCGCGACTCGAAGAGGAGCCGAGCGGACTCAGGAACAACCGATTGAACTCGGGAGTTAGACAACCGATCCGATGTCTTGAGAAGAAGATCTCCGGCGACGAGAATCAAATCTCGTTAACACCCATCGCCTCATGGAAGACCGCCGGAATGAAATTATCTAGCTCAAGCAAGAAGTCCAAGGTATGCTTGTAATCGACCAAACCAGTCTTGAGTTCTTTGTTTTATTTTAGATTAATCTAATCGGTCTTTAATTCCTTCATAGTCCTAGAAGATCTAGTCGAGGCTCATAAAAAGATGGAATCAACTCTTGCTGAAAAGGCAACATCACAAGAGCATGCCCGAAAAGAGGGTTTAAAGGTCGAGCAGATGCAGGCGGCCCGCATCGGTGAGTTGGAAGGTGATAACACCGCCAAAGACAACATTCTCGAATCAAGCTCTCCAATCTAATAAATCACTTGAAGAAGAAAATGCTCGTCCGAAAGCTGAACTCAACAAGGCGCTTGAAGCTGTTAAGACCGCTCAGGAAGATAAAGATTCCGCTCGAAGTTAGCCCATGAGTCCGCCCAACGAAGCCTCAAGGCTAAAGAAGATGAAATCAAGTGCGTGTTGAACAGGGAAGGAAAACCGTGGGAATCCAATGTGGATTTTAAGGGTAGATATCGCATTCGGATGTAACCCACAAGTGTAAGTTCTCTTACTCAAGTCTTCCTCATAACCGCTCTTTTAAATATCGGTCCGTAACTCGAAGCTGTTCCCTCTGTCTCTCTTGCGAGCTCTCGACGGGCTGTAAAAAGTCATTGATTATCCGAATGGGGGCGAAACCCCTTAGGATGATAACTTGAATCTTGAAACGGCTATCCGGGATGTCCCAAGGCGGATCCGAGAACATTCCGGGATGATGGCAATATCTTGAGGCACTCAAGTTGTGGCTACAATCCAGCTCTTGGACACCGGTCGGCGACTATGACTTCAACTTTGTTCGAGCAGGAGCACATCCAGAGACCACCGAAGACCGGTTCAATGAGTTAAAGAATGCACTCATTGACACTATGACAGAGCTGGTACAAGATCTTCCGCTCGACCCAACCGAGTGTACCAATCAATGAAGCCGTAGCTCTTCTTGCCATTCATCAAGCTGCCCAGAAGCCGCCGAAGCCGCTAGCGAGCATTGAAGGCGATTATGAAGATATCGACTTTGGCGCACTTTCTTCGACCTTCGGATTCGAAGCAACCACGGATGAGCCATTGACCGCCGACCCTAGCGGTCAAGCTCGTAGATTATCTTTGTAGCAATCCTTCAATTGTGATATACTCTGAATGATTTTGAATTTTAAATGTCTTGTTTGCATATATTCTTATTACTTATTTCTTAAATTTCGATCGGTCTTTTTTAAGTTTCTATTACTTATTCATGTATGACTAAATCCTTTCGCGTAAGACCGTAACGGGTCGAGTAGTTCAATACAAATAAAATAACTCAACTTAAACAACCGGTATTCGTAATAACCCAAAGCTTCCGTCCTAAGTCTACCAATCAAGTCTATAACCAAGCAACGATGGTTAATTCAACACGAACCCATTATAACATAATCACCGGCTCTAATCAGCATGGGATATAGTTAATTGAGGCGGTCTTATTTAACAAAATCGCGCCGTATAGAAAAAATGACCCGTCTTAGAACTTAGGATTACAAAATTTCACAGATCGCTCTTAACACAATAGCTCCATGACTCAAGTATATTTATGCGAAATTAAAATACCGAGACACAGTAAAAGTATGATCATAACCAAAGACCAATGCGCATCATATTATCATACTCAAATAGTTACATAAATGCTGAATACAAAAACTAAGTATAAAAATGACGTAGCTGATCAATATTCCAAGAATTTGGAATTTCCTCTTCTTCCTAGGTCATAAGCCTATAAGCCCACGGTCCGGAAACCGATTTGACGACAAACGGCCCTTCCTAACTAGTGACAACTTATGTCGATTCTTATTAGACTGAATTTTCCTGAGCACTAAATCGCCCACTTGAAACTCCCTTGTGAGCACATTGCGATCATGACACCTCTCTAATCCTTGATGGTATTTAGCCGCTTTAATCAATGCTCGATCTCGCAATTCTTCCGCAGCAATCAACTCCACCGAGCGCTGATTATCATACTTTTCTTCATCATAGCATTGTAGTCCGCAGAAACCATATTTACTTTCGTAGGCAACATTGCTTTTGATCCATACACCGGAGAAAATGGAGTCCGCTCCGTAGCACGACTAACATTCATACGTAGCCCCCATGGAACCCATGGTAACTCTTTTACCCATTTTCCAAGCATATGGTTTCAAGCGGTAAAAAATTCTTGGCTTAAGACCGGTTAAAATCATCCCATTAGCTCGCTCTACTTGCCCGTTACTCTGCGAATGTGAAACCGAGGCATAATGAATCTTGATTTCCAAACTTTCTGCATAATCCTTGAAGAACTCCGAAGTGAATTGTGGTCTATTATCCGTAATAATACAATGCGGAACTCCAAATCAAACAAATAAATTCTGTAAGAACTTAATCGCCCAGTGCTGTAGTCGTACTTGTAACCGCTTCAGCCTCAATCCATTTCGAAAACTTATCGATCGCCACGAAGATATGAGTGATGCCCCCGGGCGCTTTCTTGAATGGTCATACAATGTCCAAACCCCAGGATGCAAAAGGCCAAGTCATTGGAATTATACGCAACTCATGAGCTGGAGTATGGGGTTGACGCGCAAAAAATTGACATCCTTGGCAAGCTTTGACTACTCTATGTGCATCATCAACCGCCATCTATGTGCATCATCAACTGCCATAGGCCAATAGAATCCTTGCTTGAACACCTTCCCAACCAAAGTCTTCGAAGAAGCATGGTTCCCACAAATTCCTCTATGAATCTCCTCCAATAACTGGACCCCATCAGCCATAGATACACACTTCGTCAAGATAATGTCTCCTCCTCGTCGATAGAGTTTGTCTTCAACAAGCAAATAGTTCCACGCTCCGACTTCCAGCCTCGTCTCTCTACTTTATCCTCCGGCAACATGCCATAACGCAAATTCTCAACGTACGGGGTATGCCAATCGGAGTCAATCATCATAACCTCAACCAACTGCTCCAACTCATCCGTTCGCATGATATCTTGGACCGCCTCACCGGTCTTCTCGCTCTAAGACCGCTTCACCGGTCCGTACCTCGATAATTATGGCTTTTTGCACCATCTTGATAGATGGTTTGTACAAAACTTGAAGAAATACCTGCCTTGAAGATCTAGCCTGGATAACTCATCTGCAGTAGAATTATTCCCGTGCAAAATATGAGAAAAACACAGACCATCAAACTTATCCTCGAGTTTTCTAACTTCCTGTCTATAAGCCATCATATGATCATCATGTGCATCCCACACTTCATTAATCCGACTAATCACAAGCATCGAATCACCATAAACATCCAGGCGTTTAATACCAAGTGAAATTACCACTCGAAGTCCATGAAGCAAAGCCTCATATTCCGCAGCGTTGTTTGATGCTCTAAAGTGCACCCGTAGCACATACTTCAATGGGTCTTGATACATCCCGGCCCGGTGGGGTTGGAAAAGTGCGACACATCGACCCGATTCTAGATCCATGACCTGAACCTGCAGTCTTAGCACCACAACTCCGGTAGCACGACACACCGATCCGGCTCAGGTACACACGACCTGGCCCCCGCAATCTTAGCACCGCAACTCCGGCGCACCCACTCGAGGAAAGGCCCAATCTCCCTAAAAGACTAGTCCGGTAGGGGAAGGGTGGCTCTCCCTTTTAAGGTGGTTTCCTCTTCCCAAGCTAAGCAAGGTGGGATTATTCGGAGGCTCACACGGTCACCGTCCGACTACAACCGGGACTAGCCCATCTTTGTTGCGTCTTTGCCAGCGGGTAATAATGGAGGATGTCCTCATCATTCCCCCTTCTTAACATGGGTCCAGCTCGATACCTAGTCTTTTAGGGAGATTGGGCCTTTCCCGAGTGGGTGCGCCGGAGTTACGGTGCTAAGATTGCGGGGGCCAGGTCGTGTGTACCGAAGCCGGATCGGTGTGTCGTGCTGCCGGAGTTGTGGTGCTAAGACTGCAGGTTCAGGTCGTGGATCTAGAATCGGGTCGGTGTGTCGCACTTTTCCAACCCCACCCGGGCCAGGATGTATCATTTGGTATCGAGCTGGACCCATGTTAAGAAGGGGAGAATGATGAGGACATCCTCCATTATTACCCGTTGGCAAAGACGCAACAAAGATGGGCTAGTCCCGGCTTGTAGTCGGGCGGCGACCGTGTGAGCCTCCGAATAATCCCACCTTGCTTAGCTTGGGAAGAGGAAACCGCCTTAAAAGGGAGAGCCACCCTTCCCCTACCGGACTAGTCTTTTAGGGAGATTGGGCCTTTCTCCGAGTGGGTGCGCCGGAGTTGCGGTGCTAAGATTGCGGGGCCAGGTCGTGTGTACCGAGCCGGATCGGTGTGTCGTGCTGCCGGAGTTGTGGTGCTAAGACTGCAGGTTTAGGTCGTGGATCTAGAATCGGGTCGGTGTGTCGCACTTTTCCAACCCCACCTGGGCCAGGATGTATCATTTGCCTTGATGTGTACGGGGTGTCCCGATCTTCCGAAAGGTTCCGATAAACAACGATTTGGCGGAGGCTTGACACAAATCGATCCGGCTTCCGAACAACACGTTCCGAACCCCGCAATCGCAGCACCACGTCTCCTCTGGTTATCAACCGTACAAGCACGATTGACCTCGCCAAGAAGGCTAATCCTTGCCTACGAATCGAAGAACACAAGCAAGAACAAGATAGAAGCAACCAAATTGCAAATATATGATTAAAGTCACGAGTTGGGGTCTCACAAACCGATGAAACGGCGAAACTGTTCTTGACAGAATAATCTAAGCAAAACCCCAAACCCTAAGGAAGGGGCGGCGGCTGCTTATGAGGTCCCTAGGGTCATCCATCCTCCCCTGGACACAGCCCTAAGTGGGCTCAACAAAATACACGGCCCAAAGGCCAAAAGACGGTGGTGCAACACCGGGACAGTTTCTGGACGTCTTAGTATTTCGGCAATTCCCGACGACTCGGGATAAATTTCGATATAAAACCAGCGCCAATGGAAAGGTTATCAAATTATCTTTCCATCCATATAAAGAACGTCCCAAACGGACTTCGTATGCGACCAGGGCGTCCGTTTTGGTGCAGCCTGTTTCTGGACTCCGAAACAGACTCAAAGTCGACTTTGTTTGGGCCTCCAACTTGACATGGACCCCCTTGCTGGCCCTCCACGCCTCCAACCTCCTCCTTAACCATATTATCATCATCTCCATGGTTCCTAACAATAATTAACTCATTAGGTAGTAAAATATTCTCAAATATAAATAAAGAGATCATTAGGAACATGCTCACCCGTAAATTCAATTGTCGTGCTCTAGTTTTTGTTCTTGAATTATGTATGTGTATTGGAGGAGTGTTGGTTATATCCGAGGGTGTGATGTCCTCATCATCCTGCCCTTCTTGATGAAAAGCCGTCCTCGGCGTCGTTGACGCGTGAATGATTATTTCGAAGGATATCATTTCCTTATTGTTCTCCTCTCCTTGAAAGCAATCTGTTCTCGGTTTGATCAAAGTTGTAGAAGATATCGTAGGTGAAAACCACCAATGCTCTCCTTCTTGGAAGATAGCCTGTTTCTTGAAAACAAAACTAGAGCAACTGGATTTTACATGATTAGTGTTACTATAGCCCTCTAATTCATCATATTGTTGCCCTAACAAAGAAGATTTTTTTTCGAACAAATATAAACTCGATGCACCATATATTGTCCTTGACAATTATAGTTTCCTATATAGTGATATGTATGTCTAGGTAACCAAGGCAATTCAGCACATAAAAATTTGTTCTCCAAACTAATTAGATCACAGAGAGTATCAAATTCAATGTAAACTAAAGTACTTAAAGAAGACAACAATTTCAACTCATCAATTTCAGAAGCAATCGGAAGCAAGGTTATATTATTAGCACAAGTATTTTTATTCATTATTTGTTGCAAAGGTATAAATGAAGCACTAGCACACAACACATCTTTATCACAAGGACCAGCAGGAAAGTCAACTTGTGACAAAGGTAATTCAAGAGAAGGTTCCACTAGATGTTGCTCCATATTAGTATGATTGGTGGAAACATTCGGCACATCATGAGAAATCTCACAGTCCATGAGTGTAGCATTACCTTTGCTCTCAATTTCAGCATGAGTATTAGATTCATGATGAAGCGATGGTTTTGAAATATAAAATGAGGTCGTTGGCACCTCAACATTATTCACCTCATCTTCTTGTTGTACACGCTGCAAGATATTAGCTCCAAGAAAAGGCAAAGAAATATGTTCCTCATTTAACAACTCAGATTTAGATGAAAGTGTTGCAACTTGTAAAATCGCCCATTCTTCTCTAAAAGGTTCATTCTTTCTTCTCTCAAATCTTTCTAGATCAGCTTCTAAAATTTCAACAGCACTCAAAGGTTTGAGAATAATTTTAGTGCCATTATGTTTGAAAGAGTATCTATTAGTGATGGTATTGTGCATAACATTATTTATATTAATCCAAGGTGTACCTAGTAACAAATGACATGCTTGTATAGGTACTATGTCAAAATCTGCACTATCCTTCTAGTTACCAAGAAAAAAATTGATACATGCAATTTTATTTACCTTTATCTTCTCACAAAAATTGACACCTTGGATGTAGTATGGACGTGGGTGTGGTCGTGTGGTCAAGCCAAGCTTCTCGACCAACTCGGAACTTGCAATGTTGCGGCTAGTATCACCATCAATGATAACACGACAACGTCGATTCATCACAACAAAGAAAGTCTGAAAGAAATTGTTTTCTTGATTTTGCTCCGCCTTAGCCATTTGAGAACTAAGCACTCGTTGTGCAAGAGTACTCATATCATCACCTGTCATTATGCGCAACAAAGACAAAAACAGGAACAATCCGGTAAACGTTATCCCTATCACACTACTAGAACAGTGATGACTCTCACAAAAGCAAATGGAAGCGTCTTACCAAGCTCTTACAAGGTTCTTATTATTAGCAAAGCAAAGGATTACCCGAAGAGTGTGAGCCAACAATTGCGAGGGTCAAAACCTGTGATTGTTCGAAGGATATATGTGGAGTTTGGATAGGCAAAATATAGTAGCAAGGAATTGCAAATTTTCAATTCAGAATTGCAAAACTGAATAATAGTCCCAAGTATGTCAATATCACCGGCCTAAACTTGTCTCTCACCTAGTTCAAGCAAGCAAGAAGCAATGACTCAACAAAGGACACAAACGATGCAAGCAACTCTGATTTTTTTATCTTTCTTTTAGGTGCGGCTCTTTCTATTCTTTTTTTTCAGCACCTCCTTGCCTTTTATTGTTTCTTTTTTTTGCACTCTTTGCTTCTTTCTCTTTTTTTATTACAATAAAATGGTATAAAACTCAATGAATGGATGACTCACACAACTAAAACAATAACACTCATTGGCAAGGTTCCAACTAAAGCACCCTGCCTCTAAGCTCAATCAACAATGATTTCTTCCTTTCCCTTTTTTTGGTGTGCCTTTTTTTATTCCTTTTTTTCTAACACAAGCCACAAAACAGGACACTTCCCTCTTTTTCTTCCACGTGACACAAGCCCAAAGAACAGGTATCTGCTGTAAAAACAGGGACAAGCACATCTAAGTTTTGTTTTAATTTTTTTGGCTAACGTTAGACAATGGACTCAACAAATCACACCTCGAACTAGACAAAAGAGTGAAACAAACTAAGACCAGTGACACAATGACAATTCGAAGGACTATAATTCAGAAACACAAACTAAACTGAAAATTGCGAGGCACAAAGGGGATATAGGACAGCAGATAACAAACGAATAACTATTTTTGTAGGGCAATTTTCTGGAGTTTAGGACGAAACAAAATAACGAGGATAGGGGAAACCTGACGGTGCACGTGAAGCTCTGATTACCACTTGATGTGGACTAGGGTGTCCCGATCTTCCGAAAGGTTCTGATAAACAACGATTTGGCGGAGGCTTGACACAAGTCGATCCGGCTTCCGAACAACACGTTCCAAACCCCGCAATCGCAGCACCACGTCTCCTCTGGTTATCAACCGTGCAAGCACGATTGACCTCGCCAAGAAGGCTAATCCTTGCCTGCGAATCGATGAACACAAGCAAGAACAAGATAGAAGCAACCAAATTGCAAATATATGATTAAACTCACGAGTTGGGGTCTCACAAACCGACGAAACGGCGAAACTGTTCTTGACAGAATAATCTAAGCAAAACCCCAAACCCTAAGGAAGGGGCGGTGGCTGCTTATGAGGTCCCTAGGGTCGTCCATCCTCCCCTGGACGCAGCCCTAAGTGGGCTCAACAAAATACACGGCCCAAAGGCCAAAAGACGGTGGTGCAACACCGGGACAGTTTATGGACGTCTTAGTATTTCAGCAATTCCCGACGACTCGGGATGAATTTGGATATGAGACCAGAGCCAATGTAAAGGTTATAAAATTATCTTTCCATCCATATAAAGAACGCCCCAAACGGACTTCGTATGCGACCAGGGCGTCCGTTTTGGTGCAGCCTATTTCTGGACTCCGAAACAGACTCAAAGTCGACTTTGTTTGGGCCTCCAACTTGACATGGACCCCCTTGCTGGCCCTCCATGCCTCCAACCTCCTTCTTAACCATATTATCATCATCTCCATGGTTCCTAACAATAATTAACTCATTAGGTAGTAAAATATTCTCAAATATAAATAAAGAGATCATTAGGAACATGCTCACCCGTAAATTCAATTGTCGTGCTCTAGTTTTTGTTCTTGAATTATGTATGTGTATTGGAGGAGTGTTGGTTATATCCGAGGGTGTGATGTCCTCATTAGGTCTTTTAGTGGACCTAAAAGCAAGACTCCAGCCCCTGCACCTGAAAGGTGCAGAGACCCATCAAAATACATCTCCCAATACTCCAGATTTTGGATAGCGGGCGGTATTTGTGTCTCAAGCCATTCTGTGATGAAACTAGCCAATGCTTTTCGTTTGATCGCCATCCGCAAAGAAAAAGTAATTTCATACTTGCCAAGCTCTATTGCCCACTTGGCAACTTGATCAACTCGCCTCTCGATTCCGCACTACATCTCTAATGGCAAACCCGATCCCGTGCTTGAAAATAGTGTTTCAACTTCTTTGATGTTATGACGACAACATATTTCAACTTCTGCATCCGAAGATACCGCACCCGTCATTCGGTCAAGACTTTACTAACAAAATATACCGGGTGTTGAACCAACTACAAATGACCTCCTTCCTTTCGATCAACCGCCAAGACCGTGCTTACCACATGAGTAGTTGTAGAAATATATAACTCGAATGGTCTCATCGAGTTCCGGCGGTACTAATACCGGTGGATTACTCAAATATCCCTTGAGTTGGTCAAACATAGCTTGAGCTTCATCTGTCCACTCAAAGTTATCTTGCTTCTTGAGCAACTTGACGAATGGAAGACCCTCGATTCCCAGTCTTGAAATGAAGCGACTCAATGCGGTACAACCGGTCAATTTCTTCACATCCTTCAAACAACTAGGGGCTTCATATTGATAATTGTCTGAATTTTTTCTGGATTCGCTCGAATACTCGTGCCATGATACCAAGTATCCAAGCAGTTTTCCAGATCGAACCCCAAACACACACTTGCCGGGTTTAAGCTTCATGGAAAAGTTCCGCAGATTGCTAAAGGTCTCTCGCTAGGTCGAGAGAAGATCTTCAACCTTCCGGGACTTAACCACTATATCATCTACATATGCTTCAACATTTCTACCAATCTAAGAATCCAGGCAATGTTGCATACCGCGTTGGTACGTTACGCCAGCATTCTTCGAGACCGAACGACATAGTCGTATAGCGATGAGGCTCCAAAGGGGGTGATAAAGGCGGTCTTAATCTGGTCTTCAACCTTAAGGAGGATTTGGTGATATCCAGAGTCAGCATCATGAAAAAAGACGCCGGCAGCCAGCGAGTCGAATCAACAACTTGGTCAATCCGAGGCAGCGCGAAAGGGTTCTTAGGACAAGCTTTGTTATGATCAATGTAATCAACACACATTCTTAATTCTTTAGTATTCTTCTTTGGTACAAGGACCGGATTGGCACGCCAATCTGGATGATATACCTTCCTAGTGAGCCTAGCTTCTAACGACCTAGTAATCTCCTTTTTGATAGCCTCCTTGCGGTCTTGAGCGAACCTCCGGAGCTTCGTTTAACCGGCTTCACGTCGGGACGCACCAAGAGGGTGTGCTCAATCTTCTCCCTAGGGACTCCTGGCATGTCGAAGGTTGCCATGCAAAGATGTCCCTATTTTCGTGGAGGAAAAGAATGAGCATGCTTTCCTATTTATCCCGAAGATCATAACCAATGTGAGTGATCTTGGAAGGATCTGATTCATCAAGCTGGACGGTCTTAGCGGCAACCGCATCGGCCTTGATCTTCTCCTTTGCAGCCTTCTTGGACGATCTTTCTCCTTCAAACGGCGCTTGCATCCCAAGGACATCAGCTGCTCGCTTGATTTCTCAATGTTCTTCCTCCGAAGTGATGTGAGTCGCCAACTCGGTGCTATGTACTTCACAAGCTTAAGCGGTCTTAATATCGAACGGAATGATAAGACCCCGTTAGGCCTTGGCATCTTCAACATCAAATGTCTGGTAGTTCGGGATTGCCATAAATTTGGCAATTGCCGATCTTTCTAGTATAGCATGATATGCGGAATCAATATCAACCACCTGGAATGTGATGAGCTCCCTTCTGTAATTCTCTTTTGTTCCAAACGTTATCGGCAAAGTAATTTTCTCGAAAGGATAGCTATTTCGACCGGGCACAATGCCATGAAACGGCGAAACGTTATGCTCCAAGTCTGCAACCGAGAGACCAAGCTCCGGAAGAGTTTTAGTGAAAAGGATATCCAAACATCTTCCATCATCAATGAAAGTTTTCTTCAAGCGAACCTTATGAATGATCGGTTCTAGAATAAGCGAGTATCGACTAGCTCGGGCAAGACCTCCGGGTGATCAGCCCCGTTGAAGGTGATTGGGACCTCGGACGATCGTAAATATTTTGGAGTTACAGGGGCAACAATATTGATTTCCCGATCGCCATCTTCTTCTTGTGCTTTGATTCATAAGCGTCGGGTCCTCCGTAAATGCAGTTCACCTCCTTGTCCGGCTCCCGAAAGCCTTCATCATCATCATGCTTCTTGTCTTTGCCCTTATCATCTTTATGATTCCACGGTCCCGACTGTGGGCCACCTTCAATGCGTACGAAGCAAAAGGTCTCAAGAGGAACTCCTTATTCTTATGATTCCCATTGTGAACCATTCAAGGCCCATCGAGCAAATCTTCGAATCAAACTCGTTCCCTCGGCCCTCTCTTAGGCGGTGTTGGGCGGTCTCCTCCATGAGATCGACCCACTCGCAGCAACGAGACTCGTCAGCCTTACGTTTGTTGTTTCTCGGACCAGAATGGTTGTCGTCTTGCTTCGGCCCCTTCCCTTTGTTCCCGCACGGATTAACCATGTTTGATTCTCCAGCGAGCGTAATCATCTACTATCTTGAAGCACTTTGACACCGTAATGGTAAGATTTCGGTTATGCCGATCGATTTTATGCACCGATGCTTCACTTCGGATGCTAGCTTGGAACACAGGAATCACTTGCTGATTAGGAGCATTGGGGATTAAGGCCTTCTTGTTGGAGAAACGCTCGATGTAGTCCGTAAGCGATTCATTAGGCTCTCGCTTCACCCTCGTTGAGGTCAAAGAAGTTTCCTGGCTTTTCATAAGTCACCTGAAAATTCTCAACGAACTTTTTGGTTAGATCGCCCCAAGATGAAATAAACTCCTTGGGAAGAGATTGTAACCACAAGCGGCCAGCCTGCTCCATGCACATGGGAAGATAATTAGCCATAACAAAAGTGTCATCTCCCGCAGACCGGATGGCGATCGTGTACATGCAAAGCCATTTAGCAGGAGGAGCCTTGCCATCACACTTGTCGACAGTGCTCGGTCTTAAATCCGCTAAGATACTTGCAAATGCGTAAATCTCGTGTAAATGCTCGGGATGATAGAATACTCATTATCCTCTAAGCCGATCCGGATCGGTCATGGTGAGCGGTGGCTACAATGTCTATAATTGTGGTCACAATCTGTCGGGTACCTAGATTAGGGAACCCTAATCGGGTACTTAATCGGCTAACAGCTCCGTCTTGTACGCGTAAAGGATACGAAGTGGGGCCCGAAACCTCCGCCTCGCCCGACCCCGAGTCGGGCAAGGTCCACAACTTCCGCCTCGCCCGACCCCGAGTCGGGCGAGGCCCACAACTTCCGCCTCGCCCGACCCCGAGTCGGGCGAAGTCCACGACTTCCGCCTCGTCCGACCCTCGGGTCGGGCGGGCCCACGATCTCCGCCTCGCCCGACTCGGCGTCGGGTGGAACCGCAATCCCTGCCGCGTTTGCCTTTGCTTCGCGGAGAAGCGACCTCACCCACCGGATAGGGGAGGAGTTGCGGCAGGCCGGTAGGCGCAATTACAGCGCCCGGGAACTCGTTTCACCAACATGACGCGATGTGACCGGCGCAGTACCTACCCGTCCCGTTCCGCAGCGCCGCACGCTAGCGCTAGCTCAGCTGCAGAGCAGCGTGATCATTACCAAGCCCATGATGGCCTCGTGGACCGGGACGGAGGCCGGGCGATTGACGGGACAATAGCACTGTAATCTGTCCCGTGGCTGACCAACGAGCATCCGCCTAGGCCTACGAAGGCTACGAAAGCCGGGCCCGCGGCCTCCGCCTCGCCCGACTCCGGGTCGGGCAGGTGCACCACTTCCGCCCCGCCCGACTCAGGACTCGGGCGGGCTCGCCGATCCCCGCCTCGCCCGACTCGGAGGTAAATGGCTTAAGCCTCACAGGTGAACAGGGATCGCCATAACTCCGCTCGGGAACTCACCAATCCACAGGGATTGGGTGAGATCAGCCGCAGCTCCTCTTGTCTCATCTTCACGCGTCGCCCGACACCCCCGGCACGATGACAAGACGGAGGCGTCAACACCATCTCTGCCGGAGCCATGATGAACGGGAGTGATGGATGGAGACCGCCATGCGACAGGACGGCTGCCACGGTGACGAGCGTGGCATTGACTCCGGCGCTACCAATCAAGACTAACCGTACGCCGCACGACCGGAGCGCCCAAAGCGGCTCTGCATGCGAGCGGGGTAGTGCACGACGGCCCCGACCCCGCTTGGGACGATAGGTAGTAACTCCGACCCCACCCGTAAGTGGCCCGGCCCTTGGACTATAAAAGGGACCCCACACACACGCAAGAAAGGGGAGACGACAGATCAAGCTAATCGAACTCATCCGACACACCTCTAGAGCACATTGCAAACAGAGGCTTGGAGCAACCCTCCTCCCTCGCCTCCTTTGTAGCTCTTCTCACAAGGCGAAACACGAACAATCCTCGAACCGGACGTAGGGCTTCAAGTGCCCGAACCAAGTATAAACCACGCTCTCCTAAATCATCCAAGGCCCATCCGAGTAGTAGCGTCGATCCCCTCCAAACACAAATTTACTTGTCGGCCGGTTTCACAACACCGACGGTTGGCGCGCCAGGAAGGGGGCCTCGACGCGTTCGACGATCTTGAAGATGGCGAGCCACACCGTCGACCGGACTCGAGGCGCCCTCGTGACCTTCGGGAGCCCGGAGTTCATCGTGACCGGAGCCGGGAGCCCGTCGCGCGTTCTCCCGCCGACCTCCCGGTCTCCACACCACTTTCCCGCCGTGTCCGCCGGCGCGGAGCTCGCGGGCATGACGGACTCGGCGGTGGATCCGATACCGGCAGCCACCACCCTCGCGGGAGTGTATGATGGTGGAGGACGGGGACACCAGCGACACCGACGGCATCAACGACACGGCCGTGCGGCCCCGGCGGCCGCCGGACTCCCGGCCGGGGTAGCGCCGCCGTCCGCGGCGGTAAACGCCGGCGGTGCGGGAACGCACAGCCGCACGCCGCGGTGCCACAACAACAAACCCCTCCGGGAAGCCCCGAGCCCCGGGAGGAGGACGACCTAGAGCAGCTGCTCCGACGCCGACGCGAGGTCGCAGAGACCGAGCGGCGGTTAAAGGAGGAGCGCGAACGCCTCGAGTGCGAGGTGGCGCGGCGCCGGCGCAGCGCGAACTCGCTCGCCGGCGTGGGCGCGAAGCCCAAAGAAGGATCCCGGACGAGGCAAACCACCTCGCTCCCGGGTACGAGAGGCCCGGCCGAACGTGGCTGCGGCCGCGACACCGATCCGCGCGCTTCCGCAACCGGTCGACGAGGACCAGCGGAGGATCCAAGAGGAGGTCGAAACCTCCTGGACTTAGCGGCCGTCCAACGAGCCGAGCGTGAGCAAAGCTCCGCCGCGCGGCGAAAGAGGCCGGTGCCTCCTACCACACGCCAAGCCGGCCCGGGGACCGAACGGTTCGGCCCACCCAACCGCCGAGCAAAGCGGAACCGGGAACTCGCCGTCGGTTCGGCGGCGGATGGGCGAGTCGCGCGACGCACGCGATACCCCGACCGCCCGGCGTCGGGAACAAAACCGCGCTCCAAGGCGCGAGCCGAGGACCACGGGTACGCCCCGGCGCGGAGGACGATTCGACCCGGAGGAGGACAAACCTCCGGTTATGACGGGGCCCAAGGCCTTTGGGCCCGCCATTCGGCGGGTTCCGGTGCTCCAGCGATTCCGGCCCCCGAGCAGCATCACCAAATACAACGGGGAGACGAACCCCGCATTATGGCCGGAGGATTACCGCCCGGCATGCCAAGCCGGCGGCGCCACCGACGAGCGGTTCATCATCCGCAACTTACCACTCTTCTTGGCCGATTCGGCCAGGATGTGGCTCGAGCACCTCCCGAGGGCTCGATCCACGATTGGTGGGACCCGGAGGAGGCCTTCATCGGCAACTTCCGGGGCACGTACACGCGCCCCGGAACCCGTGGGACCTCGAGACCTGCCGGCAGCGGGCGGACGAGTCCTTGAGGGACTACGTCAAGCGCTTCTCCCGCAAGTGCAACACGCTCCCCAACCTCGCCGACGCAGAGGTGATCTCGGCGTTCATCGCCGGCACCAACAACGAGGGGCTGGTGCATGAGCTCGGCCGCAACAACCCGCGCACCGTCAAGGAGCTACTCGACGTGGCAACCAGCCACGCCTCCGGAGAAGACGCCGTGGATGCCCTCCTTCATCGAGCCAAGGGCAAGGCGAAGCGGAACGAGAGTTCCGGTGCGGGCCCGTCCTCCCCGCATGACAAGAAGCGAAGCGGAGGAAGAGCGGCGACCAGCACCGCCGCGACACCAACTTCGTCGCCGCCGCCGAGCGCAAGCCGAAGAAGCCGATCGCCGACGACGGCGAGCAAGGGCCAGCACTTCGAGAAGATGCTCGGAGGCGCCGTGTCCCAACCACGGCCGACCCGTCAACCACGCCCTCAAGGACTGCGGGCCGATGCTCAAGTTCCCGGGCACGAAGGCGAGGAAGTTCGACCCCAAGAACCCCAGCCCCAAGAACGACGACGGCGACGACAAGGACGCGGACGGCGGTTTCCCGCAAACCACCGGCTGCCTCATGATCTTCGGGGCGGGGGACCGGCTCCTCCGAGCGACACCGAAGCGGGAGCGGCGCGAGGTCTACGCCGCCGAACCTCGCGACCCCGACCTACCTCGGGTGGTCCGACGCGGCAATCACGTTCGACCGCAGCGACCACCCCGAGCGCGTTCCCCGACCCGGACGCTACCCGCTCGTCGTCGACCCCATCGTCGGCAACAAACGACCGACTAAGGTACCGATGGATGGGGGTAGTGGTCCGAATGTTTTGTATGCGGAGACTCTTGATGCCATGGGGATCAGCCGCTCTCGGATCCGGCCATCGGGCGAGCCCTTCCACGGGGTTGTGCCCGGAAAGACGGCCGTGCCGCTTGGGCAAATCGACTTGCCCGTCACCTTCGGCACGCCGATCAACTACCGCACCGAGACCCTCACCTTCAACGTGGTGGACTTCCCGGCGCGTACCACGCCATCCTCGGGCGACCATGTTACGCGAAGTTCATGGCCGTTCCCAACTACATCTACCTCAAGCTCAAAATGCCGGGTCCGAAGGGGATCATCACTGTGAACACGTCGGTTCAGCGTGCTTACGAGTGCGAGGTGGAGTGCTGCGAGCTGGCTGCGGCGCTCATCAACAAGTCCGACTTCCCACAGTCGCGACTTTGGAGCTCGGAGGACACGCCGACCCCAAAGAAGGCGATCGGCTCTTTCGAGCCGGCTAAAGACACCAAGATGGTGCCCTCGACCCTGCCGACCCCGAGGGGAAGAAGGTCATCATCGGGTCTGCGCTCTCCGACAAATAGGAAAGCGCGCTCGTCGAGTTCCTACGCGCCAACAAGGACATCTTCGCGTGGAAGCCCTCGGATATGTCGGGAATCCCTAGGAACATCGCCGAGCACTCCCTCAACATCAAGCCGGGATCGAAACCGGTCAAGCAACGACTCCGCCGCTTCGACGAGGAGAAATGCCGGGCAATCGGTGAAGAGTTAGCGAAGCTCCTCGCCGCCGGCTTCATCAAAGAGGTGTACCATCCCGAATGGGTTGCCAACCCCGTACTTGTAAGGAAGAAAACCGGGAAATGGAGAATGTGCGTTGACTACACGAGTCTCAACAAGGCGTGCCCAAAGGATCCGTTTCCCTTGCCTCGCATAGACCGGATAGTTGATCGGACCGCGGGGTGCGAAACCCTGTGTTTCCTAGATGCCTATTCGGGTTATCATCAAATTCCGCTAAGGATTGGTGATCAAGAGGCCACCGCGTTCATCACACCCTTCGGCACGTACTCGTTACATCGCTATGCCGTTCGGGTTAAAAAATGCGGGAGCCACATACCAACGCTGCATGATCAAATGTTTCGGTAACCTCATCGGACGCATTGTGCGGGCATATGTGGATGACATTGTAGTCAAGTCCACTCGGACCGACGATCTAGTCGCCGACCTCGAAGCCGTGTTCCAGCGGCCGAGAGCCAACGGGTCAAGCTCAACCCCGAGAAATGTGTCTTTGGGGTCCCGAAGGGGATGCTCTTGGGATACGAGCGTCTCGCAGCGTGGCATCGAAGCCAATCCCGAGAAAATCGAAGCCATCGCGAAGATGGGGCCGATAAAAAACGTAAAGGGCGTGCAAAGACTTATCGGCTGCCTCGCGGCGCTAAGCCGTTTCATCTCCCGGCTCGGAGAAAAGGGGCTGCCACTTTACCGTCTCGCTCAAGAAGTCGGACAACTTCGTCCGGACAGCCGAGGCGCAGGAGGCCCTCGACCACCTCAAAGCCAAACTTTCAAGCGCCCGATTTTGACTTCGCCGGTCGAGAAGGAGCCTTTGCTGCTCTACATAGCTGCAACAAATCAGGTGGTGAGTACGGCGCCGGTAGTGGAGCGTGACGAGCCGGGAAAGGCGCTCAAGGTGCAACGGCCGGTCTACTACGTCGGCGAAGTCCTCTCCGACCGCAAGACAAGGTGGCCGAAGATCCAGTAAGGTGTTGTACGCGCCGACCGTCACTCGGCGCAAGCTTCGGCACTATTTCGACTCTCATCCGGTAACAGTCGTCTCCTCCTTCCCGCTTGCTGAAATCTTGGGTAATCCGGAGGTAGCGATAAAGATCTCGAAGTGGGCGCTAGAATTAATGGACCAGGGTATAGAGTACACGCACCCATCCGCCATAAAATCACACACTCCGGTAGATTTCATAGCCGAGTGGACGAGAGGCCCGGTTGCTCGTGGTTCCGGGCGAAACGGATCATTGGCGGCTGCACTTTGATGGCTCCCTCACGAAGAGGGGTGCCGGCAGCGGATGGCAGCTCATCTCGCCGAGAGGTGCATCCATGCAATACGTCATCCGACTCAACTTTCCAGCCTCTCACAATGTGGCCGAGTACGAAGCCCCGCTTAACGGCATGAAGGCAGCGATTGACTCGGGGATCCGTAGGCTCGAAGCCTTCGGCGATTCCCAGCTCGTCGTGGATCGGGTGATGAACGAGTCAACTTGCACCAACCCGAAGATGGCGGCTTATCGCAGCGAGATCCGCCGTCTTGAAGAAAAGTTCGATGGATTCCAAGTCAAACATGTCCTTCGGCGGGACAATGAAACGGCCGACTCATTAGCCAAGATGGGATCCAATCGGCCGCCAACGCCGAAGGCGTTTTGCTTGCGACCAGGATGAGCCGTCTATCAAGGAGCCGACGGCGGCCGACCCCGCAAAGGGAGAACAAGAGCCAGCTCCGATCGAGGCCGCGGAGGTCCCGGTCGTCGAGCTTGGCGCCAACGACGACACGGCGGGTCCGGTCGATCCGACTCCCGACCCGAAGGGGACTCGGGGCTGCGCCCGAGTCGGCAGATGATCGGCGGCAGCCCTACCTCGACTATCCGTTGCGGCAAAATTGCCCCCGACGTCATGGAAGCGCGCCGCCTCGCCCGACGCGCCAAAACCTTTGTCGTGATCGGCGATGAGTTATACAAAAAGGGGCACACCGGCGTCCTCCAACGCTGCGTCCCTCTCGACGAGGGTAAGCGGCCGCTTCAGGACATCCATGGTGGAACGTGTGGACATCACGCCGCACCACGAAGTCTCGTTGGCAACGCTTTCCGACATGGCTTCTATTGGCCGACCGCGATCGCCGACGCCGAACAAGTCGTGCGCACTCGCGAAGGGTGTCGGCATTACGCACGTAAAACACACCAGCCGGCCCGGGCCCCGCAAACCATCCCCATAACATGGCCGTTTGCCGTGTGGGGCCTAGACCCGGTCGGCCCGTTCAAAAAGGCACCAGGAGGTTACACCCACTTGCTTGTCGCCGTGGACAAGTTCTCCAAGTGGATTGAGGCAAGGCCGATAGGCAAAATCGACTCGGACCAGGCCGTAAAATTCTTCACCGACATAGTGCATCGGTTTGGAGTCCCAAACACAATCATCACCGACAACGGTACGCAGTTTACGGGAAAAAGTTCCTAAACTTTTGCGACCACCGGGGCATCCGAGTTGATCGAGTCAGCCGTCTCACACCCCCAAACGAACGGGCAGTGTGAGCGCGCAAATGGCATGGTCCTCCAAGGATTGAAACCCGGATATTCAGCAAACTCGGAACATTTGCCGGGAAATGGGCGAAAGAGCTCGGTGCGGTGTTGTGGAGCCCGAGGACGACGCCAAGTCGAGCCACGGGTCACACTCCCTTCTTCATGGTGTACGGGGCCGAGGCCGTGCTACCCACGGATCCGGATTATGGAGCTCCGCGCGTGCAAGTTTTCGATCCGGAACTCAATAAGCGTTATCTCGAAGATGCGCTGGACCAAATCGACGAAACAAGGGAAGCTTCACCGCTGCACTCAGCCGGATACCAACAAGCACTCCGCCGCTACCACGACCGCAAGATCAAGAAGCGCGCCTTCGAGCCCGGCGACCTCGTCCTTCGACTCCTCCAGGGGAATCAAGGCCGGCACAAGTTAACTCCGCCATGGGAAGGGCCCTACACGGTAGCCGAGGTGCTCCGCCCCGGCACGTACAAGCTCAAGGACGCCAACGGAAACGTGCTCACCAACGCATGGAACATCGGGCAGCTACGTCGCTTTTACCCTTAGCTTATTGTTCTCTTTTTTCTCTTGTTTTCGACAAATAACGAATAAGTCCAAATTTGCCGGCCGCCGGCCCCGACTCTCCCGAGTCGGGGCTCCACCCGGCGGGTGCGCAAAGGAGGCCGTGTGCGGGTCCCGGTTGTGCCCACGGCTGCGGAACTCACACGAAAATCCCTCGGTGCGGGCCCGACTTGGACGGAACCTAAGCGCCGACGATGGCTCGGCCGGTCCGACCGGTCGGCTCGGGACTCCGACGCCTCTACAGCTAGGAGCGGCCCGTCGATCACCCGAATGAAAAATCTAAAGCAACCGGGCGGTCCGAAAAAGTCTAATCCCATAGTGCAAGTCCAACTCGGACAGGACTCGGAACGCCAACGACTACTCGGCCGATCCGATCGGCCGACTCGGGACTCCGACGCCCGGCGGCTAAGAGCGGCCTAAGTCACCGATCAATCGAATGAGGAATCTTAGGCTACTAGACGGTCCGAATGAGAAGGAAGCCACGAAAGGGGAACATGTGAGAAATTTCGAACGAAATTAAAACGAGATAACTTGTTTACAAAATAAGCGAGTTCTTTATATCTTGGCCACCCGGCCGACTCGACTATCGGCCACTCGGCCGACTCAACTAACACACTACATCATCTACTCGTCATGCGGCGACGACGGCGGCGGAAGGCGCGCGAGGCGAGGAGCTCGGCAAGCTTGGCGGCGATCGGCGCGGCTTTCCTCTTCATGTCCTCGATCTCCTGCTCGGAGAAGCCGGGCACCATGCCTAGCCGCGCAAGCATGTCGAGGTCAAGGTTGTCCTCGAAATGTGTCCGCTCCGAGTACCGAGTCCACGGGACCCCGGCTTCAAAACTCTCACGCCGCAGAGCACCAAAGCGGTTGGCGATGGAGAGAAGGCGCGGCTCCAAATTGGTGGTCCCGGGCGGTCGTGGCACCTCCAGCTCGTTGCGGAGGAACTCGGCACCGATGCGGATTCGGTCGAGCCGAACTTCTTCCCGCCGCAGCCCGTCCGGGTCCGTCTTGAGCTCCGAAAATGAAAAGGAAGAAGAAATCATGAGACATGACACCAATCAAAAGCAAAATAGGAGGAGGGATGAGAAACAAAACTTACGGTTAACCTCACTCTCCAACGTCGAAAGTTGGGAAGTGAGCTTGGAGACCGATTGGGAGACGGCCTCCTTGAGCTTGCGCTCGGTGTCCGTCGCCTCGCGCGCGCTCGCCGCGTCCTCCTCCGCCTTCAACGCCCTCACCATCGCCGCTTGGACCTCGGCCGGCCGGGACTCGGCCACCCGACGAGCGTTCGCGGCATCGGACTCGGCCTTCTTGGCCCTTTCTTCCGCCGCCTCGGCCCTCTTGATGGCTTCGGCCGGGCGGGACTCGGCCGTCCTCCGCGCATCGTTGGCCTCGGCCGCCACCCCGGCCGCCTCGGCCCTCTCCTTCTTCGCATCCTCGGCCTCTCGGACGGCTCCGAGGGCTCGCTCCGTGGCGCTCTGCGCCTCCCGATCAAGGCGGGTCCGTTCCCTTTCTTGGAAACGGATGCGGGCATGCTTGGCCCGGCTCATCATATCCGAGTCCGAAAAGGAGGACGAAATCATGAGCGAAGCGAAAAAGACCGATATTCCGCGAAGGAACGAACTCGCGCTCACCTCGGCCGGCTCCGCCGGCGACCCGACGAGATGGAGCGCCGCGCCCAAGACGTCGGCGGCTCGGCCGCGAGTCGCGGCGGAACGCACCCCAAAGGGTCCGCTCCGCCGGCTCGTCAAACGTGTGCGTCCGCCCTTGGGGCCCCACAACGTGCACGACCCCCGGCTCCGGCGCCGGCCGGTGCGGCGTGGCGGAGGAGCTCGGCGGAGGTCCCTGCGGCGGGAACGGCGCGGAGCCGGCAGCCGCCGTCACCATGGCCGTAGTTGGCGCCGCCGTCTCCGGCCGCCCCCACGGTGCTTGCCGGCCGAGGGCTGCCGGGGATGGCGCAGCGGGCCCCCGACCCTAGGGCCGGCTGCTTCCGAGCCCCGGCCAACGGACCTGCGGGATGCGCAAGTCAACAAACCGAAAGACAAGAAAGAAGGAAAGACGGAAGGAAGCAACGCTTACCGGTACGGTTGTCGTTTGGGTGGCGGACCGACCGCCGACCCAAGGCCCTCACGCCGCCTCTTGCCAAGAGCCGCCCGGGGGCACTCGCGCGCCGCCGCTGTCGCGGGGCCGACGTCGCCGAGAGACTCGGCGTCGTCGCCGGCCTCGGCGCCGCGAGATGAAGAGGTCGTGGAGGCCGGCGCGGCCGTACTCGGACCCGACGGGGTTGCGGCCACCGCCGGAGCGGAGCCGCCGGCGGGCGCGGTCACCGGCGCTCGAACCGACGCCGGCGAAGCCGCTGAGGCCATTGTCACCGGCGCTCGGACGGACGCCGATGGCGCCGCGGAGGCCGTCGCTGCCATCGCCGACGAGGTGAGCCCTCCCGTCAGCATTCACCGGCGCTACGGTCACCACGGTCGACGTCACCGCGGCGGCCGAGGCCATCATCGCCCCCGCCATGGTCGTCGCCAAGGGGACCCGGCGTGTGGGCGGCAGGGCGGCGTGGTGATGATCGCGGAGATCGGGGCCGCGACCCCGGGCACGGCGGCCGGGGCGGTCGGCGTTGTGGTGGTGGTGGGCGCCGAAGTCGGCGGCTGCGGCGCCGGCATGCGCCTCGGCTGCGGGGAGCCCGGCGCTCCTTCCCGGCTCGGACCGGCGAGCGACGTGCCGGCGTCGTCCCGGCGGGGCCCACTTCCGGAGGGGCCGGCCGAGTCGGGCCTCGCTCGATGTCCTCCTCCCTCGGCGAGCTCGCCGATGGGAGAGGACATGTCGACGAGTTCCTCGTCGTCACCCCAATCGTTGTCGTCGGAGTCGGTCTCTGCTGCTCTCGGAGATGACGATCCGCCCGAACGGCGCCGGCGCTCCTTCTCCGCTTTCCGCTGTTGCCGCGCCGCCTTCCTAGCCTTCTTGGCATCCTTTCGAGCTTTTAGCTCCTCGGCGCGCGCCCGATTGATGGCCCGGACGTCGGCATCCTCGGGCAATGGGGCCGGGAAGGAATAAATTGCAAACCTCTCTCGCAACACGTAAATTAGAAAAGTAAGAGAGGTCGGAACTTAAGACCGACTCAACCGAAGGCGGAACTAAAAACTTACAAACAAAATCGCCCCCGTTGCGGGAGCATTGGTGGGTGATTGGGAACCGGCCAATCAAACCGATCCCACGCGGCGGCCGTCTTCGAGCATCGCCTCCGCGAGTCGGGCCTTCAACTCCCGGAGCGAAATCCGAGGGTCCGCCCGGGGTCCACCATGCGGGTTCCCTCCCGGGCGAAGTCACTTCCCATCTCCGACATCATCCGACGCCGGGCTCGCAGCGGTGCAAGCCGGCGCAGGTGGTAGGAGCCAATCACTCCAACGCCGGTCACGCCGGCCTGGTCGAGCGCTCGACCGCCTCCAACAGCGCGACGATCCCCCTCTTCTCGTCGCCGGGCACCCCGAAGTGCCACTTCTCCGCGCGGCGGTGATGAGGTTGCCGGTGAACTCGGGGAGGGGTGTGGCAGCGGTGTTCCCGAGGTAGAACCACCGCTCGTGCCGGCCCTTGTTGGAGTCGGTGAGGGCGATGGAGATGTACTTCTGGACCGGCCGCCCCGCGATCGGAAGTCGGCGCTGCCGATGGGGACGGCGCGAGGGTTCCGGCCGTGTCCTTCTTCGTCACCAACCGGCAATCGAAGAAGTGCTTGAACAGACTCGAAGTGGGGGCGATCCCCGGAAGCCCTCGCACGGCGCCACGAAGGCGGCGAGGTGCTCGGACGGAGTTAGGGTTGAGGTGCTGCAGCTCCGGCCCGTAATGGTGGAGGATGCCGCGGAAGAAAGGGTGAGGCGGCATTCCCAAGCCGCGCTCGTGGAAGTGGCGGAAAGAGACGACGTAGCCGTCCGGCGGCGCCGGCGAGGCCTCATTCCCGGCACCGGCCACTCCATGGCGTCGGTGCGCGGCATCGAGAGTCCACGCGCGACAAGGGCCTCAAGGGACCCGACGAGTGCAGCGGGACGGAGTCCAATCCGCCATGGCAGTGGCTCGGATCGGATGCGCGACGGTGGATTGGGGAGAAGTGAGGAAGGCGGCGAGCGGCGGACGCGGCGAAGAAAGGCGAGTCGACGGAGCACGCGAGAACAAAGGAAGGGGATGAGTTTTTGCGAGCGCAGGGTGAGAGAGAGGTAACCGGATGTGTCCCCCTTTCCTTTAAATAGCGGTCATGTCAATTGCCCCCGCGGCGCCTCGACTCCCGCACCTCTATCGTTCCGCGATTTAACCGGGTGCGAGGAACCGAAGAGGCCGCCGCACGCGCCCGACGCGGAGCCATAATGCGAACGCAAATTTCGCATCTACAGCGAACCGCCGCGAGATGCGCGCCGTCATGGGAGGCGAACCGTTGCGCTTCGACGGCGCTCGATGACGGGCCGATTGGGCTTGGAATCCCATAAGGCCCGCGAGTAAATAAGGCTAGGGGATGAAAACGCCCGACGCCCGGTTTCCAACCCGGGGGTTCGAAGGGCGGCCCAGCGAAAGGGTTCGGACGCCCGCCCTTGGACAAAAGTAAGTGAGGGGTTGTCGGAGAGGGATCCTTAGCGATCAACACCCGTGCACCGTAGCACAATGGGCCTCTATCGACGGCGTCCGAGTCCGAGTTGAAAAAGCCGTGATCTTGAATCCCGCGAAGGGAGGGCAACGAGCCCGCCGACCCCGATCGAAAGGGGTCGGAAATCACAAAAGACAGGCACTCGGATATGAATGAGGCCGACTCCCGCTAGTCTCTCGTCGGATCCCCGCTAAGGGCAAGCCGAGGCCATCACTCGGACATTCCCGTTTGGAGCTTAAACGAGCACCACGCATCGAACCATCGAGGAATGACGTGGCCGCTCACCGCACGCCTCATCTTATCGCAAAGATGCGCGGGTGTGAACGAAATAAAAAGACGAAACAGCCCTCGGACGGATCCGAGCAACGAGCGAAGACTCGGGGCTCGCTTTCGCGAATAAACGATAAAACCGCTCAAAATCGTTAACCCTCGGCGCAAGTATTCTACTTGCCCCGAGGCTCGAGAGCTACACCGGCGGGTGCGCTCGCGCGCACCCACCGGAAAAACAAACGCACGGAAAAATCTAAGGATTTGTCGGGAAAAGCCTCGACGGCGACCATTTGCCCCGGCCGCCGCCAAGGCTCGGGAGCTATCGTCGGGTACCTAGATTAGGGAACCCTAATCGGGTACTTAATCCGGCTAACAGCTCCGTCTTGTACGCGTAAAGGATACGAGAGTGGGGTCCGAAACCTCGCCTCGCCCGACCCCGAGTCGGGCAAGGTCCACAACTTCCGCCTCGCCCGAGCCCGAGTCGGGCGAGGCCCACAACTTCCGCCTCGCCCGACCCCGAGTCGGGCGAAGTCCACGACTTCCGCCTCGTCCGACCCTGGGTCGGGCGGGCCCACGATCTCCGCCTCGCCCGACTCGGCGTCGGGTGGAACCGCAATCCCTGCCGCGTTTGCCTTTGCTTCGCGGAGAAGCGACCTCACCCACCGGATAGGGGAGGAGTTGCGGCAGGCCGGTAGGCGCAATTACAGCGCACGGGAACTCGTTTCACCAACATGACGCGATGTGACCGGCGCAGTACCTACCCGTCCCGTTCCGCGGCGCCGCACGCTAGCGCTAGCTCAGCTGCAGAGCGGCGTGATCATTACCAAGCCCATGATGGCTCTGTGGACCGGACGGAGGCCGGGCGATTGACGGGACAATAGCCCGTAATCTGTCCCGTGGCTGACCAACGAGCATCCGCCTAGGCCTACGAAGGCTACGAAAGCCGGGCCCGCGGCCTCCGCCTCGCCCGACTCCGGGTCGGGCAGGTGCACCACTTCCGCCCCGCCCGACTCGGGACTCGGGCGGGCTCGGCGATCCCCGCCTCGCCCGACTCGGAGGTAAATGGCTTAAGCCTCACGGGTGAACAGGGATCGCCATAACTCCGCTCGGGAACTCACCAATCCACGGGGATTGGGTGAGATCAGCGCAGCTCCTCTTGTCTCATCTTCACGCGTCGCTCGACACCCCGGCACGATGACAAGACGGAGGCGTCAACACCATCTCTGCCGGAGCCATGATGAACGGGAGTGATGGATGGAGACCGCCATGCGACAGGACGGCTGCCACGGTGACGAGCGTGGCATTGACTCCGGCGCTACCAATCAAGACTAACCGTACGCCGCACGACCGGAGCGCCCAAAGCGGCCTGCATGCGAGCGAGGGTAGTGCACGACGGCCCCGACCCCGCTTGGGACGATAGGTAGTAACTCCGACCCCACCTGTAAGTGGCCTGGCCCTTGGACTATAAAAGGGACCCCACACACACGCAAGAAAGGGGAGACGACGGATCAAGCTAATCGAACTCATCCGACACACCTCTAGAGCACATTGCAAACAGAGGCTTGGAGCAACCCTCCTCCCTCGCCTCCTTTGTAGCTCTTCTCACAAGGCGAAACACGAACAATCCTCGAACCGGACGTAGGGCTTCAAGTGCCCGAACCGGTATAAACCACGCTCTCCTAAATCATCCAAGGCCCATCCGAGTAGTAGCGTCGATCCCCTCCAAACACAAATTTACTTGTCGGCCGGTTTCACAACACCGACACAATCGTCATTAGAATCATCATGATGGTGATTATCTCGATGCCCAGCATTAGGACCGGGCTGGCGATCATTATTCACCTTTGACGGCGAGGCGGAGGCGACGGAGGATCCTACCGACCATTGTTGCCTCGCACGGAGTTCTCTATCTCTGTTTCCGCAATCACGCCCTCGTCAATCACGTCTATCTCGGTCGTAATGACGATCATCACGACGGTCATCTCTCCTCGACCGGTCATTGTAGCGTGTAGACCGGTTGTCTCATTCGTGATTGTCGTTCCCCTAACGATTATCAGCTAGGGGTGGCGCCGGAGCTGCCTGCCTTGGACCGATCTATCCAATTGCGGGCAAAGGCGGCGACACCGGAGCATGTGGACGATCATCAATATGACTAGTCTGTTGTCATTCATGTTCTTCCTGCCTCTGCCGCTCTTCAACCCGCTCAACATGACGATCAATCAACCTATTGCGAGCATCACGGTTCCCATTAACGGGACTCGTAAATCTTGATCTTGCGCATGTTCATGTGCATCCGCAATCGGAGTATGTATATTTCTGCCCTTTCGCTAGACGAAGGTCCCTCGGACCGGGTTCTTCCATACCGGTCCGATCGTGAATGCGATCGACTAGAAGATTCTCCTTTGTCCTGAACGAGCTGATTGGTCCGCAAAGCAGCCGCATCAACCAGGCTCGGGGCACACCGTAGTCCCGGTATCCGATTGAACACTTCCTCCGAGATAGTTTCCAGGATTTGCTTTACCCCCACAATATTGTGGACAAGCGAAATGAAGACTCTTGCACCATTCAATTTGACTTCTAGAGCATCCATATTTAGAGCCTTGTTAGATCGTTTATGATTTCTCCCGCCACGATTACGACGGTGATTGTTGTAAGTCGGCGAGTTAACCGGCGCATCAGCTGCTCGATTCACTATGGCTCCTGTTACAGCCTTACAGGTGTTCCCTCAACAGGAGTTCTGCTCCCTAAAGCTCCGGCTTGACTGGTTCCCGTGATATCCACACGCGGGTTGTTAGTCGGGACCATTGATGGCGGTGGTGGAGGCGGATCTTCATCGTCCGCTTCATCATCGGCAGCCTCACGTTGCCATCGTGCTTTTTCGTCCCTTGCCATCCTTTCTTTTTCAGCTGCTAAATGTCGAGTCCTAATCTCGGCACTAGAACTACCCGGTCCCACATGAGTATGGAACACTCTTACGCGGGGTGATTCTAGTTCATGCCATCTATTCAGTTTGAAATAAGAGGAGTTAGTAAACACAAAGCATTTAAACAAACTAGAATAAATAAGAGATAACAAGTTGCAAACTTTAAAAGAACAACTAGCAAATAAGATAGAACAAAATATAAGAACATTTAGCAAATAGAATAAATTTTTGAAACATACGCAAAGAGCAAGATCAAACAAACATAAGTTTTAACAAATTAATTTTTTTTCTAGGAAAATAAGATCCTATAAGCGACCATCTCTAACTAGGCTTGCGTCATACGGTTGACATGGCTCGGTACCACTTTGTCACATCCAGTTTTAAAGGACAAAACTGAATGCACAAACTATGTGTGTGCCAGGATCAATCACCACACATATAGGGACAATAGTGAAGTAACGAGTATAGCCAATGTCAGTATTACATCGTCACATCGTATCATTATTACGGAGTTTCAAGTAAATGTCTCATGAGACTAGATAAGCGAGAGGAAAACACCATAACACCACCGGGAGTCCACCGGGGAACAACACGCCTAGTAATAATCCTCGTCGATGTAGTCCATCTCTCCTTCCGAGCAGCAATTTATTTGTAGCAATAGGGAAATGGCAAGGGTGAGTACATGTCGTACTCAGCAAGTGTGGGAAATAAATGACATGCAAGCTTAAAAGAAGGAAGGCCAACATAAATGTTTAAGTAGAAAGCACTGTTGAACCTATAACTACGGCATCCTATTTGACTAGGTGAGTTGACATTACCAACCCAATTAATTTTAAGTAATTAATCCACGAAGGTCCACAAATCCACGTAGGATAAAACCACGAAGGTATGAAAGTGAACTAGAACTAATTCGCAACGATCCAAATCCCCTAATCGAGTGAGGATCTAGGCCGCTCGTAATCGGGAGCACTCGCTGTCATGACAGTTATACACTTTACAAACGTTGCACCACTATACCCACAAGTCATGATTCTGTCCCCTGTTGCAAGGTGGACTAAAACCTCCATTATGCCATGTCACACCGCCTTAGGTGTGAGGCCGGGAGATCACTATGAGCCTTTACCTAGGTTAACTCTAGCATTGTTGTTTGCATGCTAAGGTTTCACCGTCGTACAAAGTGACGGTCCACGAAGGACTATAGCCAACGAATGGCTATCCCTTATCAAAGGGGTCACCCGGAGGCCCCCTCTTGCGCCATACGGTACACCCCAATGGGTGAGCTCGTACTACACCATCATTGCGAGTACAATACTAGAGCAACACTAGTTAGTTGGCGAGCTGTTCCATAGCAGCCTTGTGGTTGGCACCGTAGTCCTGGGTTGCTGCTCCAAGAACCGGTCCGTAGATGGATGTGAGATAGCTTGTGGCCGAAAGGAACAAGTTGACGTCAGAAGTGGAGGACCTCACCGATCGGCTCACCGATGTCTCCGACGACTACTACCTGGCCAAGGATGAGAACAAACAGCTGACCGCTCGTGTTGCTGAGTTGGAGAAGGAGAACACCACTCTTACCTGCATGCCTCAAGGAAGTGCAAGATGACCTCCTTATCAGCGATGGCTTGCGCGTTGTCGCGGACCGTGCAAAGAAACGGGCTGAACAGGAGAAAGTGGAGCATGAGCAGATGGCCACTTTCTGTGGTGAGGAAAGAATTGAGGTCCTAAACCAGTTGAATGCCGCTCGAAGGCTATCACCCAAAAGGATGAGACTATTCACTCGCAGCAGGCCACTATGCAGTTCCTCCACGGACAGCTTGAGACCACCCGGATGAACATGAATCGGCTGTTCACGGAGATAGGAAATCTCCAGCACCAGTTGGCTCAGCTGCAGCACCAACACCAAGTGTTTCTTGCGGCTCATTGGAATTTATTGCAGCCACCACCGCAGGAGAACAATGGAAATGTCGCCGCTAGCGATGCTTCCGACATCAACGATCCGGATGTGAATTCGGATGCCGATAGCGACGCCTATGCTTATGGGTAGCTCTAGGCGAAAACTTGTAAATTAAGTGTAGTATGCTAGAACTGAACCTAGTGGCTTGTACGCACTTAAGGCATCATGGTCGCTGTATTTTGTATAAATATGGCAACATAGGAGGCATGGGAAGATAGCTGGCAAGTAAAAATCAAAATTGTGTAACCCGCGCGTCGGAACGTGTTAATATCTCGCGCTTTTGTTGTATAAACGGGTTACCATCATAGTATATGAAGGACCAAGTTTATGTTTAATAAACTTATGCCTTTATCAAGTCACTTCACGCTTATTTATTATCATATGTCTATTTCCTCCTATGAATGCAATCTGATTTTTCCGTTCCTATCATGTCCCTTAATTATTATCATATGTCCATGGCTCCAAAAATGCTGAGGCTAATGATATGATTAATTGTGTGACAGATGGTGAACACTCGTCGCACGGTGGATCCTTCCGGAGAGGGTGGTTCGTCGCAGCCACCTCCCCCACCTCCGCTGACTGTTGTGGAGCAGCTCGTTCATAATCAGAATGAGATGTTCCGGTTGTTCATGGCGAGTCAGAACAATAATGCTCAGGCCTCAGCTCCTCCACCGCAGCCCCGCCCCACTTCTTATGCGGATTTTCGGGCAACCCAGCCGCCATCCGTCGCAGAGGCGAAGGACCCCCTGGAAGCAGATAATTTTCTGCATATCGTGGAGTCCAAATTCGCTCTCTTGAACTGCACCGAGCAACAGAAAACTTTGTTTGCAGCACAACAACTCCGTGGATCGGCGAGTGCTTGGTGGGCTAATTACACGTTTGCACTCCCCGCGGATCATCAAGTGCTATGGCCGGCCGGAATTTTTGGAAGCTTTTCGTGCACACCACATCCCCGACGGTGTGATGAAAAGAAAACTTTAGGAATTTGTTGACTTGAAGCAAGGCTCTAGCATCGTGTAAGAATATGCTCGGAAGTTCAATTATCTTGCACAATATGCTTCTTATCACGCCGATACTGATGAAAAGAAGTGTGAGTGTTTCCGGAAAGGTCTGAATCCAAAGCTGCAAGACCGTCTCGCTCTCTTGAATGGCACATTCAATGAATTGGTTAGTGCTGCCATTGTCCAAGAGGACGCCATTCGTGTCAACCAAGATGACAAGAAAAGGAAGCGCACCGCTAAAAATTCATCCGGTGCGCCATCTCATAAATTCAAGCTTGCAGTGACCAGCCCTACCGGTCAGAAATTCCATGTCCTGGTGCCTCAAATGGGTGGGCAGCGCACCACATTTCAGCAACCTTATCGCGCTCCCCAGAGTTCATATCAGCACCGTGGGCCCAATCATTCCTCACAGCAGCAACACCGAAGTGCGAGGCCTTCCCCGCAGCAGCCGTGTTTTAATTGCGGCGGTGTCGGTCATTTTATCGAGAGTGGCCGCATCCTCGCCGTAACAACGGTAATAATGGTGGGAATAATCACAATCAGCACAACCGCGGCAACAATGGAAATGATAATAATCGCGGCAACAACAACAACCACAACAAAACCCCCACCAAGAATGACCCCGTCAATTTCACTACGGTCGAAGATGTGCAAGCCGGAGAACCGATCCTCGGGTATGTTTTCCATTGACGAATATCCCGTTTTCGTTCTTTTTCATTCCAGTGCCACTCATGATTTTATTAGTCAAGCATGTGTGGATAAATTGCATCTATCACCTACCACCTTGCAAATTCCATATACCATCACATCTCCTGGTGGCATAATTCGTACGAATCGTGAAGTAAGAAATGTCCCTCTTGAATTTGCCGGAAATGTATACCTCTCTCCACTCATTATATTAGGAGGCTAAGGAATCGATGTTATACTAGGCATGAGGTGGATGAAACTACATAAGGCTGTTCTACACATAGATACTCGTGAAGTACATTTAAATTCACCTCTCTACGACCCATCGGTCCTCTCCTTACCGTGTCCAATAATCTCTAAGGTTCAAATTCAGAACCTCGAGAAAAGGAAATTAGAGGACATTCCGGTAGTGTGCGAATTTCCCAACGTATTCCTGGATGACTTGCCGGGCATGCCACCTGATCGGAAAGTTGAATTTAAAATTGAACTTCAGCCCGGTACCGCACCAATCTCTAGAAGACCATATAAAATGACTTCAAATAAATTAGCAGAACTTAAAGAGCAACTCAAAGATCTTATGGATATGGGGTACATTCGCTCATGCTCATCACCTTGGGGCTGCCCAGCTCTTTTTGTGAAAAAGAAAGACAAATCACTAAGGTTGTGTGTCGATTATCGGGCACTCAATGCGGTAACCATAAAAAATAAGTATCCTCTCCCACGAATTGATATGTTGTTCGATCAATTAGTTGGTGCAAAGGTTTTCTCTAAAATTGATCTTCGCTCTGGCTATCACAAATTAAAATTCAGCCAGAGGATATTCCTAAAACCGCTTTCTCTACGAGATATGGAATTTTTTAATATCTCGTAATGTCTTTTGGACTGATAAATGCCCCGGCCTATTTCATGTACCTCATGAACTCGGTATTCATGCTGGAATTGGACAAGTTCGTGGTGGTATTCATCGATGATATCCTAATTTATTCCAAGTCGGAGGAAGAACATGCTGAACACCTCCGCATTGTGCTTCAACGACTACGGGATCATCAACTTTATGCAAAATTCAGCAAGTGTGAATTTTGGCTAGGTCAAGTTCCATTCTTGGGTCATATTATTTCAGTAGAGGGAATTTCAGTTGACCCTAGTAAAGTTGATGAAGTGCTGAATTGTAAAACTCCTAGAACCATCAAGCACATCCGCAGCTTTCTCGGACTTGCTGGATATTATCGGAAATTCATTCCAAATTTTTCTATTATCTCTAAGCCCATAACAAAATTATTGGAGAAGGATTCTACATTTAGATGGAGCCCCGAGTGTGAGAATCCATTCCAAACCTTGAAGAAGCATTTAACCACCGCCATATAGTGTGATGTGTTCGGCATAGGATTGGATTGTGTTCTTATGCAAGAAGGCAGAGTTATTGCCTATGCATCTCGTCAGCTCCGTAATTATGAACAACATTACCGTACTCACGATCTAGAATTAGCATCGGTTGTCCTTGCTCTCAAAACTTGGAGACATTATCTTCTAGGAAATCTTGTGCATCTCTACACCGATCACAAAAGCCTCAAATATATTTTCACTCAGCAAGAACTGAATATGAGGCGACGGAGATGGCTGGAATTAATAAAAGATTATGAATTGGAAATTCATTATCATCCCGGAAAGGCTAATGTATTTGCCGACGCATTGAGCCGCAAACACCAATGCTATCAATTAGAAATCTGCTCTATGGAAAATGCCAGCAAATCTGAAAATGAAAATAATCCGTGGCTTCACATCATTCCTTATGGTGCCTTGCACAATTTGGCTCTTATCCCTACTCTCCGAGAAGAAATTATTGAATCCCAGAAAAAGGATGAGGGTATGGAACACATCCGACGGAATTTGGGTACGGAAAAGGCTAAATGTTTTCGCCAAGATGAGAATGGAGTTTTATGGTTTAACAACCGGCTCGTTGTTCCAAAGGATATGGAACTACGGAAGAAATTCTTGATGAAGCGCATTTATCTAAATATTCCATACACCCCGGTAGTAATAAAATGTACCGTGGGTTGAGAGAAAAATTTAGGTGGACTCGCATGAAGCGGGAAGTGGCTCGTTACGTTGCCGAGTGTGACACGTACCAACGAGTCAAGGCTGATCATCTAAAAAAAGCAGGCCTATTGCACCCATTAAAAATTTCCGCTTAGAAATGGGAGGACATAGCAATGGATTTTGTTGTTGGATTACCTCTCACATCCAAGAAACATGATTCTATATGGGTAATCGTAGATAGATTGACGAAATCAGCACACTTTATTCCAGTCCATACCACCTATAGTGCTAAAAAGTATGCTGAATTGTATATTGCCCGTGTGCTATGTTTGCACGGTGTGCCAAAGATTATTATTTCAGATCGAGGTCCGCAATTTGTTTTTCGATTTTGAGAACAATTGCATGCTAGTCTTGGTACTACCTTAATCTGAAGCTCCGCATATCACCCACAAACCGACGGAGAATCGGAAAGATTGATTCAATATTTGGAGGATGTGTTGAGAGCGTGTGCCTTAACACAAAAGGGAAATTGGGATGATCAATTGCCTTTCATTGAATCTTTCTACAACAATTGTTATCAAGAAAGTTCCGGAATTACTCCTTTTGAGGCCTTGTACGGACATTCTTGCCGTACGCCTTTAAATTGGTCTGAATCGGGCGAAAGAACTATATTTGGTCCTGATCTTGTTGAGCAAGCCGAAGAAAAAGTGAGAGAAATACAAGCTAATATGAAGGATGCTCAATTCGGCCCAATAAGTTATGCAAATAAAAGGAGACGCTCGCTGGAATTCGAAGTAAATGATCATGTCTATCTCCGTGTCTCTTCGAACAAGGGTGTGTCACGTTTTGGCGTAAAAGGAAAACTTGCTCCACGGTATATTGCACCATATCCGATTGTGGAGAAGTTTAGCCCCGTGGCATATCGTTTGCAATTGCTGGAAAATTTGGAACGTGTGCACAATGTGTTTCACGTATCTCAGCTCAAGAAGTGTCTAAAGCCAACCATCGATGTTGTCATTTCCGATGCCGAGCAATTGCAAGAGGATCTCTCTTATCCCGAAAACCCCGTTCGGATTCTCGATCAAAAGGATCGTGTTACTCGCAACCACACTATCACCTTCTATAAAGTGCAATGGGGTAACCATACCGAGGATGAGGCTACTTGGGAACAAGAGGAATTTCTGGACAACAATTTTCCCGAGTTCCTCGCTTTGCCATTGAGGTAACATTGCACACCCCCTAAATCGCTATTTCACCGATTTTAATCTCGGGACGAGATTTCTTTAAGGGGGAGGGTTGTGAAATCCCATGTCACAAATTGGCGATTGCACTGTGCTAAATATCAATTTGCATGTGCAAAACCTAATTAGGGTTGATCCCCACATAAAATATAAAACTAGGGTTTAATTAAGGTCTCAATTGGCTTAAACCCTAGCCCTCCAAGATCTTGATGATCTTCCATGGTAGTGCCTCCATGTTTTTGCATATTCTGGTAGTCCACATCAAAATGAGAATATAGGACACTTTTCCTAGATTTTTAGGTTGGCACACAGCCCTAGAAAAATCATCTAAGCTCAGGAAATAGCATCTGTTCTTGATTTTTTATAAATTTTTGCAAGCCAAATCAAAACTTTTGCCAATGACAAAAGTTGTTCCTGATGTTTTGCTGGACGCGTACAAAAATCGGCACCTAAAAATACCTAGCAGAAGTAGGGTTTTAGAGCGAAAACAGTAGCTACATGCAGTGGCAAATCTGTATCTTTGGAACCTTCTCTGCACAGTAGTGAACAGGGGAGCAGCGCTACCAGCCAGCCGCACCCCGACGTTCTTGCCCACTCCGGCCCACCTGCTCACCGTCCTTGCGCACAGCACCGCCCACACACGTTGCCCATTGTCAGATTGCGTTAGATCAACTCAGCTCTCCCGACCTCGAGCACCCGCCATAAGAACGGCAATGTCCGGCCGCCCGAGCACCACCCCCGCCGCCCCGCCTCTCCGGACCGCCTCCCCATTTCCCCGACGCGTCACGAGCTCCGCCCTAGCCCTAGCAAACTTCCGTGAGCACGCGAAACTTCCTCTCCTCGCCTCACGGCCAAATCGCACCTTTTCCCCCACCGTCCGGCGCACGCCATTGACGGCCAAACTCCTCACACGGTGAGCCCCCGTGCAATTCCTCTCGCCGGCCGCTTGGCTTTGTCCCTGCGCACACCTCGGATGCTTGGCCCCTCCTATGGTGCAGCTCCACGCCGGGAACGCCGCGAAGCCGCACCGCCGTCCGCCGTCGCCCTCCACCTCCACGATGACACGCCGCCACGGTGAGCCCCGTCCGGCCATGGGGCCCTCCGGCGCCTTGCTAGTACCCTGTTGGTGCTCATCGACCCGCGCGCCCCCTCTCTCCGGCACCACCTCGCCACCGGCAGCCGCACCACCACCCGTGGCCAGAACGCACACGCGCACGCCACGGCATGGCCGGAGCACACCGCGAGCTCCAACACTTGGGCGTTTTAATAAGTTGTAGTGGCACTTTTGTAAAAACAGTAAACTTTCAAGGAATCTAAAAATTGAATAACTTTCTCTAGGGAGCTCAGAAGTACATGATTAGATACTTGTTGGAAAGCTTGAGAAGTGTACTTTGCCATGAATCCATTTTCCAAGTACTTTCTGTGGTAACAATTAAAGTTTCAAGTACTTTAAAGTGCTATCACGTTAACAAAGCTTAACAACATTGAATTTTATAAATTGCATAATTTTCTCTACAAAGATCAGAAAAATGTAAATGAGCACTCTTTGGAATCCTTGGGAAGTAGACTTTACATGAACCTACTTGGTTTACTGAGGTTCTGTGGTGGAAAGTTAAGTTTTATGTAAGTTAAGAACACATCACGTTAAGCGCTGAAATGGCCATAAATAAATTATTTTTGTAAATAATTCTTCACCAAATTTGGGCACGTCATTCTCACTTGCATGTTTCATCATATTATACATGATTCTGATGCATTTGGACATCTTCTTGTTATTTTGGACATTTTTGTTTAAGTTAGCTACAATTGCCCTATTTTTGCATGAGAGGAAACTTACATAATTTTCTCTTGATATTTGCTTATGGTGCTCCTGAGGTAAATAGGTGTTTAATGTGAACATGGTGTTTACTTGATCTGCCATGTTACATTATTTGAAGGGTAGCATTTTCTAGACTGTATTTGCCATGCCTAGTGAGACAAAAGGTGAAAAATGTTTATTTTAAGAAAATGATAAAAAGAAATTTATTTGCTTCTAGTGCTGAATCATAAAAATAGCTATAATCAGCATAAGGGTCTGGTTTAGTAGTATTATTATGCTTAATGGTCATGTATGAAATAATGTAGTGAATTGTGCATGTTATAATGGCCATGTAAAGTTTTTTGCCTAACTCATATGACATTGGTTATCATTTCATGTATGTGTTTACCATATTTTCATAACCATGGCAACACACATTCTTAAATGGTCATTTCATTTTATTCATGTCCCTTGTTCAACTTGCCATGCTCTCTTTATTTGCTAAATATATATGCATGTTTTGTGTTGCATAGTGTATGTTTCTTTCAATTAGAAGGTTATCCCATAACATTCTCTATATAAATCATCGTCATAAGAAATCATCTCATCTCCACATGAGCATGTTTATTTTATGCAAACATTGCATTAGATTTCGTTATTGAGAAAGTTCCATGAACTGAATATCTTTGTATTCGCTCATACTCACGCATTGCATTGCATTCATATAGGAACCCCGACCAAAGGTGAGATTCAAGAAGGGCAGCAAGTTGAGTTGAACTCCTTTGAGTGTGCTAACTACGACCCGAGCCAAGGCAAGCCCCGGTGCATAATCCCAGCTTGTTTAGTTTTTGGTTTAAATTCACATATGTCTATGTTTATGTATTGTGCACTTATGTTTAGGAGTTGATCACAACCCTAGTTGCATTATGTCCCCTGGTTCCTATGATTTTGGTTAGGTATAATCCTTTTCCGTTAGTGTGCTATGCTTAATGGAGTCTTCGGTAGCAACACCGAGTGGTTTGGAGACCACCTGGTCTAGGGATTCAAATATTGTTACCTTACATGATTAAATTGGAGACCGTACGTGGAAGTGCATGTGTAGGAATGTGGTGACAAGGTTGGCTCTTGTTTGCCATTGCCCCGTGCGTGTCGGTTGAGGACCGTTCGTTGTGACTCCACGAGCAAGTATTGAGTTGTGTACCAAATGCATACCTTCGTATGGGAGTTGGTAAACCGATGTAACTTGAGAGTCGTAGTGTTGGACCCGGCTCGTATCTATGTGTTGGTGTGCTAAGCCGCGAGGGTAATGCCCACTTAACACACCGAACACAAAAAATGGAAAATGCGAAGTATGAAAGAACAGAATGGCAAGACAACAACTCTTAGTATAAGCAAAGTTAACTTGCTGATTGCATGTGTGTTTACAGGTGACCTGGGCACCCTTTATAGTCCAGGGAGCCATATTTTATAGGACCATTCTACCCCTAGCCAACCGCCTCAACTCTACTATGAGGCGGTAACTCTTAGGGGCACTCCGGAAAACCGACCGAAATCGCGTTACTCGCGGCCTAGGCTGGTTGCATAGCTGGGACGCACTCCCACCCTTTGCTTCGCCTCGCTCTACTGCTCCGCTCCAGCGCTGCTTCGCCTCGCCACATGATAGCTTCTTGTGTTACGAGCCTTCGGGCCCGGGGCCCGGCTCCGTCCTTGGGCCTCCCCGGCTTCGCCCGTGGTGCCTCCTTCGCTTCGGGAGCCTCGCGTCATTCGGCGACCTGTGCACACTCGCTCGAAGACAAACATTGGCGTTAGTGTGAGAAATGTGTATCGGGGCCCCGGGCGTTTTCTCCGCGCGAAGCCCGGTTCGCGTCGGGCCCCCAACAGTAGCCCCTCGATGGGCGAGCTCGAAATACGCGTAGGTCGAGCGTCGCGTAGACCGAGCGCGAGCAATCAAAACTTCGCCTCGTGCACGCCGGCGAGCATGGGGGAAACGTGTAACAACTCTCGGAAATAAATGCATTTCACGTCATTCATGAGCATGTCATCATATTGCATTTACGAAGTTATTAAATATTGTGTTACGAAAATGCACATAAAATATCAAACTAACTAAAGATTAAAGGAAATGCTTAAAAAGAATTTAAATATGAGAAAATAGTGTGTTTAACATTTTCTATTGCTTAAACATCATAAATAAAGATTTATAAAAGTTCCCTGAAATTATTTTGCTTGGTAAAAATAATTACAAGAATTAAACAAAGCTTCTTTTGTTAATTTATCTATGAATTTTTAATCCAAAATTAAATTGGAATTTCAAGCGGGTCTTAATAGGAAAAGTGCCTAAAATGTTTTCATTTACGCCCCTGAATTTTCGTAGAATTTTCTTAGCATGGGAAGGTCATTTTTTAATTTTCCGAAAGCTCGGGGGTGTTTTTGCAAAATGTCCGAGAGCGGCCCGGCGCCAGCCTCTCTTCTTCTCTCCTCTCTCTTCCGTGTCTCACCACCGCCCACGGTGGAGCCGCCTCCCGACGGCGCTGCCACGCAGCAGCTACGCAGCTGCCTGCCCGTCGCCGTTGCCGCCTCCCCGGCCGATAAACCCCCCCCCTCCCCTATCTCTTCCCTCTTCCTCTCTCATTTCCTCTCCCCGGCCACCGCCGTTTCCCCTCCCCGGAGCTACGCCGTCGGCCCGCTCCGGTGAGCCTCCGTCCAAGCCACCACTCTCGGAAGCTCCGCAAAGTCCTGCGAAGCTCCTTGAGCCGTCCAATTAGCTTGAGCTGCCTTGCTCCGTCGAGGCGAGCTCATTTTTCTTCCACGAGACCTCACCGACGTTCATCGGCCGCGGCCCCAAATTCTCGTGCTCCGGTGAGCTATCAAGCCTTTCTTTCATTTTCGGGAGTGCGCAACTTAGTACTTCGGTTTCAGGCCGCTCAACCCCCCCCCCGTTCTCTCGCAGGTCGTTGTGTATTCCGCCATCTTCCTCACGCCCGACCGCCACCGTCTCCGCCACTCACGGTGAGCTGTACTCTCCGACCATGCTCATGCTCCTAGGATCATCCGTCGAGCTTGCTCATGATGCGTAGAAGCTCTCGGTACCATTTTCCCTAATTTGTGGGCGCTCGAGGCGAGCTTCGCACCACACCGGAGCGCCGCCGCGTCCGGTCTTTGCCGCCGGCATGCTTCGGGCGAGCTCATGCTATTTTGTCACCACGGTTGAGTTCGCCGAGGTTGAGTAGATCACGTAGGTGGTCTCGCGGCGAGGTTTAGAGCACCGGCGGCCAACTCCGAAGCCGCGCCGCCGTCCCTGGTCGCCGCCGTGGCGGTGCCACGTGGGGATCCGGTGTGGCCACTCGTGGCCCGAGTGTGTGGCACGAGAATAGGTTTTAATTTTCAAAAATTCTTAGAAAAATCAATAAAAATCGGAAAAATGCGGAACCAATTTTGTTAGACTTAGAAAAATAGGATCTATCTATTTATGAAATAAAATATCTATTTTGGGCATTTTTATTTCATAGATAATAATTAATCACATTCTTTGATTATTAAAATTATTTTGGAAAATTAAACTTAAACATTATCAGTTCATGTGATTCCAATTTATTATCTTATGTATTATCACATGTCATTAAGTAAGAATTAATTATTGAGTAATAAACGGGATTAATTATTAATTAATATACCTAAGTAATTAGTAACTAATGAACATAATTAATTATTAATTAAGGAACATGATTAATTAGTAACTAATGACCATGATTAAGCATTAATTAATCAGCATAATCAATTGTTAATTATTGAGTAATAAATTATAAATTGTTAATTAACAAATATGATGAATTATAAATTGTTAATTAACAAATATGATGAATTATTAACTGTTAATTATTAATTATTAATTACTGAACAAAATTAATCATTAATTATTAGTTGATGAACATAATTAATATCCTCTTTGCATGATCATATCATGTTCATTCATGCATGCATGATTGTGATTCGTGACGCATTGTTGGTCGACCTAGGTTCCGAGGTGATCGATGTTCCACCCGAGGTCGAGGTAGGCGAAGGGAATCTCGAAGTCGACCCACACACCGAGGAAGCTAACCCCGACTCGCATCAAGGCACATCCTACCTGTATTTTTAAATATTTTATTTTACCACATAGTTAAGTTATGTTTGTGCATTAAGTGTTAGGGAATGGTTGATACCCTAGGTGCATTTGAGATAGGTTTCTGTTTATTTATACTATATCTGGTACAAGTAGCTCAATAGAAGCTAGGCTTAATTCATAGTCGCAACGGTAGATGTTTTCGGGAATCTTAAAGCATGGAGGCTTTAAGAATTGATATGTTGACACCAAGATGAAGAGAGTGTTAATGAAGTTGAGACCGGACGGGCCCCGTAGGAGAAAGGGCAAGACGGAGATGAGGTCTTGCAAGGTGGTAGCCCCGTTAGAGTCGATCAAGAACTGCATCTTGTTGTCGGCTTAGTTGAACAAGTTTGAACGTACCGTACTACATGCTCGGTATTGTCGTATACTTGCCTTATGGGTATACGAGATGATGAAGAAATGGATACGCAAAGACATGGTAGCAAATCGTAGAAGATACGGATAAGGGCGATAGGCAACAGATCGGTGCTGGGATAATAGAAGAACCCGTAGACCGGTATGGAAACAGAACGGATACTAAGACCGGTATGCAATGACGTGAGAAGCAAGTTATAGAACAATTTGTAGTCCGATTAGGACTCGGATCAATAAAGAAAGTTAGAGATAGAATCCCATATATGTAATTCATGTAATCGGATAGGACTCCGATTGTAACCCTAGCTCCCCGGACATATAAGGCGGAGCATGGACCCCCGAAAAGGATCTAAGACTTCGCAATTAGCAAATCGCTAAAGGCAATACATAACATACAGGACGTAGGGTATTACTCTCGATTCGAGAGGCCTGAACCTGTCTAAGATCGTGTGTTCCTGTGTGTTCCGTGTGTTGCACCATCGAATTCCACGCTCGTGTGGGACCGGGTAGTACTAGTGCCGAGTTTAAGACTCGACATTTCGCGTGCCGGTAGGGGTCCCGGCGAGTTCCTAGCGAGTTCGATGGCCACTTCGTTTGTCGTCGACTTCGAGCCCGGCTTCAAGATTCGCTTCGGGTCCCTCGACTTTGAAGCCGACTCGGATGGGAAATTGTCGTCGAAGAATCCGACTCGTTGCCGAGCCGCCGCTTCTAAAGCGCGATCACCTGCCACCGTTGATACCTCCGATTCCGAGGAAGACGCTCCGGTCTTCTTCCAAGTGTTCATGACAGGACTCGTGATACGCCAACTCACTCCCGAGGAAGCTGCCGAAGAAGCAGCAAGGATGGCGAGAGCTGAAACCGAACGCGATCGTCGTGAAGCGTAACGAGAAAACGGAGACGAACAACCTCCGCCACCTTCGGCCGCGGATCCGCGCACAAATGCTACGGCCTTAGCTGGAGGAAGCGCCCTGCGACCGCTCCCCGGCTACGGGCCCGCTACCGGACCGGTCCGGAGACGCGGATGAATCCCCAGGATACAACAATCGTCGAGGATCTCGCGGCGAAAGACGCCATCGATCTTCCAGCAGAGCTTTGGATTTAAGTTCCATGGAAGTAGAGATGAATGGCGCTCGGGTCTTCACATCGCCGGTCCACAATATTGTGGGAGTGAAACAGATTCTTGAAACAATACCGGAAGAAGTCCTCAACGCTACGCCGAGATTGCGCCGTGCGCTGAATTTAGTTGATGCGGCGGCTCTACAAACAAACTAGCTCGTCCATGATCGAGCGAGAATCTTCCGGTCGCTCGCACTCCCATTCGGAACGACCAACAAGGGCCCGGTCCGATGGAGCTTCTTCCGGAGGAAGGCTAGCACCCCGGCGTACTCCGATCGCGAGATGCACATGCACAAGCTCCCAACCAAGATTTGAGGGTACCGCTCAATGATAACCGGGATGTTCGGAACGTGCTGATTGATCGTCATGCAGAAAGAGTGGAGGAGCGAACGAGACATGAGGAAGACGAGAGGCGACGGACCGGTCATGTGGATGATCGTCCTCGGAAACTTGCCCCACCTCGGCGCAACGGGCCGGCAGCTTCGGCGCCACCCACCAACACAAATTATTCGCGCAACGATCATCGAGGGCATGGTAGTAGGCATGCTCATCTAGATGGACGACGCCGTGACAATAGAGACCGGGAGGGCGAGACAACCGGGACAGAGATGCTTGAACCTCGGCGTGCGGACAATGATCGTCGGGCCGCACCGCCGCCTCCGTCGCGACATGCAGAACCGGTGAACAATGATCGTCAAGCAGCGCCACCACCTCCGCCTCCACCTCCTTCACGGGACGCGGAGCCGGCGAACAATGATGGACAAGGCGGTTCGGGAGAAAGATATCGGGACGACCGTTACTATGACTATTCCGACGATGACGGGGATCGCAATTACCGGCATCGTCCTAGCCGTCGATCTCCGTCACCGGTCCGGACTGGTCCGGAAGATGATGAATACTCCGTAATTCCCGCTTTTACGCGAGATTTACGCATCCGCAAATACCCCGGGGATTTAAGCCCGGGGCCATTGACAAGTATGATGGCAAAGCGCCTCCGGCCGAATGGCTCCGCATGTATATCACGGCTATCCGGTCGGCAGGGAGGAGACACGTTCGTGCTAGCCAATTATCTACCGATGTGCATGGAGCGAGCAGGACGCTTATGGTTACAATCCCTGCCCGAGAAGTCTATTTCTTCGTGGGGAGACCTGACCAAAACGTTCGTAGAAAACTTCCGGGCGACTTGTGAGAAGCCAGGAAACTACTTCGACCTCAATAGGCTGAAGCGAAGCCCGACGAGACCCTCACCGATTTCATCGGGCGATTACTGCAATAAGAAGGCCTTAATCCCCAATGTTCCCGATCAGCAAGTGATTGCTGCATTTCAAGCTGGCGTCCGGAGTGAAGCGCTAGTTCACAAGATTGGGAGACGTAATCGAAACCTCACCATGACGGCGTCGAGTGCTTCAAGATAGCGGATGATTACGCTCGCTGGAGAATCAAATGTAGTCAATCTGTGCGGGAACAAAGGGAAGGAGCCGAAGCAACCAGGATCCTGGATCCGGGAATGACAAGAAGCACAAGGCCGATCACCTTGTTACAGCTGTTGACCGGTCTCATGGAGGAGACCGGCCAGCACCCCCTAAGAGAGGCCCTAGAGAACGATTGTCGTTTGAAACACTTCTGGACGGCCCTTGTATGATCCACAATGGGAATCATAAAGCTAAAGAGTGCTTCCTGCTCGAGGCCATTTGCTCAATTTGCCTTAAAGGTTGCACCTCGGTCCGCCTACGGGAATCGGAAGGACGACAAGGGTAAAGATAAGGACCGTTAAGACAATGAGGATGACGAAGGCTTTGAGGAACCAGCCAGGGAGGTGAACATGATTTATGGAGGCCCGGACGCATACGAGTCAAAGCGGAAGCAAAAGCTGTCGTTAAGGGAGGTTAATGCTGTTGCTCCCGCAACTCCTGAATATCTTCGGTGGTCCGAGGTCCCCATCACATTTAGCAGGGCAGACCACCCGGAGGTATTACCGAAAGCTGGAAAATATCCACTCATCCTCGCTCCTATTGTTCGGAAGGTGCGGTTGAAGAGAACTTTCATTGATGGGGAAAGCTGTTTGGATATCTTGTTCGCTAAGACTCTGCCTGAGCTTGGCCTCGACGATCGCTGATTTAGAGCGCAGTGTTTCTCCGTTCCATGATATAATACCCGGGCGGAATAGTTACCCTTTGGGGCAGATTTCTCTGCCGGTGACTTTTGGGACGAAGGAAAATTATAGAAGGGAGAATATCATCTTTCGGGTGGTCGACATAGATTCAGCGTACCATGCTATTCTCGGAAGACCGGCTCGGCGAAATTTATGGCCATCCCGAACTATCAATACTTGATGTTGAAGATGCTCGGGCCAAACGGGGTCCTGTCGTTCCGGGGTGATATCAAGACCGCTTATGCTTGTGAGGTGCATAGCACGAGTTGGCATCCCGGATCAATTCAGAAGTTGAACGCCAAGAAATCGGGAAGCGGCTGAAGCTTTGGAAGTTCATACAAGGATAGAGGATGAAGTACCGGTCAAGAAGATTGCTAAGGAGAAATTGAAGGCTGATACGGTGGTTTCCAAGACTGTTCAGCTTGATGAATCGAGACTCCTCTAAGGTCATCCATATAGGGGCTGACTTGGGGGATAAATAGGAAAGCGCGCTCATTCTTTTCCTCCAGGAAAATAGGGATATCTTCGCATGGCAGCCTTCCGACATGCCGGGTGTTCCTAGGGAGAAGATTGAGCACGCACCGTTGGTGCGTCCCGATGCGAAGCGGTGAAATAGAAGCTCCGGAGGTTTGCTCAAGACCGCAAGGAAGCTATCAAGAAAGAGATAACTAGGTTGTTAGCAGCTAAGTTCATTAGGGAGGTATATCATCCAGATTGGCTTGCCAATCCAGTGCTTGTACCAAAAAAGAATACTAAAGAATTAAGGATGTGCGTCGATTATACCGATCTCAACAAAGCTTGTCCCAAAGACCCTTTCGCGCTGCCTCGAATCGACCAAGTTGTTGATTCGATCGCTGGCTGCGAACGTCTTAGTTTCCTTGATGCTTATTCGGGGTATCATCAAATACCGTTAAGAGTTGAGGATCGGATAAAAACCGCGTTTATCACCCCCTTCGGAGCATACTTGCTACACGACCATGACGCTGTTTGGATTCGCAATTGGGAAGAAACGCAGAAGCTTATGTTGATGATATAGTGGTTAAGTCTCGTAAAACCGAAGATGTCCTCTCCGACCTGGCAGAGACCTTCGATAATCTGGGAACTTGTCCATGAAGTTGAACCTAGGAAAATGTGTATTCGGAGTTCGTTCCGGGAAGTTACTAGGCTATTTGGTATCATGGAGAGGTATTGAAGCCAATCCGGAAAAAATTTAGACAATTGTGAACATGCAACCCCCGAGTTGTTTGAAGGATGTTCAAAAGTTGACGAGCAGTATGGTAGCTCTTAGTCGTTTTATCTCAAGATTGGGAGTTCGAGGACTTCCGTTCTTCAAGATACTTAAAAAGCAAGACAAGTTTGAGTGGACCAGTGAAGCACAAGCAGCGCTTGATCAGCTTAAAGAGTATCTCAATAATCCTCCGGTTTTGGTCCCGCCGAGCCTCGATGAGGTTATTCAGTTATATATCTCCGCAACAACCCACGTAGTAAGCACGGTTCGGCGGTTGATCGGAAGGAAGAAGGACATCCGCAATTGGTGCAACACCCGATCTATTTTGTAAGTGAAGTTCTTACTGAGTCTAAGATAAGGTATCTCCAATTGCAGAAGTTAATTTATGTCTGTAGTGATAACTTCTCAAAAATTGAAGCATTATTTCCAAGCGCACCCTATTGAAGTTAAGACTCGGGTTTGCTATCGGAGATATTGTTCGCAATCGAGAAGCAATCGGTCAAGTTGCTAAGTGGGCTATAGAACTTGGCCAATATGAGATTACGTTCTCTTCGCGGACAGCTATTAAGGGACAAGCATTAGCTGATTTCATAACGAGTGGTTAGAAACACAAGTGCCGCGAGAGATTCAAGCATTAGAGTATTGGGAGATGTTCTTTGATGGGTCCCCGCAGCTTTCAGGCGCGGGGGCTGGTGTGGTCCTTTTCACTCCACAAAAGGAACCACTCGGATACGTGTTGCAAATGCATTTTCGAGCTTCTAACAATACAGCGAGTATGAAGCTTTGCTTCATGGGCTCGAGTAGTTGTTTCGTTGGGTGTTCGACGATTGGATATATATGGTGATTCGATGTTAGTGATCAGCCAAGTGAATAAAGTATGGGATGCTCATGATGAACACATGATTGCCTATCGACAAGAGGTTCGGAAACTTGAAGACAAGTTTGATGGTTTGCGCTTTTCTCATATACTCGCGCGGAAATAACTCGTCTGCGGATGAGTTGGCTAGATCGGGATCTTCGCGACGAGCGGTTCCCCCGGCGTTTTTCTTCGGGTGTTGGATAAACCGTCTATAAAGGTGGAGCCTAAGGTTATTATTACAGAAATTGAAGATAAGACGGTCTCGGAAAGTCGGAGGAAAAGGCGGTCTTGAAGAACCAGTCCGATAGTACGGGTTTGCCAGGAAAGCTTGAAGGCGGACTCGATACTGGTGATATTCAGCCATTGGATGTTATGATTATTGATTCCGATTGGCGTACTCCGTATCTTGACTATTTGCAATCCGGCAAAACACCGGAAGATAAGGTGGAAAAGCAAAGATTAGAAGTTCGAGCCCGCAGTTATTTAATTCTCGAAGGAGAATTGTATAAGCGTGGGGCTAATATTCCGATGAAATGTGTGTCGGTTTCGATGGCATTCAATTGCTTGAAGACATACACAAAGGAATTTGTGGAAACCATGCTTCTTCGAAGACATTGGTTGGGAAGATATTCCGACAGGGATTTTATTGGCCAACAAGCAACGGATGATGCGCATAGAGTGGTTAAAAGTTGTCAAGGATGCCAGCTTTTTGCAAGACAACCTCATACTCCGACTCAGGAGTTGCAATTGATTCCAATGACTTGGCCTTTCTCTACTTGGGGGCTGGATATAGTGGGACCTTTTAAACGGGCACCAGGAGGATTCACGCATATTTTTGTGGCAGTAGATAAGTTTTCCAAGTGGATCGAGGCTGAAGCGATTACTAGTACAACTACGGCACGCGCAATCAAGTTTTTGCAGAACATTTTTGTACGTTTTGGGATTCCATACAGTATTATTACTGATAATGGGCCTCAATTTACTTCAGAATTCTTCAAAGATTATGCTTGAGAGTTTAGGGATCAAGGTGCAATATGCGTCGTAGCGCATCCGCAGAGCAATGGACAAGTAGAACGAGCTAATGGGATGATTTTGACCGGTCTTAAACCGAGAATTTTTGATCGATTGAAGCCTTATGCGGGAAAATGGGTTAAGGAATTGCCCTGGGTGCTCCGGGGTTTGCGCACTAATGTTAGCGAGCTACGGGACAGTCTCCTTTTTCTTTGGTATATGGATCGGAAGCCATGTTACCTATCGAAGTGAATATGGTGTCAGCCCGGGTTCGATATTATGATGAAGGAAAATATGATGATCGACGTCAGGTTGAATTGATTGCTGCGGAAGAATTGAGAGATCAAGCTCTGATTCAAGCCGCCAAATATCAACAAGGATTGCGTCGATATCATGATCGTAATGTTCGCACGCGGGAATTTCAAATCGGAGACTTGGTTTTGCGGAAGATTCAATCTAACAAGAACAGGCATAAGTTGTCACCGGTCCGGGAAGGACCTTTTTTAGTGAAATCAGTATCCAGACCAGGGGCTTATAGGCTTATGACCTTGGAAGAGGAAGAAATTCCAAATTCTTGGAATATTGATCAACTTCGTCGTTTTTATACTTAAAGAGTATTTATTGTAAAGTTTTTCTTATTATAATAAAGTAATTTTATCTGATAATAACATGTTTGTTTTTTGTGTCTCCATATTTTAATTTTGAATTAAATTATTGAGCCAGGGGGCTACTATGATAAAGAGTAGTCTCGTGATATTTTGTTATTCTCGCTATGATAAGAGCAATCCGTGATATGCCACTATTCTTGAATAATAAGACCAGTCATTTAGTTAATGGATTGCTGTGATAAGAGTGGTCCGATGAAATGATAAGCCCGTGTTTAAGACTCGGTCTATTCAGGAAAGGATAGAGTATAAGTTTTCCTTTTTATGAATACTTGTTGGTAAACTGTTGTATTAAGAACAGTTTGGGAAATCGTATAAACTAGCTTTTTTGCTCATGTTATATCATATCTTGAGTAAATAAGTTAGTAAGCATAATGGTGAAACCAGTATTCATAAAACAAGAAAAAGTGACTAATATTCATAAAGCAAACAAGTATAATCGACAAAGATATTCAGATTCAAAATGGCCCTATTACATAATCTACTCAAGCAAGACCGCTGGAGGCACCGGTATGGACAGTCTGGGGATTTCCTTCGAGCCTATCATCTAGAGTTTCTTCGGAATCGAAGAAGTTACAGTTAAATCTCTGTCAAGATCTTCGAAGGCAGCTTCTACCGTCTGTCCGGCGGCAGTCGCAGCATCTTGAGCATCTTGATCTAGGGCAAAAGCTGCTTGCGCTACATTCGGAGGGACACCCGACGGATCGATTGGAACATCTTCCACCAGCTCGTAAACAGTACCAATGAGTGAGTTCCTTAGCTCATTGAACCGGTCTTCAGTGGTATCGGGGTGGGCACCATCCCGGATAAAATTGAAATCGCAAACATCAACCGGAGTCCACGATTGGATAATGGCGGCAATATGTCCTCCTCCTCGAAGCAAGCAACCAGCCTTGAATGCTCTCTCGATTCTTCTCGGGATTGCCCGGATGGCGGACTCGATGTCCATTTCATTGGGATCGATAGTTTGTCCGCCATTTAGGTATTCCGAGTGCGAACTGTGCCCGCAGTAAGTTCCGAAACAACAAATGAAAATTTAAAGACTGGGTATTGCTGAAAATCGATATGTTCAAAAGATAACATAAGAGTAATAAAGAAAAACAGGACTTACGCCCGTGCTCGACTTCAGCCGCTCCGAATCTACCCTTGATGTTCACATTGGATTCTTTCAATTTCTGCGCGTCTTCAAGGCTTTCTCTTTCTCTCGCTTGAGCTGATTTCGCTGCTTCTAATGCTTCCGTCGGCTCAGCCTTCAAGCGAGCGTTTTCAGTCTCTAGCATCTTGTTGGAGCGAAGTGCTTGGGCAAGTATGCTATCTTTTGCGGTGAGCTCTCCTTCAAGTTCTCCAATCCGTGCCGCCTGTTGCTCTTGAATACGAGAGCCTTTTTCTAATGCTTGTTCTTGAGCTGCCGTTTTTTCCATAAGAACTTCTTCAGCTTTCTTATGGGTAGCAACAAGGTTCTCAAGCGCTGAAATCAAATATAGGATCAATCGAAAAGGAGATGGTGGGAAAAATTTAAAATGTATAAAAGCAATTGTGGTCCAGTGGTGAAGCTTCTAGCTATCAATCAACAGACTCAAGATTCAAGACAAATAGAAAATGTTACTTTGATTAATTTGGCGGACCTTGATGATTTCTTGTCGGCGTTCTTCCATCATGCGGTGGGTGTCCTGCAGACCTCTCTGGAGGTCGTTTTCCTTGGCCTTCGGACCGGCCGTCCGAATTTCGAGCTCACCCAATCGTTCTTGATTGGTGTTGAGTTCTTCCCGCAAGCGGGCGATAATTGCAGTCTTGGCTTCGAGCTTTTCGGAAGAACCTACAAGAGAAAGAGAGAGTAAGAAATTTGAAGATTGAAGGGAAGTTGCTTGGAGAAACTATTAAATGGTAGAGATATACTTGGCCGGACTCGGAGAAATTCTTTAAAGCCTCTTCCTCTTGGAGGGCGTCCCATTGAGCAGTTGCGGTAAAAGTCCTTGCTCCATCGGAACTATCCACCTTCACTTCTCCAACCACCATTTTGGCCAGTCTGGGTTCTCCGTAAGGCTTACAAGTTGTCCTAGCCCGGCGAGGAATTTCTTCCGTCTAGACCGGTCCCAGTGAGAGCTCCGGAGGGATTTGAACCAAGGTGGCTTGGGGAAGAGGGCTCGTTAGAAGAAGAGCTCTCAACATTGGAGGTTTGTTTTTCAGCTCCCGAGCTTGAGGCGACAGGGAATTCCTTTGTGAGAGTCGCACTTTGAGCTTCCGTAGTTGGAGTGGCAATAGTGGTGGAGGCGTCAAGAGTGGAACCGGTCCGAAACATATCCGGGAAGAAGCAAGAACAGGGCTAGGAGGAGCCTCGTGAGGGAAATTTGGTTCTTAAAAAGCCAGCTATGCTGGCTTGGAAGCTAGAGGGAACCCCGTAAGGAAAAGCGACTTTAATTAAACTAGAGCGAGGAGTTTTGGGACCTAAGGAGTTTTTTGACAGATTGAATAATTCGGGAAAATAATTCAGTAAAACTTACGTGGAAGCTTTTTTAAAGCCGGTGGAGGTTTTGACCTTTTTTGGTGGGCCTTGAGAAACTCCACCACTCGCTATCTGCGGCTCTTTTCTCCGCTGGATTGGCTTGCGGAGTTGGAGCTCGATCCCCGGTATCAACGGGACCGGTCCGGAGACCATACCGGGATCGTTTGGGGACATTCGACGTAGGGTCGATCGAGGCGTAAGTGCCTTGAGTTTTACCCGGTGAAGCTTCGAGGATGGCCGGAGCTGCTTGGCGATCCCTTTCGACGACGTCTTCTTCCCGCCGACGCTCTTCAAGTTTTTGTGCCTCCGAGCGGGTATCGCCGGAGGCAGCAGGAGGGGCGGCGGGTTTACCGATGGTCGAGCAGTAGTACGTCTTCTTGTACTAGGAGCTTGAACCACGGTCCCAGATTTTGTGATTTTTGGGGCTAGGCTTGGAGGAAGAGGGAAAGACCGGTCTCGTGGATTTTTGAGCCGCACCGGCTTGAACAGCAAGTGGAGCGGCGTTATTGGCGTAATCCTCTCCCCAAGTGTCATTAGGAGGAAGAGGAGGATGACTCCTGTAGTTGTCCATTTTCTGCGATTACAAAGATTAAGTCTTTATAAGTAAATGGTGGCGATAAATGATAAAGATTTGAAAAACAGGAGGAAGTACTTACGGCATCACGAGGATTGCATGAGCTGAAAGCTAATGCCACTCTTGTACATCCGGACAGTGTCTGGATTTGGCTGCAGCATCTGTCTAATGCGAACTTCTAGCCGATCTTTGTTGGGGAGGGAAGTTCCGTCCGGAGGCATGGCGGTGTCCTCGTTGAAAAGCCAAGCAGGGTGTTCTTGCCTCTTGAGTGGTTGGACGCCTCGCACTATGAAGCTCCAAAGAATTGTCTCGCGAGTTACGTGTTGACGGTCCTTATGGTCCAATTTTACCGTCAACATGTTGCATCTTTTTGAATCAAACACCATCACCAAGAATAGACATAGGGATTATTTCTAACAAATTCCACTAGTCTTGGTGAAATTATGAATGCAGGTGCAATTCATATGAAAACAGGGGAAAACATGCACGAAACATGGACTTTGCAATCGACGGATTTTCCCTGGACTAAAGAATATAGTCCAAAAGCCCAAAACCACAAAACAGAGCCTCAACATCAAACCAAGCAAGTGGATTGGGCCAAGTACACAGCCAGGGGAAGGCACCGAGAGAAGAATCAAGCCCGGGGAGTCCAGGCCGGTTCGGCCGAACCACCCTAGTGGGTTCGGCCGAACCGACAGTGGGCCCCCCGGCCCATCTTTCTCTCGGCGGTTTGTCACCGACGTCCGGAGGTCGGTTCCACCTGCAATTAATGCCACCGACGTCCGGAACCACCTCCAAGTTGCCGACCTTCCAAGGCTATAAATAAAGGGCTACACCCCCTCTCTCAACACACCACCAACATCAAGATACAAGACAAAACTCTCATCCTTAGGCCAAGGGCCTCTTGTATTTTCGTAGAATAGGAGAGAGGGCAAGGAAGAGGAAGGAGTGTTCCTCCCTTTTGCAAAGTGGAGTAGTATTTCCTTTTCTTTTACCTTGGCGTGTAAACACTCTTTTTGGTGATTTATACGTGGTGATCTACTTATCTATCGTGACATATCTTTGTGTTAGACGTAATTCTTGTTATACTTGTTTACGGGATCATCGCTCGCAAGAAGTACTCTAGCTTTCGAACTCAGTTCTAGGCCGAGGCTAGAGTAGTGGTCAATAGCATAGACGTGGTGTCTAGGCCGGAGATCGCCTTTGTTTGCTCGTGTGCCCCACGGTTTGTAGAGGTAGGTGGCAGGAAGTGACAGCCCTGTCATCCAAAGGAACCCTCCACGTTCGGGTACATAGTAGAGCTTTCGTAGACCGGAGTGGCTTGGCGGACCAAGCCTAAGACGGTGCCCGAAGTAAACAAGTCTAGCTTGCGTTCGTCTACCTTTAAAGGATAAATAGATAAGAGTCACCCTCTCGACCCTATTTTGCTACGTTGTCTTGGTTGTCCTTGGGTAAACTAACCTTGTTGCAGAAATACTCTGTTCCTCGCGGATATAAATACGATACCTTGGAATACTCCCGGTGAAGTGCTACAACGGTATTCCGTGCGCTTGCGGATTTATTCGTGACGTAAGAAATACCAACAAGCATTTCCGGCGCCGTTGCCGGGAACGGTTGTTATTTTTGTAACGAATCAGGTTTGCCCTCGTAATCTATCTTACTTACCGTTCTGTTTTTATTTTTTTCCTTACATTCAAAATTTCACAAAAACATATCATGGAGTCACACCCAACCATCCAATCTTTCTCCACTCCACGGGGTGAACTCTTAGAGCCACCATCATCATCACAACCTATTTCTTCACCTGGCTATGAGTTCTCCCCGATTACATTTCGATGATTAGAGGTTTATCCTTTTCGAGTTTTAAACATGAAAATCCTTATGAACACTTGCGAGAGTTTGAACATTTGTGTTCATGCCGATTGATCCATGGCATGACACAAGAAACATTGAAGTGGAAGTTGTTTCCCTTCTCTCTCAATGAGAAGGCGAAGCAATGGTACACTTACACCGCTAAGAGAGTGAACGGTGATTGGAAAGAATTGCGAGACAAATTTTGTCTAGCATTCTTCCCCGTATCTCGTATCACTTCTCTACGAGCGGAAATAATAGGCTTTCGACAAGAAGAAAAGGAAACCTTAAGTGCGTCATGGATTCGGTTCTGTTCTCTAACGTACTCCGGACCAGAATTATTGCTCCCGAACCCGTTTTATTACAACACTTTTATTCGGGATTGAGCAACGATACCGCACTTTATCTTGACACGGCCGCGGGTGGATCTTTTTCTCATAAGACCATAGCGGAAGCACACGAACTTTTGGATCGAATTGTGGAAAACACACCTTTTTCCGCCGACTTACTCGTAGAGCCGGAGTCGAAGATGAGGAACTCGTTGTGCAAGAGACACAACACTTGGTGCCCATGATGGAGCACCTAGCACTCGAGTCCTCATCTAACACAAGAACAATGATAGAGGAAGATGAACCTCTTGATTTCCCATTTGAGTTCAAGGAAGAAATTTTTGAAGATTTTGGAAACACCTTGAACTACTCCTATCAAAAGAAACCAAGCACTCCTCGCACCAACCCCCGAACCTATTGAAAAATCTCTTCTCTTAAAAACTGTTCGGAAGTTGACAAGCAATTATGAGCGATGAATGGTTGATGGAAAACGAACTTTCTTCGGAAGTTCTTCGACTTGATCATCCTAGATCAACCATTCGTGGCTCAATTCGGGGAGTAATGGTAGATGTTCTCTATAATCCTCTAGTAGGTGCCAACATCATGTCCGAATCTTTTGCTTCAACTTTATTTGGAAACGAGACATGGGCACCTTCCGACAAACTCCTTAAAGCCCCACCGGGGCAATTTTTTGAGAGTTTGGGGATCATTAGAGATGTTTGCATTAAGCGTAATGAAGCAGAGGTTTCCTTGGACTTTCACGTTTTCGGAATCCCGGATTTCGATGTTTTGGTCTGGTCATCCCATAGAAAAGCTTTTCTTAGGGATATCACCTTCAGGAACCTTAGACTTCACCCTCGGCAAGAAAACTTTTTCTCTTCCTATCATTCATGCACAAAACTCTTTTGCCGAGGAGCCGCTTGTGGAAGAAGAATGCATGGAGGAGGTTATGGCAATTTTTCCTCATGAAAACCCCGAATCATCCTTGGATGAAGATGCTCTTGATTTCATTTTAGAAGAGGATGATTCGGCGGAAACTTTTGAGCTGCCCGAAACTTTTACACCTACGCCACCTCCCGTAGAGCACAAAACTCTTCCACCAGGCTTGCGCTACGTTTTTCTTCACGGAAATCCCGAAACCCCCGTCATCATAAGTGACAAGCTTTCGGAGGAGGAAACTGCAAAACTCTTAGCCGTGCTAGAAAAACATCACTCCGTTTTTGGGTACTCGCTTGGAGACCTCAAGGGAATCAGCCCCGCTCTTTGCACCCATCGCATTCCCATAGACCCCGATAGTACACCATCTAGGGAACCTCAAAGGAGGTTGAACAATGCGATGCGGGAGGTCGTTAAAAAGGAGGTCTTAAAACTTTTACATGCCGGCATTATCTATCCCTGTTCCACACAACGAGTGGGTGAGTCCAAGGCAGGTCGTACCCAAGAAAGGAGGAATGACGGTCGTCCATAATGACAAAAATGAGTTGATCCCTCAACGCACCGTCACGGGATGGAGGATGTGCATAGATTACCGAAAACTTAACAAGGCTACAAAGAAGGATCATTTTCCGCTGCCCTTCATCGATGAGATGTTGGAACGGCTGGCAAATAATTCTTTCTTTTGTTTCCTTGATGGGTATTCAGGATATCATCAAATCCCCATCCATCCCGACGATCAAAGTAAAACCACTTTCACATGCCCCTATGGAACTTACGCCTATCGACGAATGTCTTTTGGGCTTTGCAATGCACCTGCTTCTTTTCAACGTTGCATGATGTCTATCTTTTCTCGACATGATCGAAGAGATTATGGAAGTATTCATGGATGATTTCTCTGTTTATGGAAAAACCTTCGATCATTGTTTAGAAAATTTAGACAAAGTCTTGCAACGTTGTCAAGGAAATGATTTAGTGCTCAATTGGGAGAAATGCCATTTCGTGGTTAGAGAAGGCATAGTTCTGGGGCATTTGATTTCTCGAAAGGGGGATAGAGGTGGACAAAGCTAAATTAGAAGTTATAGAAAAGCTTCCACCTCCCGTGAATGTTAGGGGCATTCGCAGCTTTCCGGGACATGCGGGGTTCTATCGTCGGTTTATCAAAGATTTCTCTCAAATTGCTAGACCCCTTACAAATCTGCTTGCGAAGGATGCACCCTTTGAGTTTATCGATGAATGCATGACTGCTTTCACTACCCTTAAGAATGCACTCATCTCAGCGCCAATTATCCAACCCCCGATTGGACGCGGCCTTTTGAGATAATGTGTGATGCTAGTGATTTTGCTGTGGGGGCTGTTCTTGGCCAAACTAGAGATAAAAAGCATCATGCAATCTCCTATGCAAGCAAAACCTTGACTGGAGCTCGGCTAAATTACACTACCACCGAAAAAGAGCTCCTTGTCTGTTGTTTTTGCTTTTGATAAGTTTAGATCCTACTTGACTGGAGCAAAAGTCATTGTTTACACCGATCATGCTCGCTTTAAAGTTTTTGCTCAATAAGAAGGATGCTAAACCTCGTTTGATACGATGGGTTCTTCTACTCCAAGAGTTTGATGTAGAAATCCGTGATAAGAAAGGAGTAGAAAATTCCGTGGCGGATCATTTGTCGCGTATACAATTCACTAACCTGCAGGAATTACCCATCAATGATTTCCTACGCGATGACATGCTGCTCCTAGTGAGGGACTCACATCCATGGTACGCCGACATTGTGAACTTCATGGCAACGGGTACGTACCACCCGGAAAGAGCAAGAAACGACTCATCTATGAGAGTCGCCGTCACTTATGGGAAGAGCCCTTCCTTTACCGTGTCTGCGCCGATGGATTGCTAAGGCGATGTGTGCCCATACCCGAGAGCACACGAATCATTGAGAAGTGCCATGCATCGCCATACGGGGACACTACGACGTGTTTCGTACACAGGCCAAGATATGGCAAAGTGGCTTCTTTTGGCCAGCCATGTACGAAGACACAAAGGAATTTGTCGAGCGATGCCCGGAATGTCAAAAAGTTGGAGGCATCACGGCAAGAGATGCAATGCCCCTCAACTACAATTTACAAGTCGAGCTCTTCGACGTATGGGGCATTGACTTCATGGGACCGTTCACCAAGTCACATGACTGCGAATACATCTTGGTGGCGGTAGACTACGTGTCTAAGTGGGTGGAAGCAATGCCTTGCAGGGCCGCAAATGCCAAGCATGCTCGCCGGATGTTCCACGAAATTATCTTCCCAAGGTTTGGAACACCGAAGCTAGTGATAAGCGACGGAGGGTCTCACTTCTTTGATAAGACCTTCCGAAGCTTCCTAAGAGAACTTGGATCAAGGCATAATATCGCTACTCCATACCACCCTCAAACCAGTAGGCAGGCCGAGACCTCAAACAAGCAAATCAAGCGGATCCTGCAAAAGACCGTAACAGAAATGGGGAAGGGATGGAAGGACAAGCTACCCGATGCACTATGGGCATACCGTACAGCATACAAGACACCCATAGGCATGTCCCCATACCAGCTCGTGTACGGGAAAACATGTCATTTACCCGTCGAGATGGAACACCGAGCGTATTGGGCCATCCGGAAATGGAACATGGACCTTAATGGTGCCGGACGCAAAAGAAAAATGGAGATAGCTGAGTTAGAAGAATGGAGAGACAAAGCTTACCACAACTCAGCTATATACAAAGAAAGGACAGAAAGGTGGCACGACAAAAAGATAAAGATAAAGGTATTTAAGGTTGGAGATAAGGTCTTGCTATTCAATTCACGGGTGAAACTCTTCGGGCATGGAAAATTAAGAAGTAAATGGGACGGACCATACACGGTTATTGACACCTCGTCACATGGAGCAATCACACTTCAAGACGACGAAGGTAAAATATTTAAGGTAAATGGTCAGCGCCTTAAAATTTATTTCGAGCCCGATAAAGATAAAGAATTTGATGTCATGCACTTGATTAATTTAAATTTTCTCTCATGATAGCTCTTTCTTATCTATCACCCATAGTAGCTCTTTCCCTGAAATAATTTTAGCAAGCAATCAACCGAGAAAAAGAAGGGGACCGGAGGGGCCCACTACGGTTCGACCGAACCCCCTTGCTGGTTCGGCCGAACCAGATACAGACTCCCAAACGGTCACTTTTTTCTTTCATCTTTTGTCTCCAACGGTCACAAGATCAAATCTCCTCGCTTAGTGCCTTCCATGCTGCGGGAAAAATCAAATTAATTCTTTCCATGCTTTTATCTATAAATGAAGGTATTTTCTTTCATTTTTCCCTTGCACCTTTCTTCCACCTTGTCCATTTCGCACAAAAAAAAAAAAAAAAAAAAAGCTTTTGCCCAGCACCATGGACGAGCAGCATCCCAAGCCTCGACGTCTCCGTCACCACCAGCGAGCTTTGCCGCCAAGTCGGCCTCGAAGACATCCTTGATCATGTCTCCATTCCCAGCGAGCAAGCCTTGATGATCCATGATCTACCGCTCGCTATTGAACCTCCACCCACAGCAGCAAGAACACCCTCCAAGAGCTCTCCCGCTGCTGTGGCACCTCGCGAAAAGAAGGGGAAATCTACCCCCAAGAAGAAGAGCGCCGACGCCGCCGACAACGCTCTCCTTCCCGAAGAGAAGTACGTCGGCACCCTCGCTACCAAGAGCGGGCAGGTGGTGCACCATCAATATGAGGGCGCAACCTGCCTAGCCCCATCAAGAAGCCCGGCGAGAGGTTCAAGATCAAGGGAATCCGCGGTGGCGGAAAGCAGCTCATCCCGCCGCTTACCTCGGCGGAAAAGAGAGACGCCCGCGAATCCGTGGGCGACACTCCTCCTAAGAGGATAAGGAGGCGTCTCTCTCCCTCTCCCATCAAGAGGGCAGGGGGAATGTATGAAAGCGAGGAGGAGAAAACTCCTAAAAAAAGCCCCTACCAAATCCTCCTCGCTAAACACGTTGATCTCCGCGAAGCCCATGAACGCCTACGTGATAATGTCGCGGAGATCAAAGACGCTATTGAAGACTTGAAGGATGCCCGGGCGAGCCATCGCCGCAGCACCAACTCCAAGATCAAGCGTCTCTTCAAGGACGCGGGGAAGGAGGACGAATACGACGTTTAAAATGAACCTTCCCGCGTTCATCATTTCCCGCGAGCACATTTTTATCATTTTTTCAATTCCTCAAGATTGTAATGCGCCTGCTCTTTTAAATTTTTAATCATATTAGTGCTCCCCGGTCTTCCCTTACCGGTAGAGCAAGTTTTGTTTCGAAATATCTTTGTCTATTTTGAAGAAAACAGGCAAAAAGGCAAGTGTGGGGGGGACATCGCGGAAAGCAAAGACAAACACACGCGTAGCGCGCAGAAACATCACGAGGAAAACAACACAAACACAACCTGCGAAACGAGCACCGGTGGGGCCCAGGCCGGTTCGGCCGAACCCACGAGGGTGGTTCGGCCGAATCCTGGTGGGTCCCACTCAGCCCACTGCTTCCTCGTGGCACTTGAGTTTGTTTCCCACACTTCCTTTTCGCCTACTTTATTTGTCAAGTTCATTCCGAGACGCGAAAAACAATTACTAAAACTTGATCAACTAAAACTTGGGAAGATTTCTTTTGAATACCTTTTCCCAAGTCTCTCCCTAATGCTCTCATGATGATCTTGCACACTTTTTATTACTCGCTTCATCACCACTTGCCCGTGAACAAATAATCAAATCCATAGGACCCATGTTTTTCTAGATTATTGGCAAGTGTGATATGGCTCGACGAAATGATCTTATGCTTAGCTTACCGAGTCCTTGGGAATTTTATTTCACAAAACAAAAATACCATGGCTTCATGCTCCTCTCTTGATACAAAAATTCCTACCAATGCCATATGATGATCATACCTTGCGAAACTTACATACATATGCTGCTTGTGATTGCAATGAGCTTTACCAAAATTGAGTGACCCTAGAGAGAAACTTGTCATGCTCTCTTGATCAAGATCACGTACACTCCACCAGAAAAAAAAAAAAAAAAAAAAAAAAGGGGCTAAACTCCTACACTAGGAGCTAGCACCCCACCAAAATAAAGACACTCCTCGTTTGCACCTCTTTTTACCTCTCTCTCTCTCTCAATCACGCATAAACGAGACATGGCTATGTAAAAAAAAAAAAAAAAAAAAAAAAAAAGCTCACACGGATGAGCAATGAAAAGAAAGCTCACAAAGATGAGCAATGAAAAAGAGAGAAGAAAAGAGATGCTCAAGCATAGAGCAAGAAAAGAAAAGAAAGAAAATAAAAAGATAGCCATGTCTCGAAAATGCAAAATAAAGAGAGGTCAATTGCAATAGGAGTTGTCACTTTTTCATATCCATACACACACGCACTTCTTGATCAAGGTTACATGACTTGGCTTCTCCATGGATCCTTTCTTTTGGCTTAGCAATATTTGTGATACAAGTATGCCTCTCTCATTCCCTACCGAGCTCCACATACAAGCCTAAGAAGTAGGAAAAAGAGAGGCAACACAATGCCTTGGTGAGGAAAACACTTTTTGAGCGATTCAAGAGAATCGAAGAGGAGCGGGAGTCATGTTGTTTATTTTCAAAACTTTCAAAAACCCAAGGTGCTTAGTGAGCAAAAGTATAGTGACTTGAGTCATGAGCTGTTCCACTTATCAATCATCCAAGAATGCATGTTAGCCACCGTCATGTTCACAAGTAAAACGGTGTGGCTTGTAATAACATGTGTGCAGGTCTCTAAGGGGAGAGATCTCTCAACTTACGCTCCCACCTTTACTCGAGGACGAGCAAAGAGCTAAGTGTGGGGGTCTTGTTGACGGTCCTTATGGTCCAATTTTACCGTCAACATGTTGCATCTTTTTGAATCAAACACCATCACCAAGAATAGACATAGGGATTATTTCTAACAAATTCCACTAGTCTTGGTGAAATTATGAATGCAGGTGCAATTCATATGAAAACAGGGGAAAACATGCACGAAACATGGACTTTGCAATCGACGGATTTTCCCCGGACTAAAGAATATAGTCCAAAAGCCCAAAACCACAAAACAGAGCCTCAACATCAAACCAAGCAAGTGGATTGGGCCAGTACACAGCCGGGGGAAGGCACCGGAGAAGAATCAAGCCCGGGGAGTCCAGGCCGGTTCGGCCGAACCACCCTAGTGGGTTCGGCCGAACCGACAGTGGGCCCCCCGGCCCATCTTTCTCCGGCGGTTTGTCACCGACGTCCGGAGGTCGGTTCCACCTGCAATTAATGCCACCGACGTCCGGAACCGCCTCCAAGTTGCCGACCTTCCAAGGCTATAAATAAAGGGCTACACCCCCTCTCTCAACACACCACCAACATCAAGATACAAGACAAAACTCTCATCCTTAGGCCAAGGGCCTCTTGTATTTTAGTAGAATAGGAGAGAGGGCAAGGAAGAGGAAGGGGTGTTCCTCCCTTTTGCAAAGTGGAGTAGTATTTCCTTTTCTTTTACCTTGGCGTGTAAACACTCTTTTTGGTGATTTATACGTGGTGATCTACTTATCTATCGTGACATATCTTTGTGTTAGACGTAATTCTTGTTATACTTGTTTACGGGATCATCGCTTCGCAAGAAGTACTCTAGCTTTCGAACTCGGTTCTAGGCCGAGGCTAGAGTAGTGGTCAATAGCATAGACGTGGTGTCTAGGGCTGGAGATCGCCTTTGTTTGCTGTGTGCCCCACGGTTTGTAGAGGTAGGTGGCAGGAAGTGACAGCCCTGTCATCCAAAGGAACCCTCCACGTTCGGGTACATAGTAGAGCTTTCGTAGACCGGAGTGGCTTGCGAGACCAAGCCTAAGACGGTGCCCGAAGTAAACAAGTCTAGCTTGCGTTCGTCTACCTTTAAAGGATAAATAGATAAGAGTCACCCTCTCGACCCTATTTTGCTACGTTGTCTTGGTTGTCCTTGGGTAAACTAACCTTGTTGCAGAAATACTCGTTCCTCGCGGATATAAATACGATACCTTGGAATACTCCCGGGTGAAGTGCTACAACGGTATTCCGTGCGCTTGCGGATTTATTCGTGACGTAAGAAATACCAACATTACGCCTTTGACATCTTTCAAGTATCCGATGCAGGCGAGGAGTGCAAGAACTTCACCGTCCTCTTTGAGTTTTTTCCTGGTTTCAGCGGTGGGGAAATTCTTGGCTACCTTTGCATTGAAGGCAGGGAGAGACGGTTGAGGGTTGTCACGGAAAAACCACCCTTTTTTCCAGTGAGCTATGCTATTGTTCAAGGATAAAGAGAAATATTCATCCGCGCTCCAAGCACTCGGATTCCCACACCACCAACCGCAGCCTGGCGGTCCGATGATGGAAGCGGGCGAACTTGGAACAGGATATTGGAACAGTTTAAAGTGGGGGAGAACTCCAAGGAAAGCCTCGCATAAATGAATAAAGAAGGCAATCCGAAGGATGGAGTTAGGGTTAAGGTTCACTAACTCCCATCCATAGAAGAAAAGAAGCCCTCTCGAAGAAGGAACAAGCATGGGAGATCGAGGCCACGGAGGAAAAAAGCTTTGAAGACTAGTTGTTGAGATTCATCTATACCCCAGGGAACTTGGTCGGGGAAGGAACACTCCAGTTTAAAATGAGTTGGGGAGGAAGATACCCGTCTTTAACTGCTTCATTTAAAGAAGATTCTCGTGACCTTGCTAGGACCAAGGTCTTGGACTCCAAACGGAAGCTAATCGCGAGGAACAGAGGAAGAAGATGAGGGAACGACGGCGGATTTCTTCTTGCCCATCTTGAGAGATGAAAAAAGGAAGCTTCGAAGTGGTTGATGAAAAAGGAGAGCGTAACGGAATGAAAGCGAATGGCGGGTGTGTACGAGCTTCGGGAGCAGGGGTTGACCTAGGTCGACTTTTCGTTTTCTTTTATAGACACTGGGATGGGCCCGGGGCTGAAAAGTTATTGGGCCTTTTTAAGAGGCCCGAGGGATGTCGTGATCTGTGCAATTATGACCTAACGGCCATAAGGAAGTTAATGATCCGTTATCCGTGTTAATTATGATTTAACGGTCATAAGGATAAGCCGTTGTGCTTTTTATGAAAGAAAAAGCGGTCTAAAAAATAGAAATTTTTCGGATAAAAGTTAAAGCCATGCTGAATTCTCGTGATTCAGTAGTATGAGAGAGTTAGATTTTTACATCACTCGGTGATAATGGATGCCTTAGGCTATGGGTGTTAATCATCCGGCTGATTATAGGCTTTGGAGACTCGAGTCGTTGTGAGAATATAAGGGATAGACTGGTCCGATCAACCAGAATTATGGTTTTTAGTGAAATTTTGACAAGTGAATTACAAGTCTAAACTGACTTAGTCGGTCTATTATGTGAAATTGGTAAAAACATACAAAGGATAAGAAATTATAGCCGGTATGACCGGTCTGAAAAATATGTTCTTAGCAAAAAATTGCTGAGAGGGATGTGATTTAGTGGAAAATAACCAAGTGTGGTCTCTCGAGAAAGACTCTTGCATTATTTATGATCCTCAAATGATACAAGAGTCGGGGGCTATACCTAATTAGGTGCACCCGACCGGTGCACCGTATTCAAGAGCGGTATGCAAAAGTCTCGGGAAGTGGAAAATGATGGAATTTAAAAGAAAGATAAGCTTCACCGTAAGAAAAATAAGGTTCGACTACCTAATTAGGTGATATAAAAGGTGAAAAACAATAATTTTTTCGGGCTTCTTGTTAAAGCACTTATGAAGAAAAAAGAACGAGTTTGCAGTAGATTGGAGTTCTTTTTAATTTTACCATGAATAAAGACCAAACGAGCAGAAGACTGGTTAGTTTTATTCAAGGTCAAATCAAAAATTACTCGGGGGCTGCTGTCGTATACTTGCCTTATGGGTATACGAGATGATGAAGAAATGGATACGCAAAGACATGGTAGCAAATCGGAGAAGATACGAGATAAGGGCGATAGGCAACAGATCGGTGCAGGATAATAGAAGAACTCGTAGACCGGTATGGAAACAGAACGGATACTAAGACCGGTATGCAATGACGTGAGAAGCAAGTTATAGAACAATTTGTAGTCCGATTAGGACTCGGATCAATAAAGAAAGTTAGAGATAGAATCCCATATATGTAATTCATGTAATCGGATAGGACTACGATTGTAACCCTAGCCCCCCGGACATATAAGGCGGAGCGAGGACCCCCGAAAAGGATCTAAGACTTCGCAATTAGCAAATCGCTAATGGCAATACATAACATACAGGACGTAGGGTATTACTCTCGATTCGAGAGGCCCGAACCTGTCTAAGATCGTGTGTTCCTGTGTGTTCGTGTGTTGCACCATCGAATTCCACGCTCGTGAGGGACCGGGTAGTACTAGTGCCGAGTTTAAGACTCGACAGGTATCATGGGCCCAGCAAGCTGATGTACCCTACCGCCCCGGAGATGTAGCGTAGCCAGCTCTCTTTTACCGGCTGTTAGTGAGAGGTTAGTCTCACGGGAGGGAGATGGGTTTGCCACGAAGCAAGTCGTGGAGTCGCCATACTCCCGGGGAGTTGGAAATGGCTAGTCTTCTCGTCGGGTGCTAGAGGGAAAACTTGTCGTATACGATCGGTGTGGTGCGTATACGTCGTGTAGTCGGATTTTGCCAGCTGGTATAAATCGATTCGAATCGCTGTCCCTCGCAGTAATGAGTACCGCTTGTTTAGCTCGTCACATCGTAGTTAAACAACATGAAGATGAGGATGAGAGAAGAAAGGAATAATGATCTACTTTGGTATTGTCTTGCAAACTTGTTTGCAATAGCTATAGACTGCAAACCTAGATGCTAATGAACTTAATGCTCGAGCTAAAACATTGAAAGTCGGGATCTACTTTTAGGGCTGTTTTCGCAAAAGAGTAAACCCCACAGCCAGAAAGTCTTTGCATACTAGGCGTCGGCCTTAGCGTGCCATTTTGACGGGTCAGTCTTGCTGAGTATTAGAATACTCGGGGTTTGTTCGTTCTCTTTCAGGGAATGAGTCGTATTTCCACGACTTATATGGTAGCTTCCGGAAGAAGAGCAATGCTCGAGAGGAGGTTCCCTTCAATGGGAACGTATCCCCACGCCGTGAAAGAGGAAGGACCATGATGTACGACGGGCTCAAGTACATCACGTTGAGCATTTGATAGACTTTTGTTGTATAAAAGTACAAGTTTCCGCTGCAATACTCGTAGGATGTTAACTTCAATAATGTTTATATTCCCGCTGTGCGAATGTTTGTATTTCGAAAACCTAGTTGTATTATACCATGATGTATATATTCGGCTTGTATGAGATGATGTTCTGTTGTAACTCGCTTCGTCGAGTGTTCTTCCGTACCGATCCCCGGGTGTCCCGAGGGGATGTCACAGCTGGTATCGGAGCGATTCGATGGCAACAAGTACATCATTACAAGCTTGTTTTCAAAACTTAACACGTTAGTACGTTTAGAACACGAGAGAGTACGGAGCCCTATAAGGATGTAGAATAGTTAGAATTTTTACTAACTGTTCGACGTTCGGGTTTTGGGAAGTGCTAACTATTCGTCGTAGTTTTATATACTATAGTACGTATAGTTAGTCCGTCGAGCATGCATCATGTCATATTGTGTGCTAAATAAATATTGGGGTATACTTAGCTAGTTTCGTAGTACTCGTATAGGTTGTACTTTTCGTTTTCTTCGTGGAAGAAGTGTTTAACCAGCTTTAAACATGTTCCCTGTAGATGCCGATGACTCACGGTAGAAAGCGTGTTCGGGAGGAGGAGGACGCACGGGCTGCACGCGTCACGAAGCTAGAGCAACGGATCCACCGCTTGGAGTTGCGGATGTAGAGCTAGGACCGACGGATAGGCGCTTGGAAGAACCGCTGCTGAGTCGACCGCCGGGAGGTACGGAGGGGATCGCCGAGCTGGAGGAGCAGCTGGTGGAGGTTACCCAGGACCATGACGGTTTTCACGGGGCGGCCATAGTGTTGGACGCGCAGCTAGCCACGGTCACCGCACGGCGAGACGCCGCTCACGAGGCCGACATGGCACACTTGGCGAGTTGGCGGGGATGACAAGCACATCGTAACCACGTCGTGGAGACGCTGATTGAGATGGAGCTCCGGATGGGTCGGCTTGAGGGACCGACGGTCTAGCGAGGCGCACCAAGCGCTATTGCACGACCACGACGCACCTGTTTGTGCAGTTTCAGCAGCTACAGCAGCAGCAGCAGCAGCCGCAGCGAGGTCCACCGGACGACGCCGAGGAGGTCTCCGGTATGGACTACGAGCAACCACCCACCCCACCACGAGGCGGACGCCACGTCGGACGCCGACAGCCACGCGCTGTTGGCTTAGTTGTGTTGTAGTAGGACCGATGTAGGAGAGTAGTCACATTTTGCTGACATAGGTCGGTGTAGATAGGGTACTAGCAGATGTTGGTCGGATGGTAGTGTATGAAAAGTTGGGTCCGAGCTGTACAAACCATAAATAATAAAAAGAAGTGGTAGTAATATATCTATGCAGTTGTTAGTATAAAAGAGTTTGCTGAGATATTTGGATTAGTTTCTGCTTGTGTCCGGTATACTTCTCCACGAGAGATGGACAGCACGAGTACCGTCGTTAGTGAAGTAAGAGGACGAAGGGAGGATGTTCGTATAGTAAGGATGGAGAGGCAACTGCAGGAAAAGGAGGAGTTGTTAGCACTTAGGGAGGCGCAGCTTGCTGAAGAAGGAGCAGCAGATTCAATTCAAGGATCAACAAGCGGCAACCGCACATGCCCCGATCACTCGGTTGGAGCAAGATCTACTCCAAGCACACAATGCGCTACCGAACGAAGCAATAGGACAGCAACCTCCCGAGGATGAATCGGTAGTGCAGGAAAATCCCGTGGCGGCTGAATCGAAGAAGAAGAGGAGGATCCTGAAGAGATAATGGACGTGGATGCAGTCATAGACTACACCGAGATTCCACGACTAGAGGATGCGAGAATCCGAGACAGGAAGTTCCGTAAGCCGGAAGTGACGTCCGGGCTTCGCGAAGAAGAGTAGAGTGCTAGCTAGTAGCTAGTGAGGAGAATTAGTATGTAAAATAGGCGTTAGTTAAATAACAAGCGTGATGTAACCACGCATGAGTGTACACTAGGAATCGTTGTAAATTGGATGTACGAGTATGTGCTTATTGATTTGGTGGTTGCTTTAATAAAGATGGTTGTTGCATAAGAGTCATATGGAGGTTTCTCATCTATGTATTCATGTTCCTTCCATAATTATGTTAGAATGAGATGTCTAACGTAAAATTTTCTTGGACAGAATGGTTGGAACAAGGAGACGCGATGAGCCGGAAAGTTCTCAACGCGGGGCGGGAACACCACCACCACCCCCGACATTGGCACAGCCAATCGCAGCTGTCTTGATTCTAGCGCGGAGCAGCGAGAATTATTGGAGCAATGGGTCCCCAAACTATGCTGCCAATGGTTAATAAGGTTATAGGTAAGAGTCCGGAGGATATACCCATAGTCCGTGAGTACCCGGATGTTTTCCCATACGACTTGCCGGGACTACTCGCCGGATCGAGCGGTACAGTTTAAGATAGAATTAGAGCCTGGAACAGCACCGATATCAAGGAGGTCGTACCGGATGCCGCCAAATGAGCTGGCAGAGTTGAAGGTGCAATTAAAGGAGTTATTGGACAAGGGATATATTCGTCCAAGTTCGTCACCATGGGGATGCCCAGACCTTGTTCGTAAAGAAGAAGGATAAGACATTGAGGCTATGTGTGGACTATAGACCTCCGAATTCGGTTACCATCAAGAACAAGTACCCTCTTCCAAGGATTGATATCTTGTTTGATCAATTGATGGGAACCAAAGTCTTCTCTAAGATAGATCTTCGCTCAGGATATCATCGGATTAAGATAAGAGCGGAAGATATACCGAAGACTCGCCTTTTCCACCGGATATGGACTTTATGAATACCTGGTGATGTCTTTTGGATTGACCAATGCACCAGCACACTTCATGTACCTCATGAATTCCGTATTCATGCCCGAGCTAGACAAGTTTGTCGTGGTATTCATTGACGACATCTTGATCTACTCTAAATCTAAAAAGGAACATGCCAATCATTTAAGGATTGTGTTGCAACGGCTAAGGGATCATCGACTTTATGCTAAATTTAGCAAGTGTGAGTTCTGGTTAAAAGAAGTGTTGTTCCTAGGTCATGTGATATCAACCGAAGGAGTGGCCGTTGATCCAAGCAAAGTTCAAGAAGTGTTGAATTGGAAGCCACCGAAGTCCGTCTCGCAAATCGAAGTTTCTTAGGATTGGCTGGTTATTACGGAAGGTTTATTCCAAACTTCTCAAAGATTGCCAAGCCAATGACTAAACTATTGGAAAAAGATAAGAAGTATGAATGGAGCAAAGAATGTGAAGAGGCTTTTCGGACATTAAAGAAATTGTTGACTACAGCTCCAGTACTCGCTCGACCGGACTCGACTAAGCCTTTCGATGTGTATTGTGATGCATCGGAAACAGGACTCAAATGTGTTCTAATGCAGGAAGGTCGAGTGATCGCTTATGCCTCTCGACAACTTAGGCGTCATGAGGAACACTATCCTACACATGATCCGGAACTAGCAGCAGTGGTTCTTGCATTGAAGAGCTTATCTCTTGGGTAATTTGGTACATTTATATACCGACCATAAGAGTCTCAAGTACATCTTCACCCAAGCAGATCTGAATATGCGTCAACGAAGATGGCTAGAATTAATCAAGGATTATGAGCTGGAGATTCACTATCACCCGGGCAAGGCAAACGTGGTAGCCGATGCTTTAAGTCGCAAGGTTCATTGCCATAATCTTACGACAACTTATGATTCAAGCACCTCCACCCGAAAGTGATGAGCCAAATCTTCGGATCATTCCGTATGGAGCTTTGACTAATTTAGCTCTTATCCCTACCATTCGTGAAGAAGTGGTAGCAGCTCAACGGAAGAGTGTTGGTATGGGGCACATAAGGAGACGACTCAAGAAAGGCGAAGTTAAATGCTTCAGAGAGGATGATGAAGGAGTTATTTGGTTTAAGAATCAATTGGTAGTGCCAAAGGATCTATCACTTCGCAAAAAGATCATGGATGAAGCACATACATCTAAGTATTCTATTCATCCTGGAACCAACAAGATGTATCAAGATCTGAAGCAAAGATTTTGGTGGACATGTATGAAGCGGGAAATAGCCAAGTATGTCAATGAGTGTGATGTCTCGCCGGCGAGTCAAAGCCGAGCACTTGAAGCAAGCAGGTCCATTACAACCCTTAAGTATTCCTGAATGTGATGAGGACATGACAGGCATAAATATGATTATTAAAGCACTATCGACGTCGAGGACGACTTTTCATCAAGAAGGGGAGGATGATGAGAACATGATCCTCATGCATAAAACCATTCGTTGCAAAGATAAGGTGAGATCGTTCCTATGCATTCTTTTTAGTTATTTTGAGAATAGATTGCTACCTAATGATTTAATTATTGTTAGAAAACATGGAGATGATGATGAGAAGGTTGAGAAGGAGGTTGGAGGCGTGGTGGGCCAGCAAGGGCATCCAAGTCAAGTTGGAGGCCCAAACAAAGTCAACTTCGAGTCTGTTTCGGAGTCCAGGAACAGCCTGAAGAAAAATGGAGGCCCCGGTCGCATACGAACTCCGTTTTGGACGTTCTACATATGGATGGAAAGATAATTTGATGACCTTTCCAACGGCGTTGGCCTCATGCCAAAATTCATGCTGAGTCGTCAGGAATCGTTCGAGCAAGTTGACGTCCAGAATGTGTCTCAGCGCTTCGTCGTCATATTTTGGCAACGAATGGTTTTATGCATGAGGATCATGTTCTCATCATCCTCCCCTTCTTGATGAAAAGTCGTCCTCGATGTCGATAGTGCTTTAATAATCATATTTATGCCTGTCATGTCCTCATCGTAATGGAAGTGGGAAGGTATCAACATAGATTTCATTGTTGGATTGCTATTAAGCCCAAGAAAGCACGACTCTATCCGGGTTATTGTGGACAGAGTTAACTAAGTCAGCTCACTTCATATAGGTACATACTCGGTACACTCGCCGAGAAGTATGCGAGCTGTACATCGCTCGCATTCTCTCGTCTCGCATGGAGTGTCGAAGACCATTATATCGGATAGAGGAACGCAATTTGTTTCCAGATTTTGGGAGCAACTACATGAATCGTTGGGAACAAGACTAATACGAAGCTCGGCGTATCATCCTCAAACAGATGGACCGACGGAAAGGATCAATCAATATCTCGAGGATGTGCTTCGAGCCCGTGTCTTGACCTATGGTAAAGATTGGGAGAAATGTTTACCATCGGCGAGTTCTCATACAACAACAGCTATCAAGAGAGTGCCGGAATGTCACCGTTCCGAGCTCAATATGGACATAGTTGCCGCACACCTCCGAATTGGCGATCTGAAAGTGGAGAAAGAGTAATCTTCGGACCCGACCTAGTAAAAGATGCGAGAGGAACAAGTACGTCTCATTCAAGCAGAATCTTAAGAGAGCTAAATCTCGACGGATCGGTTATGCCGATAAAAGACGTCGAGAGTTAGTATTCCGGTGGGAGATCAGGTCTATCTTCGTGTATCTCCTACCAAAGGTGTTCAAAGGTTTGGAATCAAGGGCAAGTTAGCACCACGATATATCGGACCGTTTCCAATCCTAGAAAGATGTGGAGCCGTGGCATATCGTTTGGAGTTGCCAGACACACTTGTCGGGTATACATAATATATTCCACGTATCTCAACCGAAGAAGTGTTTGAAACCACCGGTGGATATACCGACAGACTAAAGTGGAACGATTACAGACCGGACTTGACGTATGACGAACGTCCGGTCAAAGTTCTCGACAGCAAGGATCGAGTGACTCGACATAGGACCATCAAGTTCTACAAGATTCAATGGAGTAATCACTCGGAAGCTGAAGCTACTTGGGAGCAAGAGGAGTTTCTCCGATCTAACTATCCCGAATTCTTTAGCACTATCGTCTAGTCGCTTCGATCGTGAATCTCGGGACGAGATTCCTGTAAGGGGGAGGGCTGTAACAACTCTCAGAAATAAATGCATTTCATGTCATTCATGAGCATGTCATCATATTGCATTTATGAAGTTATTAAATATTGTGTTAAGAAAATGCACATAAAATATCAAACTAACTAAAGATTAAAGGAAATGCTTAAAAAGAATTTAAATAAGAGAAAATAATGTGTTTAACATTTTCTATTGCTTAAACATCATAAATAAAGATTTATAAAAGTTCCCTGAAATTATTTTGCTTGGTAAAAATAATTACAAGAATTAAACAAAGCTTCTTTTGTTAATTTATCTATGAATTTTTAATCCGACATTTAATTGGAATTTCAACAAGGTCTTAATAGGAAAAGTGCCTAAAATGTTTTCATTTACGCCCCTGAATTTTCGTAGAATTTTCCGAGCAAGGGAAGGTCATTTTTTAATTTTCCAAAAGCCCGGGGTGCTTTTGCAAAATGTCCGAGACCGGCCCAGCTCCAGCCTCTCTTCTTCTCTCCTCTCTCTTTCGCGTCTCACCGCCGCCCGCGGTGGAACCGCCTCCCGACGGCGCTGCCACGCAGCAGCTACGCAGCTGCCGCCTCGTCGCCGTTGCCGCCTCCCCGGGCCTCTCGCCGTGCCCCCCCCCCGCCACCCCGCCCTATATCTTCCCTCTTCCTCTCTCATTTCCTGTCCCCGGCCACCGTCGTTTCCCCCTCCCTAGAGCTACGCCGCCAGCCCGCTCCGGTGACCCTCCGTCCAAGCCACTCGTGACATCCCCTCCGGGACACCCGGGAATCGGTACAGAGGGACACTCGACGAAGCGAGTTACAACGAAACATCATCTCATACAAGCCAAAATATATACCTCATGGTATAATACAACCAAGTTTTCAAAATACAAACATTCGTGCAGCGGAAATATAACATTATTGAAGTTCAACATCCTACGAGTATTCAGCGGAAGCTTGTTCTATATACAACCCAAAAGACTTAAAACGAACGACGTGATGCACCGAGCCCTTCGTACATCACGGTCCTCTCTCTTCACGGCGTGGGAATGCATTCCCACCGAAGGGAACCTCCCTCCGGACATTGCTCCTCTTCGGGGAAGCTGCCGTACAAGTCGTGGTAGTACGACTCGTTCCCTGAAAGGTAACGAACAAACCCCGAGTATTCTAATACTCAGCAAGACCGACCCGTCAACATGGCACGCTAAGGCCGACGCCTAGTATGCAAAGGCTTTTTAGCTGTGGGGTTTACTCCTTTGCGAAAACAGCATTAAAGGTTGGATCCTTACTTTCAATATTCTAGCTCATGTTAAGTTCATTAACCTTGGTGTTTGCAGCCTATCACTATTGCAATCAAGTTTGCAAGACAAGATAAAATAGATCTTACTCCTTTCATCTCTCATCTTCATCTTCCATATAATTACTACGATGTGACGAGCTAAACAAGCGGTACTCATTACTGCGAGGGACAACGATTCGAATCAATTTTATACCAGCTGGCAAAACCCGACTACATGACGTATACGCATCACACCGATCGTATACGACAACCTTTCCCACTAGCACTCGACAGAAGACTAGCCATTTCCCACTCCCCGGGAGTATGGCGACGCCACGACTTCCCTCGTGGTCGACCCATCTCCCTCCCGTGAGACTATCCTCTCACTAACAGCCGGCAAAAGAGAGTCGGCTACGCTACATCTCTCGGGGCGATAGGGTACATCAGCTTGCTGGGCCCATGATACCAGCATGTAGTACGATACGTTCAAACTTGTTCAACTAAGCCGACAACGGTACGGTCCTTGACCGACTCGGACGGGGCTACCACCTTGCAAGACCTCAACTCCGTCTTTGCACTTTCTCCCACGTGGTCCGTCCGGTCTCAACTTCATTAACACTCTCATCATCTTAGTGTCACACAACACCCTTAAAGCCTCCATGCTTTAAGATTCCCTAAAACATCTACCGTTGCGACTATGAATTAAGCTTAGCTTCTATTGAGCTACCCGTACCAAGTATAGTATAAACAAACGGAAACCTACCATAATGCAACTAGGGTATCAAACATTCCCTAACACCTAATGTACAAACATAGCTGAACTATGTGATAAAATAAAATATTTAAAAACATAGGTAGGATGCACCGGGCTTGCCTTGATACGGTTCGGAGTTAGCTTCCTCGCGGTCGGGTCGACTTCGAGATTCCGGCTCTGACTCGACCTCGGGTGGAACCTCGATCACTTTAGAACCTAAGTCGACCGAGCAATGCGTTGCGAATCACAATCATGTATGCATGAATGCTCATGATAACATTATGCAAAGTTTCATTAATTAAGTCCAATAATTAATAATTAAAGATTAATGCTTAATCACCTTGGTTAACTAATAAATTAAGGGATAAGCATGTTCCTTTAAGCAATAATTAACAATTGATTATGCTGATTAATAAATGTTTAATCAAGGTCATTAAGTCTTAATTAGTCCTGTTCCTTAATTAAATAATTAATTTCCTTAATTACTTAGGTTTAATAATTAATAAATTATTCTTGTTTATTAAGCAATAAATAAATCATTACTTTTAAAGGACATGTGATACAAGGCTAATAGATTGTGATCACATAAAATAATAAAGTTTAAGTTTGATTTTGAAAAAAATAATTTTCATAACAACTTTCGTCTGCAGTATCTCCTTCATCTACCTAAATTATTTTTCTTCATTAAACATTTAATTAGCATAAAATAATAACTTTTCTTTAAACAAAGAAAGTGATTAAATACTATTTATAAAATAAATTTACTCAAAATAAATATTTTATTCCACAAATAAATAGATCTTATTTTTCTGAGTTTAACAAACTTGGTTTGGCATTTTTCTGATTTTTAATGAATTTTCTACGAATTTTTGAAAATCCAAAAGTGTCTCGTGCCACACGCGAGGCCACGGGATTGGCCGCACGCGATCCGCACGTGGCCACACGCGATCCCACGTGCGTGTGGCCCACGGTGTGGCTTCGCGCCGCGGCGGCGCCACGGCCGGAGTTGGCTGCGGTGCTCCAAAGCTCGCCGCGTGACCACCAAAACGCTCTACGGCGCATGGCGAACACGAGGGTGCGGACGCGCTCACATGACCTCGGATCCTAGCTACACCGGCGGCGAGATGCGGCCATGGCGAACCTCCGGCAAGGTGCGGAGCTCACTCGTGGTCTCCCAAAATTAGGGAAAAACTCGCCACAAGTATCTACACCACATGGACAACGACGACGAGAGGTTGGTGGGAGCTTGAGCACGGCCGGAGAGGGGTGCTCACCGTGAGGGTTGATGGCGGCGGCGGACCGAGCTCCGGAAAACGATGAAATTCCGGCGAACTCTGCATGGCGCATGCTTCGGGATGAGTGTACCGAGTGTAGAGGGGTAGCTTGCGCACCTCTAGGAAGAAGTAGAACCAAGAATAGCTCACCGACGTGGAAGAATTTTGAGTTGCGGTGAAGGGCGACGGTGAAATCCCGAGAATAAAGAACGTCCTCGCCTCGACGGAGTGGAGGTGCTCAAGCAAATTGAACGGTTGGGGGAGCTGCCCGGGGTCTTGGCGGAGCTCCCGGCGATGGTGGTTTGGACGGAAGGTGGTCGGGGCGGCCTCGGCGGCCGTGCTCTAGAGAAGCGTCAATGGCGGGAAGAGAAAATGAGAGAGAGAGAGAGATAAGAACGAGCCGGGGGGTCTTATCCCCGGCGGGAGGAGGTGAAGGAAGCAGGGCAGCTGCGTGGGCGGCCAAGCACCTACGTGGCGGGGCGCGTGGCTGCGCGGCCGGAGAGGCGGTGCGGCCGGAGCGGCGCCGAGACGCGGGAGAGGGAGAGAGAGGAAGAAGAGACCGGCCCGTAGGCCGATCCCGGTCATTTTGCAAAACGCCCTCGGACTTTCGCGTAATTAAAAAGTAGCCTTCCCGAGCTCCAAACATTTTACAAAAATTCAAGGTTGTAATTGAAAGTATTTTTGGCATTTTTCCTGTTAAGTCCAGGTAAAAACTCCAAATCATTTTCAGATTAAAAATTCATAGCTTAAATTAATAAAAGAGGCTTTGTTTATTTCTTGTAAATATTTTTACAAGGCAAAATAATTTCAGGGGATTTTCATAAATCTTTATTTATGACATTTGAGCCATAGAAAATATTAAACATAAATTTTCTTCTTATTTTATTTCTTTTTAAACACTTCCTTTCTTCTTTATCTATTTTGATATTTTATGTGTAGGTTATTAACACAAAATTTGATATCTTCAAAAATGCAACAAATTGATGCAATGCCCATGATGACATGAAATGCATTATTTTTCTCGGAGTTGTTACAGCCCGCCCCCTTACAGGAATCTCGTCCCGAGATTCACGATCGAGCGACTAGACGATTGTGCTAAAGAACTCGGGGTAATTTGATCGAAGGAACTCATCTTGCTCCCAAGTAGCTTCAGCTTCCGAATGATTACTCCATTGGATCTTGTAGAACTTGATGGTCCGATGTCGAGTCACGCTATCCTTGGTGTCGAGAACTTTAACCGGTCGTTCGTCATATGTCAAGTCTGGCTGTAAGTGTTCCACCTCGGTCTGTCGGTATGTCCACCGGCGGTTTCAAACACTTCTTTAGTTGAGATACATGAAATATGTTATGAATACCTGCCATGTGTGAGGGCAATTCCGGACGATATGCCACGAGCTCCACATGTTTCCGGGATTGGAAAAGGTCCAATGTATCGCGGTGCTAACTTGCCCTTGATTCCAAACCTTTGAACCCCTTTGGTAGGAGAGACTCAAAGATAGACTTGATCTCCGACCTGAAATACTAACTCTCGACGTCTTTTGTCGATATAGCCGATCTGTCGAGGTTTAGCTCTTTTAAGATTCTGCTGAATAAGACGTACTTGTTCCTCTGCATCCCTTACTAGATCCGGTCCGAAGATTCATGTAGTTGTTCCCAAGGATTCATGTAGTTGTTCCCAAAATCTGGAGACAAACCGCATTCCTCTATCCGATATAATGGTCTTCGGCACTCCATGCAAACGAGAGAATTTGAGCAATGTGCAGCTCTGCATACTTATTGGCGATATACCGAGTATGTACCGGTATGAAGTGCGCAGACTTTGTCAACCTGTCCACAATAACCTAGATAGAGTCATGTTTCCGTGGGCTTAGTGGTAACCCAACGATGAAATCCATGCCGACGTCTTCCCACTTCCATTCAGGGATACTTAAAGGTTGTAAGGGTCCGACTTGCTTCAAGTGCTCGGCTTTGACCCGCCGACGGACATCACATTCATTGACATACTTGGCGATTTCCCGCTTCATGCGTGTCCACCAAAATCTTTGCTTCGGATCTTGATACATCTTGTTGGTTCCGGGATGAACAGAGTATTTGGACATATGAGCTTCATCCATTATTTTCTTGCGAAGTGGTAGATCTTTCGGTACTACCCGTCGATTCTTGAACCAAATAACTCCTGCCTCGTCCTCTCTCGAAGCATTTAACTTCACCTTTTCGAGTCGCCTCCTTATGTGTCCCATACCAACATTTTTCTCGTTGAGCTGCCACCACTTCTTCACGAATGGTAGGAATAAGAGCAGATTTGTCAATGCTCCATATGGAATGATCCTAAGATTTGTCTCCTCACCTTCGGATGGAGGTGCTTGAATCAAAAGTTGAGCTGTGAGATTATTGCAATAAACTTCGCGACTTAATGCATCAGCTACCACGTTTGCCTTGCCCGGATGGTAGTGAATTTCCAGCTCATAATCCTTGATTAATTCTAACCATCTTCATTGACGCATATTCGGATCCGCTTGGGTGAAGATGCATTTGAGACTCTTGTGGTCCGTGTATAGATGTACTAAATTTTCCAAGAGATACTGCCTCCAACCTTTCAATGCAAGTACCACTGCCGCTAGTTCCGGATCATGGGTAGGATAGTGTTCCTCATGACGCCTAAGTTGTCGAGAAGCATAGGCGATCACTCGACCTTCCTGCATAAGAACACATCCGAGTCCCGTTCCCGATGCATCACAATACACATCGAAGGGCTTCGTCGGATCTAACCGAGCAAGTACGGGGGCTGTTGTCAACAACTTCTTTAATGTTTGAAAAGCTTCTTCACATTTTTTGCTCCATACGTACTTCTTATCCTTTTCCAATAGCTTAGTCATTGGCTTGGCGATCTTTGAGAAGTTTGGAATAAACCTTACGTAGTAACCAGCCAATCCCAAGAAACTTCCGATCCGTGAGACGGACTTCGGTAGTTTCCAATCCAACGCTTCTTGAACTTTGCCTGGATCAACGGCCACTCCTTCAGCTGATATCACGTGACCTAGGAACGGTACTTCCTTTAGCCAAAACTCACACTTGCTGAACTTGGCATAAAGCCGATGATCCCCGAGCCTTTGTAACACAACCCTTAGATGATTGGCATGTTCCTCTTCCGACTTAGAATAGATCAAGATGTCGTCAATGAATACCACGACAAACTTGTCCAGCTCAGGCATGAATACCGAATTCATGAGATACATGAAATGTGCTTGGTGCATTAGTCAATCCAAATGACATTACCAGGTACTCATAAAGTCCATATCTTGTGGAAAATGCGGTCTTCGGTATATCTTCGACTCTTGTTTTAATTTGATGATACCCCGAGCGAAGATCTATCTTGGAGAAGACTTTGGCTCCCATCAGCTGATCAAACAAGATATTAATCCTCGGGAGAGGGTACTTGTTCTTGATGGTAACCAAATTTAGAGGTCTATAATCCACACATAGCCTCAATGTTTTGTCTTTCTTCTTCACGAACAAGGTCGGGCATCCCCATGGTGATGAACTTGGACGTATATACCCCTTGTTCAATAATTCCTTTAGTTGCACCTTCAACTCGCCAGTTCATTTGGCGGCATCCGATACGGCCTTCTCGATATTGGTGCTGTTCCAGGCTATAATTCTATCTTAAATTCTACCGCTCGGTCCGGCGGTCGTCCCGGCAAGTCGTCTAGAAAGACATCCGGATACTCATAGACTATAGGTATATCCTACGGACTCTTACCTATAGCCTTATTAACCATTGGTAGCATAGCTTGGGGAAAAGTCAAGAGTAAGCAATCTCGACCATGAACAGGAGAGTTCGGATATACGGCTCGAGATGCTATGTCCAATATTGCCTTATGGAAATTCATCCATTGCATGCCAATAATTGCATCTAACCCTTGCCCATCCAATATGATTAACGAAGTGGAATAAACCTTGCTACCCAATCTTAATGTCATATTGGCAGCTTCTTCATTATCGAGAATTTTACCCCCAGGTGTTGAAATGATATGAGCACATAGCAACTTGGATGGCATGATGCGATGCTTAGTAATATATGACTTGCTGATGAAATTATGCGTAGCTCCCGAATCAAATAAAACCATAGCAGGATGATCAGCGATAAAAAACATACCCGCTAAGATTTGTCCTCCTTCGGGTAGCTCCTCGGCCGTAGTAAAGTTGGCACGGCCGGTCTTCACCGGTGTATTCTTGGCTGGTGCCCTCGGCTGATTCTGCGGTTGTCCTTGAGGTCTAGGTGCATATGGTGCCTTCTTAGGATATGGACAGCTGCGGTAATTATGTCCCGGACGGCCACAATTGAAACATGGCGGTCCATTCTGCTCGTGGTGCTTGACCCACCGGTCCGGGATTCCGAGTGTTTTGTTGCTGATAGGGCGGACAATATTGATTCGACCGCTGTTGCTTGAGATTGCTGGGGTAGGTAGGATGCACCGGGGCTTGTCTTGATACGGTTCGAGTTAGCTTCCTCGGCGGCTGGGTCGACTTCGAGATTTACGGCTCCCGACTCGACCTCGGGTGGAACATCGATCACTTTAGAACCTAAGTCGACCAGACAATGCGTTGCGAATCACAATCATGTATGCATGAATGCTCATGATAACATTATGCAAAGTTTCATTAATTAAGTCCAATAATTAATAATTAAAGATTAATGCTTAATCACCTTGGTTAACTAATAAATTAAGGGATAAGCATGTTCCTTTAAGCAATAATTAACAATTGATTATGCTTGATTAATAAATGTTTAATCAAGGTCATTAAGTCTTAATTAGTCCTGTTCCTTAATTAAATAATTAATTTCCTTAATTACTTAGGTTTAATAATTAATAAATTATTCTTGTTTATTAAGCAATAAATAAATCATTACTTTTAAAGGACATGTGATACAAGGCTAATAGATTGTGATCACATAAAATAATAAAGTTTAAGTTTGATTTTGAAAAAAATAATTTTCATAACAACTTTCGTCTACAGATATCTCCTTCATCTACCTAAATTATTTTTCTTCATTAAACATTTAATTAGCATAAAATAATAACTTTTCTTTAAACAAAGAAAGTGATTAAATACTATTTATAAAATAAATTTACTCAAAATAAATATTTTATTCCACAAATAAATAGATCTTATTTTTCCGAGTTTAACAAACTTGGTTTGGCATTTTTCCGATTTTTAATGAATTTTCTACGAATTTTTGAAAATCCAAAAGTGTTCTGTGCCACACGCGAGGCCACGGGATTGGCCGCACGCGATCCGCACGTGGCCACACGCGATCCCACGTGCGTGTGGCCCGCGGTGTGGCTTCGCCGCGACGGCGAGCTCGTGGCGGCGCCACGGCCGGAGTTGGCCTGCGGTGCTCCAAAGCTCGCCGCGTGATCACCAAAACGCTCTACGGCGCATGGCGAACACGAGGGTGCGGACGCACTCACATGACCTCGATCCTAGCTACACCGGCGGCGAGATGCGGCCATGGCGAACCTCCGGCAAGGTGCGGAGCTCACTGTGGTCTCCCAAAATTAGGGAAAAACTCGCCACAAGTATCTACACCACATGGACAACGACGACGAGAGGTTGGTGGGAGCTTGAGCACGGCCGGAGAGGGGTGCTCACCGTGAGGGTTGATGGCGGCGGCGGACCGAGCTCCGGGAAAACGATGAAATTCCGGCGAACCTGCATGGCGCATGCTTGGGATGAGTGTACTGAGTGTAGAGGGGTAGCTTGCGCACCTCTAGGAAGAAGTAGAACCAAGAATAGCTCACCGACGTGGAAGAATTTTGAGTTGCGGTGAAGGGCGACGGTGAAATCCCGAGAAGAAAGAACGTCCTCGCCTCGACGGAGTGGAGGTGCTCAAGCAAATTGAACGGTTGGGGGAGCTGCCCGGGGTCTTGGCGGAGCTCCCGGCGATGGTGGTTTGGACGGAAGGTGGTCGGGGCGGCCTGGCGGCCGTGCTCTAGAGAAGTGTCAATGGCGGGAAGAGAAAATGAGGGAGAGAGAGAGATAAGAACGAGCCGGGGGGTCTTATCCCCGGCCGGGAGGAGGTGAAGGAAGCGAGCAGCTGCATGGGCGGCCAAGCACCTACGTGGCGGGGCGCGTGGCTGCGCGGCCGGAGAGGCGGTGCGGCCGGAGCGGCGCCGAGACGCGGGAGAGGGAGAGAGAGGAAGAAGAGACCGTGACCTTACATGCTAAAGTTTCCTGTTTTTTTTAGAAAAAATAGAAAATCATTTGGATAACAAAATATAAAAAAAGACCAAAATTGGCTATTCCCGTGACCCCTCCTTCCCATGTGTTATCTTGAGCCCATCGCAGCCCCGCATTCTAGCCTTTGTAAGCTCGGCGGTATGTAGCACAAGGGAGGGGCCAGGTGAGGACGGGTGCATCGCGCATGCAGGGGCAAAGCCGGGACGCCAAGTCAGCTGCGTCCGAGATCATTTGCACTACTGTCCATGCGAGTAGGACGACAGCTCTACGGCGCATGGCGAACACGAGGGTGCGGACGCGCTCACATGACCTCGATCCTAGCTACACCGGCGGCGAGATGCGGCCATGGCGAACCTCCGGCAAGGTGCGGAGCTCACCGTGGTCTCCCAAAATTAGGGAAAAACTCGCCACAAGTATCTACACCACATGGACAACGACGACGAGAGGTTGGTGGGAGCTTGAGCACGGCCGGAGAGGGGTGCTCACCGTGAGGGTTGATGGCGGCGGCGGACCAAGCTCCGGAAAACGATGAAATTCCGGCGAACCTGCATGGCGCATGCTCGGGATGAGTGTACCGAGTGCAGAGGGGTAGCTTGCGCACCTCTAGGAAGAAGTAGAACCAAGAATAGCTCACCGACGTGGAAGAATTTTGAGTTGCGGTGAAGGGCGACGGTGAAATCCCGAGAAGAAAGAACGTCCTCGCCTCGACGGAGTGGAGGTGCTCAAGCAAATTGAACGGTTGGGGGAGCTGCCCGGGGTCTTGGCGGAGCTCCCGGCGATGGTGGTTTGGACGGAAGGTGGTCGGGGCGGCTCGGCGGCTGTGCTCTAGAGAAGCGTCAATGGCGGGAAGAGAAAATGAGAGAGAGAGAGAGATAAGAACGAGCCGGGGGGTCTTATCCCCGCCGGGAGGAGGTGAAGGAAGCAGGCAGCTGCATGGGCGGCCAAGCACCTACGTGGCGGGGCGCGTGGCTGCGCGGCCGGAGAGGCGGTGCGGCCGGAGCGGCGCCGAGACGCGGGAGAGGGAGAGAGAGGAAGAAGAGAGCGGCTCGTAGGCCGATCCCGGTCATTTTGCAAAACGCCCTCGGACTTTCGCGTAATTAAAAAGTAGCCTTCCCGAGCTCCAAACATTTTACAAAAATTCAAGGTTGTAATTGAAAGTATTTTTGGCATTTTTCCTGTTAAGTCCAGGTAAAAACTCCAAATCATTTTCAGATTAAAAATTCATAGCTTTAATTAATAAAAGAGGCTTTGTTTATTTCTTGTAAATATTTTTACAAGGCAAAATAATTTCAGGGGATTTTCATAAATCTTTATTTATGACATTTGAGCCATAGAAAATATTAAACATAAATTTTCTTCTTATTTTATTTCTTTTTAAACACTTCCTTTCTTCTTTATCTATTTTGATATTTTATGTGTAGGTTATTAACACAAAATTTGATATCTTCAAAAATGCAACAAATTGATGCAATGCCCATGATGACATGAAATGCATTATTTTTCTCGGAGTTGTTACAGCCCGCCCCCTTACAGGAATCTCGTCCCGAGATTCACGATCGAAGCGACTAGACGATTGTGCTAAAGAACTCGGGGTAATTTGATCGAAGGAACTCATCTTGCTCCCAAGTAGCTTCAGCTTCCGAATGATTACTCCATTGGATCTTGTAGAACTTGATGGTCCGATGTCGAGTCACGCTATCCTTGGTGTCGAGAACTTTAACCGGTCGTTCGTCATATGTCAAGTCCGGTCTGTAAGTGTTCCACCTCGATCTGTCGGTATGTCCACCGGCGGTTTCAAACACTTCTTTAGTTGAGATACATGAAATATGTTATGAATACCTGCCAAGTGTGAGGGCAATTCCGGACGATATGCCACGGCTCCACATGTTTCCGGGATTGGAAAAGGTCCAATGTATCGCGGTGCTAACTTGCCCTTGATTCCAAACCTTTGAACCCCTTTGGTAGGAGAGACTCGAAGATAGACTTGATCTCCGACCTGAAATACTAACTCTCGACGTCTTTTGTCGATATAGCCGATCTGTCGAGGTTTAGCTCTTTTAAGATTCTGCTGAATAAGACGTACTTGTTCCTCTCGCATCCCTTACTAGATCTGGTCCGAAGATTCATGTAGTTGTTCCCAAGGATTCATGTAGTTGTTCCCAAAATCTGGAGACAAACCGCATTCCTCTATCCGATATAATGGTCTTCGGCACTCCATGCAAACAGAGAATTCGAGCAATGTGCAGCTCTGCATACTTATTGGCGAGTATACCGAGTATGTACCGGTATGAAGTGCGCAGACTTTGTCAACCTCGTCCACAATAACCTAGATAGAGTCATGTTTCCGTGGGCTTAGTGGTAACCCAACGATGAAATCCATGCTGACGTCTTCCCACTTCCATTCGGGGATACTTAAAGGTTGTAAGGGTCCTGCTTGCTTCAAGTGCTCGGCTTTGACCCGCCGACGGACATCACATTCATTGACATACTTGGCGATTTCCCGCTTCATGCGTGTCCACCAAAATCTTTGCTTCGGATCTTGATACATCTTGTTTGTTCCGGGATGAACGAGTATTTGGACATATGAGCTTCATCCATTATTTTCTTGCGAAGTGGTAGATCTTTCGGTACTACCCGTCGATTCTTGAACCAAATAACTCCTGCCCCGTCCTCTCTGAAGCATTTAACTTCACCTTTTCCGAGTCGCCTCCTTATGTGTCCCATACCAACATTTTTCTGTTGAGCTGCCACCACTTCTTCACGAATGGTAGGAATAAGAGCCAGATTTGTCAATGCTCCATATGGAATGATCCTAAGATTTGTCTCCTCACCTTCGGATGGAGGTGCTTGAATCAAAAGTTGAGCCGTGAGATTATTGCAATAAACTTCGCGACTTAATGCATCGGCTACCACGTTTGCCTTGCCTGGATGGTAGTGAATTTCCAGCTCATAATCCTTGATTAATTCTAACCATCTTCGTTGACGCATATTCAGATCTGCTTGGGTGAAGATGCATTTGAGACTCTTGTGGTCCGTGTATAGATGTACTAAATTTTCCAAGAGATACCGCCTCCAACCTTTCAATGCAAGTACCACCGCCGCTAGTTCCGGATCATGGGTAGGATAGTGTTCCTCATGACGCCTAAGTTGTCGAGAAGCATAGGAGATCACTCGACCTTCCTGCATAAGAACACATCCGAGTCCCATTCCCGATGCATCACAATACACATCGAAGGGCTTCGTCGGATCTAACCGAGCAAGTACGGGGCTGTTGTCAACAACTTCTTTAATGTTTGAAAAGCTTCTTCACATTTTTTGCTCCATACGTACTTCTTATCCTTTTCCAATAGCTTAGTCATTGGCTTGGCAATCTTTGAGAAGTTTGGAATAAACCTTCCGTAGTAACCAGCCAATCCCAAGAAACTTCGATCCGTGAGACGGACTTCGGTAGTTTCCAATCCAACACTTCTTGAACTTTGCCTGGATCAACGGCCACTCCTTCAGCTGATATCACGTGACCTAGGAACGGTACTTCCTTTAGCCAAAACTCACACTTGCTGAACTTGGCATAAAGCCGATGATCCCCGAGCCTTTGTAACACAACCCTTAGATGATTGGCATGTTCCTCTTCCGACTTAGAATAGATCAAGATGTCGTCAATGAATACCACGACAAACTTGTCCAGCTCGAGCATGAATACCGAATTCATGAGATACATGAAATGTGCTGGTGCATTAGTCAATCCAAATGACATTACCAGGTACTCATAAAGTCCATATCTTGTGGAAAATGCGGTCTTCGGTATATCTTCAGCTCTTGTTTTAATTTGATGATACCCCGAGCGAAGATCTATCTTGGAGAAGACTTTGGCTCCCATCAGCTGATCAAACAAGATATTAATCCTCGGGAGAGGGTACTTGTTCTTGATGGTAACCAAATTTAGAGGTCTATAATCCACACATAGCCTCAATGTTTTGTCTTTCTTCTTCACGAACAAGGCTGGGCATCCCCATGGTGATGAACTTGGACGTATATACCCCTTGTTCAATAATTCCTTTAGTTGCACCTTCAACTCGCGCAGTTCATTTGGCGGCATCCGATACGGCCTTCTCGATATTGGTGCTGTTCCAGGCTATAATTCTATCTTAAATTCTACCGCTCGGTCCGGCGGTCGTCCCGGCAAGTCGTCCGGAAAGACATCCGGATACTCACGGACTATAGGTATATCCTACGGACTCTTACCTATAGCCTTATTAACCATTGGTAGCATAGCTTGGGGAAAAGTCAAGAGTAAGCAATCTCGACCATGAACAGGAGAGTTCGGATATACGGCTCGAGATGCTATGTCCAATATTGCCTTATGGAAATTCATCCATTGCATGCCAATAATTGCATCTAACCCTTGCCCATCCAATATGATTAACGAAGTGGAATAAACCTTGCTACCCAATCTTAATGTCATATTGGCAGCTTCTTCATTACTGAGAATTTTACCCCAGGTGTTGAAATGATATGAGCACATAGCAACTTGGATGGCATGATGCGATGCTTAGTAATATATGACTTGCTGATGAAATTATGCGGAGCTCCCGAATCAAATAAAACCATAGCAGGATGATCAGCGATAAAAAACATACCCGCTAAGATTTGTCCCCCTTCGGGTAGCTCCTCGGCCGTAGTAAAGTTGGCACGGCCGGTCTTCACCGGTGTATTCTTGGCTGGTGCCCTCGGCTGATTCTGCGGTTGTCCATGAGGTCTAGGTGCATATGGTGCCTTCTTAGGATATGGACAGCTGCGGTAATAATGTCCCGGACGTCCACAATTGAAACATGGCGGTCCATTCTGCTGTGGTGCTTGACCCACCGGTCCGGGATTCCGAGTGTTTTGTTGCCGATAGGGCGGACAATATTGATTCGACCGCTGTTGCTTGAGATTGCTGGGGTAGGTAGGATGCACCGGGGCTTGTCTTGATACGGTTCGGAGTTAGCTTCCTCGGCGGCTGGGTCGACTTCGAGATTTACGGCTCCGACTCGACCTCGGGTGGAACATCGATCACTTCAGAACCTAAGTCGACCGAGCAATGCGTTGCGAATCACAATCATGTATGCATGAATGCTCATGATAACATTATGCAAAGTTTCATTAATTAAGTCCAATAATTAATAATTAAAGATTAATGCTTAATCACCTTGGTTAACTAATAAATTAAGGGATAAGCATGTTCCTTTAAGCAATAATTAACAATTGATTATGCTGATTAATAAATGTTTAATCAAGGTCATTAAGTCTTAATTAGTCCTGTTCCTTAATTAAATAATTAATTTCCTTAATTACTTAGGTTTAATAATTAATAAATTATTCTTGTTTATTAAGCAATAAATAAATCATTACTTTTAAAGGACATGTGATACAAGGCTAATAGATTGTGATCACATAAAATAATAAAGTTTAAGTTTGATTTTGAAAAAAATAATTTTCATAACAACTTTCGTCTGCAGTATCTCCTTCATCTACCTAAATTATTTTTCTTCATTAAACATTTAATTAGCATAAAATAATAACTTTTCTTTAAACAAAGAAAGTGATTAAATACTATTTATAAAATAAATTTACTCAAAATAAATATTTTATTCCACAAATAAATAGATCTTATTTTTCCGAGTTTAACAAACTTGGTTTGGCATTTTTCCGATTTTTAATGAATTTTCTACGAATTTTTGAAAATCCAAAAGTGTTCCGTGCCACACGCGAGGCCACAGGATTGGCCGCACGCGATCCGCACGTGGCCACACGCGATCCCACGTGCGTGTGGCCCGCGGTGTGGCTTCGCCGCGGCGGCGCCACGGCCGGAGTGGGCTCGCGGTGCTCCAAAGCTCGCCGCGTGATCACCAAAACGCTCTACGGCGCATGGCGAACACGAGGGTGCGGACGCGCTCACATGACCTCGATCCTAGCTACACCGGCGGCGAGATGCGGCCATGGCGAACCTCCGGCAAGGTGCGGAGCTCACCGTGGTCTCCCAAAATTAGGGAAAAACTCGCCACAAGTATCTACACCACATGGACAACGACGACGAGAGGTTGGTGGGAGCTTGAGCATGGCCGGAGAGGGGTGCTCACCGTGAGGGTTGATGGCGGCGGCGGACCGAGCTCCGGGAAAACGATGAAATTCCGGCGAACCTGCATGGCGCATGCTCGGGATGAGTGTACCGAGTGTAGAGGGGTAGCTTGCGCACCTCTAGGAAGAAGTAGAACCAAGAATAGCTCACCGACGTGGAAGAATTTTGAGTTGCGGTGAAGGGCGACGGTGAAATCCCGAGAAGAAAGAACGTCCTCGCCTCGACGGAGTGGAGGTGCTCAAGCAAATTGAACGGTTGGGGGAGCTGCCCGGGGTCTTGGCGGAGCTCCTGGCGATGGTGGTTTGGACGGAAGGTGGCTGGGGCGGCCTAGCGGCCGTGCTCTAGAGAAGCGTCAATGGCGGGAAGAGAAAATGAGAGAGAGAGAGAGATAAGAACGAGCCGGGGGGTCTTATCCCCGGCCGGGAGGAGGTGAAGGAAGCGGGCAGCTGCGTGGGCGGCCAAGCACCTACGTGGCGGGGCGCGTGGCTGCGCGGCCGAGAGGCGGTGCGGCCGGAGCGGCGCGCGAGACGCGGGAGAGGGAGAGAGAGGAAGAAGAGACGCGCTCGTAGGCCGATCCTGGTCATTTTGCAAAACGCCCTCGGACTTTCGCGTAATTAAAAAGTAGCCTTCCCGAGCTCCAAACATTTTACAAAAATTCAAGGTTGTAATTGAAAGTATTTTTGGCATTTTTCCTGTTAAGTCCAGGTAAAAACTCCAAATCATTTTCAGATTAAAAATTCATAGCTTTAATTAATAAAAGAGGCTTTGTTTATTTCTTGTAAATATTTTTACAAGGCAAAATAATTTCACGGGATTTTCATAAATCTTTATTTATGACATTTGAGCCATAGAAAATATTAAACATAAATTTTCTTCTTATTTTATTTCTTTTTAAACACTTCCTTTCTTCTTTATCTATTTTGATATTTTATGTGTAGGTTATTAACACAAAATTTGATATCTTCAAAAATGCAACAAATTGATGCAATGCCCATGATGACATGAAATGCATTATTTTTCTCGGAGTTGTTACAGCCCGCCCCCTTACAGGAATCTCGTCCCGAGATTCACGATCGAAGCGACTAGACGATTGTGCTAAAGAACTCGGGGTAATTTGATCGAAGGAACTCATCTTGCTCCCAAGTAGCTTCAGCTTCCGAATGATTACTCCATTGGATCTTGTAGAACTTGATGGTCCGATGTCGAGTCACGCTATCCTTGGTGTCGAGAACTTTAACCGGTCGTTCGTCATATGTCAAGTCCGGTCTGTAAGTGTTCCACCTCGATCTGTCGGTATGTCCACCGGCGGTTTCAAACACTTCTTTAGTTGAGATACATGAAATATGTTATGAATACCTGCCAAGTGTGAGGGCAATTCCGGACGATATGCCACGGCTCCACATGTTTCCGGGATTGGAAAAGGTCCAATGTATCGCGGTGCTAACTTGCCCTTGATTCCAAACCTTTGAACCCCTTTGGTAGGAGAGACTCGAAGATAGACTTGATCTCCGACCTGAAATACTAACTCTCGACGTCTTTTGTCGATATAGCCGATCTGTCGAGATTTAGCTCTTTTAAGATTCTGCTTGAATAAGACGTACTTGTTCCTCTCGCATCCCTTACTAGATCCGGTCCGAAGATTCATGTAGTTGTTCCCAAGGATTCATGTAGTTGTTCCCAAAATCTGGAGACAAACCGCATTCCTCTATCCGATATAATGGTATTCGGCACTCCATGCAAACAGAGAATTCGAGCAATGTGCAGCTCTGCATACTTCTTGGCGATATACCGAGTATGTACCGGTATGAAGTGCGCAGACTTTGTCAACCTGTCCACAATAACCTAGATAGAGTCATGTTTCCGTGGGCTTAGTGGTAACCCAACGATGAAATCCATGCCGACGTCTTCCCACTTCCATTCGGGGATACTTAAAGGTTGTAAGGGTCCTGCTTGCTTCAAGTGCTCGGCTTTGACCCGCCGACGGACATCACATTCATTGACATACTTGGCGATTTCCCGCTTCATGCGTGTCCACCAAAATCTTTGCTTCGGATCTTGATACATCTTGTTGGTTCCGGGATGAACAGAGTATTTGGACATATGAGCTTCATCCATTATTTTCTTGCGAAGTGGTAGATCTTTCGGTACTACCTGTCGATTCTTGAACCAAATAACTCCTGCCTCGTCCTCTCTCGAAGCATTTAACTTCACCTTTTCCGAGTCGCCTCCTTATGTGTCCCATACCAACATTTTTCTGTTGAGCTGCCACCACTTCTTCACGAATGGTAGGAATAAGAGCCAGATTTGTCAATGCTCCATATGGAATGATCCTAAGATTTGTCTCCTCACCTTCGGATGGAGGTGCTTGAATCAAAAGTTGAGCCGTGAGATTATTGCAATGAACTTCGTGACTTAATGCATCAGCTACCACGTTTGCCTTGCCTGGATGGTAGTGAATTTCCAGCTCATAATCCTTGATTAATTCTAACCATCTTCGTTGACGCATATTCAGATCCGCTTGGGTGAAGATGCATTTGAGACTCTTGTGGTCCGTGTATAGATGTACTAAATTTTCCAAGAGATACCGCCTCCAACCTTTCAATGCAAGTACCACTGCCGCTAGTTCCGGATCATGGGTAGGATAGTGTTCCTCATGACGCCTAAGTTGTCGAGAAGCATAGGCGATCACTCGACCTTCCTGCATAAGAACACATCCGAGTCCCGTTCCCGATGCATCACAATACACATCGACGGGCTTCGTCGGATCTAACCGAGCAAGTACGGGGGCTGTTGTCAACAACTTCTTTAATGTTTGAAAAGCTTCTTCACATTTTTTGCTCCATACGTACTTCTTATCCTTTTCCAATAGCTTAGTCATTGGCTTGGCGATCTTTGAGAAGTTTGGAATAAACCTTCCGTAGTAACCAGCCAATCCCAAGAAACTTCGATCCGTGAGACGGACTTCGGTAGTTTCCAATCCAACACTTCTTGAACTTTGCTCGGATCAACGGCCACTCCTTCAGCTGATATCACGTGACCTAGGAACGGTACTTCCTTTAGCCAAAACTCACACTTGCTCGAACTTGGCATAAAGCCGATGATCCCCGAGCCTTTGTAACACAACCCTTAGATGATTGGCATGTTCCTCTTCCGACTTAGAATAGATCAAGATGTCGTCAATGAATACCACGACAAACTTGTCCAGCTCAGGCATGAATACCGAATTCATGAGATACATGAAATGTGCTGGTGTATTAGTCAATCCAAATGACATTACCAGGTACTCATAAAGTCCATATCTTGTGGAAAATGCGGTCTTCGGTATATCTTCAGCTCTTGTTTTAATTTGATGATACCCCGAGCGAAGATCTATCTTGGAGAAGACTTTGGCTCCCATCAGCTGATCAAACAAGATATTAATCCTCGGGAGAGGGTACTTGTTCTTGATGGTAACCAAATTTAGAGGTCTATAATCCACACATAGCTTCAATGTTTTGTCTTTCTTCTTCACGAACAAGGTCGGGCATCCCCATGGTGATGAACTTGGACGTATATACCCCTTATTCAATAATTCCTTTAGTTGCACCTTCAACTCTGCCAGTTCATTTGGCGGCATCCGATACGGCCTTCTCGATATTGGTGCTGTTCCAGGCTGTAATTCTATCTTAAATTCTTCCGCTCGGTCCGGCGGTCGTCCCGACAAGTCGTCTGGAAAGACATCCGGATACTCACGGACTATAGGTATATCCTACGGACTCTTACCTATAGCCTTATTAACCATTGGTAGCATAGCTTGGGGAAAAGTCAAGAGTAAGCAATCTCGACCATGAACAGGAGAGTTCGGATATACGGCTCGAGATGCTATGTCCAATATTGCCTTATGGAAATTCATCCATTGCATGCCAATAATTGCATCTAACCCTTGCCCATCCAATATGATTAACGAAGTGGAATAAACCTTGCTACCCAATCTTAATGTCATATTGGCAGCTTCTTCATTATCGAGAATTTTACCCCCGGTGTTGAAATGATATGAGCACATAGCAACTTGGATGGCATGATGCGATGCTTAGTAATATATGACTTGCTGATGAAATTATGCGTAGCTCCCGAATCAAATAAAACCATAGCAGGATGATCAGCGATAAAAAACATACCCGCTACGATTTGTCCCCCTTCGGGTAGCTCCTCGGCCGTAGTAAAGTTGGCACGGCCGGTCTTCACTGGTGTATTCTTGGCTGGTGCCCTCGGCTGATTCTGCGGTTGTCCTTGAGGTCTAGGTGCATATGGTGCCTTCTCGAGGATATGGACAGCTGCGGTAATAATGTCCCGGACGGCCACAATTGAAACATGGCGGTCCATTCTGCTCGTGGTGCTTGACCCACCGGTCCGGGATTACGAGTGTTTTGTTGCCGATAGGGCGGACAATATTGATTCGACCGCTATTGCTTGAGATTGCTGGGGTAGGTAGGATGCACCGGGGCTTGTCTTGATACGGTTCGGAGTTAGCTTCCTCGGCGGCTGGGTCAACTTCGAGATTCACGGCTCCGACTCGACCTCGGGTGGAACATCGATCACTTCAGAACCTAAGTCGACCGAGCAATGCGTTGCGAATCACAATCATGTATGCATGAATGCTCATGATAACATTATGCAAAGTTTCATTAATTAAGTCCAATAATTAATAATTAAAGATTAATGCTTAATCACCTTGGTTAACTAATAAATTAAGGGATAAGCATGTTCCTTTAAGCAATAATTAACAATTGATTATGCTGATTAATAAATGTTTAATCAAGGTCATTAAGTCTTAATTAGTCCTGTTCCTTAATTAAATAATTAATTTCCTTAATTACTTAGGTTTAATAATTAATAAATTATTCTTGTTTATTAAGCAATAAATAAATCAATACTTTTAAAGGACATGTGATACAAGGCTAATAGATTGTGATCACATAAAATAATAAAGTTTAAGTTTGATTTTGAAAAAAATAATTTTCATAACAACTTTCGTCTGCAGATATCTCCTTCATCTACCTAAATTATTTTTCTTCATTAAACATTTAATTAGCATAAAATAATAACTTTTCTTTAAACAAAGAAAGTGATTAAATACTATTTATAAAATAAATTTACTCAAAATAAATATTTTATTCCACAAATAAATAGATCTTATTTTTCTGAGTTTAACAAACTTGGTTTGGCATTTTTCCGATTTTTAATGAATTTTCTACGAATTTTTGAAAATCCAAAAGTGTTCCGTGCCGCACGCGAGGCCACGGGATTGGCCGCACGCGATCCGCACGTGGCCACACGCGATCCCACGTGCGTGTGGCCCGCGGTGTGGCTTCGCCGCGGCGGCGAGCTCGCGGCGGCGCCACGGCCGGAGTTGGCCTGCGGTGCTCCAAAGCTCGCCGCGTGATCACCAAAACGCTCTACGGCGCATGGCGAACACGAGGGTGCGGACGCGCTCACATGACCTCGATCCTAGCTACACCGGCGGCGAGATGCGGCCATGGCGAACCTCCGGCAAGGTGCGGAGCTCACCGTGGTCTCCCAAAATTAGGGAAAAACTCGCCACAAGTATCTACACCACATGGACAACGACGACGAGAGGTTGGTGGGAGCTTGAGCACGGCCGGAGAGGGGTGCTCACCGTGAGGGTTGATGGCGGCGGCGGACCGAGCTCCGGGAAAACGATGAAATTCCGGCGAACCTGCATGGCGCATGCTCGGGATGAGTGTACCGAGTGTAGAGGGGTAGCTTGCGCACCTCTAGGAAGAAGTAGAACCAAGAATAGCTCACCGACGTGGAAGAATTTTGAGTTGCGGTGAAGGGCGACGGTGAAATCCCGAGAAGAAAGAACGTCCTCGCCTCGACGGAGTGGAGGTGCTCAAGCAAATTGAACGGTTGGGGGAGCTGCCCGGGGTCTTGGCGGAGCTCCCGGCGATGGTGGTTTGGACGGAAGGTGGTCGGGGCGGCCTCGGCGGCTGTGCTCTAGAGAAGCATCAATGGCGGGAAGAGAAAATGAGAGAGAGAGAGAGAGATAAGAACGAGCCGGGGGGTCTTATCCCCGGCGGGAGGAGGTGAAGGAAGCGAGCAGCTGCGTGGGCGGCCAAGCACCGGCGTGGCGGGGCGCGTGGCTGCGCGGCCGGAGAGGCGGTGCGGCCGGAGCGGCGCCGAGACGCGGGAGAGGGAGAGAGAGGAAGAAGAGATCGGCTCGTAGGCCCGTCCCGGTCATTTTGCAAAACGCCCTCGGACTTTCGCGTAATTAAAAAGTAGGCTTCCCGAGCTCCAAACATTTTACAAAAATTCAAGGTTGTAATTGAAAGTATTTTTGGCATTTTTCCTGTTAAGTCCAGGTAAAAACTCCAAATCATTTTCAGATTAAAAATTCATAGCTTTAATTAATAAAAGAGGCTTTGTTTATTTCTTGTAAATATTTTTACAAGGCAAAATAATTTCAGGGGATTTTCATAAATCTTTATTTATGACATTTGAGCCATAGAAAATATTAAACATAAATTTTCTTCTTATTTTATTTCTTTTTAAACACTTCCTTTCTTCTTTATCTATTTTGATATTTTATGTGTAGGTTATTAACACAAAATTTGATATCTTCAAAAATGCAACAAATTGATGCAATGCCCATGATGACATGAAATGCATTATTTTTCTCGAGAGTTGTTACAGCCCGCCTCCTTACAGGAATCTCGTCCCGAGATTCACGATCGAAGCGACTAGACGATTGTGCTAAAGAACTCGGGGTAATTTGATCGAAGGAACTCATCTTGCTCCCAAGTAGCTTCAGCTTCCGAATGATTACTCCATTGGATCTTGTAGAACTTGATGGTCCGATGTCGAGTCACGCTATCCTTGGTGTCGAGAACTTTAACCGGTCGTTCGTCATATGTCAAGTCCGGTCTGTAAGTGTTCCACCTCGATCTGTCGGTATGTCCACCGGCGGTTTCAAACACTTCTTTAGTTGAGATACATGAAATATGTTATGAATACCTTCCAAGTGTGAGGGCAATTCCAGACGATATGCCACAGCTCCACATGTTTCCGGGATTGGAAAAGGTCCAATGTATCGCGGTGCTAACTTGCCCATGATTCCAAACCTTTGAACCCCTTTGGTAGGAGAGACTCGAAGATAGACTTGATCTCCGACCTGAAATACTAACTCTCGACGTCTTTTGTCGATATAGCCGATCTGTCGAGATTTAGCTCTATTAAGATTCTGCTGAATAAGACGTACTTGTTCCTCTCGCATCCCTTACTAGATCTGGTCCGAAGATTCATGTAGTTGTTCCCAAGGATTCATGTAGTTGTTCCCAAAATCTGGAGACAAACCGCATTCCTCTATCCGATATAATGGTCTTCGGCACTCCATGCAAACAGAGAATTCGAGCAATGTGCAGCTCCGCATACTTCTTGGCAGTATACCGAGTATGTACCGGTATGAAGTGCGCAGACTTTGTCAACCTGTCCACAATAACCTAGATAGAGTCATGTTTCCGTGGGCTTAGTGGTAACCCAACGATGAAATCCATGCCGACGTCTTCCCACTTCCATTCAGGGATACTTAAAGGTTGTAAGGGTCCTGCTTGCTTCAAGTGCTCGGCTTTGACCCGCCGACGGACATCACATTCATTGACATACTTGGCGATTTCCCGCTTCATGCGTGTCCACCAAAATCTTTGCTTCGGATCTTGATACATCTTGTTGGTTCCGAGATGAACAGAGTATTTGGACATATGAGCTTCATCCATTATTTTCTTGCGAAGTGGTAGATCTTTCGGTACTACCAGTCGATTCTTGAACCAAATAACTCATGCCTCGTCCTCTCTCGAAGCATTTAACTTCACCTTTTCTGAGTCGCCTCCTTATGTGTCCCATACCAACATTTTTCTCGTTGAGCTGCCACCACTTCTTCACGAATGGTAGGAATAAGAGCCAGATTTGTCAATGCTCCATACGGAATGATCCTAACATTTGTCTCCTCACCTTCGGATGGAGGTGCTTGAATCAAAAGTTGAGCCGTGAGATTATTGCAATGAACTTTGCGACTTAATGCATCGGCTACCACGTTTGCCTTGCCCGGATGGTAGTGAATTTCCAGCTCATAATCCTTGATTAATTCTAACCATCTTCGTTGACGCATATTCAGATCTGCTTGGGTGAAGATGCATTTGAGACTCTTGTGGTCCGTGTATAGATGTACTAAATTTCCCAAGAGATACTGCCTCCAACCTTTCAATGCAAGTACCACCGCCGCTAGTTCCGGATCATGGGTAGGATAGTGTTCCTCATGACGCCTAAGTTGTCGAGAAGCATAGGCGATCACTCGACCTTCCCGCATAAGAACACATCCGAGTCCCGTTCCCGATGCATCACAATACACATTGAAGGGCTTCGTCGGATCTGGTCGAGCAAGTACGGGGGCTGTTGTCAACAACTTCTTTAATGTTTGAAAAGCTTCTTCACATTCTTTGCTCCATACGTACTTCTTATCCTTTTCCAATAGCTTAGTCATTGGCTTGGCGTTCTTTGAGAAGTTTGGAATAAACCTTCCGTAGTAACCAGCCAATCCCAAGAAACTTCTGATCCGTGAGACGGACTTCGGTAGTTTCCAATCCAACACTTCTTGAACTTTGCCTGGATCAACGGCCACTCCTTCGGCTGATATCACGTGACCTTGGAACGGTACTTCCTTTAGCCAAAACTCACACTTGCTGAACTTGGCATAAAGCCGATGATCCCCGAGCCTTTGTAACACAACCCTTAAATGATTAGCATGTTCCTCTTCCGACTTAGAATAGATCAAGATGTCGTCAATGAATACCACGACAAACTTGTCCAGCTCGAGCATAAATACCGAATTCATGAGATACATGAAATGTGCTTGGTGCATTAGTCAATCCAAATGACATTACCAGGTACTCATAAAGTCCATATCTTGTGGAAAATGCGGTCTTCGGTATATCTTCAGCTCTTATTTTAATTTGATGATACCCCGAGCGAAGATCTATCTTGGAGAAGACTTTGGCTCCCATCAGCTGATCAAACAAGATATTAATCCTCGGGAGAGTACTTGTTCTTGATGGTAACCGAATTTAGAGGTCTATAATCCACACATAGCCTCAATGTTTTGTCTTTCTTCTTCACGAGCAAGGCTGGGCATCCCCATGGTGATGAACTTGGACGTATATACCCCTTGTCCAATAATTCCTTTAGTTGCACCTTCAACTCTGCCAGTTGATTCGGCGGCATCCGATACGGCGTTCTCCATATTGGTGTTGTTCCAGGCTGTAATTCTATCTTAAATTCTACCGCTCGGTCCGACGGTCGTCCCGACAAGTCGTTTGGAAAGACATCCGGATACTCATAGACTATGGGTATATCCTCCAGACTCTTACCTATAGCCTTATTAACCATTGGTAGCATAGCTTGGGGAAAAGTCAAGAGTAAGCAATCTCGACCATGAACAGGAGAGTTCGGATATACGGCTCGAGATGCTATGTCCAATATTGCCTTATGGAAATTCATCCATTGCATGCCAATAATTGCATCTAACCCTTGCCCATCTAATATGATTAACGAAGTGGAATAAACCTTGCTACCCAATCTTAATGTCATATTGGCAGCTTCTTCATTAGTGAGAATTTTACCTCCAGGTGTTGAAATGATATGAGCACATAGCAACTTGGATGGCATGATGCGATGCTTAGTAATATATGACTTGCTGATGAAATTATGCGTAGCTCCCGAATCAAATAAAACCATAGCACGATGATCAGTGATAGAAAACATACCCGCTAAGATTTGTCCACCTTCGGGTAGCTCCTCGACCATAGTAAAGTTGGCACGACCGGTCTTCACCGGTGTATTCTTGGTTGGTGCCCTCGGCTGATTCTACGGTTGTCCTTGAGGTCTAGGTGCATATGGTGCCTTCTGAGGATATGGACAACTGCGGTAATAATGTCCTGGACGGCCACAATTGAAACATGGCGGTCCATTCTGCTGTGGTGCTTGACCCACCGGTCCGGGATTCCGAGTGTTTTGTTGCTGATAGGGCGGACGATATTGATTCGACCGCTGTTGCTGAGATTGCTGGGGTGGTTGGGACTGCCGGTAGTAATTTGGACGAGAAGGTGTGTGCTGATAATGCTGACTTGACGGTGCAGTGTAGACCAGCCTGTACTTTGATGGTCCGCCACTTCCTTGTCCAGATAGCAGGCCTCTTTTTGTTCTTCTCCGTCCGATGAAGACGGATAGAATCTTCCAACGTGATAGCGTCACTCACAAAGTCGGTGAAGCTGTCGGTTTTGTTTAGCACCAAGCGAGACTGTAGCTTGGTACTCATTCCTTCCTTGAACAGATTCTTCTTCTTGGCATCTCGTGTCCACATGTTCAGGGGCATATTGAGCAAGACGGTTAAATACCTTGGAGTAGGTATGCACATTCATGTCTCCTTGCTTCAGCGATAGGAACTCTTTCCTCTTCGATTCATTAAGCCTTCGGGGATATGGTGCTCTCTCGAAAGCTTTGGTGAACTCAGCCCATGAAACTTGATGTCCTGGAGGAAACATTGCTTTGTAGTTGGCCCACCGGGCTCCAGCAAACCCTTGCAATTGCTGGGAAGCGAAGAGGGTCTTCCGATGATCCGTGCATGGGAACAATTTAAGCTTCGACTCGATGGTGCGAAGCCGCTTGTCCGCTTCCAAGGGCTCACCCGCATATGAGAAAACCGGGGCGAACCGATAGGAAGTCCGAGAAAGTCACCCTTTCTTCCGGAGCATTCCGGCCTTGGTGACATTCCTGTGGAGCGAGTGTTGCGAACCAATTGCTCCAGTAATTCTCGCTGCTCCGCGCGAGAATCTAGCACAACGGCGATGGCCTGCGCCGGTGTCGGGGGTGGTGGTGGTGTTCCCGCCCGCGTTGAGAACTCTCGGGCTCATCACGTCTTCTTGTTCCAACCATTCTGTCCAAGAAAAGTTTATGTTAGACATCTTCATTCCAACATAATAATGGAAGAAACAGGAATACATAGATGAGAAATTCCAAATGAGTCTTACGCAACAACCATCTTTATTAGAACAACCACCAAATCCATAAACACGTGCTCATACATCCACGTACAACGATTTCTAAGATACACTCATGCGTGGTTACATCACGCTCGTTATTTAACTAGCGCCTAATTTACATACTAGTTTTCTCACTTGCTACCAGCTAGCATTCTACTCTTCTTCGCGACGCTTGGACGTCACCTCCTGGCTTATGGAACCGCCTGTCTCGGATTCTCGCATCCTCTAGTCGTGGAATCTCTCGTGAAGTCTATGACTCGAATCCACGTCCATTATCTCTTCAGGATCCTCCTCTTCCTCTTCGATTCAGCCTCCATAGGATTTTCCTGCACTACTGGTTCATTCTCCGGAGGTTGCTGTCCTATGGCTCCATTCAGTGTTGCATTGTGTGCTTACAGTAGATCTTGCTCTAACCGAGTGATCGGTGCATGTGCGTTTGCCGACTGTTGATCCTTAAATTGAATCTGCTGCTCCGTGTTTAGTAACTACGCCTCTCTAAGTGCTAACAACTCCTCCTTTTTCTCGTAGTTGTCTCTCCAGCATGACTACACGAACATCCTCCCTTTGTCCTCTTACTTCACTAACACCAGTACTCGTGTCTGTCCATCTCTCGTGGAGAAGTAAGAGTATCGGATACAAAGATAAACTAATCCTACTATTTCAGCAAATCTTTTTATTCTAGCAACTGCATATATATATTACTACCACTTCCTTTCCATTAGTTATTGTTGATACAACTCAAACCCACTTTTCCATACACTCCCATCCGACCAAACACCTGCTAGTACCCTATCTACATCCGACCTACGTCAGCAAAATGTGGCTATCCTCCTACATCGGTGAAAACACAATACAGCTAAGCCGACGGCGCGTGGCCGTCGGCGTGTGACTCGACGTCCTCTGCTCGTGAGGCGGGTGGTGGCTCGTAGTCCATCCCGGAGACCTCCTCGGCGTCGTCCGGTGGGACCCGGTGCTGCTGCTGCAACCGCTCGAACAGCTCAACCAGTGCGTCGTGGTCGTGGAGCAGTGCGTGGTGTGCTCGGGCCGATCCGTTGTACAGTCCCTCCAGCTGACCCAGCTCAAGCTCTCTCTCGATCAGGTTCTCCACCACGTGGTTACGCTGGGCTGTCATTGCTGCCAACTCGGTCGCGTGCACCTCGTCGGTCCGCGATAGCGGTGTCTCGCTCCTCGATAACCGTGGTCAGCTGCGCGTCCAACGCGATAGCCGCCCCGCGGTAACCGTCACGGTCCTGGGCAACCTCCACCAGCTGCTCCTCCAGCTCGGTGATCCTGGCGTGGGACCTCCGAACCTCCCGGCAGTCCACGCGACAACGGTGCTTCCAAGCACCCAGCTGTCGGTCCCGGCTCTGCGTCCGTAGCTCCGGATCGTGGACCTACTCGCTCCAACTCGTGACACGTGCAGCCGGGTGTCCTCCTCCTCCCGAGCGCGCTGTCTACCGTGGGTCGTCGGCATCTGCAGGGAACATGTTTAAACGAGTTAAACACTTGTTCCCACGTAAGAAAACGAACGAAGTAACCTATACAAGTACTACGAAACTAGCTAAGTATATACCCTAATATTTATTTAGTGCATAATATGACATGATGCATGCTCGTGAACGTACTATAGTTTAGAAAACTACGACGAGCAGTTAGCACTTCCCAAAACCCAAACGTCGAACAGTTAGTAAAAATCTAACTATTCTACATCCTTATAGGGCTCCGTACTCTCTCGTTGTCTATCGTATTAACGTGTTAAGTTTTAAAAATAGGCTTGTAATGATGTGCTTGTTGCCTCCGAACCGCTCCGATACCAGCTGTGACATCCCCTCCAGGACATCCAGGAATCGGTACAGAGGGACACTCGACGAAGCGAGTTACAACGAAACATTGTCTCATACAAGCCGAATATATACATCATGGCATAATACAACCAAGTTTTCAAAATACAAGCATTCGTGTAGCGGAAATATAACATTATTGAAGTTCAACATCCTACGAGTATTCAGCGGAAGCTTGTTCTATATACAACGCAAAAGACTTAAAACGAACGACGTGATGCACCGAGCCCTTCGTACATCACGGTCCTCTCTCTTCACGGCGTGGGAATGCATTCCCACCGAAGGGAACCTCCCTCCGGACATTGCTCCTCTTCGGGGAAGCTGCCGTACAAGTCGTGGTAGTACGACTCGTTCCCCGAAAGGTAACGAACAAACCCCGAGTATTCTAATACTCAGCAAGACCGACCCGTCAACATGGCACGCTAAGGCCGACGCCTAGTATGCAAAGGCTTTTTGGTTGTGGGGTTTACTCCTTTGCGAAAACAGCATTAAAGGTTGGATCCTTACTTTCAATATTTTAGCTCATATTAAGTTCATTAACCTTGGTGTTTGCAGCCTATCACCATTGCAATCAAGTTTGCAAGACAAGATAAAATAGATCTTACTCCTTTCATCTCTCATCTTCATCTTCCATATAATTTACTACGATGTTACGAGCTAAACAAGCGGTACTCATTACTGCGAGGGACAGCGATTCAAATCGATTTTATACCAGCTGGCAAAACCCGACTACACGACATATACGCATCACACCGATCGTATACAACAACCTTTCCCGCTAGCACCTGACGGAAGACTAGCCATTTCCAACTCCCCGGGAGTGTGGCGACGCCACGACTTCCGTCGTGATCGACCCATCTCCCTCCCGTGAGACTATCCTCTCACTAACAGCCGGCAAAAGAGAGCCGGCTACGCTACATCTCTGTGGCGATAGGGTACATCAGCTTGCTCGGGCCCATGATACCAGCATGTAGTACGGTACGTTCAAACTTGTTCAACTAAGCCGACAACGGTACGGTCCTTGACCGACTCGGACGGGGCTACCACCTTGCAAGACCTCAACTCCGTCTTTGCCCTTTCTCCTACGTGGCCCGTCCGGTCTCAACTTCATTAACACTCTCATCATCTTAGTGTCACACAACACCCTTAAAGCCTCCATGCTTTAAGATTCCCTAAAACATCTACCGTTGGGACTATGAATTAAGCTTAGCTTCTATTGAGCTACCTGCACCAGTATAGTATAAACAAACGGAAACCTACCATAATGCAACTAGGGTATCAAACATTCCCTAATACCTAATGCACAAACATAATCGAACTATGTGATAAAATAAAATATTTTAAAACATAGGTATGATGCACCGGGCTTGCCTTGATACGGTTCGGAGTTAGCTTCCTCGGCGACCGGGTCGACTTCGAGATTCCTGGCTCCGACTCGACCTCGGGTGGAACCTCGATCACTTCGAACCTAAGTCGACCAGACAATGCGTTGCGAATCACAATCATGTATGCATGAATGCTCATGATAATATTATGCAAAGTTTCATTAATTAAGTCCAATAATTAATAATTAAAGATTAATGCTTAATCACCTTGGTTAACTAATAAATTAAGGGATAAGCATGTTCCTTTAAGCAATAATTAACAATTGATTATGCTGATTAATAAATGTTTAATCAAGGTCATTAAGTCTTAATTAGTCTTGTTCCTTAATTAAATAATTAATTTCCTTAATTACTTAGGTTTAATAATTAATAAATTATCCTGGTTTATTAAGCAATAAATAAATCATTACTTTTCAAGGACATGTGATACAAGGTTAATAGATTGTGATCACATAAAATAATAAAGTTTAAGTTTGATTTTGAAAAAAATAATTTTCATAACAACTTTCGTCTGCAGATATCTCCTTAATCTAACTAAATTATTTTTCTTCATTAAACATTTAATTAGCATAAAATAATAACTTTTCTTTAAACAAAGAAAGTGATTAAATACTATTTATAAAATAAATTTACTCAAAATAAATATTTTATTTCACAAATAAATAGATCTTATTTTTCCGAGTTTAACAAACTTGGTCCGGCATTTTTTCGATTTTTAATGAATTTTCTAGGAATTTTTGAAAATCCAAAAGTGTTCTCGTGCCACACGCGAGGCCACAAGATTGGCCGCACGCGATCCGCACGTGGCCACACGCGATCCCACGCGCGTGTGGCCTGCGGTGTGGCTTCGCCGCGGCGGCTAGCTCGCGGCGGCGCAACGGCCGGAGTTTGCCTGCGGTGCTCCAAAGCTCGCCGCGTGATCACCAAAACGCTCTACGGCGCATGGCGAACATGAGGGTGCGGATGCGCTGATATGAGCTCGATCCTAGCTACACCGGCGGCGAGATGCGGCCATGGCGAACCTCCGGCAAGGTGCGGAGCTCACCGTGGTCGCCCACAATTTGGGAAAAACTCGCCACAAGTATCTAAACCACATGGACAACGATGACGAGAGGTTGGTGGGAGCTTGAGCACGGCCGGAGAGGGGTGCTCACCGTGAGGGTTGATGGCGGCGGCGGACCGAGCTCCGGGAAAACGATGAAATTCCGGTGAACCTGCATGGCGCATGCTCGGGATGAGTGTACTGAGTGTAGAGGGGTAGCTTGCGCACCTCTAGGAAGAAGTAGAACCAAGAATAGCTCACCAACGTGGAAGAATTTTGAGTTGCGGTGAAGGGCAATGGTGAAATCCCGAGAAGAAAGAACGTCCCGGTGGAGCTCCCGGCGATGGTGGTTTGGACGGAAGGTGGCTGGGGCGGCCTGGCGGCTGTGCTCTAGAGAAGCGTCAATGGCGGGAAGAGAAAATGAGAGAGAGAGAGATAAGAACGAGCCGGGGGGTCTTATCCCCGGCCGGGAGGCGGTGAAGGAATCGAGCGGCTGCGTGGGCGGCCAAGCACCTGCGTGGGGGCGCGTGGCTGCGCGGCAGGAGAGGCGGTGCGGCCGGAGCGGCGCCGAGACGCGGGAGAGGGAGAGAGAGGAAGAAGAGACGGCTCGTAGGCCGAGTCCCGGTCATTTTGCAAAAACACCCTCGGACTTTCGCGTAATTAAAAAGTAGCCTTCCTGAGCTCCAAAAATTTTAGAAAAATTCAGGGTTGTAATTGAAAGTATTTTAGGCATTTTTCCTGTTAAGTCCAGGTAAAAACTCCAAATCATTTTCAGATTAAAAATTCATAGCTTAAATTAATAAAAGAAGCTTTGTTTATTTCTTGTAAATATTTTTACAAGGCAAAATAATTTCAGGAGATTTTCATAAATCTTTATTTATGACATTTGAGCCATAGAAAATATTAAACATAAATTTTCTTCTTATTTTATTTCTTTTTAAACACTTCCTTTCTTCTGTATCTATTTTGATATTTTATGTGTAGGTTATTAACACAAAATTTGATATCTTCAAAAATGCAACAAATTAATGCAATGCCCATGATGACATGAAATGCATTATTTTTCTAAGAGTTGTTACACCACCACCCTCGGAAGCTCCGCAAAGGTCCTGTGAAGCTCCACGAGCCGTCCAATTAGCTTGAGCTGCCTTGCTCCTTCGTGGCGAGCTCTTTTTTCTTCCACGAGACCTCACCGACGTTCATCAGCCGCGGCCCCAAATTCTCGTGCTCCGGTGAGCTATCAAGCCTTTCTTTCATTTCTAGGAGTGCGCAACTTAGTACTTCGGTTTCAGGCCGCTCAACCCCCGCCCCCTCCCTCGTTCTCTGCAGGTCGTTGTGTATTTCGCCATCTTCCTCACGTCCGACCGCCACCGTCTCCGCCACTCACGGTGAGCTGTACTCTCCGACCATACTCATGCTCCTAGGATCATCCGTCGAGCTTGCTCATGATGCGTAGAAGCTCTCGGTGCCATTTTCCCTAATTTGTGGGCGCTCGGGCAAGCTTCGCACCACACCGGAGCGCCGCCGCGTCTCGGTCTTTGCCGCCGGCGTGCTTCAGGGCGAGCTCATGCTGTTTTGTCACCACGGTTGAGTTCGCCAGGTTGAGTAGATCACGTAGGTGGTCTCGCGGCGAGGTTTAGAGCACCGGCGGCCAACTTCGGTAGCCGCGCCGCCATCCCCGATCGCCGCCGTGACGGTGCCACACCGCGGACCACACGCGCGGGATCGCGTGTGGCCACATGGGGATCCGGTGTGGCCACTCCGTGGCCCGAGTGTGTGGCACAGAATAGGTTTTAATTTTCAAAAATTCGTAGAAAATTCAACAAAAATCAGAAAAATGCGAAACCAATTTTGTTAGACTCAAAAAATAGGATCTATCTATTTATGAAATAAAATATGTATTTTGGGCATTTTTATTTTATAGATAATAATTAATCACATTCTTTGATTAATAAAAGCTATTATTTTATGCTAATGAAATGTTTAATGTAAGAAAATAATTTAATTAAATGAAGGAGATATTGCAGACGAAAGTTATTATTAGAATTATTTTCGAAAATTAAACTTAAACATTATCATTTCATGTGATTCCAATTTATTATCTTATGTATTATCACATGTCATTAAGTAAGGATTAATTATTGAGTAATAAACGGGATTAATTATTAATTAATATACCTAAGTAATTAGTAACTAATGAACATAATTAATTATTAATTAAGGAACATGATTAATTAGTAACTAATGACCATGATTAAGCATTAATTAATGAGCATAATCAATTGTTAATTATTGAGTAATAAACAAGCTTAATTATAAATTGTTAATTAACAAATATGATGAATTATTAATTATTAATTACTGAACAAAATTAATCATTAATTATTAGTTGATGAACATAATTAATACCCTCTTTGCATGATCATATCATGTTCATTCATGCATGCATGATTGTGATTCGCGACGCATTGTTGGTCAACCTAGGTTCCGAGGTGATCGAGGTTCCACCCGAGGTCGAGGTAGGCGAAGGGAATCTCGAAGTCGACCTACACACCGAGGAAGCTAACCCCGACTCGCATCAAGGCAAGCCCCGGTGGATCCTACCTATGTTTTTAAATATTTTATTTTACCACATAGGTAAGTTATGTTTGTGCATTAAGTGTTAGGGAATGGTTGATACCCTAGATGCATTTGAGATAGGTTTCCGTTTATTTATACTATACTTGGTACAGGTAGCTCAATAGAAGCTAGGCTTAATTCATAGTCGCAACGGTAGATGTTTTAGGGAATCTTAAAGCATGGAGGCTCTAAGAATTGATGTGTTGACACCAAAATGAAGAGAGTGTTAATGAAGTTGAGACCGGACGGGCCCCGTAGGAGAAAGGGCAAGACGGAGATGAGGTCTTGCAAGGTGGTAGCCCCGTCCGAGTCGATCAAGAACCGTACCGTTGTCGGCTTAGTTGAACAAGTTTAAATGTACCGTACTACATGCTAGTATCATGGGGCCAGCAAGCTGATGTACCCTACCGCCCCGGAGATGTAGCGTAGCCGACTCTCTTTTACCGGTTGTTAGTGAGAGGTTAGTCTCACGGGAGGGAGATGGGTCGGCCACGAAGGAAGTCGTGGAGTCGCCATACTCCCGGGGAGTTGGAAATGGCTAATCTTCTGTCGAGTGCTAGAGGGAAAAGTTGTCGTATACGATCGGTGTGGTGCGTATATGTAACAACCCACCGTAATAAAATGCATTTCATGGCATTCATGAGCATGTCATCACATTTTATTTGTGAGATCATTAAGCATGTGGTACTAATCCCAAGCACATAAAATATTAAAGTAACTAAAGAATAAAGGAAATGTTAAAAAGGAAATGAAATAAGAAGAAAATTTAAGTTTAGCATTTTCCATGGTTCAAATATCACAAATAAAGATTTATGAAAATTTACTGAAAACATTTTGTCATGTAAAAATAATTGCGAGAAAATAAATAAAGTCTCTTTATTTAATTTAGCTATGAATTTTTAATCCGAAATTGGTTTGGATTTTCTACTGGGACTTAATAGGAAATATGCATAAAATCTTCTCAATTACACCCCTGAATTTTTGTGAAATTTTTAGAGCTGCGGAAGGTTGCTTTTTAATTAAACAGAAACCTAGGGGTTTTATGCAAAACGACCACAGCCCCACTGTCGGCCTCTCTTCTCTCTCTCTCTCTCTCCCACCGCACCTCGGTGCCGCCCGCGGGAACCGCCTCCCGGCGGGGCGGCGGGGCGGCCACGCAGCAGCTAAGCAGCTGCTGCGCAGCTGCTCGCATGGCGCCTCACCGCCTCGGCCCGGATAAAAGCCACGGCCCGGCCCTATCCTCTCCCTTCGCCTCCATTTCACCCCCACCTCCCCGCCACTCCCGCCCCTCCGGAGCCTCGCCGCCAGGCCGCTTCGGCAGCCCTCCGTCCGAACCACCACCGGCCAAAGTTCCGCAGGGTCACGACGAAGCTCCCCAAGCCCTTCAATTCACTTGAGTCGCCCTGCTCCGTCGAAGCGAAGCTGTTTTTCCCCATCGGTGCATCACCGTCGTTCCTCCGCCGCGGGCTCAAATTCTCCATCTCCGGTGAGCAGTTCATCCTTCTTTTTCCTCTCGTTGCTACGCAACTTGTTGCTCTTTGCTTCCGTTCACTCATCACTAAGTTCGTTCCACGGAGAACCGTGCAATCGTCGTTTTTCTCGGGTCCGGTTCATCGCCGCTGCGCCACTCACGGTGAGCTCTACCTTCCGATCTTGCTCATGCTTCTAGGGCGGCACGTCGAGCTTGCTTATGCTCGGTAGAAGCTCCTAGTTGAATTTCCTCAAGTTTTGTCCACTCGTGGTGAGCTCGCGCCCTGGCCGGAGCTCCGCCGTGCCCGCATCTCGCCGCCGGCGCGTCTCATGTGAGCACGTCACCCCCACTAGGTTCGCCACGACGAGTAGATCGTTTAGGTAGCCTCGCAGCGAGCTTCGGGCCAACTCCGGCCATCGCCGGTGGCCGCGCCGTCGTTCTCGAGTCGCCGCGGTGGCGCCACACCGCGGGCCACACGCGCTGGATCGCGTGTGGCCACAGAGCGGATTTCATGCGGCCAACCCCGTGGCCCTCCGTGTGGCCCGAATTGAATTTAAATTTCCCAAAATTCGTAGAAAATTCATTAAAATTCGGAAAAATGTCAAACCAACTTTGTTAGACTCGGAAAAATGAGATCTAGCCATTTGTGAAATAAAATAATGATTTTGAAGAAATTTATCTATAATTTGTAATTAATCCCCTTTCTTTAATAAAGAGAAGCTATTATTTTATGTGAATAAAATGTTTAATTACGAAAAACAATTTTATTTAATGAAGGAGATACTGCAGACAAAATTAATAATGAAGTTTATTTTCCAAAATTAAACTTAAAGTATATTAGTATTTATATGATCACATTGTATTAACCTTTAATCACTCAAGGTAATTATTTATTTATTGCCTAATAAATCAGATTAATGTATTAATTATTAAACTGAAGTAATTAGTGACCTTAACTAAGTAATTAAGGAAAACAAAATTAATTAATAATAATCTTAATTAAACATTGTTAACTAGCATAATTAATTGTTAATCAATGCTTAATGAACATACTTATCTTTAATCTATCCATTAACTAAAGTGATTAGGCGTTAATCGTTACTTATTACCTAAGCAACTTCATTAATGAACTCTTGCATACTTTCATCATGGGCATCCATGCATACATGTTTGTGATTCGCGATGCACTTGCTGGTCGACTAGGTTATGAAGTAATCGAGGTTCCACCCGAGGCGAGTCGGAGCCGGGGATCTCGAAGTCGACCCAGCCGCCGAGGAGACTAACTTCGAACAAACTCAAGGCAATCCCCGGTGCATCCTACCTATGTTTTTAAATATTTTTACTTTATAACATAGTACGGTTATGCTTGTGCATTAGGTGTTAGGGTTTGGTTGAAACCCTAGATGCATTATGGTAGGTTTCCGTTTGTTCTCTTTATACTTGGTACAGGTAGCTCAATAGAGGCTAAGCTTAAATTCATAGTCGCAACGGTAGATGGTTAGGGCACTTAAAGCATGGAGGCTTTAAGAGTTTGTGTTGACACTAAAGATGATGAGAGTGTTAATAAAGTTGAGACCGGACGGGCCCCGTAGGAGAAAGGGCAAGACGGAGATGAGGTCTTGCAAGGTGGTAGCCCCGTCCGTATCGGTCAAGGACCGTACCGTTGTCGGCTTAGTTGAACAAGTTTGAACATACCGTGCTACATGCTGGTATCATGGGCCCAGACAAGCTGATGTACCCTATCGCCCTAGAGATGTAGTGTAGCCAACTCTCTTTTCTCGGTTGTTAGTGAGAGGATAGTCTCACGGGAGGGAGATGGGTCGACCACGAGGAAGTCGTGGCGTCACCATACTTCCGGGGAGTTGGAAATGGCTAGTCTGCTGTCGGTGCTAGCGGGAAAAGTTGTCGTATACGATCGGGGTGATGCGTATACGTCGTGTAGTCGGGTTTTTCCAGCTGGTATAAATCGATTCGAATCGCTGTCCCTCGCAGTAATGAGTACCGCTTGTTTAGCTCGTCACATCGTAGTAACTTTATGGAAGATGAGGAAGATGAGAGATGGAAGGATAAAGATCTATTATATCTTGTTTGGAAACTTGATTGAATGGAGATAGATTGCAAACACCATGGCTAATGAACATAACCTCGAGCTAAAATATCGAAAGTAAGGACCCACCCTTAAATGCTGTTTTTCGCAAAGGAGTAAACCCCACAGCTAGAAAGCCTTTGCATACTAGGCGTCGGCCTTAGCGTGCCATGTTGACGGGTCGGTCTTGCTGAGTATTAGAATACTCAAGGTTTGTTCGTTACCTTACGAGGATTGAGTCGTGCTATCACGACTTGTACGGCAGTTTTCCCGAGGAGGAGCGAGTGTCCGGAGGGAGGTTCCCTTCGGTGGGAATCTATCCCCACACCTTGAAGAGAGAGGACCGTGATGTGCGAAGGGCTCGGTGCATCACGTCGTTTCGTCTTAAGTCCGTTGAGTTGTAATAGAACAAGCTTCCGCTGAATACTCGTAGGATGTTAAACTTCAATAATGTTATCTTTCCGCTGCACGAATGTTTGTATTTCAAAAACCTGGTTGTATTATACCATGATGTATATATTCGGCTTGTATGGGATGATGTTTACGTTGTAACTCGCTTCGTCGAGTGTCCCTCTGTTCCGATTCCTGGTGGTCCCGAAGGGATGTCACGACGGGTATCGGAGCGAGTTCAGAGGCAACAGACACATCATTACAAGTCTATTTTCAAAAAACTTAACATGTTTATGCGATAGATGATGAGAGAGTACGGAGCCTATAAGGATATAGAATAGTTAGAGTTTTACTAACCGGTCGACGTTTGGGTTCGTGGGAAGTGCTAACTATTCGTCGTAGTTTCTTTACTGCGAGTACGTCTAGCTAGTTCCCGAACATGCATCATGTTATATTCTGCACTAAATAAGTATTGGGTATGTGCTTAGCTAGTCCGTAGTATTTTATAGGTTGTTCCGTTCGTTTTTCTTCTGTGGGAAGAAGTGTTTAACTTGTTAAACATGTTCCCTGCAGATGCCGGTCACTCGTGGTAGGAAGCGCGCCCGAGGAGGAGGAGGAGCACGAGCTGCACGTGTCGGCTGAGCTAGAGCAGCAGCTTCACGGCTTGGAGCCGAGGACACGAGTCGGGACCGACGGTTGGGTGCTTGGAAGCACCGTCGTCGAGTGGACTGTCGGGAGATCCGGAGGTCACACGCTAGGATCGCCGAGCTGGAGGAGCAGATAGTCGAGGTGACCCGCGCGCGTGACGAGTACCGTGAGGCGGTTATCGCCTTTGACGCGTAGCTGACTACGAGGACCGAGGAGCGAGACGCCGCCCGCGCCGCAGAGGACCACCAGGAGCTACGGGCGGACATGGTGACGGCGCAGCGGGACCACTTGGTGGAGGTCTTGGTCATGAGAGAGGTCGAGCTGGGTCAGCTATAGATGCAGTACAACGGACTGGCCGAGGCACACCACGCACCGCTCCACGACCACGACGACCTGATTGAGGAGTTCGAGCAGCAGCGACAGCAGCAGCGAGAGCAGCAGCAGCGGGGTCCACCGGACGAGGAGGTCTCCGGGATGGACTACGAGCCCCCACCCGCTTCGCCGGCTTGGGACGTCGAGTCGGACGGCGGCAGCCACGCGCCGTCGGCTTAGTTGTGTTATGTTTGTACTAATGTAGAAGGGTAGCCACATTTTGCTGACATAGGTCGGATGTATATAGGGTACTAGCGGATGTTGGGCAGTTGGGAGTGTACGCGAAGTGGGTTGAGTTTGTACCAACAATAACTTATAAAAAGGAAGTGGTAGTAATATATATCTATATGCAGTTGCTAGAATAAATAAATGTGCCGAAATATTAGGAATTAGTTTCTACTTGTATCGATGCTCTTACTTCTTCACGAGAGATGGACCGCACAAGTACGGGGGTGAATGAAGTAAGAGGATCAAGGGAGGATGTTCGTGTAGTCAGGCTGGAGAGACAGCTGCAGGAAAAGGAGGAGTTGTTAGCAATTAGAGAGGCGCAGCTGCTAAACGAGGAGCAGCAGATTCAATTTAAGGATCAGCAACTAGCAAATGCTCATGCACCGATCACTCGGTTAGAGCAAGATCTCCTGCAAGCACACAACGCCATAATGAATGAAGCAATAGGACAACAACCTCTAGGAGATGAGCCAGTAGCGCAGGAGAATCCTATGGAGGCTGAGTCTCGAAGAAGAAGAGAAGGATCCTGAAGAGATAATGGACGTGGATTCAGTCATAGATTTCATGGAGATTCCACGACTAGAGGATGCGAGAATCCGAGCCGAGCGGTTCCATAAGCCAGGAGGTGACATCCGAGGCGTCACGAAGAATAGTGGAGTGCTAGCTGGTAGTGAGTGAGAAAACTAGTATGTAAACCAGGCGCTAGTTAAATAAGGGGCATGATGTAACCACGCTCGAGTGTATCATAGAAACCGTTGTAACATGAGTGTAGAAATATTGTGTTACTGGATTTGGTGGTTGTTTTAATAAAGATGGCTTGTTGCATAAAGATTCCCTTGGAAGTCCTCATCTACGTATTCTTGTTCTTCCCTTATTATGTTGGAATGCAGATGTCTAACGTAAACTTTCCCCGGACAGAATGGTTGGAACAAGGAGACGCGATGAGCCCGAGACTTCTCAACGCGGGCGGGAACACCACCACCACCCCCGACCTTGGCACGGGCCATCGCTGCGAGTACTAGATTCTCGCGCGGAACAGCGGGAATTATTGGAGCAACCGGTCCGCAACACTCGCTCCCCAAGAACGTCACCAGGGCCGCAATGCACCGGAGGAAAGGGTGACTGTCGGTGTGTGAGTACACCTCCAAATGGGGGCCTGTCAAGGCTCCCTTGGGTTAGGCTCGGGGAAGAACGGATATGCTCCCGCGTTAGCGTCGATGATCCAAATGAGCAAGAACAAGGGATTTATCCAGGTTCGGGCCGCGAAGTGCGTAATACCCTACGTCCTGCCTTTTTGTGTGTTAAAAAGAACCCCCATTACATGGGGGTATCCCCTCCTTTTATAGGGCAAGGAGGGGAGTACTATGCAAGTACCGGGGGTACCCGGACACCCGATGGGGGTCCGGTCCCTCCTCGCATGTTCGACACGATCCCGACATAAATCCGTTGCGATCTTTGTCTCTTGGTTCGCGTTCCCAATCTCTCCCTTCCTATTGGCCGAGAGCCCTCCCGGCACCGTAGCTACGCGGCTTCCCGAGGCGCGGCGCACGGGGAAGGCGCGCGCACGTCTAGTCGGGCCGCGGCGTCGCCGAAGGCCATCGAGTGCCGCATTAACTCCGGGTAGTTGGGGCGCCGGAGGAAACTACCGCGAGCTTCGTCCTCCCTCCGGCGCTCCCACTCCTCCGGCTTCCGCGGGACTCGTGGGCTTCGTGGCTTCGGGGACTCCGTGGCTTCGTGGGCCTCATCTTCGTTTGTGGGCCGAAAGTAGCCCGTACGCGGTTAGGGGGACCCCAATCCCCCTACACCGACAGGAGCCCCGGCCCGGTCGCCGACCCGCGGGGTCGGAGCGAGGATTGGGGCCACCCGTCGGTGCCCCGTGAGGCTTGGGTAGCTCCGTGGCGCGGCTTTCGGAAGGGCGAAACCGCTTGGGCTACCGGGGCACGACTGCCCCGGGCGTCGCGTCGCTTCGGTTCGCGTGCCGTGGGCCCGCCCGGCGTCCGCGCTCAAGTAGTGGGAGGGCCGGTTGCTCGGGGCACGTCTCCCACTTCGCCCCTTGCCTCCCGTCTTCTCGGCTTCTCTCTCGCCGCTGCGCTCCCCTTCGCCTTCTTCTTCGCCGATCCGCGCCGCCGCTTCCGTCACCGTCGTCGCGCGCCATCAAGATGGGCCGCGGAAGATCCTCCCCCGCCGCAGCAGCTCTCGCGCGCGCTCGCCGTCGGCAGACGCCCGCCAACGGCGCAGTTGCCCGACGCCGTGGTTGACATGTCGCGGCTTTCGCCCTTCCTTCCGGTGGACGGCGATAGGGCCGTTCGCGTCGGGGGCCTTTGCCGCCGCCGACCGGAGGGCTGGAGATCCTCCACTTCGTGACCTTCGTCGTCGCCGGCGCCGTTCCCCCGCCTTCTCCGATTTCTTCCCGGAGGTGCTTCGGGAATATGGGATCCGCATGGCGCACCTCACGCCGAACGCGGTCGCGGCGCCGGCCGTGTTCGCCCATCTCTCGCGAGGGATTTGTGGGGGTGCAGCCGTGCTTCCCCATCTTCCGGCGCTACTTCAAGATGACGCTCACCAATGCCTCGGAGGTGATCGGGTGCGTCCGGCCGACCGCCCGGCCCGACAGCGGGTACATAGAGTACTCGCCCGGTAGCAAGGTGGAGGCGTGGAAGAGGGCTTGGTTCACGGTGCCGTACGAGAAGGATCTTCGCCGCCTCCGCGTCCCGCCGGTCCCAGGCAGCACTTGGCCGTCCGGGACGCCGTGCCCCGACTTCCCGAGGGCATGATGCCTATGGTCGACCGGATCGCGGCGCTCGCCGCGGCCGGTCCGACTCGCGCGGGGTGGTGCACGACTTCCTCGAGCGCAACATCGCGCCCTTCGCCGGAGATCGGTCCCGTCGTGGCTGTACCGGGACTTCAACTTCGCCGGCCGCACGCGCACGGGGCGGGCTCCGACCTACCCGAGGCCGCGAGCGGTTCGCCTACTCGACGCCGACCGGGAAGAAGTGGCCCGCCTCCTTCACGTACCCGGAAGGTGCCGAGCCCCTCCATCGGTCGGCCGAACAAGCGCGCCGTCCTTGACGAGCATGCCCCGACCGGGGTCGCTCGGGTTTCTCAACGCGAACCCGACTCCCGCCCCGGCCTCCGGGTACCGGGGTCGCACCTTCCTCCGACCCGGGTGCGACGGTCGCCCCTGGAGGTGCCTCCGGGGCTCCGGCGGCAGCCCCGGCGCTGCGAGGCCTGCTCCGAGCGCGCGGGACAAAGGCAAGGGGAAAAGGTCCCCGTCGCCTTCCTCCTCCGACTCTTCCGGGCCCGCCTCCGCACCACGAGCGGGCCCGGCGAGGCTCGCCGGCGCCGGTGACGGGGGCCGCCCCGCGAGAGAGGTCTCCTGTAGCCGCACCGGTGCAAACGGCCGGGTGGACACGCGACGGTAGGTGTGCTTGGTATGGTGCACTTCGTCTCATCGTAGGCCGATGGTTGCGAGGTGCGTTCGATTTGCATTGTCTGCAGGATCGTCCGGATCGAGCCGGACCCGGACTTGGTCCCTTTGGATCCCAAGGCGGCCGGTGCGGCTCCGCCGGCCGGGCGGAGGATGACACGGGAGGGGCGACGGACGCCCCCGAAGAGGTGGCCGCCGGTGCCCCGAGGAAGGGGTTGCGGACGGTCCCGCGGAGGTGGCCGCGGGTGCCGCCGGAGAGGAGGCCGCGGGTGCTCCCGAGGAGGTGGCTGCGGATGCCACCGAGGAAGAGGCGGCGGGTGCCTCCGCCGGCGAGGAGGATGCGGGCGCCCCGCCGGAGAGGAGACCGCGGGTACCTCTGCCGGTGCCGACTTCGGCCGGGTGTCGCCTTCTCCTGCCGTGGACGTGCCGGGTGCCTTCCCGATCGGCGCCGCCGGCGTCCGCCACGCCCTTCCACCCCGCGGCCGGGTGCCGGCGCCGCCAGCCCTATAGTGCTTGGAGGGGAATGACTCCCTCCGCGCGTCCGGTCGGAGCCGGGTACGGTGGCTGGCGGAGACACCTCGTCGACCGCCGCCGCCGGTAGGGGCCGCGGGCGCGCCGGACGCGGCCGGAGCGGGTCACCTTCGGGTCGCTCCGGCGGTACGGGTCGCCACGGGATTGGCGATGTGATCGGGAGGCCACCCGGTCGCTTCTTGCCATGAAGGCGGCCGTGGAGGAGGCGGACACGTCCCCGGAGGACCGGGAGGCCGCGCCGGCCGAGCGCGAGGCGGAGGTGGCGGAGGCGCGGCGGTCCCCGGAGACGGCGGTGAAGCCGGCCCGGCAGCAATATCAGCGCCGTATGGAAGAAGTTCAGCATGAGCTGGACCAAGCTGCTGGGATCGGCGACCGGGCCGCCGAGAAGCTGCGTGACGCGAAGGCCCGCGAGGCTGAAAGCGTGAATCGTCTCCAAAGCGTCCTGGAGCGGGAGCGCGGCTGTGCAGCCTCGCGGCGCGCAGCCGGAGGAGGCGGAGGCCCACATGGACCTCCGCGAAGCGGCCGTAACCCGCCGGGAGGTGACCGCGGCGGCCCGCGAGGAGGAGCCGAAGGAGCGGGCCGGCGCGCTTGCCCTTCGGGAGGCTGCGGCCGGGCGAACGGGAGCGGGCCGTCGGAGCGGCCGAGGCGCGGGTGCAGCGCACCGGTGATTCCTTGGTCGCCCGGAGGCGGCGCTTCGGGGCGCGAGGGCGCCCTGGCTTCCCGGGAGGAGCAGGTCCGGCTTCGTGAGGACGAGGCCGCCGTCCGGAGGGAAGCCTTGGAGACGGAGGCGGCCCGTCTCGCTCGGGCCGAGGAGCAGGTCCGCGGCCTCGCCGACGGGCTAGCGCATCGCGTCCGCGAGGAGGCTCTCGCAGAGGCCCGGAAGGCCTTCGCCGTCGAGCCGAAGGCGATGGAGAAGAGCCGGGATGAGTACCGCCGGCAAGCCGAGCGGTTGGAGGCCCGGCCGAAGAAGTCGGGTCGCGGCTCTTCCGCCGCAGCTGATGGTGATGACCTCCGGCGGCAACTCGCGGAGGCGCAGTCCCGGCTCGAGGAGTCCGAGCTTCGGCGTGTTGAGCTGAGCGAGCGGGCGACCGAGCTGGCCACGGCGGCGCGGACGCAGCGGAGATCGCCGCCGAGGTGCACCGGGCCGTTTCGTCGGCGTTATTCCGGGCGGGTCCGCCTCGTCTTCCGGAGCCTCTTGACCGCGGCCCGAGTGGGTATGCGTACGCCATGCGGGGGTGGTTGACTCTCCGAGCAGCCTGAATACCCGGGTGGCGGAGGTCCTGGAGGATGAGGGGCGGCAAACCATAGCCGCGGCCCTGGAGGAGGTGCTCGGCGAACGCCCTGGTCCTTGTGCCCGGGTTCCCGCCGCTAGCCGTGGTGAACGGCGATGTCCCTGCGGGCGAGCATGCCATGGCTAAGGCGCAAGCTCATGCCGTCGCGCGCGCCTTCGCGGAGAGCTTCAAACGCGGCTAAGTGCCGGCTTCCTCCGCCTCGCGTGTGGTTTCCTGGCGCCCGTGCCCCCTTTTGTGTTGTTGTTTTTTTTTTTTTTTTTTTTTTTGTCAAACCTATGTCCCTCGTATGTACAACAAGTAGTTCAAGTTTAACTTATCGTTGTGAATGGATAGCTTAAACCCACTGTTCTGTTTGTTCCGTGCGAATGTCCGCGTGCGCCGTGTAGTCGTAGGCCGTTCGGCACTTCGCAGATGACGCTTTTAGCATGACTCGAGGCGCACGATTCTCAATCGGACGCAGCCTTCCGGCTTCCGACTAAGTCGCAGACCTTCATTACCCATCGGGGAGGGGAACGAGGACTTCAATATGCATGACGGCAATCCTGCGAGAGGTAAGAAAGGAAGCGACTAGGCGCTGTTTTTGTTCAAAACACGTTAGTACAAGTGCCTTGGCGACCGTGGCCGTGGCGATAGGACTTCCGGGTACTATCCGGGACCATTGGCTACGAGAATATTCTAAGGGTAGAATTTCTTTAGGTGCTCAACGTTCCAAGCGCTTGGTTCCGGGTACCCGTCCTCCGACTCCGGACGAACGGATCCCGGCGATCGACGGCGGTGACGAGGAAGGGCCCTTCCCACATGGGAGTTAGCTTGTCCTTGCCTTCACGCGTCCGAGCCCGTCGGAGGACGAGGTCTCCCATTTGCAACTCCCGGGGACGCACGCGCCGCCGGTGGTAGCGGCGCAAGCCCCGGAGGTACCTCGCGCTTCGCGAGTAGTACTCGGCGTCTTGCCTCCTCGAGGAGGTCGATGTCGTCGTGCCGCCGGGTGTTTTGGTCGGCTTCGTCGAATGCGGCGACTCGGGGGCTATTGAACCGGACCTCCATGGGTAGCACCGCCTCCGCACCGTACACGAGGAAAAAAAGGCGTTTCGTCGTGGCTCGACTCGTCGTGGTGCGCAGGGACCGGAGCACGGATTGGATCTCGGTTACCCACTTGGAGCCCTTCTTCTTCAACGGGTCAAATGATCTTGTTTTTAAACCCTTGAGGATTTCTCCATTGGCGCATTCGACTTGGCCGTTGCTCTGTGGGTGGGCTCTTGAGGCAAAGCGGATCCGGGTGCCGAGGAGTCGCGAGTATGCTGCGAATGCGTGGCTCGTGAACCGAGTCCCGTTGTCGGTGATGATCCGCTGCGGCACTCCGAATCTTGCAATGACATTTTTCATGAATTTGACCGCTGAGTTTTGGTCTATCTTTGTCACCGCCTCCGCTTCTACCCACTTCGTGAACTTGTCGATGGCCACATATAGCCACCTGTACCCACCCGGGCGGTCGGAAATGGCCCTACAATGTCCGGACCCCAAACCGCGAACGGCCGGGATCGGGGAATTGTTTGAAAGGCTTGAGCGGGCAGGTGCGTCCGCTGGCGTGAAACCGGCATGCCTTGCATTGTTGCACCAGCCTGGTGGCGTCCTGGAGGGCCGTCGGCCGGTAGTAACCCTGCCGAAAGGCTTTCCCGACCAGCGTGCGGGGAGCGTGGTGGCTGCCGCACTCGCCCTCGTGGATCTCAACGAGTATGTCGTTGCCTTCTTCCATCTTTACGCACTTCGGCAGAACACCATTGGCACTGCGCTTGTACAGCCTGTCGTCGACAACGGCGTATCGCTTGGCTTGGCGGGCTAGGCGTTCCGCGTCCGTGTCGTCTTCCGGAAGGATGTCGTCCCGCAGGAACCCGAGGATGTCGTCCATCCAGCAGGTGTCCTGCGGCTCGTTGGCAAGCACTTCTTCGCTATTCTCGCGTGTGCTGCAGATCCTGCGGGTGCGCTTGCGCTTTGTTGTTGCTGTCTCGGAGCTCGGTCGGCGTCGGAGGCCGAAGGGGATGACAGGATCTCCATGAACGTCCCGGGTGGGGTTGGAGCTCGAGTGGAGGCCACCCGGGATAGCTCGTCGGCAATGTGATTGTCGCCCGAGGTACGTGAAGCACCTCGAGGCCGTTGAACTTCTTTTCCATCCGCCTAACCGCCGCAAGGTATGCAGCCATCCGCGGGTCGTTGCATTGGTACTCCTTGGATACCCGGTTGACGACAAGTTGCGAGTCTCCCTTGGCGAGGAGGCGCGTGACCCCGAGGTCGGCCGCAATCCGCAACCCCGCCGGAGAGCTTCGTATTCTGCCATGTTGTTGGTGCACCGGAAGTGTAGCTGGACCGCGTAGCGCAGCTCGTCGCCGGTTGGTGACAGACAGCAGTACCCCTGCTCCCGCACCGTTGAGGGTGAGGGAACCGTCGAAGAACAACGTCCGGTAGTCGCCGGGTGCGTCGTACGGCTGCACCGGGTGCTAAGCTCTTCCCGCTCGATCTCTCGGGGTGGGTGTCCACTCGGCGATGAACTCGAGCAAGAGCCCGGGTCTTGATGATGTGTGTCTGAGGAAGGACAAGTCGAACTCGCCTAGCTCCACGGCCCACTTGGCCACTCGCCCGGTCGCTTCCCTGTTGCGCAATATGGTCTCCAACGGTGCCGTAGTCACCACCCGGACGGGATGGCCCTGAAAGTAGTGTCGCAGCTTTCGGGACGCGATAAGTACCGTGTAGAGCATCTTCCGGTACTGCGGGTACCGGGTCTTGGTGTCCCGCAAAACCTCGCCGATGAAATACACCGGGCGCCGAACGCGCGGGCGCGAGGGCTCGGCCTCCCGGGGCACGGGCCCCGGCTCGCTCTCGCTCGTCGTGGTAGTCGGGGCCAAAGCCCCCGGGTGACGCGAGTGTCGGTGCGATCGTTGTCGTCGGGCGTGGTTGGTGCGGATCCCGCCCCGCCCTCAATGCGAGACATGGTCGGAGCCGGAGCCCCGGCGGGGTGGGATCAACGCCTCCATCCTTGTCTTTCCGGTCGTGGTCCCGGCTTCGCCCAAATCATGCGACAAGGTCGGAGCCGGAGCCCCGGGCGAAGCCGGAGAGCCACGCCGTCCGCAGTAGTTGTCGTGCTCGGGGCCCGCCCGGTGCCCCACCCGGGCAGGCTGGAGCGGCCGCATCACGCGCCCTGTCGTGAGCGAGAGCGTCCGCAGCACCGGGTGCTCCGAGCACTGCGAGCTGGTCGCGGGTGGAGCCCCGGGTCCGGTTGGTCCGCCGCCTTCGAGCCGTCAAGGCACCCGCGCTTGCTGGTTCGTCGAGAACCGCGAGGTGCCCGCTCCGGCCCGCTCGACCACCAGGGCCGCACCGACCACCCGCGGGTTAGCCGCCGTGTACGGGAGCAGCGGCTCACCCGGTTCCGGGCGACTAAAACGGGCGCGGAGGACGAGGTAGCGCTTGAGGTCTTGTAAAGCTTCGTCGGCTTCCCGGGTCCACTCGAATTTGTCCGTCCTCTTCATCGGCTTGAACAGCGGGAGAGCGCGTTCGCCTAGGCGTGAAATGAATCGGCCAAGGGCCGCCATGCTCCCGGCTAGGCGTTGTACGTCCTTGAGCCGCCTCGGAGGGCGGATTTCTTCGATGGCCCGGATGTTCTCCGGGTTTGCTTCAATCCCGCGGTGCGAGACCAGGAAGCCAAGTAGCTTCCCGCCGGTACGCCGAAGACGCACTTCTCGGATTGAGCTTCACCCGGTTGCGACGCAGGTTGGAGAAGGTCTCCTCTAAGTCGAACAGGAGAGACGGTGCCTTGCGGCTCTTAATGACCAAGTCGTCGACGTACGCCTCCACGTTCCTCCCGATTTGCGAGTCCAGGGTTAAGCGCATGGCCCGTTGGAACGTGGGGCCCGCGTTTTGAGGCCGAAAGGCATGCTCACGTAGCAAAAGCTCCCTGCGGGAGTCATGAAAGCAGTCTTCTCCTCATCCTCCTTAGCCATACAGATTTGGTGGTACCCGGAGTACGCATCTAACATGCAAAGCAGGTCGCAGCCTGCCGTGGAATCTACTACGGAATCTATCCGAGGCAACGGAACGGATCCTTCGGGCAAGCCTTGTTCAGGTCGGTGTAGTCCACGCACATCCGCATCTTGCCGTTATTCTTGGGCACAACCACCGGGTTGGCGAGCCACGTCGGGTGCGTGACTTCCCGGATGAACTTGGCCTCTAAAAGCCTCTTGACTTCGGCCGGATGAAGTCCTCGCGCTCGGGGGCTTGGCGCCTCGCCCGTTGCTTCACGAGGTCTTGCGGCGGGGTTGACCTTGAGTTGGTGCTCAATCACCCTCCTAGGTATGCCCGGCATGTCCGAAGGGTGCCAGGCAAAGATGTCGCTGTTTGCTTGGAGGAAGGTGATGAGCGCGAGTTCCTATTTCGGGTCGAGGTCACCACCGATGGTGGTGGTCTTGTCCTCCGAGCCCCGAGTGAGATCTTCTTGGTAGACACCTTTCCCGGAGCCGAAAGCTTCGCCCGTTTGGGGCCGGACTGCGCAGCGGGCTTCTTCGGGACGTCGCGCGCTCTCTTCGTGCCGGTATCCTCTTCTGCCGCCATCTCGGCCGCCAAGATGTCCTCGAGGCAAGCCATTGCCTTGACAGCATCCGCCCTCTCCACGATGACACCCTTCGGGCCCGGCATCTTCGGCGTGAGGAACACGTGATGCGGGATAGCCATGAACTCGGTTGATGCCAGGTCTCCCAATGATGGCGTTGTAGGGGAGGCCGATGTCCGCGACGTCGAAGAGGAGCTTCTCGTGCGGAAGTTGTCCCGGTACCGAAGGTGACCGGGAGCTCAATCCTACCCAAGGGGCGGGAGCTACCGGGAGCACTCCGACGAAAGGGCGCGAGGGCTGCAGCTCGGCGCGTGCCCACCGCAGGGAATCGTAGACCTTTGGGGTGATGAGGTTGAGGCTCGCGCCTCCGTCGATGAGGGTGCGTCCCACCTTCTTGTTGCGGATGGTGGGCGACACGACCAGGGGGATCTTCCCCTTGGTGTTGTCCGGACCCACCATGTCGCTCTTGTCGAAGGTGATGGGGACGTCAGCCCACTTCAGCGGGGAGCCGCGGCCTTGCCTTCGGTGATCGCGAAGACCTCGCGGCGAAAGCGCTTGGCCTCACCTTTGGACGCGAAGCTCGAGGAGCCTCCGCTAATCACGGCGATGGAGTCGTCCGCGCTCCGGTACGCCTCGACTTCCTCTTTCTCCTCCTCTTTCTCCTTTTCGGCCTTCTCGGCCGCCCGCCGCTCGTCGCGCCGCTTGATGCTCGCCCGGATGTAGCGGCACTCCGACTGGTCGTGGTCGTTGGTGCGGTGGAAGTAGCACGCGAAGGTTCCCGGGGTTTTAGCCGGCGACTTGCCGTACCCGCGGGGGTGGGCGCCGCGCCCCCGGGGGACGGGACTCCCGCCGCGGCCACTTCTTCCGCCTTGCGCTTGCGCGCGAGGTTCTTCTTCCGCTTCTTGGAGAGGGTGCCCCCGGACTTGGGAGAGGAGGTACCCGGGTTGGATTTCGCCGGTGGGTCGTGCCACGCTTGGGCCTCCGGCGACGGGCGCACCTGTCGGCCAGCTGGAAGAGGTCCGTGACCGTCTCCGGCCGGTGTACGCCCACTCGCCCGGGATATCCTTGTCTCGGACGCCGTGGCGTAAGGCGGAGAGCACCCGGGAGGGGTCGATGCGCGGGATGGTGTTGCGGACTCGACCGAAGCGCTGCATGAACGCCCGCAGCGTCTCGCCCGGCTTCGGACGATGCGGTCCGAGTCGATCCGGCTCCCGGACGCTTCGCCGTTCCTTGGAAGTTGGCCATGAACTCCCGGCACAAACTCTTCCGAGATCCGATAGACTCGGTGCCGGGTTCATGAACCATGACCGAGCCGAGTCCTTGAGGGCCGGTGGAAGTAGTTGGCCATGATGTCTTCCGAGCCACCGGCGGCCTTGACCGCGGTGGAGTAGATCTGTAAGAACTCGTCGGGGGAGCGAGTGCCGTCGTACCTCTCGGGAGGTCCGGGCGGAACTTGCCGGGCCACGTGACGTCGCGCGGGCGCCTTGAGAGGGCCGCGCAACCCCCAAGGAAAGAAGGGTCGAGCTCCTTTCTCTTGCGCTTGGGTCGGCGCTCCGGGGACGTCTCCGCTTCCGGGCCGTCGCGGTCGTGGGCGGAGGTGCGCTCACGTTCGCGTCCCGCTCGCGCGAACGCTCGATGCCGACGCGTGCATCCTCCCCCTCGCGGCGGCGCCTGCCGAGGTCGTTGCGCAGGTCGCGGTGCCCCCGCCCTCGTGGGGAGTGGACGGAGATCGAAGCCGCCGGCGGTCGCGCGTCCTTGGCGCGGTTGGCGCGGCGGTCGTTGTCGGTCGGCGGCCGCTGCGGCCGGCGTGACGGTCCTACTTGGCGCTTGGCCTCGCGCCGTATCCAGGAGTTTACCCACTCCGGTGAGCCACTCCCTTGCTTGCTCTCCCCGCCGATCCCGCCGGCGGGTTGTTGAGCATGGTCTTCACGGCGGTTAGGGGTCATCCCCCTCTTCTTCCTGGAAGAGGCGACGCGCGCTGGCACGCTCGGACGCAGGCGGCGTGACGGCTTGGGCGTGGCGGTCGGCGCCGCGCCGGCCCTCTGCAGCACGCTCGGCCGCCGATGCGCCGGACGATTGTCGTGGGCGGAGCGGCCCGCATGACGACGGTCGCGGCGACGGCGCCCGGTGGACGCCTGGCTGGAGACGCTATCCTCCGTTCGCGGCGTGCTCGCGGACCTCCGCATGGTGCGAAGCAAGATTTCGCGGCGCGAAGCGAGATCTACGACCTTCCCCCTACCGGCGCGCCAAATGTCGGTGTGTGAGTACACCTCCAAATAGGGGCCTGTCAAGGCTCCCTTGGGTTAGGCTCGGGGAAGAACGGATATGCTCCCGCGTTAGCGTCGATGATCCAAATGAGCAAGAACAAGGGATTTATCCGGGTTCGGGCCGCGAAGTGCGTAATACCCTACGTCCCGCCTTTTTGTGTGTTAAAAAGAACCCCCATTACATGGGGGTATCCCCTCCTTTTATAGGGCAAGGAGGGAGTACTATGCAAGTACCGGGGGTACCCGGACACCCGATGGGGGTCCGGTCCCTCCTCGCATGTTCGACACGATCCCGACATAAATCCGTTGCGATCTTTGTCTCTTGGTTCGCGTTCCCAATCTCTCCCTTCCTATTGGCCGAGAGCCCTCCCGGCACCGTAGCTACGCGGCTTCCCGAGGCGCGGCGCACGGGGAAGGCGCGCGCACGTCTAGTCGGGCCGCGGCGTCGCCGAAGGCCATCGAGTGCCGCATTAACTCCGGGTAGTTGGGGCGCCGGAGGAAACTACCGCGAAGCTTCGTCCTCCCTCCGGCGCTCCCGCTCCTCCGGCTTCCGCGGGACTCGTGGGCTTCGTGGCTTCGGGGACTCCGTGGCTTCGTGGGCCTCATCTTCGTTTGTGGGCCGAAAGTAGCCCGTACGCGGTTAGGGGGACCCCCAATCCCCCTACACCGACGGTGACCTTCTCGGACTTCTTATCGGTTCGCCCCGGTCTTCTCGGATGCGGGTGAGCCCTTGGAAGCCGACAACCGGCTGCGTACCATGGAGTCGAAGCTGGAGCTGTTTCCGTGCACGGATCATCGAAGACCCTCTTTGCTTCCCAGCGAGTTGCAAGGATTTGCTGGAGCTTGGTGGGCCAACTACAAAGCCATGTTTCCTCCCGGACATCAGATTTCATGGGCGGAGTTCACTAAAGTCTTCATAGAGCATCATATTCCGTAAGGCTTAATGAATCGAAGAGAAAGGAGTTCCTCTCACCGAAGCAAGGGGATATGACTGTTCACGCCTACTCCAAGGTATTTAACCGCCTTGCTCAATATGCTCCTGAACATGTGGATACCGATGCCAAGAAGAAGAACCTGTTCAAGGAGGGAATGAGTACCAAGCTACGGTCTCGCTTGGCGTTGAACAAGACCGACAGCTTCACCGACTTTGTGTGTGACGCTATAGCACCGGAAGACTCTATCCATCTTCATCGGATGGAGAAGAACAAGAAGAGGCCGGCTACGGGACAAGGGAGTGGGGGCCATCAAAATACAGAGCTGGTCTACACTGCACCCTCGGGTCGGCGCTATCGGCATGCACCCTCTCGTCCCAATTTCTACCGGCAGAATCAATCACCCCGAGCAACCTCAGCAACAGCGGCCGAATCGGTATCGTCCGCCCTATCGACAACGGAACTACCGTAATCCCCGACCAGTGGGTCAAGCACCGCAGCGAGAATGGACCGCCATGTTTCAATTGTGGCCGTTCGGGACATTATTACCGCCAAATGTTTTCCGCGGATTGGTAATGCATAGAACAACACCGTGAATTAAATATTTTTCGAAAAGGAGTTTGACAAAATATTCTAAAATATAAACACTTATGGATCATATAATCATGTAACTCTTTCTTGTCGAGCACTCGGTTTTCATCATCGCGACGATCTCCTTTGCGGTTGAAGCCATACACACCGTATCGAGAGTTAAGCACCAACTCTTTCGACTCTCGATAGCTAACAAGCCATGTGAGACATCCCTCCTAGTTGGGCCACTTAATCTCTCTAAACGTGAGTGTAAGCACAAGGAATATGAGAGCTCGTAGGAGTTTGATGTGGTAAAATGATCGTAACTTCACCGTGTGTTTTCCTATTACCACCAAATGTTCTCGGCGGATTGGTAATGCATAGACCAATACCGGGAAATAACTTATTTTTTAAAAGGAATTTGATAGAATATTCTAAGAAATAATCACTTATGGAGAATATAATCATGTAACTCTTTCTTGTCGAGCACTCATTTTTCAGCATCGCATCGATCTCCTTTGCGGTTGAAGCCATACACACCGTATCGAGAGTTAAGAACCAACTCTTTTGACTCTCGATAGCATGTGAGGCATCCCGCCTAATCGGTCCACTTAATCACTCTAAACATGAGTGCAAGCACAAGGAATATGAGAGCTCGTAGGAGTTTGATGTGGTAAAATGATCATAACTTCACCGTTTGTTTTCCTATTACCACCATATGTTTTCGGCGGATTGGTAATGCATAGACGAATACCGGAAATAAATATTTTTCTAAAAGGAGTTTGACAAAATATTCTAAAATATAAACACTTCTAGATAATATAATCATGTAACTCTTTCTTGTCGAGCACTCATTTTACATCATTGCGTCGATCTCCTTTGCGGTTGAAGCCATACACACCGTATCGAGAGTTAAGCACCAATTATTTTGACTCTCGATAGCTAACACGCCATTCGAGGCATCCCTCCTAGTCGGGCCACTTAATCTCTCTAAACGTGAGTGTAAGCATAAAGAATATGAGAGCTCGTAGGAGTTTGACGGGGTACAATGATCGTAACTTCACCGCGTGTTTTCCAATTACCACCAAATGTTTTCCGCGGATTGGTAATGCACAGAACAACACCGGAAAATAAATATTTTTCGAAAAGGAGTTTGACAAAATATTCTAAAATATAAACACTTATGGATCATATAATCATGTAACTCTTTCTTGTCGAGCACTCATTTTTCAGCATCGCGTCGATCTCCTTTGCGGTTGAAGCCATACACACCGTATCGAGAGTTAAGAACCAACTCTTTTGACTCCCAGTAGCTAAGAAGTCATGTGAGGCATCCCTCCTGGCCGGGCCACTTAATCTGTCTAAACGTGCTTTTAAGCACAAAGAATATGAGACCTCATAGGACTTTAATGTGGCAAAATGATCGTAACTTCACCGTCTGTTTTCCTATTATCGCCAAATGTTTTTGGCAGATTGTTAATGCATGGACCAACACCGGGAAAGAAATATTTTTCGAAAAGGAATTTGACAAAAAATTCTAAAATATAAACAATTATGGATAATATAATCATGTTACTCTTTCGTGTCGAGCACTCATTTTTCATCATCGCGACGATCTCCTTTGCGGTTGAAGCCATACACACTCGTATCGAGAGTTAAGCACCAACTCTTTCGACTCTAGATAGCTAACAAGTCATGGGAGGCATCCCTGCTAGTCGGGCCACTTAATTGCTCTAAACGTGAGTGTAAGCACAAGGAATATGAGAGCTCGTAGGAGTTTGATGTGGTAAAATGATCGTAACTTCACCATATGTTTTCCTATTAGAACCGAATGTTTTCGGCGGATTGGTAATGCATAGATCAACACCGGGAAATAAATATTTCTCAAAAAGGAGTTTGACAAAATATTCTAAAAAATAAACACTTATGGATAATATAATCTTGTAACTCTTTCTTGTCGGGTACTCATTTTACATCATCGCGTCGATCTCCTTTGCGGTTGAAGCCATAGACACCGTATCGAGAGTTAAGCACCAACTCTTTTGACTCACAATAGCTAACAAGTCATGTGAGGCATCCCTCATAGTCGGGCCACTTTATCTGTCTAAACGTGAGTTTAGGCAAAAGGAATATGAGAGCTCTTAGGAGTTTAATTTGGCAAAATGATTGTAACTTCACCGTCCGTTTTCCTATTATCGCCAAATGCTATCGGCGGATTGTTAATGCATAGATCAACACCTTGAAATAAATATTTTTCAAAAAGGAATTTGACAAAAAAATCTAAAATATAAACACTTATGGATAATATAATCATGTAACTCTTTCTTGTCGAGCAATCATTTTTCATCATCGCGAGGATCTCCTTCGCGGTTGAAGCCATACACACTCGTATCGAGAGTTAAGCACCAAATCTTTCGACTCTCGATAGATAACAAGCCATGTGAGGCATCCCTCCTAGTCGAGCCACTTAATCTCTCTAAACGTGAGTGTAAGCACAAGGAATATGAGAGCTCGTAGGAGTTTGATGTGGTAAAATGATCGTAACTTCACGAGTGTGTTTTCCTATTACCACCGAATGTTTTCGGCGGATTGGTAATGCATAAACCAACAACGGGAAATAAATTATTTTCGAAAAGGAATTTGATAGAATATTCTAAAAAATAATCACTTATGGAGAATATAATCATGTAACTCTTTCTTGTCGAGCGAGTCATTTTTCAGCATCGCGGCGGTAGAAGCCATACACCGTATCGAGAGTTAAGAACCAACTCTTTTGACTCTGGATAGCATGTGAGGCATCCCTCCTAATCGGTCCACTTAATCACTCTAAACATGAGTGCAAGCACAAGGAATATGAGAGCTCGTAGGAGTTTGTTGTGGTAAAATGATCGTAACTTCACGTTTGTTTTCCTGTTACCACCATATGTTTTCAGCGGATTGGTAGTGCATAGACGAATACCGGAAATAAATATTTTTTTAATAGGAGCTTGAAAAAATATTCTAAAATATAAACACTTCTAGATAATATAATCATGTAACTCTTTCTTGTCGAGCACTCATTTTACATCATTGCGTCGATATCCTTTGCGATTGAAGCCATACACACTCGTATCGAAAGTTAAGAACCAACTCTTTTGACTCCCAATAGCTAACAAGTCATGTGAGGCATCCCTCCTGGTCGGGCCACTTAATCTGTCTAAACGTGAATGATTTTAAGCACAAGGAATATGAGAGCTCTTAGGCCTTTAATGTGGCAAAATGATCGTAACTTCACCGTCTGTTTTCCTATTATCGCCAAATGTTTTCGGCGGATTGTTAATGCATGGACCAACACCGGGAAAGATATATTTTTCGAAAAGAAATTTGACAAAAAATTTTAAAATATAAACAGTTGTGGATAATATAATCATGTAACTCTTTCATGTCGAGCACTCATTTTTCATCATCGTGACGATCTCCTTTGCGGTTGAAGCCATACACACTCGTATCGAGAGTTAAGCACCAACTCTTTCGAATCTCGATAGCTAACAAGTCATGTGAGGCATCCCTCCTAGTCGGGCCACTTAATTGCTCTAAACGTGAGTGTAAGCACAAGGAATATGAGAGCTCGTAGGAGTTTGATGTGGTAAAATGATCGTAACTTCACCGTGTGTTTTCCTATTACCACCAAATGTTCTCGGGGATTGGTAATGCATAGACCAACACCAGGAAATAAATAGTTTTTTAAAAGGAGTTTGACAAAATATTCTAAAATATAAACACTTCTAGATAATATAATCATGTAACTCTTTCTAGTCGAGCACTCATTTTTCAAAGCATCGCGTCGATCTCCTTTGCGGTTGAAGCCATACACACTGTATCAAGAGTTAAGAACCATCTCTTTTGACTCCCAATAGCTAACAAGTCATGTGAGGCATCCCTCCTGGTCGGGCCACTGTTGACGGTCGTTACGGACCAATTTCGACCGTCAATTAGTCAAATAAATGAGAAGGACTAGGCATGTCTTACACGCATTTTACTTAGAAATAACCTAGTTCCACTTGTACCTCTAGATTTTTAGTGTGCAGGTGGATAATGATGAATTCCAGGCCCCGAGGCGACAAATCAACACTTTTACAAAACTTCCACTTCGCCGCGGGAATCAACTCCAAGATAAAAGGCCAATGACCACGAAATACAACACAAAGAAGGCCACAAGCACCTGGATCAAAGACCACCATCCAGTGGGGGAGCCAATCGCCAAAGCCCAGCCCAGGAGGGGCCAGGATCGGTTCGGCCGAACCCACCGGGGTGGTTCGGCCGAACCAGGATGGTGGCCCCCCGGCCCACTTTTCTCCGGCGGTTTGCCCACCGCCTCCGGAGGTCGGTTCCACGCGCATTAAATGCCACCGACCTACGAAACCGCCTCCAGGAGCCGACCTTTCAAGCCTATATAAGGAGGGGTACCCCCCTCCTTAACACACACAACAACACAAGGATCATTCTCTCCTCACATTAGAAGTTTAGAGGCTTTCTAGGTAGTGCTAGGCTTAGTAGTGGTCTGCTAGTCTAGTTTAGCTTTATCTAGGATTGCCTCTATCCCTTTTATTAGAGAATGCATTGCCTTGGTGTGTGTCACACTATCCTCAATTTATTGCTCCTAACCCCTGCATTGGAATGTGATTACTTCATCACTCTTTTGTAACACCATGAGTATAAGTACTCTTATCAACCATGTCTTCCTTTGGGAAAATATAAATACGATACCCTTGAATACTCTCGGGTGAAATGCTACAACGGGTTATCCGTCCGCTTGCGGATATTCATGACCCACCTTATAATACATATCTAGTACTTGTACTTGGATGTGGATTATTTGGTTAAATAGTGCAAGTGACTTAAACCCTTGGCTCTCCCGCGGTCACGTGTTTCTTTCCGCGTGACCTTAAGAGATGCCAACAAGCATTTCTGGCGCCGTTGCCGGGGAAGACATTGGTTAATAAGAATACAATGAATGTTCATGATTACACTTGATGATGCTTTAATCATTACCTTTGCAGAGCTAACCTTGATCTGTTTTCTCTTCAATGTGAAAACAGGATAGTGCATGCGTGGATTCAACTTGCCGAAAAACTTCGTTGATAATCCCGAGGCTCTTGCGAGAAAGACTCGACCTCGCGTCGTTGTCTCTCCTCAAGAACCCACGACAAGCGAGCCCGCATCTTCCGCACCATCAACCTCAACACTCATGGCTGAAAGGACCCTTCGTGACTACTCTGCGCCCTCCGTCGCCAATGTGCCCATTGGGCCCAACGTCGACGCTGGTGCCGCAGGACTTGACATCAAGTCCAGCCTCATCACTATGGTGCAAGCCATTCCCTTTTGTGGAAAGGCCTCCGAGGACGCCAACTCTCATCTCCAACGGTTCCTGGAGATATGCAACACATCGGCCACGACGGAGTCAACCAAGATGCTATCGGACTTCGCTGTTTCCCCTATCCCTCCTTGGGAAGGCGAAACAGTGGTTTTATGCCAATCGTGCAAGCATTGACACTTGGGACAAATGTTCCACGGCGTTCCTCGCCAAGTTTTTCCCGATGGGCAAAACCAATGCCCTTCGTGGAAGAATTGCAAGTTTCCGACAAGCGACAAATGAATCCATGCCCGAGGCATGGGAAAGGCTTCAAGAATACATTCGGCCTGCCCTCACCATGGGATGGAGGAATGGCTCATTCTTCAACATTTCTACAACGGGTTGACACCAACAACCCGTGGACATATGGATGCCGTCTGCTGGAGGAGCCTTCTTCTCCAAAACCGTTGCCCAAGCAAAAGAACTCATAGAGAAGATGGTCTCCAATCAAAGGTGGAGCGATGATCGACTCCAAACACGCTCAAGAGGCGTACACCCTGTCAAGGAGGTGGACATGCTGTCCGCCAAGGTTGACCTCCTCATAAAACGCTTGGATGAACACAACGCAAATGGTGGTGTTCATGCATTGGACTCACACATGACGTGTGAGGAATGCGGGAACACCGGCCACATGGGGAAGGATTGCCCCCATACCCATGAAGAAGCATTCTACATGAACAACAACAACGGGTATCGTCCAAACGGAGGACAAGGGTACAACCAAAACCGACCATCATATCAAGGAGGTAACAATTTTTCTGGCTTTAACAATAATCAGCCTTCCTTGAAAGATTTGGTTTATGGCCAAGCTAAAATCAACGAATCTATCAACAAAAAGCTTGCTGCCAACGACAAAGTCTTAGAAAACATAATCGCACAAATAGAAGGCTTCTCCTCTGCTTTCAAAAATCAGCTGAGCTTTAATAAAATGATTGAAACCCAAGTTGCTCAGCTAGCTGCTCTTATTCCTGGTTCTAATTCGGGAAGATCCGGGGCAACCCGAGTCTTCTTTGGAAAATGTTAATGCGGTTACCACGAGGGAGGAAAATCCACTCGGGATCCGCCATATCCTAACCATGCAGCAAAGAAGAACAGGAACGAACCGGAGGAGGAAAGCCCTTCTACTACCAAAGAAGAAGAACCAAAGCCAAGTGACGGGAAGAATGGAATTGAATTTCAAGACACAAGCTTCTTGCCATTCCCTCACGAAACAGGAAGCCAAAGGAGGATGAACAATTTGCTCGATTCGTCGAGACCATCCGAAGGATTCATGTCAACGTGCCATTGTTGGACATGGTGCAAGTGCCCACATATGCACGTTACCTTAAAGACATCCTCAACAACAAGAGACCATTACCCAACGAGGAAATGGTCAAGCTCACGAGAGGAGTGTAGCGCAGCTATACTCAATCGGCTTCGAGAAAGAAGAAGGACCCCGGCTGCCCCACAATATCATGTTTCATTGGGGCACACCACTTCGACCAAGCCTTATGTGATCTTGGGGCAAGCGTCGGCGTGATGCCCAAAGAAGTCTTTGATCGTTTGAGCTACACAACCTTGACTCCTACACCAATGAGGTTGCAATTGGCGGACTCTTCGGTCCGCTACCCCACGGGAATAGCCGAAGACGTGCCGGTAAAAATTCGAGGCAACTTCATACCGGTGGACTTTGTGGTGCTTGAGATGGATATTGACAAGAACACGCCCCTCATTTTGGGACGTCCCTTCCTCGATACGCAAACGCCCAAATTGATGTTGGGAATGGAGAAATCCGATTCCACATCAATGGGAAGGAGGAAAAGTTTGAGTTTCAACCAAGAAAAGAACAATGCTCAATGATCAAGATCAAGTATGGGCCAAATCCCTCAAACATCCGTGAAGTTGAAGTGACACCAAGAAAGACGGATAGTCTCGTCGCCTTTTGGAAGCAACTTGACAAAATTGAGAATCCGTCATGGTACCAACCTAAGAAGCCCGCAACGAGCAAGGCCGGGATTATGGGCCAAGAAGCCAGTCCTTCAAGACACAAAGCCACCTACATCAACAAAGCCCAACCAAGTGTGGCAAGTGAAGAAGGTGCAGCCATCTTCATCCTCCTCTCCGGGGAAAGGGCCTGCACCACAAGGATGAAAAGAAATGGAGAAGTCCTCGCTCGCCGGACTTAAAATAGCGAAGCCCTGGCCGATAGGATAAGCACAAAGAATATGAGACCTCTTAGGACTTTAATGTGGCAAAATGATCGTAACTTCACCGTCTGTTTTCCTATTATCGCCAAATGTTTTCGGCGGATTGTTAATGCATGGACCAACACCGGGAAAGAAATATTTTTCGAAAAGGAATTTGACAAAAAATTCTAAAATATAAAGAATTATGGATAATATAATCATGTAACTCTTTCGTGTCGAGCACTCATTTTTCATCATCGCGACGATCTCCTTTGCGGTTGAAGCCATAGACACCGTATCGAGAGTTAAACACCAACTCTTTTGAGTCTCGATAACTAACAAGTCATGTGAGGTATCCCTCCTACTCGGGCCACTTAGTCTCTCTAAATGTCGGTGTAAGCACAAGGAATATGAGAGCTCGTAGAAGTTTGATGTGCTAAAATGATCGTAACTTCACCGTCTGTTTTCCTATTATCGCCAAATGTTTTCGGCGGATTGGTAAGGCATAGACCAACACCGGGAAGAAAATATTTCTTGAAAAGGAGTTTGACAAAATATTCTAAAATATAAACACTTATGGATAATATAATCATGTAACTCTTTCTTGTCGGGCGCTCATTTTACATCATCGTGTCGATCTCCTTTGCAGCTTGAAGCCATAGACACCGTATCGAGAGTTAACCACCAACTCTTTTGACTCACAATAGCTAACAAGTCATGTGAGGCATCCCCGATAGTTGGGCCAATTAATCTGTCTAAACGTGAGTTTAGGCAAAAGGAATATGAGAGCTCTTAGGAGTTTAATGTGGCAAAATGATTGTAACTTCACCGTCCGTTTTCCATTATCGCCAAATGTTTTCGGCGAATGGTTAATGCATAGACCAACACCTTGAAATAAATATTTTTCGAAAAGGAATTTGACAAAAAATTCTAAAATATAAACACTTATGGATAATATAATCATGTAACTCTTTCTTGTCGAGCACTCGGTTTTCATCATCGCGACGATCTCCTTTGCGGTTGGAGCCATACACACTATATCGAGAGTTAAGCACCAACTCTTTCGACTCTCGATAGCTAACAAGCCATGTGAGACATCCCTCCTTGTCGGGCCACTTAATCTCTCGTAAACGTGAGTGTAAGCACAAGGAATATGAGAACTCGTAGGAGTTTGATGTGGTAAAATGATCGTAACTTCAGCGTGTGTTTTCCTATTACCACCAAATGTTCTCGGCGGATTGGTAATGCATAGACCAACACCTGGAAATAAATTATTTTCGTAAAAGAATTTGATAGAATATTCTAAAAAATGATCACTTCGGAGAATATAATCATGTAACTCTTTCTTGTCGAGCACTCATTTTTCAGCATCGCATCGATCTCCTTTGCGGTTGAAGCCATACACACTCGTATCGAGAGTTAAGAACTAACTCTTTTGACTCTCGATAGCATGTGAGGCATCCCTCCTAATCGGTCCACTTAATCACTCTAAACATGAGTGCAAGCACAAGGAATATGAGAGCTCGTAGGAGTTTGATGTGGTAAAATGATCGTAACTTCACCGTTTGTTTTCCTATTACCACGAAATGTTTTTGGCGGATTGGTAATGCATAGACGAATACTGGAAATAAATATTTTTTAAAAGGAGTTTGACAAAATATTCTAAAATATAAACACTTCTAGATAAGATAATGATGTAACTCTTTCTTGTCGAGCACTCATTTTACATCATTGCGTCGATCTCCTTTGCAGTTGAAGCCATACACATCTGTATCGAGAGTTAAGCACCAACTCGAGAATCGGTACAGAGGGACACTCGACGAAGCGAGTTACAACGAAACACCATCTCATACAAGCCGGAATATATACATCATGGTATAATACAACCAGGTTTTTGAAATACAAACATTCGTGTAGCGGAAACATAACATTATTGAAGTTTAACATCCTACGAGTATTGCAGTGGAAACTTGTACTTTTATACAATAAAAGACTATCAACGATCAACGTGATGTACTCGAGCCCGTCGTACACCACGGTCCTTCCTCTTCACAGCGTGGGGATACGTTCCCATTGAAGGGAACCTCCCTCGAGACACTGCTCCTCTTCCGGGAAGCTACCATACAAGTCGTGGTAGTATGACTCGTTCCCCGAAAGATAACAAACAAAACCCCGAGTATGCTAATACTCGGCAAGACTGACCCGTCAACATGGCACGCTAAGGCCGACGCCTAGTATGGAAAGGCTTTCTGGCTGTGGGGTTTACTCCTTTGCTTTCAATATTTTAGCTCAACATTAAGTTCATTAATCTTGACATTTGCGATCTGTCACTATTGCTATCAAGTTTGCAAGGCAAGATAAAATAGATCATTATTCCTTTCATCTCTCATCTTCGTCTTCCATATTGTTTACTACAATGTGACGAGCTAAACAAGCAGTACTCATTCATCGCGAGGGACAGACGATTCGAATCGATTTTATACCAGCTGGCAAAACCCGACTACACGACGCATACGCACCACACTAGTCGTATACGACAACTTTTCCCGCTAGCACTCGACAGAAGACTAGCCATTTCCAACTCCCCGGGAGTATGGCGACTCCACGACTTCCTCGTGGCCGACCCATCTCCCTCCCGTGAGACTATCCTCTCACTAACAGCCGGTAAAGGGAGTCGGCTACGCTACATCTCTCGGGGCGGTAGGGTACATCAGCTTGCTGGGCCCATGATACCAGGATGCAGTACGGTACGTTCAAACTTGTTCAACTCAGCCGACAACGGTACGGTCCTTGACCGACTCGGACGGAGCTTCCACCTTGCAAGACCTCATCTCCGTCTTGCCCTTTCTCCTACGGGGCCCGTCCGGTCTCAACTTTATTAACACTCTCTTCGTCTTAGTGTCAACACCAAAAACCCTTAAAGGCTCCATGCTTTAAGATTCCCTAAACATCTATCTTTGCGACTATGAATTAAGCTTAGCCTCTATTGAGCTACCTGTACCAAGTATAGTATAAACAAACGGAAACCTACCATAATGCAACTAGGTATCAAACATTCCCTAACACCTAATGCACAACAGAACTTAACTATGTGAACTAGGTATCAAACATTCCCTAACACCTAATGCACAACGTAACTTAACTATGTGATAAAATAAAATATTTAAAAACATAGGTAGGATGCACTGAGGGCTTGCCTTGATACGAGTCGGGGTTAGCTTCCTCGGCGTGTGGGTCGACTTCGAGATTCCCTTCGCCTACCTCGACCACGGGTGGAACCTCGATCACCTCGTAACCTAGGTCGACCAACAATGCGTCGCGAATCACAACCATGTATGCATGAATGAACATGATATACTCATGCAATGGTTTTATTAATCATGTTCAATAATTAATAATTAATAATTTAATAATTAATGCTTCATCATATTGATTAATTAACAATTCATAATTAAGCATGTTCATTAAGCGAGTAATTAGCAATTGGTTATGCTTATTAAGTAATGCTTAATCAAGGTTATTAATTATTAATCAGTCCTATTCCTTAATTAATAATTAATTATGTTCATTAGTTACTAACTACTTTGGTTCAGTAATTAATAATTAATTCTGCTTATTAAACAATAAATAATCATTACTTAAGTGACATGTGATAATAGGATAATAAATTGGAACCACATGAAATAATAATGTTTAAGTTTAATTTTTTGGAAAATAATTTTCATAATCACTTTCATCTGCAAGTATCTCCTTTATTTGATTAAATTATTTTTCTTCATTAAACATTTAATTAACATAAAATAATAGCTTTTCTTTAAACAAAGAATGTGATTAACTACTATCTATAAAATAGAAATACTCAAAATAAATATTTTATTTCATAAACAAATAGTTCTTATTTCCCTAAGTCTAACAAAATTGGTTTTGCATTTTTCTATGCATTTTCGAAAATTGAATTCTATTCTCGTGCCGTACACCGGGCCACGGGGTGGGCCACACGGGATCCCGCGTAGCCACACGCGATCCGAGTGCGTGTGGCCCGCGGTGTGGCGCCACCGCGGCGACCAGGAACGGCGTCGAACCAAACCTCGCCGCGAGACTTCCCACAGTGCTCTACTCGGTGTGGCAGACCTAGCAGTGGTGATGCGCTAACATGGGCTCAACCGAAGACGCGCCGGCGGCGAGGTGCAGACGCGGCGGCGCTCCGGCACCGTGCGGAGCTTGCTTGAGCACCTAAAAATTGGGGAAAAAGCTACGGGAAGCATCTACGGAACATAAGCAAGCTCGTCGAGGGTTCCTAGTAGCATGAGCAAGGTCGGAAGGGAGAGCTCACCGTGAGGGTGTCGGACGGCGACGACCGGACCTGGAGAAGATGGCTAAATTGGTGGTGACCTGGGGATGAAACTCGATAAGAAGTTGCTCAAAAGGTAGAGCATCTAGTTGCGCATCAACCGAGAGGAGAAAAGAGCAAGAATGGCTCACCACAGCTCATGGAATTGAGGAGGCGGCGGAAGAACGACGGTGAGGTGTCGTGGAAGAAGATGAGCTCGCCACGACGGAGCAAAGTAGCTCAAGCTAAATGAACGGGTCGAGGAGCTTCACGAGGTCTTGGCGGAGCTCCTGGCGGTGGTGGTTTGGACGGAGAGTCGTCGGAGTGGTCCGGCGACGATGAGGGCGGAGGCGCGGCAATGGCGGAGGTGGGAGAGGAAATGGGAGAAAGGGGGCCGGGAGGGGCTTTATCCTCGCTAGAGGCGACACGGAGCAAGCGACTGCGTGTTGCAAAGCTCTGCGTGGCGGGGTGGCGTGGCGACCGGCCGTGGAGGCGGTGCAGAGCGCGGGCAGCGCTAAGACGCGGGAGAGGGAGAGAGGAAGAAGAGAGGCCGGCGCCGGGCCGCTCTCGGACATTTTGCAAAAACACCCCGGGCTTTTGGAAAATTAAAAAGTGGCCTTCCGATGCTCCAAAAATTCCCAAAAATTTCAGGGGTGTAAATGAAAGTATTTTAGACCATTTTCCTATTAAGTCCCGGTTGAGATTCCAAATTATTTTTGGATGAAAAATTCATGTTTAAATTAACAAAAGAAGCTTTGTTTATTTCTTGTAAATATTTTCACAAAGCAAAATAATTTCAGGGGATTTTTATAAATCTTTATTTATGATGCTTAAGCAGTAGAAAATGTTAAACATATATTTTCCTCTTATTTAAATTCTTTTTAAGCATTTCTTTTAATCTTTTAGCTAGTTTGATATTTTATGTGCATTTTCTTAACACAAAATTTGATAACTTCATAAAAGTAATATGATGCAATGCTCATGATGACATGAAATGCATTTATTTATGAGAGTTGTCACAGCCCTCCCCTTACAGGAATCTCGTCCCGAGATTCACGATCGAGCGACTAGACGATAGTGCTAAAGAACTCGGGGTAGTTTGATCGGAGAAACTCCTCTTGCTCCCAAGTAGCTTTAGCTTCCGAGTGATTACTCCATTGAATCTTGTAGAACTTGATGGTCCGATGTCGAGTCTCTCGATCCTTGGTGTCAAGAACTTTGACCGGACGTTCGTCATATGTCAAGTCCGGTCATGAATCGTTCCACCTCGGCTATCGGTATATCCATTGGTGGTTTCAAACACTTTTTCAGTTGAGACACGTGGAATATATTATGTATACCCGCCAAGTGTGCTGGCAACTCCAAACGATATGCCACAGCTTCCACATCTTTCTAGGATTGGAAACGGTCCAATGTATCGTGGTGCTAACTTGCCCTTGATTCCGAACCTCTGAACACCTTTAGTAGGAGATACTCGAAGATAAACTTGATCTCCAACCTAGAATACTAACTCTCAATGTCTTTTATCCGTATAGCCGATCCGTCGAGACTTAGCCCTTTTAAGATTCTGCTGAATGAGGCGTACTTGTTCCTCCGCATCTTTTACTAGGTCTGGTCCAAAGATAATCTTTCTCCACTTTCGGACCAATTCAAAGGTGTGCGGCAACTACGTCCATATAGAGCTTGGAATGGTGACATTCCGACACTCTCTTGGAATGGTCTTCGGCACTCCGTGCAAACAGAGAATGCGAGCGATGTACAGCTCCGCATACTTTTCAGCAGATGTACCGAGCATGTACCGGTATGAAGTGAGCTGACTTCGTCAACCCGTCCACAATAACCCGGATAGAGACATGCTTTCGTGGGCTTAGTGGTAACCCAACGATGAAATCCATGCCGACGTCTTCCCACTTCCATTCAGGAATACTCAAAGGTTGTAAGGGTCCCGCCTGCTTCAAGTGCTCGGCTTTGACTCGCCGACGTACATCACACTCATTGACATACTTGGCTATTTCCCGCTTCATGCGTGTCCACCAAAATCTTTGCTTCAGATCTTGATACATCTTATTGGTTCCGGGTGAATAGAATATTTGGACATATGAGCTTCATCCATTATCTTCTTACGAAGTGATAGATCTTTCGGTACTACCAATCGATTCTTGAACCAAATAACTCATGCATCGTCCTCCCTGAAGCATTTAACTTCACCATTTCTGAGTCGTCTCCTTATGTGTTCCATACCAACATTTTTCTGTTGAGCTGCTACCACTTCTTCACGAATGGTAGGAATAAGCGCCAAATTTGTCAATGCTCCATACGGAACAATCCGAAGATTCGGCTCTTCACTTCCTTGTGGAGATACTTGAATCAAGAGTTGAACCATGAGATTATTGCAATGAACTTTGCGACTTAGAGCATCGGCTACCACGTTTGCCTTGCCCGGGTGATAGTGAATCTCCAACTCATAATCCTTGATTAATTCTAACCATCTTCGTTGACGCATATTCAGATCTGCTTGGGTGAAGATATACTTAAGACTCTTGTGGTCGGTGTATAAATGTACCAAATTACCCAAGAGATAGTGCCTCCAACTTTTCAATGCAAGAACCACTCGCTGCTAGTTCCAGGTCATGGGTGGGATAGTGTTCCTCATGACGCCTAAGTTGTCGAGAGGCATAGGCGATCACTCGACCTTCCTGCATTAGAACACCTCCGAGTCCTGTTCCCGATGCATCACAATACACATCGAAAGGCTTCGTCGGATCCGGTCGAGCGAGCACTGGAGCTATTGTCAGCAATTTCTTTAATGTTTGAAAAGCTTCTTCACATTCTTTGCTCCATACATACCTCTTATCCTTTTCCAATAGTTTAGTCATTGGCTTGGCAATCTTCGAGAAGTTTGGAATAAACCTTCTGTAGTAACCAGCCAATCCTAAGAAACTTCGATTTGTGAGACGGACTTCGGTGGCTTCCAATCCAACACTTCTTGAACTTTGCTTGGATCAACGGCCACTCCTTCGGCTGATATCACATGACCTAGGAACGGCACTTCCTTTAGCCAAAACTCACATTTGCTGAACTTAGCATAGAGTTGATGATCCCTTAGTCGTTGCAACACAACTCTTAAGTGATTGGCATGTTCCTCTTCCGACTTTGAATAGATCAAGATGTCGTCAATGAATACCACGACAAACTTGTCCAACTCAGGCATGAATACGGAATTTATGAGATACATGAAATGTGCTTGGTGCATTGGTCAATCCAAAAGACATCACCAGGTACTCATAAAGTCCGTATTGTCTGGAGAATGCAGTCTTCGGTATATCTTCGACTCTTATCTTAATCCGATGATATCCTGAGCGAAGATCTATCTTGGAGAAGACTTTGGCTCCCATCGGTTGGTCAAACAAGATATCAATCCTCGGAAGAGGGTATTTGTTCTTGATGGTAACCGAATTTAGAGGTCTATAATCAACACATAGCCTCAATGTCTTGTCTTTCTTTTTCACGAACAAGGCTGGGCATCCCCATGGCGATGAACTTGGACGTATATTTCCTTTGTCCAATAATTCCTTTAACTGCACCTTCAACTCTGCCAGCTCATTCTGCGGCATCCGATACGGCCTTCTTGATATTGGTGCTGTTCCAGTCTGTAACTCTATCTTAAACTCTACCGCTCGGTCCGGCGGTAGTCTCGGCAAGTCATCCGGAAAGACATCCGGATACTCACGGACTATAGTTATATCCTCCGGACTCTTACCTATAGCCTTATTAACCATTGGCAGCATAGCTTGGGGAAGAGTTAAGAGTAAGCAATCCCGACCATGAACAGGAGAGTTCGGATACACGGCTCTAGATGCTATATCCAATACTTGTCTTATGGAAATTCATCCATTGCATGCCAATAATTGCATCTAACCCTTGCCCATCCAATATGATCAATGAAGTGGAATAAACCTTGCTACCCAATTTTAATGGCATGTTGGCAGCTTCTTCATTAGTAAGAATTTTACCCCTAGGTGTTGAAATGATATGAGCACATAACAACTTGGATGGCATGATGCGATGCTTAGCAACATATGAGTTGCTCGATGAAATTATGCGTAGCTCCGAATCAAATAAAACCATAGCAGGATGATCGGCGATAGAAAACATACCCACTAAGATTTGTCCTCGCTTCGGGTAGCTCCTCGGCCGTGGTAAAGTTGGCACGGCCGGTCTTCACTTGAGCATTCTTGGCTCTGTGCTCTTGGCTGATTTTGCGGTTGTCCTTGAGGTCTATGTGTATATGGTGCCTTCGAGGATATGGACAAGCTGTGATAGTAATGTCCTAGACGGTCACAATTGAAACATGGCGGTTCATTCTGTTGCGGTGCTTGATTCACGGTCCGGGATTACGAGTATTCTGCTGCTGATAGGGCGGATGATATTGATTTGACCGCTGTTGCTTGAGATTGTTGGGGTGGCTGAGACTATCGGTAGTAATTTGGACGAGAAGGCGTGTGCTGATGACGCCGACCTGACGGTGCGGTGTAGACCAACCTATACTTCGACGGTCCGCCACTTCCTTGTCCAGCAGCCGGCCTCTTCTTGTTCTTCTCCGTCCGATGAAGGCGGATAGAATCTTCCAACGCGATAGCATCACTCACAAAGTCATTGAAGCTATCGGTCTTGTTTAGCACCGAGCGTGATCGTAGCTTGGTACTCATTCCTTCCTTGAACAGATTCTTCTTCTTGGCATCCGTGTCCACATGTTCGGGAGCGTATCGAGCAAGACGGTTGAATACCTTAGAGTAGGTATTCACATTCATGTCTCCTTGCTTCGGTGATAAGAACTCTTTCCTCATCCGGTTCATTAAACCTTCCGGAATATGGTGCTCTCTGAAGGCTTTGGTGAACTCGACCCATGAAACTTGATGTCCTGGAGGGAACATCGCCTTATAGTTCGCCCACCATGCTCCGAGCAAATCCTTGCAATTGCTGGGAAGCGAAGAGTGTCTTCCGATGATCGGTGCATGGAAACAACTCCAGCTTCGACTCAATGATGCGAAGCCGGTTATCAGCTTCCAATGGTTCACCCGCATCCGAGAAGACCGGAGGCGAACCGATAAGAAGTCCGAGAAAGTCACCCTCTCTTCGGTGCATTCCGGCCTTGGTGACGTTCCTGTGGAGCGAGTGTTGCGGACCAATTGCTCCAATAATTCTCGCTGCTCCGCGCGAGAATCCAGCACAGCTGCGATGGCTCGTGCCAATGTCGGGGGTGGTGGTGGTGTTTCCGCCCGCGTTGAGAACTCTCCGGCTCATCACGTCTTCTTGTTCCAACCATTCTGTCCAAGAAAATTTTACGTTAGACATCTTCATTCCAACATAATAACGGAAGACACAGGAATACATAGATGAGGAATTCCAAATGAATCTTATGCAACAACCATCTTTATTAGAACAACCACCAAATCCATAAACACATGCTCATACATCCATGTTACAACGATTCCTAAGATACACTCATGCGTGGTTACATCACGCTCGTTATTTAACTAACGCCTATTTTGACATACTAATTTTCTCACTTGCTACTAGCTAGCACTCTACTCTTCTTCGCGAAGCCCGGACGTCACTTCCTAGTTTATGGAACTGCCTGTCTCGGATTCTGCATCCTCTAGTTGTGGAATCTCCGTGAAGTCTATGACTGAATCCACGTCCATTATCTCTTCGGGATCCTCCTCTTCTTCTTCGATTCAGCCGCCACGGGATTTTCCTGCACTACTGGTTCATTCTCGGGAGGTTGCTGTCCTATTGCTTCATTGAGTATCGCATTGTGTACTTGTAGTAGATCTTGCTCTAACCGAGTGATCGGGGCATGTGCGTTTGCCAGCTGTTGATCCTTAAATTGAATCTGCTTCTCCTTGTTTGGCAACTGCGCCTCTCTAAGTGCTAACCACTCCTCCTTTTCCTGCAGTTGTCTCTCCAGCCTTAGTACACGAACATCCTCCCTTTGTCCTCTTACTTCACTAACACCGGTACTCGTGTTGTCCATCTCTGTGGAGAAGTACGAATATCGGATACAAGCAGAAACTAATCCTATTATTTCAGCAAATCCTTTTATTCTAGCAACTGCATAGATATATTACTACCACTTCTTTTCATTATTTATTGTTTGTACAACTCAAACCCACTTTTCATACACTGCCATCCGACCAACACCTTCTAGTACCCTATCTACATCCGACCTATGTCGACAAAATGTGGCTACCCTCCTACATCGGAGAAGTCACAACACAACTAAGCCGACGGCGCGTGGCTGCCAGCGTCCGACTCAGACGTCCTCTGGTGGTGAGGCCGGTGGTGGCTCGTAGTCCATCCCGAGAGACCTCCTCGGCGTCGTCCGGTGGAACTTGCTACTGCTGCTGCAACTGCTGAAACTGCTCAAGCGGTGCGTCGTGGTCGTGTATCGGTGCGTGGTGTGCGTTGGCGAGTCCGTTGTATAGTCCCTCAAGCTGCCCCAGCTCGAGCTCTCTCTCAATCGGGTTCTCCACCACGTGGTTACGCTGGGCTGTCATCCCTGCCAACTCGGTCGCGTGCACCTCGTCGGCCTCGATAGCGGCGTCTCGCTCCTCGGTGACCGTGGCCAGCTGCGCGTCCAACGCGATAGCCGCCCCGCGAAACCCGTCACGATCCAGGGTAACCTCCACTAGCTGCTCCTCCAGCTCGACGATCCTGGTGTGGGACCTCTATACCTCCCGGCAGTCCACTCGACGACGGTTCTTCCAAGCGCCTAGCCGTCGGTCCCGGCTCTGCGTCCGCAACTCCAAACCGTGGATCCGCTGCTCCAGCTCTGCGACGCGTGCAGCCCGTGTGTCCTCCTCCTCCTGGATGCGCTTCCTACCGCGAGTCATCGGCATCTGCAGGGAACATGTTTAAACGGGTTAAACACTTCTTCCCACGGAAGAAACGAACAGAACAAGCTATACGAGTACTACGAAACTAGCTAAGTATACCCCAATATTTATTTAGCACACAATATCACATGATGCATGCTCGTAAACTAACTATACGTACTATAGTGTATAAAACTACGACGAATAGTTAGCACTTCCCAAAACCCGAACGTCGAACGGTTAGTAAAAATCTAACTATTCTACATCCTTATAGGGCCCCGCACTCTTTCGTTTTTCTATCGTACTAACGTGTTAAGTTTTGAAAATAGGCTTGGAATGATGTACTTGTTGCCTCGAACCGCTCCGATACCAGCTGTGACATCCCCTCCAGGACACCCGGGAATCGGTACGAGAGGGACACTCGACGAAGCGAGTTACAACAGAAACAACATCTCATACAAGCCAGAATATATACATCATGGTATAATACAAGCAGATTTTTGAAATACAAACATTCGTGCAGCGGAAACATAACATTATTGAAGTTTAGCATCCTACAAGTATTGCAGCGGAAACTTGTACTTTTATACAACAAAAGACTATCAACGATCAACGTGATGTACTGAGCCCGTCGTACACCACGGTCCTTCCTCTTCACGGCGTGGGGATACGTTCCCATTGAAGGGAACCTCCCTCGAGACATCTGCTCCTCTTCCGGAAGCTACCATACAAGTCGTGGTAGTATGACTCGTTCCCTGAAAGATAACGAACAAAACCCCGAGTATGCTAATACTCGAGCAAGACTGACCCGTCAACATGGCACGCTAAGGCTGAAACCTAGTATGCAAAGGCTTTCTGGCTGTGGGGTTTACTCCTTTGCGAAAGCAGCATTAAAGGATGGGTCCTTACTTTCAATATTTCAGCTCAACATTAAGTTCATTAATCTTGACATTTGCAGTCTATCACTATTGCAATCAAGTTTGCAAGGCAAGATAAAATAGATCATTATTCCTTTCATCTCTCATCTTCATCTTCCATATTGTTTATTACGATGTGACGAGCTAAACAAGCGGTACTCATTATCGTGAGGGACAGCGATTCGAATCGATTTTATACCAGCTGGCAAAATCCGACTACACGACGCATACGCACCACACCGATCGTATACGACAACTTTTCCCGCTAGCACTGACGGAAGACTAGCCATTTCCAACTCCTCCGGGAGTATGGCGACTCCACGACTTCCCTCGTGGCTGACCCATCTCCCTCCCGTGAGACTATCCTCTCACTAACAGCCGGTAAAAGAGAGCCGGCTACGCTGCATCTCCGGGGCGGTAGGGTACATCGACTTGCTTGGGCCCATGATAGCCGGTAAAAGAGAGCCGGCTACGCTGCATCTCCGGGGCGGTAGGGTACATCAGCTTGCTGGGCCCATGATACCACCATGCGAGTACGGTACGTCCAAACTTGTTCAACTCAGTCGACAACGGTACGGTCCTTGACCGACTCAAACGGGGCTACCACCTTGCAAGACCTCATCTCTGTCTTGCCCTTTCTCCTACGGGGCCCGTCCGGTCTCAACTTTATTAACACTCTCTTCATCTTAGTGTCAACACCAAAAACCCTTAAAGCCTCCATGCTTTAAGATTCCCTAAACATCTACCGTTGCGACCATGAAATAAGCTTAGCCTCTATTGAGCTACCTGTACCAGTATAGTATAAACAAACGGAAACCTACCATAATGCAACTAGGTATCAAACATTCCCTAACACCTAATGCACAACGTAACTTAACTATGTGATAAAATAAAATATTTAGAAACATAGGTAGGATGCACCGGGCTTGCCTTGATACGAGTCGGGGTTAGCTTCCTCGGCGTGTGGGTCGACTTCGAGATTCCCTTCGCCTACCTCGACCTCGGGTGGAACCGCGATCACCTCGGAACCTAGGTCGACCAACAATGCGTCGCGAATCACAACCATGTATGCATGAATGAACATGATATACTCATGCAACGGTTTTATTAATCATGTTCAATAATTAATAATTAATAATTTAATAATTAATGCTTCATCATATTGGTTAATTAACAATTCATAATTAAGCATGTTCATTAAGCGAGTAATTAGCAATTGGTTATGCTCATTAAGTAATGCTTAATCAAGGTTATTAATTATTAATTAGTCATGTTCCTTAATTAATAATTAATTATGTTCATTAGTTACTAACTACTTTTGTTCAGTAATTAATAATTAATTCTGCTTATTAAACAATAAATAATCATTACTGAAGTGACATGTAATAATAGGATAATAAATTAGAACCACATGAAATAATAATGTTTAAGTTTAATTTTTTGGAAAATAATTTTCATAATCACTTTCATCTGCAGTACCTCCTTTATTTGATTAAATTATTTTTCTTCATTAAACATTTAATTAACATAAAATAATAGCTTTTCTTTAAACAAAGAATGTGATTAACTACTATCTATAAAATAGAAATACTCAAAATAAATATTTTATTTCATAAACAAATAGTTCTTATTTTCCTGAGTCTAACAAAATTGCTTTTGCATTTTTCCGATTTTTAATGAATTTTCTATGAATTTTCGAAAATTGAATTCTATTCTGTGCCACACACCGGGCCACGGGGTGGGCCACACGGGATCCCGCGTAGCCACACGCGATCCGGTGCGTGTGGCCCGCGGTGTGGCGCCACCGCGGCGACAAGGAACGGTGGTGCGTCCACCGGAGTTGCCGGCGTCGAACCAAACCTCGTCGCGAGACTTCCGACGAGCTCTACTCGATGTGGCGGACCTAGCGGTGGTGATGCGCTCACATCGGCACCGTGCGGAGCTCGCTTGAGCACCTATAAATTGGGCAAAAAGCTACGGGAAGCATCTACGGAACATAAGCAAGCTCGTCGAGGGTTCCTAGCAGCATGAGCAAGGTCGGAAGGGAGAGCTCACCGTGAGGGTGGCGGACGGCGACGACCGGACGTGGAGAAGATGGCTAAATTGGTGGTGACTTGCGGATGAAACTCGATAAGAAGTTGCTCAAAAGGTAGAGCATCTAGTTGCGCATCAACCGAGAGGAGAAAAGAGCAAGAATGGCTCACCACAGCTCACGGAATTGAGGAGGTGGCGGAAGAACGACGGTGAGGTGCCGTGGAAGAAGATGAGCTCGCCACGACGGAGGAAAGCGGCTCAAGCTAAATGAACGGGTCGAGGAGCTTCACGAGGTCTTGGCGGAGCTCCCGGCGGTGGTGGTTTGGACGGAGAGTCGTCGGAGTGGTCCGGCGACGGTGAGGGCGAGGCGTGGCAATGGCGGAGGTGGGAGAGGAAATGGGAGAAAGAGGGCCGGGAAGGGCTTTATCCTCGCCGGAGGCGGCACGGAGCAAGCAGCTGCGTGTTGCAAACCTCTCGCGTGGCGGTGTGGCATGGCGACCTTCCGGGAGGCGGTGCGAGCGCGGGCGGCGCCGAGACGCGGGAGAGGGAGAGAGGAAGAAGAGAGGTCGGCGCTGGGCCGGTCTCGGACATTTTGCAAAAACACCCCCGGGCTTTTGGAAAATTAAAAAGTGGCCATCCGGTGCTCCAAAAATTCCCAAAAATTTCAGGGGTGTAAATGAAAGTATTTTAGACCTTTTTCCTATTAAGTCCTGGTTGAGATTCCAAATTATTTTCGGATGAAAAATTCATGTTTAAATTAACAAAAGAAGCTTTGTTTATTTCTTGTAAATATTTTAACAAAGCAAAATAATTTCGGGGATTTTTATAAATCTTTATTTATGATGCTTAAGCAGTAGAAAATGTTAAACATATATTTTCCTCTTATTTAAATTCTTTTTAAGCATTTCTTTTAATCTTTTAGCTAGTTTGATATTTTATGTGCATTTTCTTATCACAAAATTTGATAACTTCATAGAAGTAATATGATGCAATGCTCATAATGACATGAAATGCATTTATTTATGAGAGTTGCTACAGCGTCGATCTCCTTTGCGGTTGAAGCCATACAAAGCGTATCGAGAGTGAAGAACCAACTCTTTTGACTCCCAATAGCTGACCAGTCATGTGAGGCATCCCTCCTGGTCGGGCCACTTAATCTGTCTAAACGTGAGTTTAAGCACAAGGAATATGAGAGCTCTTAGGAGTTTAATGTGGTAAAATGATCGTAACTTTACCGTCTGTTTTCCTATTATCGCCAAATGTTTTCAGCGGATTGTTAATGCATAGACCAACACCGGGAAAGAAATATTTTTCGAAAAGGAATTTGACAAAAAATTCTAAAATATAAACAATTTTGGATAATATAATCATGTAACTCTTTCGTGTCGAGCACTCATTTTTCATCATCGTGACGATCTCCTTTGCGGTTGAAGCCATACACACTTGTATCGAGAGTTAAGCACCAACTCTTTTGAGTCTCGATAACTAACAAATCACGTGAGGTATCCCTCCTACTCGGGCCACTTAGTCTCTCTAAACGTCGGTGTAAGCACAAGGAATATGAGAGCTCGTAGAAGTTTGATGTGGTAAAATGATCGTAACTTCACCGTCTGTTTTCCTATTATCGCCAAATGTTTTCGGCGGATTGGTAATGCATAGACCAACACCGGGAAGTAAATATTTCTCGAAAAGGAGTTTGACAAAATATTCTAAAATATAAACACTTATGGATAATATAATCATGTAACTCTTTCTTGTCGAGCACTCATTTTACATCATCGCGTCGATCTCCTTTGCGGTTGAAGCCATAGACACTCGTATCGAGAGTTAACCACCAACTCTTTTGACTCACAATAGCTAACAAGTCATGTGAGGCATCCCTCATAGTCGGGCCACTTAATCTGTCTAAACGTGAGTTTAGGCAAAAGGAATATGAGAGCTCTTAGGAGTTTAATGTGGTAAAATGATCGTAACTTCACTCGTATGTTTTCCTATAATCACCAAATGTTTTCGGCGGATTGGTAATGCATAGACCAACACCGGCAAGTAAATATTTCTCGAAAAGGAGTTTGACAAAATATTCTAAAATATAAACACTTATGGATAATATAATCATGTAACTCTTTCTTGTCGAGCACTCATTTTACATCATCGCGCCGATCGCCTTTGCGGTTGAAGCCATACACACTCGTACGAGAGTTAAGCACCAACTCTTTTGAGTCTCGATAACTAACAAGTCACGTGAGGTATCCCTCCTACTCGGGCCACTTAGTCTCTCTAAACGTCGGTGTAAGCACAAGGAATACGAGAGCTCGTAGAAGTTTGATGTGGTAAAATGATCGTAACTTCACCGTCTGTTTTCCTATTATCGCCAAATGTTTTCGGCGGATTGGTAATGCATAGACCAACACCGAGAAGTAAATATTTCTCGAAAAGGAGTTTTACAAAATATTCTAAAATATAAACACCTATGGATAATATAATCATGTAACCCTTTCTTGTCCGAGCACTCATTTTACATCATCGCATCGATCTCCTTTGCGGTTGAAGCCATAGACAACTGTATCGAGAGTTAACCACCAACTCTTTTGACTCACAATAGCTAACAAGTCATGTGAGGCATCCCTCATAGTCGGGCCACTTAATCTGTCTAAACGTGAGTTTAGGCAAAAGGAATATGAGAGCTCTTAGGAGTTTAATGTGGTAAAATGATCGTAACTTCACCGTCTGTTTTCCTATAATTGCCAAATGTTTTCGGCGGATTAGTAATGCATAGACCAACACCGGGAAGTAAATATTTCTCGAAAAGGAGTTTTACAAAATACTCTAAAATATAAACACTTATGGATAATATAATCATGTAACTCTTTCTTGTCGAGCACTCATTTTACAGACATCGCATCGATCTCCTTTGCGGTTGAAGCCATAGACACCTGTATCAAGAGTTAACCACCAACTCTTTTGACTCACAATAGCTAACAAGTCATGTGAGGCATCCCTCATAGTCGGGCCACTTAATCTGTCTAAACGTGAGTTTAGGCAAAAGGAATATGAGAGCTCTTAGGAGTTTAATGTGGCAAAATGATTGTTACTTCACCGTCCGTTTTCCATTATCGCCAAATGTTTTCGGCGGATTGTAAATGCATAGACCAACAACTTGAAATAAATATTTTTCGAAAAGGAGTTTGACAAAATATTCTAAAATATAAACACTTATGGATAATATAATCATGTAACTCTTTCTTGTCGAGCACTCATTTTTCACCATCGCATCGATCGCCTTTGCGGTTGAAGCCATACACATCTGTATCGAGAGTTAAGAACCAACTCTTTTGAGTCCCAATAGCTAACAAGTCATGTGAGGCATCCCTCCTTGTCGGGCCACTTAATCTGTCTAAACGTGAGTTTAAGCACAAGGAATATGAGAGCTCTTAGGAGTTTAATGTGGCAAAATGATCGTAACTTCACCGTCTGTTTTCCTATTATCGCCAAATGTTTTCGGCGGATTGTTAATGCATAGACCAACACCGGGAAAGAAATATTTTTCGAAAAGGAATTTCACAAAAAATTCTAAAATATAAACAATTATGTATAATAAAATCATGTAACTCTTTCGTGTCGAGCACTCATTTTCCATCATCGTGACGATCTCCTTTGCGGTTGAAGCCATACACACTTGTATCGAGAGTTAAGCACCAACTCTTTTGAGTCTCAATAACTAACAAGTCACGTGAGACATCCCTCCTACTCGAGGCCACTTAGTCTCTCTAAACGTATGAGAGCTCGTAGGAGTTTGATGTGGTAAAATGATCGTAACTTCAGGCGTGTGTTTTCCTATTACCACCAAATATTCTCGGCGGATTGGTGATGCATAGACCAACACCGGGAAATAAATTATTTTCGTGAAGGAATTTGATAGAATATTCTAAATAAGGATCACTTATGGAGAATATAATCATGTAACTCTTTCTTGTCGAGCACCCATTTTTCAGCATGGCATCGATCTCCTTTGCGGTTGAAGCCATACACACTCGTATCGAGAGTTAAGAACCACCTCTTTTGACTCTCGATAGCATGTGAGGCATCCCTCCTAATCGGTCCACTTAATCACTCTAAACATGAGTGCAAGCAAAAGGAATATGAGAGCTCGTAGGAGTTTGATGTGGTAAAATGATCGTAACTTCACCGTTTGTTTTCCTATTACCACCAAATGCTTTCGGCGGATTGGTAATGCATAGACGAAGACCGGAAATTAATATTTTTTTAAATTGAGTTTGACAAAATATTCTAAAATATAAACACTTCTAGATAATATAATCATGTAACTCTTTCTTGTCGAGCACTCATTTCACATCATTGCGTCGATCTCCTTTGCGGTTGAAGCCATACACACCTGTATCGAGAGTTAAGCACCAACTCTTTTGACTCTCGATAGCTAATACGCCATTTGAGGCATCCCTCCTAGTCGGGCCACTTAATCTCTCTAAACGTGAGTGTAAGCATAAAGAATATGAGAGCTCGTAGGAGTTTGACGGGGTACAATGATCGTAACTTCACCGTGTATTTTCCAATTACCACCAAATGTTTTCCGCGGATTGGTAATCCATAGAACAACACCGGAAAATAAATATTTTTCGAAAAAGGAGTTTGACAAAATATTCTAAAATATAAACACTTATGGATAATATAATCATGTAACTCTTTCTTGTCGAGCGCTCATTTTTCACCATCGCATCGATCTCCTTTGCGGTTGAAGCCATACACATCTGTATCGAGAGTTAAGAACCAACGCTTTTGACTCCCAATAGCTAACAAGTCATGTGAGGCATCCCTCCATGTCGGGCCACTTAATCTGTCTAAACGGTAGTTTAAGCACAAGGAATATGAGAGCTCTTAGGAGTTTAATGTGGCAAAATGATCGTAACTTCACCGTCTGTTTTCCCATTATCGCCAAATGTTTTCGGCAGATTGTTAATGCATAGACCAACACCGGGAAGTAAATATTTCTCGAAAAGGAGTTTGACAAAATATTCAAAAATATAAACACTTATGGGTAATATAATCAAGTAACTCTTTCTTGTCGAGCACTCATTTTACATCATCGCGTCGATCTCCTTTGCGGATGAAGCCATAGACACTTGTATCGAGAGTTAACCACCAACTATTTTGACTCACAATAGCTAACAAGTCATGTGAGGCATCCCTCACAATCGGGCCACTTAATATGTCTAATCGTGAGTTTAGGCAAAAGGAATATGAGAGGTCTTAGGAGTTTAATGTGGTAAAATGATCGTAACTTCACCGTCTGTTTTCCTATAATCGCCAAATGTTTTCCGCGGATTGGTAATGCATAGACCAACACCGGGAAGTAACTATTTGTCAAAAAGGAATTTGACAAAATATTATAAAATATAAACACTTATGGGTAATATAATCATGTAACTCTTTCTTGTCGATCAGTCATTTTACATCATCGCGTCGATCTCCTTTGCGGTTGAAGCCATAGACATCTGTATCGAGAGTTAACCACCAACTCTTTTGACTCACAATAGCTAACAAGTCATGTGAGGCATCCCGCATAGTCGGGCCACTTAATCTGTCTAAACGTGAGTTTAGGCAAAAGGAATATGAGAGCTCTTAGAAGTTTAATGTGGTAAAATGATCGTAACTTCACCGTCTGTTTTCCTATAATCGCCAAATGTTTTCGGCGGATTGGTAATGCATAGACCAACACCGAGAAGTAAATATTTCTCGAAAAGGAGTTTGACAAAATATTCTAAAATATAAACACTTATGGAGAATATAATCATTTAACTCTTTCTTGTCGAGCACTTATTTTACATCATCGCGTTGATATCCTTCGCGGTTGAAGCCATAGCCAATGTATCGAGAGGTAAGAACCACCTCTTTTGACTCTCGATAGCATGTGAGGCATCCCTCCTAATCGGTCCACTTATTCACTCTAAACATGAGTGCAAGCAAAAGGAATATGAGAGCTCGTAAGAGTTTGATGTGGTAAAATGATCGTAACTTCACCGTTTGTTTTCCTATTACCACCAAATGTTTTCGGCGGATTGGTAATGTATAGACGAATACCGGAAATAAATATTTTTTAAATTGAGTTTGACAAAATATTCTAAAATATAAACACTTCTAGATAATATAATCATGTAACTCTTTCTTGTCGAGCACTCATTTTACATCATTGCGTCGATCTCCTTTGCGGTTGAAGGCATACACACCGTATCGAGAGTTAAGCACCAACTCTTTTGACTCTCGATAGCTAATACGCTATTTGAGGCATCCCTCCTTATCGGGCCACTTAATCTGTCTAAACGTGAGTTTAAGCACAAAGAATATCGAGCTCTTAGGAGTTTAATGTGGCAAAAAGATCGTAACTTCACCGTCTGTTTTCCTATTATCGCCAAATGTTTTCGGCGGATTGTTAATGCATAGACCAACACCGGGAAAGAAATATTTTTCGAAAAGGAATTTCACAAAAAATTCTAAAATATAAACAATTATGGATAATAAAATCATGTAACTCTTTCGTGTCGAGCACTCATTTTTCATCATCGTGACGATCTCCTTTGCGGTTGAAGCCATACACACTTGTATCGAGAGTTAAGCACCAACTCTTTTGAGTCTCAATAACTAACAAGTCACGTGAGGTATCCCTCCTACTCGGGCCACTTAGTCTCTCTAAACGTCGGTGTAAGCACAAGGAATATGAGAGCTCGTAGAAGTTTGATGTGGTAAAATGATCGTAACTTCACCGTCTGTTTTCCTATTGTCGCCAAATGTTTTCGGTGTATTGGTAATGCATAGACCAACACCGGAAAGTAAATATTTCTCGAAAAGGAGTTTGACAAAATATTCTAAAATATAAACACTTATGGGTAATATAATCATGTAACTCTTTCTTGTCGAGCACTCATTTTACATCATCGCGTCGATCTCCTTTGCGGTTGAAGCCGTAGACATCTGTATCGAGAGTTAGCCACCAACTCTTTTGACTCACAATAGCTAACAAGTCATGTGAGGCATCCCTCATAGTCGGGCCACTTAATCTGTCTAAACGTGAGTTTAGGCAAAAGGAATATGAGAGCTCTTAGGAGTTTAATGTGGTAAAATGATCGTAAATTCACCGTCTCGTTTTCCTATTATCGCCAAATGTTTTCGGCGGATTGTTAATGCATAGACCAACACCGGGAAGTAAATATTTCTTGAAAAGGAGTTTGACAAAATATTCTAAAATATAAACACTTATGGAGAATATAATCATTTAACTCTTCCTTGTCGAGCACTCATTTTACATCATCGCGTTGATCTCCTTTGCGGTTGAAGCCATAGACATTGTATCGAGAGGTAAGAACCACCTCTTTTGACTCTCGATAGCATGTGAGGCATCCCTCCAAATCGGTCCACTTAATCACTCTAAACATGAGTGCAAGCAAAAGGAATATGAGAGCTCGTAGGAGTTTGATGTGGTAAAATGATCGTAACTTCACCGTTTGTTTTCCTATTACCACCAAATGTTTTCGGCGGATTGGTAATGCATAGACGAATACCGGAAATAAATATTTTTTTTAAATTGAGTTTGACAAAATATTCTAAAATATAAACACTTCTAGATAATATAATCATGTAACTCTTTCTTGTCGAGCACTCATTTTACATCATTGCGTCGATCTCCTTTACGGTTGAAGGCATACACACTGTATCGAGAGTTAAGCACCAACTCTTTTGACTCTCGATAGCTAATACGCCATTTGAGGCATCCCTCCTTATCGGGCCACTTAATCTGTCTAAACGTGAGTTTAAGCACAAAGAATATGAGAGCTCTTAGGAGTTTAATGTGGCTAAATGATCGTAACTTCACCGTCTGTTTTAATATTATCGCCAAATATTTTCGGCGGATTGTTAATGCATAGACCAACACCGGGAAAGAAATATTTTTCGAAAAGGAATTTCACAAAAAATTCTAAAATATAAACAATTATGGATAATAAAATCATGTAACTCTTTCGTGTCGAGCACTCATTTTTCATCATCGTGACGATCTCCTTCGCGGTTGAAGCCATACACATCGTATCGAGAGTTAAGCACCAACTCTTTTGAGTCTCAATAACTAACAAGTCACGTGAGGTATCCCTCCTACTTTGGCCACTTAGTCTCTCTAAACGTCGGTGTAAGCACAAGGAATATGAGAGCTCGTAGAAGTTTGATGTGGTAAAATGATCGTAACTTCACCGTCTGTTTTCCTATTGTCGCCAAATGTTTTCGGTGTATTGGTAATGCATAGACCAACACCGAAAAGTAAATATTTCTCGAAAAGGAGTTTGACAAAATATTCTAGAATATAAACACTTATGGGTAATATAATCATGTAACTCTTTCTTGTCGAGCACTCATTTTACATCATCGCGTCGATCTCCTTTGCGGTTGAAGCCATAGACATTGTATCGAGAGTTAACCACCAACTCTTTTGACTCACAATAGCTAACAAGTCATGTGAGGCATCCCTCATAGTCGGGCCACTTAATATGTCTAAACGTGAGTTTAGGCAAAAGGAATATGAGAGCTCTTAGGAGTTTAATGTGGTAAAATGATCGTAACTTCACCGTCTGTTTTCCTATAATCGCCAAATGTTTTCGGCGGATTGGTAATGCATAGACCAACACCGGGAAGTAAATATTTGTCAAAAAGGAGTTTGACAAAATATTATAAAATATAAACACGTATGGGTAATATAATCATGTAACTCTTTCTTGTCGAGCACTCATTTTACATCATCGCGTCGATCTCCTTTGCGGTTGAAGCCGTAGACATCTGTATCGAGAGTTAACCACCAACTCTTTTGACTCACAATAGCTAACAAGTCATGTGAGGCATCCCTCATAGTCGGGCCACTTAATCTGTCTAAACGTGAGTTTAGGCAAAAGGAATATGAGAGCTCTTAGGAGTTTAATGTGGTAAAATGATCGTAAATTCACCGTCTGTTTTCCTATTATCGCCAAATGTTTTCGGCGGATTGTTAATGCATAGACCAACACCGGGAAGTAAATATTTCTTGAAAAGGAGTTTGACAAAATATTCTAAAATATAAACACTTATGGAGAATATAATCATTTAACTCTTTCTTGTCGAGCACTCATTTTACATCATCGCGTTGATCTCCTTTGCGGTTGAAGCCATAGACAATGTATCGAGAGGTAAGAACCACCTCTTTTGACTCTCGATAGCATGTGAGGCATCCCTCCTAATCGGTCCACTTAATCACTCTAAACATGAGTGCAAGCAAAAGGAATATGAGAGCTCGTAGGAGTTTGATGTGGTAAAATGATCGTAACTTCACCGTTTGTTTTCCTATTACCACCAAATGTTTTCGGCGGATTGGTAATGCATAGACGAATACCGGAAATAAATATTTTTTTAAATTGAGTTTGACAAAATATTCTAAAATATAAACACTTCTAGATAATATAATCATGTAACTCTTTCTTGTCGAGCACTCATTTTACATCATTGCGTCGATCTCCTTTGCGGTTGAAGGCATACACATCTGTATCGAGAGTTAAGCACCAACTCTTTTGACTCTCGATAGCTAATACGCCATTTGAGGCATCCCTCCTTATCGGGCCACTTAATCTGTCTAAACGTGAGTTTAAGCACAAAGAATGTGAGAGCTCTTAGGAGTTTAATGTGGCTAAATGATCGTAACTTCACCGTCTGTTTTCCTATTATCGCCAAATATTTTCGGCGGATTGTTAATGCATAGACTAACACCGGAAAGAAATATTTTTCGAAAAGGAATTTCACAAAAAATTCTAAAATATAAACAATTATGGATAATAAAATCATGTAACTCTTTCGTGTCGAGCACTCATTTTTCATCATCGTGACGATCTCCTTTGCGGTTTAAGCCATAGACACTTGTATCGAGAGTTAAGCACCAACTCTTTTGAGTCTCAATAACTAACAAGTCACGTGAGGTATCCCTCCTACTCGGGCCACTTAGTCTCTCTAAACGTCGGTGTAAGCACAAGGAATATGAGAGCTCGTAGAAGTTTGATGTGGTAAAATGATCGTAACTTCACCGTCTGTTTTCCTATTGTCGCCAAATGTTTTCGGTGTATTGGTAATGCATAGACCAACACCGGAAAGTAAATATTTCTCGAAAAGGAGTTTGACAAAATATTCTAAAATATAAATACTTATGGGTAATATAATCATGTAACTCTTTCTTGTCGAGCACTCATTTTACATCATCGCGTCGATCTCCTTTGCGGTTGAAGCCATAGACATTGTATCGAGAGTTAACCACCAACTCTTTTGGCTCACAATAGCTAACAAGTCATGTGAGGCATCCCTCATAGTCGGGCCACTTAATATGTCTAAACGTGAGTTTAGGCAAAAGGAATATGAGAGCTCTTAGGAGTTTAATGTGGTAAAATGATCGTAACTTCACCGTCTGTTTTCCTATAATCGCCAAATGTTTTCGGCGGATTGGTAATGCATAGACCAACACCGGGAAGTAAATATTTGTCAAAAAGGAGTTTGACAAAATATTATAAAATATAAACACGTATGGGTAATATAATCATGTAACTCTTTCTTGTCGAGCACTCATTTTACATCATCGCGTCGATCTCCTTTGCGGTTGAAGCCATAGACACCGTATCGAGAGTTAACCACCAACTCTTTTGACTCACAATAGCTAACAAGTCATGTGAGGCATCCCTCATAGTCGGGCCACTTAATCTGTCTAAACGTGAGTTTAGGCAAAAGGAATATGAGAGCTCTTAGGAGTTTAATGTGGTAAAATGATCGTAACTTCACCGTCTGTTTTCCTATAATCGCCAAATGTTTTCGGCGGATTGGTAATGCATAGACCAACACCGGGAAGTAAATATTTCTCGAAAAGGAGTTTGACAAAATATTCTAAAATATAAACACTTATGGGTAATATAATCATGTAACTCTTTCTTGTTGAGCACTCATTTTACATCATCGCGTCGATCTCCTTTGCGGTTGAAGCCATAGACACTGTATCGAGAGTTAACCACCAACTCTTTTGACTCACAATAGCTAACAAGTCATGTGAGGCATCCCTCATAGTTGGGCCACTTAATCTGTCTAAACGTCGAGTGTAAGCACAAGGAATATGAGAGCTCGTAGAAGTTTGATGTGGTAAAATGATCGTAATCTTCACCGTCTGTTTTCCTATTATCGCCAAATGTTTTTGGCGGATTGGTAATGCATAGACCAACACCGGGAAGTAAATATTTCTCGAAAAGGAGTTTGACAAAATATTCTAAAATATAAACACTTATGGGTAATATAATCATGTAACTCTTTCTTGTCGAGCACTCATTTTACATCATCGCGTCGATCTCCTTTGCGGTTGAAGCCATAGACACCGTATCGAGAGTTAACCACCAACTCTTTTGACTCACAATAGCTAACAAGTCATGTGAGGCATCCCTCATAGTCGGGCCACTTAATATGTCTAAACGTGAGTTTAGGCAAAAGGAATATGAGAGCTCTTAGGAGTTTAATGTGGTAAAATGATCGTAACTTCACCGTCTGTTTTCCTATAATCGCCAAATGTTTTCGGCGGATTGGTAATGCATAGACCAACACCGGAAGTAAATATTTCTCGAAAAGGAGTTTGACAAAATATTCTAAAATATAAACACTTATGGATAATATAATCATGTAACTCTTTCTTGTTGAGCACTCATTTTACATCATCGCGTCGATCTCCTTTGCGGTTGAAGCCATAGACATCTGTATCGAGAGTTAACCACCAACTCTTTTGACTCACAATAGCTAACAAGTCATGTGAGGCATCCCTCATAGTCGGGCCACTTAATCTGTCTAAACGTTAGTTTAGGCAAAAGGAATATGAGAGCTCTTAGGAGTTTAATGTGGTAAAATGATCGTAACTTCACCGTCTGTTTTCCTATAATCGCCAAATGTTTTCGGCGGATTGGTAATGCATAGACCAACACCGGGAAGTAAATATTTCTCAAAAAGGAGTTTGACAAAATATTCTAAAATATAAACACTTATAGATAATATAATCATGTAACTCTTTCTTGTCGAGCACTCATTTTACATCATCGCGTCGATCTCCTTTGCGGTTGAAGCCATAGACATCTGTATCGAGAGTTAACCACCAACTCTTTTGACTCACAATAGCTAACAAGTCATGTGAGGCATCCCTCATAGTCGGGCCACTTAATCTGTCTAAACGTGAGTTTAGGCAAAAGGAATATGAGAGCTCTTAGGAGTTTAATGTGGTAAAATGATCGTAAATTCACCGTCTGTTTTCCTATTATCGCCAAATGTTTTCGGCGGATTGTTAATGCATAGACCAACAACGGGAAGTAAATATTTCTTGAAAAGGAGTTTGACAAAATATTCTAAAATATAAACACTTATGGGTAATATAATCATGTAACTCTTTCTTGTCGAGCAGTCATTTTACATCATCGCGTCGATCTCCTTTGCGGTTGAAGCCATAGACATCTGTATCGAGAGTTAACCACCAACTCTTTTGACTCACAATAGCTAACAAGTCTTGTGAGGCATCCATCATAGTCGGGCCACTTAATCTGTCTAAACGTGAGTTTAGGCAAAAGGAATATGAGAGCTCTTAGGAGTTTAATGTGGCAAAATGATTGTAACTTCACGATCCGTTTTCCATTATCGCCAAATGTTTTTGGCGGATTGTTAATGCATAGACCAACACCTTGAAATAAATATTTTTCAAAAAGGAATTTGACAAAAAAATCTAAAATAAAAACACTTATGGATAATATAATCATGTAACTCTTTCTTGTCGAGCACTCAGTTTTCATCATCGCGACGATCTCCTTTGCGATTGAAGCCATACACACTGTATCGAGAGTTAAGCACCAACTCTTTCGACTCTCGATAGCTAACAAGCCATGTGAGACATCCCTCCTGGTCGGGCCACTTAATCTCTCTAAACGTGAGTGTAAGCCCAAGGAATATGATAGCTCATAGGAGTTTGATGTGGTAAAATGATCGTAACTTCACCGTGTGTTTTCCTATTACCACCAAATGTTCTCGGCGGATTGGTACTGCATAAACCAACATCGGGAAATAAATTATTTTTGAAAAGGAATTTGATAGAATATTCTAAAAAATAATCACTTATAGAGAATATAATCATGTAACTCTATCTTGTCAAGCTCACATTTTTCAGCATCGCGTCGATCTCCTTTGCGGTTGAAGCCATAGACACCGTATCGAGAGTTAAGCACCAACTCTTTTGACTCACAATAGCTAACAAGTCATGTGAGGCATCCCTCATAGTCGGGCAACTTAATCTGTCTAAACGTGAGTTTAGGCAAAAGGAATATGAGAGCTCTTAGGAGTTCAATTTGGCAAAATGATTGTAACTTCACCGTCCGTTTTCCTATTATCGCCAAATGCTTTCGGCGGATTGTTAATGCATAGACCAACACCTTGAAATAAATATTTTTCAAAAAGGAATTTGACAAAAAATTCTAAAATATAAACACTTATGGATAATATAATCATGTAACTCTTTCTTGTCAAGCACTCATTTTTCATCATCGCGACGATCTCCTGTGCGGTTGAAGCCATACACACTGTCTCGAGGGTTAAGCACCAAATCTTTCGACTCTCGATAGATAACAAGCTATGTGAGGCATCCCTCCTAGTCGAGCCACTTAGTCTCTCTAAACGTGAGTGTAAGCACAAGGAATATGAGAGCTCGTAGGAGTTTGATGTGGTAAAATGATCGTTACTTCACGAGTGTGTTTACCTGTTACCACCAAATGTTTTCTGCAGATTGGTAATGCACGGACGAATACCAGAAACAAATATTTTTTTAAAAGGAGCATGACAAAATATTCTAAAATATAAACACTTCTAGATAATATAATCATGTAACTCTTTCTTGTCGAGCACTCATTTTACATCATTGCGTCGATCTCCTTTGCGGTTGAAGCCATACACACCTGTATCGAGAGTTAAGCACCAACTCTTTTGACTCTCGATAGCTAACACGCCATGTGAGGCATCCCTCCTAGTCGGGCCACTTAATCTCTCTAAACGTGAGTGTAAGCATAAGGAATATGAGAGCTCGTAGGAGTTTGACGGGGTACAATGATCGTAACCTCACCGTGTGTTTTCCAATTACCACCAAATGTTTTCGGTGGATTGGTAATGCATAGACCAACACCGAAAAATAAATATTTTTCGGAAAGGAGTTTGACAAAGTATTCTAAAATATGAACACTTATGGATAATATAATCATGTAACTCTTTCTTGTCGGGCACTCATTTTTCAGCATCGCGTCGATCTCCTTTGCGGTTGAAGCCATACACACTTGTATCGAGAGTTAAGAACCAACTCTTCCGACTCTCGAGAGCTAACAAGTCATGTGAGGCATCCCTCCTAGTCGGGCCACTTAATCTCTCTAAACGTGAGTGTAAGCACAAGGAATATGAGAGCTCGTAGGAGTTTGATGTGGTAAAAAATGATCGTAACTTCACCGTACGTTTTCCTATTACCGCCAAATGTTATCGGCAGATTGGTAATGCATAGTCCAGCACCGGGAAATAAATATTTTTCAAAAAGAAATTTGAAAGAATATTCTAAAATATAAACACTTATGGATAATATGATCATGTAACTCTTTCTTGTCGAGCACTCTTTTTTCATCACCGCGTCGATCTCCTTTGCGGTTGAAGCCATATACACTCGTATCGAGAGTTAACCCCCAACTCTTTTGACTCTCAATAACTAACAAGACATGTGAGGCATGCCACTTAATCTCTCTAAACGTGAGTGTAAGCACAAGGAATACGAGAGCTCGTAGAAGTTTGATGTGGTAAAATGATCGTAACTTCACCGTCTGTTTTCCTATTATCGCCAAATGTTTTCGGCGGATTGGTAATGCATAGACCAACACCGGGAAGTAAATATTTCTCGAAAAGGGCTTTGATAGAATATTCTAAAATATAAACACTTATGGGTAATATAATCATGTAACTCTTTCTTGTCGAGCACTCATTTTACATCATCGCGTCGATCTCCTTTGCGGTTGAAGCCATAGACACCTGTATCGAGAGTTAAGAACCAACTCTTCTGACTCACAATAGCTAACAAGTCATGTGAGGCATCCCTCGTAGTCGGGCCACTTAATATGTCTAAACGTGAGTTTAGGCAAAAGGAATATGAGAGCTCTTAGGACTTTAATGTGGCAAAATGATCGTAACTTCACCGTCTGTTTTCCTATTATCGCCAAATGTTTTCGGCGGATTGTTAATCCATGGACCAACACCGAGAAAGAAATATTTTTTGAAAAGGAATTTGACAAAAAATTCTAAAATATAAACAATTATAATATAATCATGTAACTATTTCGTGTCGAGCACTCATTTTTCATCATCGCGACGATCTACTTTGCGGTTGAAGCCATACACACTGTATCGTGAGGTATGCACCAACTCTTTCGACTCTCGATAGATAACAAGTCATGTGAGGCATCCCTCCTAGTCGGGCCACTTAATTGCTCTAAACGTGAGTGTAAGCACGAGGAATATAAGAGCTCGTAGGAGTTTGATGTGGTAAAATGATCGTAACTTCACCGTGTGTTTTCCTGTTAGAATCGAATGTTTTCGGCGGATTGGTAATGCGTAGACCAACACCGGGAAATAAATATTTCTGGAAAAGGAGTTTGACAAAATATTCTAAAAAATAAACACATATGGATAATATAATCATGTAACTCTTTCTTGTCGAGCACTCATTTTACATCATCGCGTCGATCTCCTTTGCGGTTGAAGCCATAGACACTGTATCGAGAGTTAAGCACCAACTCTTTTGACTCACAATAGCTACCAAGTCATGTGAGGCATCCCTCATAGTCGGGCCACTTAATCTGTCTAAACGTGAGTTTAGGCAAAAGGAATATGAGAGCTCTTAGGAGTTCAATTTGGCAAAATGATTGTAACTTCACCGTCCGTTTTCCTATTATCGCCAAATGCTTTCGGCGGATTGTTAATGCATAGACCAACACCTTGAAATAAATATTTTTCAAAAAGGAATTTGACAAAAAATTCTAAAATATAAACACTTATGGATAATATAATCATGTAACTCTTTCTTGTCAAGCACTCATTTTTCATCATCGCGATGATCTCCTGTGCGGTTGAAGCCATACACACTTGTCTCGAGGGTTAAGCACCAAATCTTTCGACTCTCGATAGATAACAAGCCATGTGAGGCATCCCTCCTAGTCGAGCCACTTAATCTCTCTAAACGTGAGTGTAAGCACAAGGAATATGAGAGCTCGTAGGAGTTTGATGTGGTAAAATGATCGTTACTTCACGAGTGTGTTTACCTGTTACCACCAAATGTTTTCTGCAGATTGGTAATGCACGGACGAATACCAGAAACAAATATTTTTTTAAAAGGAGCTTGACAAAATATTCTAAAATATAAACACTTCTAGATAATATAATCATGTAACTCTTTCTTGTCGAGCACTCATTTTACATCATTGCGTCGATCTTCTTTGCGGTTGAAGCCATACACACTTGTATCGAGAGTTAAGCACCAACTCTTTTGACTCTCGATAGCTAACACGCCATGTGAGGCATCCCTCCTAGTCGGGCCACTTAATCTCTCTAAACGTGAGTGTAAGCATAAGGAATATGAGAGCTCGAAGGAGTTTGACGGGGTACAATGATCGTAACCTCACTGTGTGTTTTCCAATTACCACCAAATGTTTTCGGTGGATTGGTAATGCATAGACCAACACCGAAAAATAAATATTTTTCGGAAAGGAGTTTGACAAAGTATTCTAAAATATAAACACTTATGGATAATATAATCATGTAACTCTTTCTTGTCGGGCACTCATTTTTCAGCATCGCGTCGATCTCCTTTGCGGTTGAAGCCATACACACTCGTATCGAGAGTTAAGAACCAACTCTTCCGACTCTCGAGAGCTAACAAGTCATGTGAGGCATCCCTCCTAGTCGGGCCACTTAATCTCTCTAAACGTGAGTGTAAGCACAAGGAATATGAGAGCTCGTAGGAGTTTGATGTGGTAAAAAATGATCGTAACTTCACCGTACGTTTTCCTATTACCGCCAAATGTTATCGGCAGATTGGTAATGCATAGTCCAGCACCGGGAAATAAATATTTTTCAAAAAGAAATTTGAAAGAATATTCTAAAATATAAACACTTATGGATAATATGATCATGTAACTCTTTCTTGTCGAGCACTCTTTTTTCATCACCGCGTCGATCTCCTTTGCGGTTGAAGCCATATACACTGTATCGAGAGTTAACCCCCAACTCTTTTGACTCTCAATAACTAACAAGACATGTGAGGCATGCCACTTAATCTCTCTAAACGTGAGTGTAAGCACAAGGAATACGAGAGCTCGTAGAAGTTTGATGTGGTAAAATGATCGTAACTTCACCGTCTGTTTTCCTATTATCGCCAAATGTTTTCGGCGGATTGGTAATGCATAGACCAACACTCGGGAAGTAAATATTTCTCGAAAAGGGCTTTGATAGAATATTCTAAAATATAAACACTTATGGGTAATATAATCATGTAACTCTTTCTTGTCGAGCACTCATTTTACATCATCGCGTCGATCTCCTTTGCGGTTGAAGCCATGGACACCTGTATCGAGAGTTAAGAACCAACTCTTCGACTCACAATAGCTAACAAGTCATGTGAGGCATCCCTCATAGTCGGGCCACTTAATATGTCTAAACGTGAGTTTAGGCAAAAGGAATATGAGAGCTCTTAGGAGTTTAATGTGGTAAAATGATCGTAACTTCACCGTCTGTTTTCCTATAATCGCCAAATGTTTTCGGCGGATTGGTAATGCATAGACCAACACCGGGAAGTAAATATTTGTCAAAAAGGAGTTTGACAAAATATTATAAAAATATAAACACTTATGGATAATATAATCATGTAACTCTTTCTTGTTGAGCACTCATTTTACATCATCGCGTCGATCTCCTTTGCGGTTGAAGCCATAGACACTATATCGAGAGTTAACCACCAACTCTTTTGACTCACAATAGCTAACAAGTCATGTGAGGCATCCCTCATAGTCGGGCCACTTAATCTGTCTAAACGTCGGTGTAGGCACAAGGAATATGAGAGCTCGTAGAAGTTTGATGTGGTAAATGATCGTAACTTCACCGTCTGTTTTCCTATTATCGCCAAATGTTTTCGGCGGATTGGTAATGCATAGACCAACACCGGGAAGTAAATATTTCTCAAAAAGGGCTTTGATATAATATTCTAAAATATAAACACTTATGGGTAATATAATCATGTAACTCTTTCTTGTCGAGCACTCATTTTACATCATCGCGTCGATCTCCTTTGCGGTTGAAGCCATAGACACCGTATCGAGAGTTAAGAACCAACTCTTTCGACTCACAATAGCTAACAAGTCATGTGAGGCATCCCTCATAGTCGGGCCACTTAATATGTCTAAACGTGAGTTTAGGCAAAAGGAATATGAGAGCTCTTAGGAGTTTATTGTGGTAAAATGATTGTAACTTCACCGTCTGTTTTCCTATAATCGCCAAATGTTTTCGGCGGATTGGTAATGCATAGACCAACACCGGAAGTAAATATTTGTCAAAAAGGAGTTTGACAAAATATTATAAAAATATAAACACTTATGGATAATATAATCATGTAACTCTTTCTTGTTGAGCACTCATTTTACATCATCGCGTCGATCTCCTTTACGGTTGCAGCCATAGACACTCGTATCGAGAGTTAACCACCAACTCTTTTGACTCACAATAGCTAACAAGTCATGTGAGGCATCCCTCATAGTCGGGCCACTTAATCTGTCTAAACGTCGGTGTAAGCACAAGGAATATGAGAGCTCGTAGAAGTTTGATGTGGTAAATGATCGTAACTTCACCGTCTGTTTTCCTATTGTCGCCAAATGTTTTCGGCGGATTGGTAATGCATAGACCAACACCGGGAAGTAAATATTTCTCGAAAAGGGCTTTGATAGAATATTCTAAAATATAAACACTTATGGGTAATATAATCATGTAACTCTTTCTTGTCGAGCACTCATTTTACATCATCGCGTCGATCTCCTTTGCGGTTGAAGCCATAGACACCGTATCGAGAGTTAAGAACCAACTCTTCTGACTCACAATAGCTAACAAGTCATGTGTGGCATCCCTCATAGTCGGGCCACTTAATATGTCTAAACGTGAGTTTAGGCAAAAGGAATATGAGAGCTCTTAGGAGTTTAATGTGGTAAAATGATCGTAACTTCACCGTCTGTTTTCCTATTGTCGCCAAATGTTTTCGGCGGATTGGTAATGCATAGACCAACACCGGGAAGTAAATATTTCTCGAAAAGGGCTTTGATAGAATATTCTAAAATATAAACACTTATGGGTAATATAATCATGTAACTCTTTCTTGTCGAGCACTCATTTTACATCATCGCGTCGATCTCCTTTGCGGTTGAAGCCATAGACACCGTATCGAGAGTTAAGAACCAACTCTTCCGACTCACAATAGCTAACAAGTCATGTGTGGCATCCCTCATAGTCGGGCCACTTAATATGTCTAAACGTGAGTTTAGGCAAAAGGAATATGAGAGCTCTTAGGAGTTTAATGTGGTAAAATGATCGTAACTTCATCGTCTGTTTTCCTATAATCAACAAATGTTTTCGGCGGATTGGTAATGCATAGACCAACACAGGGAAGTAAATATTTGTCAAAAAGGAGTTTGACAAAATATTATAAAAATATAAACACTTATGGATAATATAATCATGTAACTTTTTCTTGTTGAGCACTCATTTTACATCATCGCGTCGATCTCCTTTGCGGTTGAAGCCATACACACTCGTATCGAGAGTTAAAACCCAACTCTTTTGACTCTCAATAGCTAACAAGTCATGTGAGGCATCCCTCATAGTCGGGCCACTTCATCTGTCTAAACGTGAGTTTAGGCAAAAGGAATATGAGAGCTCTTAGGAGTTTAATGTGGTAAAATGATCGTAACTTCACCGTCTGTTTTCCTATAATCGCCAAATGTTTTCGGCGGATTGGTAATGCATAGACCAACACCGGGAAGTAAATATTTCTCGAAAAGGAGTTTGACAAAATATTCTAAAATATAAACACTAATGGATAATATAATCATGTAACTCTTTCTTGTGGAGCAGTCATTTTACATCATCGCGTCGATCTCCTTTGCGGTTGAAGCCATAGACACTATATCGAGAGTTAACCACCAACTCTTTTGACTCACAATAGCTAACAAGTCATGTGAGGCATCCCTCATAGTCGGGCCACTTAATCTGTCTAAACGTGAGTTTAGGCAAAAGGAATATGAGAGCTCTTAGGAGTTTAATGTGGTAAAATGATCGTAAATTCACCGTCTGTTTTCCTATAATCGCCAAATGTTTCGGCGGATTGGTAATGCATAGACCAACACCGGGAAGTAAATATTTCTCGAAAAGGAGTTTGACAAAATATTCTAAAATATAAACACTTATGGGCAATATAATCATGTAACTTTTTCTTGTTGAGCACTCATTTTACATCATCGCGTCGATCTCCTTTGCGGTTGAAGCCATAGACACTCGTATCGAGAGTTAACCACCAACTCTTTTGACTCACAATAGCTAACAAGTCATGTGAGGCATCCCTCATAGTCGGGCCACTTAATCTGTCTAAACGTCGGTGTAAGCACAAGGAATATGAGAGCTCGTAGAAGTTTGATGTGGTAAATGATCGTAACTTCACCGTCTGTTTTCCTATTATCGCCAAATGTTTTCGGCGGATTGGTAATGCATAGACCAACACCGGGAAGTAAATATTTCTCGAAAAGGAATTTGACAAAATATTCTAAAATATAAACACTTATGGGTAATATAATCATGTAACTCTTTCTTGTCGAGCACTAATTTTACATCATCGCGTCGATCTCCTTTGCGGTTGAAGCCGTAGACATCTGTATCGAGAGTTAACCACCAACTCTTTTGACTCACAATAGCTAACAAGTCATGTGAGGCATCCCTCATAGTCGGGCCACTTAATCTGTCTAAACGTGAGTTTAGGCAAAAGGAATATGAGAGCTCTTAGGAGTTTAATGTGGTAAAATGATCGTAACTTCACCGTCTGTTTTCCTATAATCGCCCAATGTTTTCGGCGGATTGGTAATGCATAGACCAACACCGGGAACTAAATATTTCTCGAAAAGGAGTTTGACAAAATATTCTAAAATATAAACACTTATGGATAATATAATCATGTAACTCTTTCTTGTGGAGCAGTCATTTTACATCATCGCGTCGATCTCCTTTGCGGTTGAAGCCATAGACACTCGTATCGAGAGTTAACCACCAACTCTTTTGACTCACAATAGCTAACAAGTCATGTGAGGCATCCCTCATAGTCGGGCCACTTAATCTGTCTAAACGTGAGTTTAGGCAAAACGAATATGAGAGCTCTTAGGAGTTTAATGTGGTAAAATGATCGTAACTTCACCGTCTGTTTTCCTATAATCGCCAAATGTTTCGGCAGATTGGTAATGCATAGACCAACACCGGGAAGTAAATATTTCTCGAAAAGGAGTTTGACAAAATATTCTAAAATATAAACACTTATGGGTAATATAATCATGTAACTCTTTCTTGTTGAGCACTCATTTTACATCATCGCGTCGATCTCCTTTGCGGTTGAAGCCATAGACATCGTATCGAGAGTTAACCACCAACTCTTTTGACTCACAATAGCTAACAAGTCATGTGAGGCATCCCTCATAGTCGGGCCACTTAATCTGTCTAAACGTCGGTGTAAGTACAAGGAATATGAGAGCTCGTAGAAGTTTGATGTGGTAAATGATCGTAACTTCACCGTCTGTTTTCCTATTATCACCAAATGTTTTTGGCGGATTGGTAATGCATAGACCAACACCGGGAAGTAAATATTTCTCGAAAAGGAGTTTGACAAAATATTCTAAAATATAAACACTTATGGGTAATATAATCATGTAACTCTTTCTTGTCGAGCACTAATTTTACATCATCGCGTCGATCTCCTTTGCGGTTGAAGCCGTAGACACCTGTATCGAGAGTTAACCACCAACTCTTTTGACTCACAATAGCTAACAAGTCATGTGAGGCATCCCTCATAGTCGGGCCACTTAATCTGTCTAAACGTGAGTTTAGGCAAAAAGAATATGAGAGCTCTTAGGAGTTTAATGTGGTAAAATGATTGTAACTTCACCGTCTGTTTTCCTATAATCGCCAAATGTTTTCGGCGGATTGGTAATGCATAGACCAACACCGATGTAAATATTTCTCGAAAAGGAGTTTGACAAAATATTCTAAAATATAAACACTTATGGATAATATAATCATGTAACTCTTTCTTGTCGAACAGTCATTTTACATCATCGCGTCGATCTCCTTTGCGGTTGAAGCCGTAGACACCGTATCGAGAGTTAACCACCAACTCTTTTGGCTCACAATAGCTAACAAGTCATGTGAGGCATCCCTCATAGTCGGGCCACTTAATCTGTCTAAACGTGATTTTAAGCACAAGGAATATGAGAGCTCTTAGGACTTTAATGTGGCAAAATGATCGTAACTTCACCGTCTGTTTTTCTATTATCGCCAAATGTTTCGGCGGATTGTTAATGCATGGACCAACACCGGGAAAGAAATATTTTTTTCAAAAGGAATTTGACAAAAAATTCTAAAATATAAACAATTGTGGATAATATAATCATGTAACTCTTTCGTGTTGAGCACTCATTTTTCATCATCGCGACGATCTCCTTTGCGGTTGAAGCCATACAGATCGTATCGAGAGTTATGCACCAACTCTTTCGACTCTCGATAGCTAACAAGTCATGTGAGGCATCCCTCCTAGTCGGGCCACTTAATTGCCCTAAACGTGAGTGTAAGCACAAGGAATATGAGAGCTCGTAGGAGTTTGATGTGGTAAAATGATCGTAACTTCACCGTGTGTTTTCCTGTTAGAACCGAATGTTTTCGGCGGATTGGTAATGCATAGACCAACACCGGGAAATAAATATTTCTCGAAAAGGTGTTTGACAAAATATTCTAAAAAATAAACACATATGGATATTATAATCATGTAACTCTTTCTTGTCGGGCACTCATTTTACATCATCGCGTCGATCCCCATTGCGGTTGAAGCCATAGACACTCGTATCGAGAGTTAACCACCAACTCTTTTGACTCACAATAGCTAAAAAGTCATGTGAGGCATCCCTCATAGTCGGGCCACTTAATCTGTCTAAACGTGAGTTTAGGCAAAAGGAATATGAGAGCTCTTAGGAGTTTAATTTGGCAAAATGATTGTAACTTCACCGTCCGTTTTCCTATTATCGCCAAATGCTTTCGGCGGATTGTTAATGCATAGACCAACACCTTGAAATAAATATTTTTCAAAAAGGAATTTCACAAAAAATTCTAAAATATAAACACTTATGGATAATATAATCATGTAACTCTTTCTTGTCGAGCACTCATTTTTCATCATCGTGATGATCTCCTGTGCGGTTGAAGCCATACACACTGTATCGAGGGTTAAGCACCAAATCTTTCGACTCTCGATAGATAACAAGCCATGTGAGACATCCCTCCTAGTCGAGCCACTTAATCTCTCTAAACGTGAGTGTAAGAACAAGGAATATGAGAGCTCGTAGGAGTTTGATGTGGTAAAATGATCGTTACTTCACGAGTGTGTTTTCCTATTACCACCAAATGTTTTCGGCAGATTGGTAATGCACAGACGAATACCAGAAACAAATATTTTTTTAAAAGGAGCTTCACAAAATATTCTAAAATATAAACACTTCTAGATAATATAATCATGTAACTCTTTCTTGTCGAGCACTCATTTTACATCATTGCGTCGATCTCCTTTGCGGTTGCAGCCATACACACTTGTATCAAGAGTTAAGACCAACTCTTTTGACTCTCGATAGCTAACACGCCATGTGAGGCATCCCTCCTAGTCGGGCCGCTTAATCTCTCTAAACGTGAGTGTAAGCATAAGGAATATGAGAGCTCGTAGGAGTTTGACGGAGTACAATGATCGTAACCTCACTGTGTGTTTTCCAATTACCACCAAATGTTTTCGGCGGATTGGTAATGCATAGACCAACACCGAAAAATAAATATTTTTCGGAAAGGAGTTTGACAAAATATTCTAAAATATAAACACTTATGGATAATATAATCATGTAACTCTTTCTTGTCGGGCATTCATTTTTCAGCATCGCGTCGATCTCCTTTGCGGTTGAAGCCATACACACTCTGTATCGAGAGTTAAGAACCAACTCTTCGACTCTCGATAGCTAATACGCCATTTGAGGGATCCCTCCTAGTCGGGCCACTTAATCTCTCTAAACGTGAGTGTAAGCACAAGGAATATGAGAGCTCGTAGGAGTTTGATGTGGTAAAAAATGATCGTAACTTCACCGTACGTTTTCCTATTACCGCCAAATGTTATCGGCAGATTGGTAATGCATAGTCCAGCACCGGAAATAAATATTTTTCAAAAAGAAATTTGAAAGAATATTCTAAAATATAAACACTTATGGATAATATGATCATGTAACTCTTTCTTGTCGAGCACTCTTTTTTCATCATCGCGTCGATCTCCTTTGCGGTTGAAGCCATATAGACTGTATCGAGAGTTAACCCCCAACTCTTTTGACTCTCAAAAACTAACAAGACATGTGAGGCATCCCTCCTACTCGGGCCACTTAATCTCTCTAAACGTGAGTGTAAGCACAAGGAATATGAGAGCTCATAGGAGTTTGATGTGGTAAAATGATCGTAACTTCAGCTGTCTGTTTTCCTATTACCAACAAATGCTTTCGGCAGATTGGTAAGGCGTAGAGCAACACCGGGAAATAAATATTTTTCGAAAAGGGCTTTGAAAGAATATTCTAAAAAGTAAACACTTATGGATAATATAATCATGTAACTCTGTCTTATCGATCACTCATTTTTCAGCAACGCGTCGATATCCTTTGCGGTTGAAGCCATACACACTTGTATCGAGAGTTAAAACCTAACTCTTTTGACTCTCAATAGCTAACAAGTCATGTGAGGCATCCCTCATAGTCGGGCCACTTAATCTGTCTAAACGTGAGTTTAGGCAAAAGGAATATGAGAGCTCTTATGAGTTTAATGTAGTAAAATGATCATAACTTCACCGTCAGTTTTCCTATTATCGCCAAATGTTTTCGGCAGATTGTTAATGCATAGACCAACACCTTGAAATAAATATCTTTCCAAAAAGAATTTGACAAAAAATTCCAAAATATAAACACTTATGGATAATATAATCATGTAACTCTTCCTTGTCGAGCACTCATTTTTCATCATCGCGACGATCTTCTTTGCGGTTGAAGCCATACATACGGTATTGAGAGTTAAGCACCAACTCTTTCGACTCTCGATAGCTAACAAGCCATGTGAGGCATCCCTCCTAGTCGGACCACTTAATCTCTCTATACGTTAGTGTAAGCACAAGGAATACGAGAGCTCGTAGGAGTTTGATGTGGTAAAATGATCGTAACTTCACTGTGTGTTTTCCTATTACCACCAAATGTTTTCGGCGGATTGGTAATGCATAGACCAACACCGGGAAATAAATTATTCTCGAAAAGGAATTTGATAGAATATTCTAAAAAATAATCACTTATGAAGAATATAATCATGTAACTCTTTCTTGTCGAGCACTCATTTTTCAGCATCGCTGCGATCTCCTTTGCGGTTGAAGCTATACACACTGTATCGAGAGTTAAGAACCAACTGTTTTGACTCTCGATCGCATGTGAGGCATCCCTCCTAATCGGGCCACTTAATCACTCTAAACATGAGTGTAAGCACAAGGAATATGAGAGCTCGTAGGAGTTTGATGTGGTAAAATGATTGTAACTTCACCGTGTGTTTTCCTATTACCACCAAATGTGTCGAGTCTTAAACTCGGCACTAGTACTACCCGGTCCCTCACGAGCGTGGAATTCGATGGTGCAACACACGAAACACACAAGAACACGAGATTTTAGACAGGTTCGGGCCCCTCGAATTGAGAGTAATACCCTATGTCCTGCATGTTATGTATTGCCTTTAGCAGATTGCTAATTGCAAGATCTCGAGAAAGCTTTCGGGGGTCCCTGCTCCGCCTTATATATCCAGGGGAGCTGGGGTTTCATGGAGAGTCCTAGTCGATTACACGGATTACATATATGGGAACTCTATCTCTAGCTTTCTTTATCGATTCGAGTCCTAACGAGACTACTAATTATTCCTTAACTTGCTTCTCAAGTCATCATACGCCGGTATTGATATCCGCTCTGATCTCCATACCGGTATATAGAATCCTCTGTCATTCTAGACCGGTCGGGAACCAGTCTGTCCACTATCTCCATCACCTTTATCTTCATTGATTTGTTACCGTGTCTTTGCGCATATATTCCTTTATCATTTGTATACCCATAAGGCAAGTATACGACAGTAGCCCCGAGTAATTTTTGATTTGACCTTGAATAAGACCGACCAGTCTTACGCATGTTGGTCTTGATTCCATTGTAAAATTAAAAAGAACTCTAATCTGCTACAATAATTCTTACTGTCTTCGAAGCGCTTTAAAAAGCCAAAAAATTAGTATGTTTATCCTTCATATCACCTAATTAGGTAATCATTACAAATTCTTCTCTCGGTGCACCGACTAGGTGCACCCAATTGGAGTATAGCCCCGACTCTTGGATCATTTGAACTCCTTTGAAATAATGCAAGAGTCCACTAGTTGATTCTTCATTATTTTCCTTTGATACGCAATCATTACGAGACCACTCCATTTATCTTTCCATTAATTTCCACCTCCCGCGATCGTTATAGACCGCTCTTAGATATGGTGCACCGGTCGGGTGCACCTAATTAGGTATAGCTCCCGACTCTTGTATCATTTGAGGATCACAAATAATTCAAGAGTCTTTCCGGAGAGACTATGCTTTACATTTTTCCATAGAATCATATCCCTCTTAACACTTTTTCCCAAGAACACATTTTTCGGACCGGTCATACCGGTCAGAACTTCATATCTCCTGGAGATTCACACCAATTTGACATAACATACCGCCTAAATCAGCTTGAACTCATAATCCGCTTAGTGAAATTTCACTAAGAATCAAAATTCTGGTTGATCGGACCAGTTTCCCATTTTTCTTACATCGACTCGAGTCTCCAAGACCTATAATCAGCCGAATGAGTAACACCCGGGGCCTAAGGCATCCAATTTCACAATACTTAGTTAGGCAAGACCTAATTGTCTTTGATCTAACCGAGTCTCATTATTCAATTTCCTCAAACAATCCAATTTGATATTCCAATGTTATCGCGATCGGGCACTCCATACCTCGGACAACTCAAACATTTGCAAAATAGCCCCGTGATTATTCAAATCACGTAGACCATTCCTCTCGTAACTCTTTAACATCTTCCGCCAAGAACATACTTTTCGACCGGTCCGGACCGGTGTCAAATCTCATACTCCTGGTGATTCGCATCGGTCATAACCGATATTTTGCTTAGCAGAATATCGCTCAAATCCAAATTTCGATTGATCAAATCGGTCGCCAAAATTCACACAATAAACTCGAATTTTTCACACCTATTATCAGCCGAATGATTAACACCCAGGGCCTAAGGTTAACCAATCGAGTCGGACAACGGTCTTCAACCCGACTGGTTTGTTATATAAATCACTCCGAAGTCATATATTACGGGCTAAAAATGCTTAACGGACTAAGCGTCAAACACTCGGACCGGTCATCACAATTGGCAAAAGAGCCCCGTGAATCTCCAAATCACGTGGACTTCTCCTCTATCGCCGCACCCCAGATCGGTAGCACCGGTACATCAAGTGGTGCCAAAACCTAATTCTTAGTCCATTGTATACGTAAAAATAATGAAAGAAGTATATAAATATGCTCATATGTAAATAAATACTCCAATATTTTATTTACTGCAGATCTCAAATGATTTCCATATTCTTGACCGGTATTTATATGTTCCTTACTTCAACATATAATATTTTCTCCTTTCGCGCAAACTGCAGTGGTCCAGATTAATCATTATATGCCTAATGTAATTCAACTTCAATAACCGGTCACTCTAATTTTGAGAAAACTTAAATTTTACCATCCTGATTCAACCAATCAAGTCTATAACCAAGCAACAATGGTTAATTCAACACAAACCAACTATGACATGACCACTGGCTCTAATCAGCATTAGGTATAGCACATAGCGGCGGTCTACTTAACAAAATCGTGCCGTATAGAAAAAATGACCGGTCTTATAACTCGGGATCACAAATTATTAACCGACCGCTCTCAAGTAGCAGCCCGTAACTTGGTAAATTAATTCAAAATTAAGATTCCAAGATAAATAAAACCATGCGAGATAGGCAAAGATTGACATATTTCATATTATCAAAAAGCTATTATGAGGATCGCATTATATAAGTTTAAACACAAAAACATAAGTGTAAAAGCGACTTAGCTGGTTTATTAGGCGTAGCCCCGAGCCCGGTCGAAGATGATGTAGCTAGACGATGAGTAGTTTGACGATCGCGCTCAGCTCAAGACAACATCTCCGTGTAGCAGCAACGCTTAAAATCGAAAAGGACGTCCGATGTATGGTTGAAGGCGACATAATCGATCAAAGCGAAGATCAGCAGCCGCGCTAATGCTCAAGACCGCTTCCGAGCAGCAGCGGCGCTCTAAATTGAAGTCGGCGACCGATGAAAGCTGCTAAAAACGACGCCATCGGTCAAAGCGAAGATTAGCAGCCGTGCTAATGCTCAAGACCGCGTTCGAGCAGCAGCGGCGCTCCAAATCGAATTTGACGACCGATAAAAGATGTTGAAGACAGCTCGATCGGTCAAAAGCGAAGATTGGCGGTCGCGCTAATGCTCAAGACCGTGTCCGAGCAGCAGCGGCACTCGAAGTTAAATCGACGACCGATGAAAGCTGTTGAAGACGGCGCGATCGGTCGAAACTGAAGATTAGCAGCCGCGCTAATGCTCAAGACCGCGTCCGAGCAACAGCGGCGCTCCAAGTTGAAGTTGACGATCGATGAAACCTGTTGAAGTCGGCGCGAACGGTCGAAATTGAAGATTAGCAGCCGCGCTAATGCTCAAGACCGCGTCCGAGTAGTAGCGGCACTCTTAGTTGAAGTAGACGACCGATGAAAGCTGTTGAAATTAGCGCCGCTTGTCGAGTCTTAAACTCGGCACTAGTACTACCCGGTCCCTCACGAGCGGATCTTGAAGCCGGGCTCGAAGTCGACGATGAACGAAGAGGCCATCGAACTCGCTGGAAACTCGCCGGGACCCCTACCAGCGCGCCAAATGTCGAGTCTTAAACTCGACACTAGTACTACCCGGTCCCTCACGAGCGTGGAATTCGATGGTGCAACACACAGAACACACGGGAACACGCGATTTTAGACGAGGTTCGGGCCCCTCGGATCGAGAGTAATACCCTACGTCCTGTATGTTATGTATTACCTTTAGCGATTTGCTAATTGCAAGATCTCGAGATAGTTTTCGGGGGTCCCTGCTCCGCCTTATATTTCCGGGGAGTCGAGTTACATGTAGAGTCCTAGTCGATTACACGGATTACATATGTGGAAACTCTATCTCTAGGTTTCTTTATCGATTCGAGTCCTAACGGACTACGAATTATTACTTAACTTGCTTCTCAAGTCATCATATATCGGTATTGGTATCCGCTTGATCTCTATACCGGTATATAGAATCTTCTGTCATCCCGGACCGGTCGGGAACCGGTCTATTTGCTATCTCCATCACCTCAATCTTCATTGATTTATTACCATGTCTCTGTGCATACATTTCTTTATCATTTGTATACCCATAAGGCAAGTATACGACGAGTAGCTCCCGAGTAATTTTTTATTTGACCTTGAATAAGACCGACCGGTCTTACTGCATGTTGGTCTTGATTCCATGGTAAAATTAAAAAGAACTCTAATCTGCTGCAATAAATCCTTTGTCTTCGAAGCGCTTTTTACAAAGCCAAAAAATTATTATGTTTATCCTTCATATCACCTAATTAGGTAATTCTTCTCCCGGTGCACCGACTAGGTGCACCCAATTGGGTATAGCCCCCGACTCTTGGATCATTTGAACTCCTTTCAAATAATGCAAGAGTCCACTAGTTGATTCTTCATTATTTTCCTTTGATGCGCAATCATTACATACCATTCCTTTTATCTTTCCATTAATTTCCATCTCCCGTGATCGTTATAGACCGCTCTTAAATACGATGCACCGGTCGGGTGCACCTAATTAGGTATAGCCCCCAACTCTTGTATCATTTGAGAGTCGCAAATAATGCAAGAGTCTTTCTGGAGAGACTATACTTTACTATCTCCCATGAAACCATATTCCTCTTAGCAATTTCTGCCAAGAACGTATTTTTCGAGACCGGTTTCACTAGTCATGTCACATTTAACTAAAGATTCTGGTTGATCAGACAAGTTTATTCCCCATATTCTCACATCGACTCGAGTCTCCAAGGCCTATGATCAGTCGGATGATTAACACCCACAGCCTAAGGCATCCATTATCCTTGAGTTAAACAAAGTCTAACTCTTTCATACTTGCTAAATTATAAAACTTAGCATTACTTTAATTTTAATCTGAAATTATCATATTTCGGACCGCTTATTTATTAACAAAAAGCACGATGGCTTATCCTTATGGTCGTTAGGCCATAATAAACACAATTATCAAATCTTTAATATCCTTATGGTCGTTAGGTCATAATTAACACAAATAACGAGATCATTAACTTCCTTATGGCCATTAGGTCATAATTGCATAGTTACGACAATAAGAAATCCATCGGGCCTATCAAAATAGGCCAATAACTTTTCAGCCCCGGGCCCATCCCAGTGTCTATAAAAAGAGACGAAGGGTCGACCTAGGTCAACCCTGCTCCCTAAAGCTCATACGCGCCCGCCATTCGCCTTTGTTCTTTTGCTCTCTTCTTCCTCATTAACCAATCTCAAGGTTTCCTTTTCCATCTCTCAAGATGGGCAAGAAGAAATCCACCACCATCCCCGCATCTTCTTCCTCTGTTCCTCGCAATCGGCTTCCTTTTGGTATCCAGGACCTTGGTAGCGGCAAGGTCACCGAAACCTCCCTCAATGAGGCGGTTCGTGACGGATATCTTCCGCCCCAACCCATTCCGAATTGGAGAGTCCCTTCCCCTAGCCAAATCCCATGGGGAATAGATGATTCTCAACGGTTAGTTTTCAAGGCCTTTTTCCTTCGCGGCCTCGATCTCCCTTGCTTGTTCCTTTTTCGAGAGGACTTCTTTTCTTTTACGGATGGGAATTAGTGAACCTCAATCCTAACTCCATCCTACAGATTGCTTTTTCATCCATACGTGTGAAGCTTTTCTTGGAGTTCTCCCGCACTTCAAGCTATTCCGAGTACTGTTCCAAACTCGCCCACTCCCTTCATCAGACCGCCAAGCTGCGGTTGGCGGAGTAGGAATCCAATGCTTGGAACGTAGATGAATATTTTTCTCTGTCCTTGAGCAAGAGCATAGCCCATTGGAAAAACAGATGGTTTTTCTGCGACAATCCCCGACCAGCACTTCCTGCCTTCGAGCGCTAAGGTAGCCAAGAATTTCCCTACCGCAGAAACTAGGGAAAAGCTCAAAGAAGACAACGAAATTCTTGCGCTCCTTGCTTGTATTAAATACTTGAAGAACGTTAGAGGTGTTACTGCCGAGACAGTTCTCTAGAGCTTCATAGTGCGAGGAGTTCAACCTCTCAAAATGCAAGAGCATCCAGCTTGGATGGAACCCCGCTTCCGACAAAGAGAGATTGGAAGCTCGCATCGGGCAAATGCTCCAGCCAAAACCAGATTTATCCGGATGCACAAGAGTGGGTCCGGCTTTCGGTTCATGCAATCCTTGTGACCCTGTAAGTATCTCTTTCTGTTTCTTCAAATCTTTGTCGCTTGTTACCATCATTTTCTTACAAAAACTCAATCTTCACAACTGCAGAAAATGGACAACTACAGGAGTCATCCTCCTCTTCCTCCCAATGATACTTAGGGAGAAGATTATGCCAATAATGCCGCTCCCTTGGCCGTTCAAGCCGGTCGACTCGGAGGCCTTCGGATCGGTCCTTCCCTCTACCTCCCGAGCATTGCTCCAAAAATCACCAAGTCTAGGACCGTGGTTCAAGCTCCTAGTACAAGAAAACGTACTACTTCCTTGACCATTGGCAGACCTGCTACTTCTTCCGTTGCTCCCGGCGATACTCGCTCGGAGGCACGAAGCTTGAAGATCAACGACGCGAAGAAGAAGGCTGTCAAAAGGATCGCCGAGCAGCTCGACCATTCTTGAAGCTTCCTTGGGAAAGACTCAAGGTACCTCCTCCTCGGTCGATCCCTTATCTAAAGTCCCCAAGACGTCCCGATATGGCCACCGGATCGGTTCTAGTGATGCTTGGGGAAACGGTTCCAATTCCACAAGTCAATCCAGCGGAAAAAAGGACTGCAGAGAGAAGTGGTGGGGACACTCAAGGTCCATCCAAGAAGATCAAGACCTCCACCGGCTTCAAGAAAGCTTCCTCGTAAGTCTTTTAAATTCGCTAATTCTTTTCTCGAATTGTTATACTTGTCAAAACTTCTTGCCCCGGTCTTATCACATCTGCCTTTTTCTTACAGGATCCCTTCTAACTTCCAATCTAGCATAGCTAGTTTTTTGAGAAGTAAAGTTTCTTCTACTGCTCCAACCGGTGGTGTTTCTGCTTCAACTCCTAGCGCATCTCGGACCGGTTCCGCTCCTGCTTCTTCCTCTCGACCGGTATGCCCCCGCTTCCGCTCCCATTGCTTCGATCACGGAAATTCAGAGTGCGGCACCCACAAAGGAACTCCCTGCCGCCTCTTATAAAGAAACCGAAGAGCAGGTTACCCTTGTTGAAAGCCCATCTTCCGGTAATCCTCCACCCCAAACCACCTTGTTCTAGATTCCTCCAGAACTATCACTGGGACCGGTATGGACGGAAGAAATTCCTCGCCGGCCTAGGACAACACGCAAATCTCCTGGGGAACCAAAGCTGGCTAAAATGGTAGTTGGGGACGTGGATGTAGACAGTTCGAGCGGAGCCAGAACTTTCACCGCCACAGCTCAATGGGATGCCCTCCAAGAAGAAGAAGCCTTAAAAAGTTTCTCGGAATCGGCCGGGTATATCTTCCGCTTCAAAAATCTCTCTGGGCAATCGCTTTTTAATTATTAACTCTCTCAATCTTCTCTCTAGGTTCTCTTCAAAAGCTCGGAAGCCAAAACCGTCATTATCGCTCGCTTACAGGAGGACCTCTGCACCAATCAAGAGCGATTGGTTGAACTGGAGTCGCAGACCGCCGGTCCGAAGGCCAAGGAAGATGATCTTCGAAAAGAGAGGCCAATCTGCAAAACATCAATCGAATGATGGAAGAGCGCCGGCAAGAGATCATCGAGCTCCGTCAAATTAACCGGAGTAATATTCTCGATTCTTCCTATATATTCCATATTTTTCCCAACTGCCTCCCTTCCCGACCGGTCCCACTCTTGACTTCGGCGCTCGAGAACCTTGTTGCTGCTCACAAAAAAGCTGAAGAAGTCCTTATCGAAAAGGCAGCTGCTCAAGAGCGAGCACTTGAAGAAGGTTCTCGTGTCGAAGAGCAACAAGCGGTGCGGATTGGAGAACTCGAAGGTGAGCTTACTGCCAAAGATAGCATCTTAGCCCAAACGCTTCGCTCCAACAAGATACTGGATACCGAGAACGCTCGCTTGAAGGCTGAATTAACCGAAGCCTTAGAGGCAGCAAGATCAGCGCAAGCGGACAAGGAAAGCGCCCGAGGACTGCCCAAGAATCCTCTCAAGCAAAAGGTCACGAAATTCAGCGTTTGCTGAAAATTGAAGCCAAGCTGAAAGAATCAAACACGAACATCAAGGGCAGGTTCGGAGCTGCCGAGATCGGACTACGAGCGTAAGTCCCATCTTTTTTGTTCGCTCTTATATCATCTTTCCGAAAATACCGGTCTTCGACAATATGTTTCTGTTAAATTTGTGCTTGTTTTCTCGGAACTTACTGCAGGCACAATGCGTACTCCGAAGTATCTCAATGGTGGTCAAGCTATTGATCCCAATGAGATAGATCTTGAGTCCGCTATCCGAGGCGATCCCTAGAAGAATCAAAGGACATTCAAAGATGGTTGCTACTTCAGGAGGAGGACACATCGCCGCTATAATCCGAGTCTTGGACTTCGGTCGAAGAATGTGATTTCAATTTTATCAAGGATGGCGTCCACCCCGACACTATTGAAGACCGGTTCAACGAGCTGAAGAATTCACTCATTGGCACCGTTTCGAGTTGATAGAAGATGTTCCTCTTGATCCAACAGGCGTCCCTCCGAACACAGCACCAGCAGCTTTTGCTTTGGATCAAGATGCTCGGGATGCAGCGGTTGCCGCTAGGCAAACAATTGAAGACAGATTTGAAGATCTCGACAGGGATTTGCCGGTATCCTCTTCGATTACGAAGAAACATTGGATACCGGTGATACCGGTACTTCCAGACGGTCCTGCTGTTTGGATTTTGTATTAGGGCCATCTTATTTTTGTAATCAAACATCATGATCATCGTACTATAGTGATTTCTTTTCTATATGAATACTGGTTTTACTATCATACTTATTAACTTTTCTGCCCAAGATTTGATGGTTATTTCAGCCGAAACTAACTATGATTAAATTCCGGCTCTAATCAGCACGAGTTCATAGTTATAGCTTACTTTAACAAGATCACATAATCCTGAGAAAAAAGTTAAAATTTCACAAACTGCTCTCATTGCAGCTTTACCTTCAATATTCATAAGAAAAATGCTATATTATTTCCCTTCCCGAACATACCAGTCTTAAACTGAAAAGAAACAGATCGCTCTCAATACAGCGAGTCTACCGACTATATAACTGGTCTTATTGTTCGAGAATAGCACAATATCACAGATCGCTCTTAACACAGCAGCCCCTGGCTCGATAATTTAATTCAAAATTAAAATATTGAGAGACGAAAAGCAAACACATTATCATTAGATAGAATCACTTTATCATAATATGAAAAGGAAAAATTTACGATAAGTATTTTTAAATATAAAAACGACGAAGTCTGTTCAATATTCCAAGAATTTGGAATTTCTTCTCCTTCTAAGGTCATAAGCCTATAAGCCCCGGTCCGGAGACCGATTTAACCAGAAAAGGTCCTTCCCAGATCGGTGACAACTTATGCCTGTTCTTGTTGGACTGAATTTTCCGAAGAACCAAGTCCCCTAGTTGGAATTCCCGCGTTCGAACAGTGCGATCATGATAACGACACAATCCTTGATGATACTTTGCAGCTTGGATCAAAGCCCGATCCCTTAATTCTTCCGCAGCAATCAATTCAACTTGGCGCTGATCTTCGTATTTCTCTTCATCATAGTATTGTACCCGAGCTGACACCATATTCACTTCGTAGGTAGCATGGCTTCGGATCCATGCACCAAAGAGAAAGGAGACTGCCCCGTAGCCCTACTAACATTAGTGTGCAGTCCCCAAACCACCCAAGGTAATTCCATAACCCATTTTCCTGCATACGGCTTCAAATGGTCAAAGATTCTAGGTTTAAGACCGGTCAAAATCATTCCATTAGCTCGTTCCACCTACCCATTGCTTTGCGGATGTGACACCGACGCATATTGTATCTTGATTCCCAAACTTTCAGCATAATCCTTGAAGAATTTTGAAGTAAATTGAGGCCCATTATCGTAATGATACTGTGCGGGACTCCAAAGCGTACAAATATATTTTGCAGAAACTTGATCGCTCCGGCCGTAGTCGTGCTAGTAACGACTTCAGCCTCAATCCATTTAGAGAACTTATCTACTGCCACAAAAATATGCGTGAATCCTCCCGGCGCCCTTTTAAAAGGTCCAACTATATCCAGCCCCCAAGTAGAAAAAGGCCAAGTCATTGGAATTAATTGCAACTCGTGAGCTGGAGCATGAGGCTGCTCGGCGAAGAACCGACATCCCCGACAACTCTTGACCACTCTGTGCGCATCATCCGCTGCTGTGGGCCGGTAGAATCCTTGTCTAAACACCTTCCCAACTAGAGTCTTTGAAGAAGCATGATTTCTACAAATACCCTTGTGTACGTCTTCCTGCAATTGAATGCCATCGGAAACGGATACACATTTCATGAATATTAACTCCTCGCCTATATAACTCTCCTTCAAGAATTAAATAACTTCGCGCTTGAACCTCCGTTGACGGTCCTTATGGTCCAATTTTACCGTCAACATGTTGCATCTTTTTGAATCAAACACCATCACCAAGAATAGACATAGGGATTATTTCTAACAAATTCCACTAGTCTTGGTGAAATTATGAATGCAGGTGCAATTCATATGAAAACAGGGGAAAACATGCACGAAACATGGACTTTGCAATCGACGGATTTTCCCGGACTAAAGAATATAGTCCAAAAGCCCAAAACCACAAAACAGAGCCTCAACATCAAACCAAGCAAGTGGATTGGGCCAGTACACAGCCGGGGAAGGCACCGAGAGAAGAACCAAGCCCGGGGAGTCCGAGGCCGGTTCGGCCGAACCGCCCTAGTGGGTTCGGCCGAACCGACAGGTGGGCCCCCCGGCCCATCTTTCTCCGGCGGTTTGTCACCGACGTCCGGAGGTCGGTTCCACCTGCAATTAATGCCACCGACGTCCGGAACCGCCTCCAAGTTGCCGACCTTCCAAGGCTATAAATAAAGGGCTACACCCCCTCTCTCAAGACACCACCAACATCAAGATACAAGACAAAACTCTCATCCTTAGGCCAAGGGCCTCTTGTATTTTAGTAGAATAGGAGAGAGGGCAAGGAAGAGGAAGGAGTGTTCCTCCCTTTTGTAAAGTGGAGTAGTATTTCCTTTTCTTTTACCTTGGCGTGTAAACACTCTTTTTGGTGATTTATACGTGGTGATCTACTTATCTATCGTGACATATCTTTGTGTTAGACGTAATTCTTGTTATACTTGTTTACGGGATCATCGCTTCGCAAGAAGTACTCTAGCTTTCGAACTCGGTTCTAGGCCGAGGCTAGAGTAGTGGTCAATAGCATAGACGTGGTGTCTAGGCTGGAGATCGCCTTTGTTTGTTGTGTGCCCCACGGTTTGTAGAGGTAGGTGGCAGGAAGTGACAGCCCTGTCATCCAAAGGAACCCTCCACGTTCGGGTACATAGTAGAGCTTTCGTAGACCGGAGTGGCTTGGCGGACCAAGCCTAAGACGGTGCCCGAAGTAAACAAGTCTAGCTTGCGTTCGTCTACCTTTAAAGGATAAATAGATAAGAGTCACCCTCTCGACCCTATTTTGCTACGTTGTCTTGGTTGTCCTTGGGTAAACTAACCTTGTTGCAGAAATACTCTGTTCCCTCGCGGATATAAATACGATACCTTGGAATACTCCCGGGTGAAGTGCTACAACGGTATTCCGTGCGCTTGCGGATTCATTCGTGACGTAAGAAATACCAACAAGCATTTACGGCACCGTTGCCGGGAACGGTTGTTATCTTTGTAACGAATCAGGTTTGCCCTCGTAATCTATCTTACTTACCGTTCTGTTTTTATTTTTTTCCTTACATTCAAAATTTCACAAAAACATATCATGGAGTCACACCCAACCATCCAATCTTTCTCCACTCCACGGGGTGAACTCTTAGAGCCACCATCATCATCACAACCTATTTCTTCACCTGGCTATGAGTTCTCCCCGATTACATTTCGATGATTAGAGGTTTATCCTTTTCGGGTTTTAAACATGAAAATCCTTATGAACACTTGCGAGAGTTTGAACATTTGTGTTCATGCCGATTGATCCATGGCATGACACAAGAAACATTGAAGTGGAAGTTGTTTCCCTTCTCTCTCAATGAGAAGGCGAAGCAATGGTACACTTACACCGCTAAGAGAGTGAACGGTGATTGGAAAGAATTGCGAGACAAATTTTGTCTAGCATTCTTCCCCGTATCTCGTATCACTTCTCTACGAGCGGAAATAATAGGCTTTCGACAAGAAGAAAAGGAAACCTTAAGTGCGTCATGGATTCGGTTCTGTTCTCTAACGGACTCGGACCAGAATTATTGCTCCCCGAACCCGTTTTATTACAACACTTTTATTCGGGATTGAGCAACGATACCGCACTTTATCTTGACACGGCCGCGGGTGGATCTTTTTCTCATAAGACCATAGCGGAAGCACACGAACTTTTGGATGGAATTGTGGAAAACACACCTTTTTCCGCTGACTTACTCGTAGAGCCGGAGTCGGAAGATGAGGAACTCGTTGTGCAAGAGACACAACACTTGGTGCCCATGATGGAGCACCTAGCACTCGAGTCCTCATCTAACACAAGAACAATGATAGAGGAAGATGAACCTCTTGATTTCCCATTTGAGTTCAAGGAAGAAATTTTTGAAGATTTTGGAAACACCTTGACCTACTCCTATCAAAAGAAACCAGCACTCCCTGCACCAACCCCGAACCTATTGAAAAATCTCTTCTCTTAAAAGCTGTTCGGAAGTTGACAGCAATTATGAGCGATGAATGGTTGATGGAAAACGAACTTTCTTCGGAAGTTCTTCGACTTGATCATCCTAGATCAACCATTCGTGGCTCAATTCGGGGAGTAATGGTAGATGTTCTCTATAATCCTCTAGTAGGTGCCAACATCATGTCCGAATCTTTTGCTTCAACTTTATTTGGAAACGAGACATGGGCACCTTCGACAAACTCCTTAAAGCCCCACCGGGGCAATTTTTGAGAGTTTGGGGATCATTAGAGATGTTTGCATTAAGCGTAATGAAGCAGAGGTTTCCTTGGACTTTCACGTTTTCGGAATCCTGGATTTCGATGTTTTGGTCGGTCATCCCATAGAAAAGCTTTTCTTAGGGATATCACCTTCGAGGAACCTTAGACTTCACCCTCGGCAAGAAAACTTTTTCTCTTCCTATCATTCATGCACAAAACTCTTTTGCCGAGGAGCCGCTTGTGGAAGAAGAATGCATGGAGGAGGTTATGGCCATTTTTCCTCATGAAAACCCCGAATCATCCTTGGATGAAGATGCTCTTGATTTCATTTTAGAAGAGGATGATTCGGCGGAAACTTTTGAGCTGCCCGAAACTTTTACACCTACGCCACCTCCCGTAGAGCTCAAAACTCTTCCACCGAGGCTTGCGCTACGTTTTCTTCACGGAAATCCCGAAACCCCTGTCATCATAAGTGACAAGCTTTCGGAGGAGGAAGCTGCAAAACTCTTAGCCGTGCTAGAAAAACATCACTCCGTTTTTGGGTACTCGCTTGGAGACCTCAAGGGAATCAGCCACTGCTCTTTGCACCCATCGCATTCCCATAGACCCCGATAGTACACCATCTAGGGAACCTCAAAGGAGGTTGAACAATGCGATGCGGGAGGTCGTTAAAAAGGAGGTCTTAAAACTTTTACATGTCTGGCATTATCTATCCTGTTCCACACGGCGAGTGGGTGAGTCCAGTGCAGGTTGTACCCAAGAAAGGAGGAATGACGGTCGTCCATAATGACAAAAATGAGTTGATCCCTCAACGCACCGTCACGGGATGGAGGATGTGCATAGATTACCGAAAACTTAACAAGGCTACAAAGAAGGATCATTTTCCGCTGCCCTTCATCGATGAGATGTTGGAGCAGGCTGGCAAATAATTCTTTCTTTTGTTTCCTTGATGGGTATTCAGGATATCATCAAATCCCCATCCATCCCGACGATCAAAGTAAAACCACTTTCACATGCCCCTATGGAACTTACGCCTATCGACGAATGTCTTTTGGGCTTTGCAATGCACTCGCTTCTTTTCAACGTTGCATGATGTCTATCTTTTACGACATGATCGAAGAGATTATGGAAGTATTCATGGATGATTTCTCTGTTTATGGAAAAACCTTCGATCATTGTTTAGAAAATTTAGACAAAGTCTTGCAACGTTGTCAAGGAAATGATTTAGTGCTCAATTGGGAGAAATGCCATTTCGTGGTTAGAGAAGGCATAGTTACGGGGCATTTGATTTACGAAAGGGGGATAGAGGTGGACAAAGCTAAATTAGAAGTTATAGAAAAGCTTCCACCTCCTGTGAATGTTAGGGGCATTCGCGACTTTACGGGACATGCGGGGTTCTATCGTCGGTTTATCAAAGATTTCTCTCAAATTGCTAGACCCCTTACAAATCTGCTTGCGAAGGATGCACCCTTTGAGTTTCTTGATGAATGCATGACTGCTTTCACTACCCTTAAGAATGCACTCATCTCGGCGCCAATTATCCAACCCCCTGATTGGACGCTGCCTTTTGAGATAATGTGTGATGCTAGTGACTTTGCTTTGTGGGAGCTGTTCTTGGCCAAACTAGAGATAAAAAGCATCATGCAATCTCCTATGCAAGCAAAACCTTGGCTGGAGCTCGGTTAAATTACACTACCATCGAAAAAGAGCTCCTTGCTTGTTGTTTTTGCTTTTGATAAGTTTAGATCCTACTTGACTGGAGCAAAAGTCATTGTTTACACCGATCATGCTTGCTTTAAAGTTTTTGCTCAATAAGAAGGATGCTAAACCTCGTTTGATACGATGGGTTCTTCTACTCCAAGAGTTTGATGTAGAAATCCGTGATAAGAAAGGAGTAGAAAATTCCGTGGCGGATCATTTGTCGCGTATACAATTCACTAACCTGCAGGAATTACCCATCAATGATTTCCTACGCGATGACATGCTGCTCCTAGTGAGGGACTCACATCCATGGTACGCCGACATTGTAAACTTCATGGCAACGGGGTACGTACCACCGGAAAGAGCAAGAAACGACTCATTTATGAGAGTCGCCGTCACTTATGGGAAGAGCCCTTCCTTTACCGTGTCTGCGCCGATGGATTGCTAAGGCGATGTGTGCCCATACCCGAGAGCACACGAATCATTGAGAAGTGCCATGCATCGCCATACGGGGGACACTACGGCGTGTTTCGTACACGAGGCCAAGATATGGCAAAGTGGCTTCTTTTGGCCAGCCATGTACGAAGACACAAAGGAATTTGTCGAGCGATGCCCGAGAATGTCAAAAAGTTGGAGGCATCACGGCAAGAGATGCAATGCCCCTCAATTACAATTTACAAGTCGAGCTCTTCGACGTATGGGGCATTGACTTCATGGGACCGTTCACCAAGTCACATGACTGCGAATACATCTTGGTGGCGGTAGACTACGTGTCTAAGTGGGTGGAAGCAATGCCTTGCGGGGCCGCAAATGCCAAGCATGCTCGCCGGATGTTCCACGAAATTATCTTCCCAAGGTTTGGAACACCGAAGCTAGTGATAAGCGACGGAGGGTCTCACTTCATTGATAAGACCTTCCGAAGCTTCCTAAGAGAACTTGGCTCAAGGCATAATATCGCTACTCCATACCACCCTCAAACCGGTGGGCAGGCCGAGACCTCAAACAAGCAAATCAAGCGGATCCTGCAAAAGACCGTAACGAGAAATGGGGAAGGGATGGAAGGACAAGCTACCCGATGCACTATGGGCATACCGTACAGCATACAAGACACCCATAGGCATGTCCCCATACCAGCTCGTGTACGGGAAAACATGTCATTTACCCGTCGAGATGGAACACCGAGCGTATTGGGCCATCCGGAAATGGAACATGGACTTTAATGGTGCCGGACGCAAAAGAAAAATGGAGATAGCTGAGTTAGAAGAATGGAGAGACAAAGCTTACCACAACTCAGCTATATACAAAGAAAGGACAAAAAGGTGGCACGACAAAAAGATAAAGATAAAGGTATTTAAGGTTGGAGATAAGGTCTTGCTATTCAATTCACGGGTGAAACTCTTCGGGCATGGAAAATTAAGAAGTAAATGGGACGGACCATACACGGTTATTGACACCTCGTCACATGGAGCAATCACACTTCAAGACGACGAAGGTAAAATATTTAAGGTAAATGGTCAGCGCCTTAAAATTTATTTCGAGCCAGATAAAGATAAAGAATTTGATGTCATGCACTTGATTAATTTAAATTTTCTCTCATGATAGCTCTTTCTTATCTATATCCCGTAGTATCTCTTTCCCTGAAATAATTTTAGCAAGCAATCAACCGAGAAAAAGAAGGGGACCGAGAGGGGCCCACTACGGTTCGGCCGAACCCCCTTGCTGGTTCGGCCGAACCAGTACTGAACCCCAAACGGTCACTTTTTTCTTTCATCTTTTGTCTCCAACGGTCACAAGATCAAATCTCCCTGCTTAGTGCCTTCCATGCTGCGGGAAAAATCAAATTAATTCTTTCCATGCTTTTATCTATAAATGAAGGTGTTTTCTTTCATCTTTCCCTTGCACCTTTCTTCCACCTTGTCCTTTTCGCACAAAAAAAAAAAGCTTTTGCCCAGCACCATGGACGGTAGCATCCCAAGCCTCGACGTCTCCGTCACCACCGGCGAGCTTTGCCGCCAAGTCGGCCTCGAAGACATCCTTGATCATGTCTCCATTCCCGGCGAGCAAGCCTTGATGATCCATGATCTACCGCTCGCTATTGAACCTCCACCCACAGCAGCAAGAACACCCTCCAAGAGCTCTCCCGCTGCTGTGGCACCTCGCCAAAAGAAGGGAAATCTACCCCCAAGAAGAAGAACGCCGACGCCGCCGACAACGCTCTCCCTCCCGGAGAGAAGTACGTCGGCACCCTCGCTACCAAGAGCGGGCAGGTGGTGCACCATCAATATGAGTGGCGCAACCTGCCTAGCCCCATCAAGAAGCCCGGCGAGAGGTTCAAGATCAAGGGAATCCGCGGTGGCGGAAAGCAGCTCATCCCGCCGCTCACCTCGGCGGAAAGAGAGACGCCGCGAATCCGTGGGCGACACTCCACCTAAGAGGATAAGGAGGCGTCTCTCTCCCTCTCCCATCAAGAGGGCGGGGGAATGTATGAAAGCGAGGAGGAGAAAACTCCTAAAAAAAGCCCCTACCAAATCCTCCTCGCTAAACACGTTGATCTCCGCGAAGCCCATGAACGCCTACGTGATAATGTCGCGGAGATCAAAGACGCTATTGAAGACTTGAAGGATGCCCGGGCGAGCCATCGCCGCAGCACCAACTCCAAGATCAAGCGTCTCTTCAAGGACGCGGGGAAGGAGGACGAATACGACGCTTAAAATGAACCTTCCCGCGTTCATCATTTCCCGCGAGCACATTTTTATCATTTTTTTCAATTCCTCAAGATTGTAATGCGCCTGCTATTTTAAATTTTTAATCATATTAGTGCTCCCCGGTCTTCCCTTACCGGTAGAGCAAGTTTTGTTTCGAAATATCTTTGTCTATTTTGAAGAAAACGAGGCAAAAGGCAAGTGTGGGGGGGACATCGCGGAAAGCAAAGACAAACACACGCGTAGCGCGCAGAAACATCACGAGGAAAACAACACAAACACGACACTGCGAAACAGAGCACCGGGGGGCCCGGGCCGGTTCGGCCGAACCCACAAGGGTGGTTCGGCCGAACCTCGGTGGGTCCCACTCGGCCCTGCTTCCTCGTGGCACTTGAGTTTGTTTCCCACACTTCCTTTTCGCCTACTTTATTTGTCAAGTTCATTACGAGACGCGAAAAACAATTACCAAAACTTGACCAACTAAAACTTGGGAAGATTTCTTTTGAATACCTTTTCCCAAGTCTCTCCCTAATGCTCTCATGATGATCTTGCACACTTTTTATTACTCGCTTCATCACCACTTGCCTGTGAACAAATAATCAAATCCATAGGACCCATGTTTTTCTAGATTATTGGCAAGTGTGATATGGCTCGACGAAATGATCTTATGCTTAGCTTACCGAGTCCTTGGGAATTCTATTTCACAAAACAAAAATACCATGGCTTCATGCTCCTCTCTTGATACAAAAATTCCTACCAATGCCATATGATGATCATACCTTGCAAAACTTACATACATATGCTGCTTGTGATTGCAATGAGCTTTACCAAAATTGAGTGACCCTAGAGAGAAACTTGTCATGCTCTCTTGATCAAGATCACGTACACTCCACAAAAAAAAAAAAAAAAAAAAAAAAAAAAAAAAAGGGCTAAACTCCTACACTAGGAGCTAGCACCCCACCAAAATAAAGACACTCCTCGATTGCACCTCTTTTTACCTCTCGCTCTCTCTCAATCACGCATAAACGAGACATGGCTATGAAAAAAAAAAAAAAAAAAAAAAAAAAAAAAAAAGAGGGAAAAGCTCACACAAATGAGCAATGAGAAGAAAGCTCACAAAGATGAGCAATGAAAAAGAGAGAAGAAAAGAGATGCTCAAGCATAGAGCAAGAAAAGAAAAGAAAGAAAATAAAAAGATAGCCATGTCTCGAAAATGCAAAATAAAGAGAGGCCGATTGCAATAGGAGTTGTCACTTTTTCATATCCATACACACACGCACTTCTTGATCAAGGTTACATGACTTGGCTTCTCCATGGATCCTTTCTTTTGGCTTAGCAATATTTGTGATACAAGTATGCCTCTCTCATTCCCTACCGAGCTCCACATACAAGCCTAAGAAGTAGGAAAAAGAGAGGCAACACAATGCCTTGGTGAGGAAAACACTTTTTGAGCGATTCAAGAGAATCGAAGAGGAGCGGGAGTCATGTTGTTTATTTTCAAAACTTTCAAAAACCCAAGGTGCTTAATGAGCAAAAGTATAGTGACTTGAGTCATGAGCTGTTCCACTTATCAATCATCCAAGAATGCATGTTAGCCACCGTCATGTTCACAAGTAAAACGGTGTGGCTTGTAATAACATGTGTGCAGGTCTCTAAGGGGAGAGATCTCTCAACTTACGCTCCCACCTTTACTCGAGGACGAGCAAAGAGCTAAGTGTGGGGGGTCTTGTTGACGGTCCTTATGGTCCAATTTTACCGTCAACATGTTGCATCTTTTTGAATCAAACACCATCACCAAGAATAGACATAGGGATTATTTCTAACAAATTCCACTAGTCTTGGTGAAATTATGAATGCAGGTGCAATTCATATGAAAACGAGGGGAAAACATGCACGAAACATGGACTTTGCAATCGACGGATTTTCCCGGACTAAAGAATATAGTCCAAAAGCCCAAAACCACAAAACAGAGCCTCAACATCAAACCAAGCAAGTGGATTGGGCCAGTACACAGCCGGGGAAGGCACCGGAGAAGAACCAAGCCCGGGGAGTCCGAGGCCGGTTCGGCCGAACCGCCCTAGTGGGTTCGGCCGAGCCGACAGTGGGCCCCCCGGCCCATCTTTCTCGGCGGTTTGTCACCGACGTCCGGAGGTCGGTTCCACCTGCAATTAATGCCACCGACGTCCGGAACCGCCTCCAAGTTGCCGACCTTCCAAGGCTATAAATAAAGGGCTACACCCCCTCTCTCAAGACACCACCAACATCAAGATACAAGACAAAACTCTCATCCTTAGGCCAAGGGCCTCTTGTATTTTAGTAGAATAGGAGAGAGGGCAAGGAAGAGGAAGGAGTGTTCCTCCCTTTTGTAAAGTGGAGTAGTATTTCCTTTTCTTTTACCTTGGCGTGTAAACACTCTTTTTGGTGATTTATACGTGGTGATCTACTTATCTATCGTGACATATCTTTGTGTTAGACGTAATTCTTGTTATACTTGTTTACGGGATCATCGCTTCGCAAGAAGTACTCTAGCTTTCGAACTCGGTTCTAGGCCGAGGCTAGAGTAGTGGTCAATAGCATAGACGTGGTGTCTAGGCTGGAGATCGCCTTTGTTTGCTGTGTGCCCCACGGTTTGTAGAGGTAGGTGGCAGGAAGTGACAGCCCTGTCATCCAAAGGAACCCTCCACGTTCGGGTACATAGTAGAGCTTTCGTAGACCGGAGTGGCTTGGCGGACCAAGCCTAAGACGGTGCCCGAAGTAAACAAGTCTAGCTTGCGTTCGTCTACCTTTAAAGGATAAATAGATAAGAGTCACCCTCTCGACCCTATTTTGCTACGTTGTCTTGGTTGTCCTTGGGTAAACTAACCTTGTTGCAGAAATACTCTGTTCCTCGCGGATATAAATACGATACCTTGGAATACTCCCGGGTGAAGTGCTACAACGGTATTCCGTGCGCTTGCGGATTCATTCGTGACGTAAGAAATACCAACAACCTCCGGTCTTTGCTTCTCCACTTTATCTTCCGGAGTTTTACCAGATCGAAGATAATCAAGGTACGGAGTTCGCCAATCAGAATCAATAATCATAACATCAAGTGGCCGAATATTGTCGGTATTGATTCCGTTCACTGTCTCATCCGGTAAGACCGCTCCTTTAGATCGGTCTTTCAAGACCGCCTTCTCCACCCGGTCTTTCAAAGCTGCTTCGTCCGCAATCTCCGAAATAGTAGCCTTGCGCTCCATCTTGATGGATGGCTTATCTAATACTTGAAGAAAAACACCAGGTGGAACCGCTTGTCGTGAAGATCCCGGTCTGGCTAACTCATCCGCAGCAGAATTATTTCCGCGCGAGTATATGAGAAAACAGCAAACCATCAAATTTTTCTTCAAGTTTCCGAACCTCTTAACGGTAAGCGATCATATGATCATCGTGAGCATCCCATGCTTTGTTGACTTGACTTATCACCAACATCGAATCGCCATATATGTCCAACCGTCGGACTCCTAACGAAATGGCTACTCTAAGCCCATGAAGCAAAGCTTCATATTCTGCTGTATTGTTGGAAGCTCGGAAATGCATTTGTAACACATATCTAAGTGGTTCCTTTTGCGGGGTGAGAAGCACAATCCCAGCCCCCGCGCTCGAAAGCTGCAGGGACCCATCAAAGAACATCTCCCAATACTCCGAGTGCTTGAATCTCCTGCGGTACTTGTGTCTCTAACCACTCTGTTATGAAATCAGCTAATGCTTGTCCCTTAATAGCCGTTCGCAAAGAAAACGTAATTTCATATTGACCAAGTTCTATAGCCCACTTAGCAACTTGGCCAATTCCTTCTCGATTTCGGACAATATCTCCAATGGCAAACCCAGTCTTAACCTCAATAGGATGCGCTTGGAAATAATGCTTCAACTTTCGAGAAGTTATCACTACAGACATATATTAACTTCTCAGAATCGGAGATATTGTATCTTTGATTCAGTAAGAACTTCACTTACAAAATATATCGGATGTTGCACCAGTTGCAGGTGTCCTTCTTCCTTCCGATCAACCGCCGAACCGTGCTCACCACATGGGTTGTTGTGGAGATATATAACCTGGATGGTCTCGTCTGCTCTGGAGGCACCAATACCGGAGGATTGCTAAGGTATTCCTTGAGTTGAGCAAGCGCAGCCTGCGCTTCGTTAGTCCACTCAAACTTATCTTGCTTCGTAAGCAACTTGAAGAACGGAAGTCCACGAACCCCTAATCTCGAAATGAAACGGCTAAGAGCCGCCATACTACCCGTCGCCTTCGAACATCCTTCAAACAACTCGGAGGTTTCATGTCGATTATTGTCCGGATTTTTCTGGGTTAGCTTCAATGCCTCGCCATGACACTAGGTAGCCCAGCAATTTCCCGGAGCGAACTCCAAATACACATTTTCCAGGGTTGAGCTTCATTGAAAAATTCCGCAGATCATCGAAGGTCTCTGCCGAGTCGGAGAGAAGATCCTCGGCTTTATGAGATTTTACCACTATATCATCAACGTAAGCTTCTACGTTCCTTCCCAATTGCGAATCCAAGCATCGTTGTATACCACGCTGATATGTAGCTCCAGCATTCTTTAATCCAAAAGACATAGTCATATAACAAGTATGCTCCAAAGGGGGTAATAAATGCAGTCTTTATTTAATCTTCAACTCTTAGCGGTATTTGATGATATCCCGAGTAAGCATCAAGAAAACAAAGATGCTCGCAGCCAGCAGTCGAATCAACAACTTGGTCAATTCGAGGCAGCGTGAAAGGATCTTTGGGACAAGCTTTGTTGAGATCGAGTATAATCGACACACATTCTTAATTCTTTAGTATTCTTTTTGGGTACAAGAACCGGATTGGCAAGCCAATCTGGATGATACACCTCCCTAATAAACTTAGCTGCTAATAACCTAGTTATTTCCTTCTTAATAGCTTCCTTGCGGTCTTCGAGCAAATCTTCTGAGCTTCGTTTAACCGGCTTCACATCGGGACGCACCAACGAGTGCGTGCTCAATCTTCTCTCTAGGGACACCCGGCATGTCGAAGGCTGCCATGAAAAGATATCCCTATTTTCCTGAAGAAAAAGAATGAGCGCACTTTCCTATTTATCCCCCAAGTCAGCCCCTATATGGGTGACCTTGGAGGGTCCGACTCATCAAGCTGAATAGTCTTGGAAACCACTGCATCAGCCTTCAATTTCTCCTTTGCAACCTTCTTGACTGGGACTTCATCCTCCAGCCTTGCCCGGACTTCTAGAGCCTCAGCTGCTTCTCCGATTTCTCGACGTTCATCCTCCGAATTGGTCCGAGAGGCCAACTCGGTGCTATGTACTTCACAAGCGTAAGCGGTCTTGATGTCGCCTCGAAATGACAAAACTCCATTTGGTCCTGGCATCTTCAAGCATCAAGTATTGGTAATTCGGAATGGCCATAAACTTTGCCAAAGCTGGCCTTCCAAGTATCGCATGATACGCTGAATCAATATCAGCCACCTGGAAGATAATATTCTCCCTCCTCGTAGTTTTCCTTCGTCCCGAAGATCACCGGCAGAGAAATCTGCCTCAAAGGATAGCTATTCCGCCCGGGTATTATACCATGAAACGATGAGACGCTGCGCTCCAAATCAGCTACGGAAAGGCCAAGCTCGCGCGAGTTTTGGCGAACAAGATATCCAGGCAACTCCCGCCATCAATGAAGGTCCTCTTCAACCGCACCTTGTGAACTATGGGGGCCAAGATGAGCGGATATCTACCAGCTTTTGGCAATACCTCGGGATGATCAGCCCTGCTGAAAGTAATGGGCACTTCGGACCATCGTAAGTACTCGGGTGTAGCAGGAGGGACGACATTAACCTCTCGAAACGCCAACTTTTGCTTTCTCTTCGATTCGTAAGCTTCCGGGCCTCCAAAAATCATGTTCACCTCTCGAGCCGGTTCTTGGAAACCTTCATCATCCCCATTGTCATCGTGTTCTTTGTCCTTGCCCTTCTCATCTCTCCGATTCCGATGAGCGGATCGGGGTGCGACCTTTAAGGCGAACCGAGCGAACGGCCTTAACAGGAAGCACTCCTTAGCTTTATGATTCCCATTGTGAATCATGCAAGGGCCTTCCGAAGTGTTTCGAATGACAATCGTTCTCTTGGACCTCTCTTAGGAGGTGGCGGCCGGTCTCCTCCATGAGACCGGTCGACAACCGCAACAAGGTGATCAGCCTTGCGCTTGTTGTTGTTCTTGGATCCAGATCGGTTGCCTTGGTCATGCTTTGGTTCCTTCCCTTTGTTCCCGCGCAAATTGACCACGTTCGATTCTCCAGCGAGCATAATCATATGCTATCTTCAACCACTCGACGCTGTCATGGTCAAGTTTCGGTTCCGCCTTCCAATCTTGTGAACTAAGGCTTCACTACGAACGCCAGCTTGAAACGTCGCAATTACTTGCTGATCGGGAACATTGGGGATTAAGGCTTTCTTGTTGCGAAGCGCTCGATGAAATCTGTAAGAGGTTCGTCGAGCTTCGCTTCAGCCGATTGAGGTCGAAGTAATTCCCTGGCTTCTCACAAGTCGCTTGGAAATTCTCTACGAACTTTTTGGTGAGGTCGCCCCAAGAAGAAATAGATTTCTCGGGCAGGGACCGTAGCCATAACCGTCCAGCCTGCTCCATGCACATGGGAAGGTAATTAGCTAGCACAAATGTATCTCCTCCCGCTGACCGGATAGCGAGTGGTATACATGCGTAGCCACTCGGCAGGAGGTGCTTTACCATTATACTTATCAATGGCCCCGGGCTTAAATCCTCGGGGTATTTGCAAATGCGCAAATCTCGTGTGAAGGCGGGAATCACGGAGTACTCGTCATCTTCCGGACCGGTGAAGGGGATCGTCGGCGAGGGTAATGCCGATAGTTACGATCTCTATCATCATCGGAGTAGTCATAATAACGATCATCTTGATACCTATCTCCTGGTCCATCTTGACGATCATTTTTAGCCGGTTGTGCGGTCCGCGAAGGAGGGGCGGAGGCGGAGGCGCCGCCGGCGATCATTAGTGTCATGTCGAGGCTCCCCGTCTCTGTCCCTGTCGTCGCGTTCTCTTTGACCCCTGGTATCACGGCGATTATCTCGTCTCGAACGGTCATCCCGATGAGCATGTCGACTACCTTGCCCTCGCTGGTCATTGCGCGGAGGATTTCCACCGGGGGCGGCGCCGAGCAGCCGGTCCACGCCGAGGCGAACTAGTCACGTGCGGGCGAGGCGGGGCAGGTGTGACATCCCCTCCGGGACACCCAGGAATCGAAACAGAGGGACACTCGACGAAGCGAGTTACAACAGAAAAATCATCTCATACAAGCCGAATATATACATCATGGTATAATACAACCAGGTTTTTAAAAAAAACAAACATTCTTGCAGCGGAATATAACATTATTGAAGTTTAACATCCTACGAGTATTCAGCGGAAGCTTGTTCTATTGTACAACTCGAAAGACTTCAACGAAACAACATGATGCACCGAGCCCTTCGTACATTACGGTCCTCTCTCTTCACGGCGTGGGGATACGTTCCCACCGCAGGGAACCTCCCTCCGGGCATTGCTCCTCTTCGGGAAGCTGTCATACAAGTCGTGGTAGTACGACTCGTTCCCCGAAAGGTAACGAACAAACCCCGAGTATTCTAATACTCAGCAAGACCGACCCGTCAACATGGCACGCTAAGGCCGACGCCTAGTATGCAAAGGTTTTCCGGCTGTGGGGTTTACTCCTTTGCGAAAAACAGCATTAAAGGTTGGGTCCTTACTTTCAATATTTTAGCTCATGTTAAGTTCATTAGCCTTGGTGTTTGCAGCCTATCACTATTGCAATCAAGTTCTCAATCAAGATAAAATAGATCTTAGTCCTTCCATCTCTCATCTTCATCTTCCATAAAATTTACTACGATGTGACGAGCTAAACAAGCGGTACTCATTACTGCGAGGGACAGCGATTCGAACCGATTTATACCAGCTGGCAAAACCCGACTACACGACGTATACGCATCACACCGATCGTATACGACAACCTTTCCCGCTAGCACCTGACAGCAGACTAGCCATTTCCAACTCCCCGGAAGTATGGCTGCGCCACGACTTCCCTCATGGTCGACCCATCTCCCTCCCGTGAGACTATCCTCTCACTAACGACCGAGTAAAGAGAGTCGGCTACGCTACATCTCTCGGGGTGGTAGGGTACATCAGCTTGCTGGGCCGATGATACCAGCATGTAGTACGGTACGTTCAAACTTGTTCAACTAGGCCGACAACGGTACGGTCCTTGACCGACATAGACGGGGCTACCACCTTGCAAGACCTCATCTCCGTCTTGCCCTTTCTCCTACGAGGCCCGTCCGGTCTCAACTTCATTAACACTCTCATCATCTTTAGTGCCAACACAAAACTCTTAAAGCCTCCATGCTTTAAGTGCCCTAACCATCTACCGTTGCCACTATGAATTAAGCTTAGCCTCTATTGAGCTACCTGTACCAAGTATAGAATAAACAAACGGAAACCTACCATAATGCATCTAGGGTGTCAACCATTCCCTAACACCTAATGCACAAGCATAACTCGTACTATGTGATAAAGTAAAATATTTAAAAACATAGGTAGGATGCACCGGGCTTGCCTTGAGTCCGTTCGAAGTTAGCTTCCTCGGTGGCTGGGTCGACGTCGAGATTCCGGCTCCGACTCGACCTCGGGTGGAACCTCGATCACTTCGAACCTAGTCGACCAGCAAGGCGTTGCGAAACATCATCATGTATGCTTGAATGCGTATGATAAAAATTATGCAAAGTTCATGAATTAACTTCAGTAATTAATGATTAAAGATCAAAGCGTAATCACCTTAGTTAATTAATAAATTAGGGATAAGTATGTTCTTTAAGCAATAATTAACTATTGATTATGTTGATTAACAAATGTTTAATCAAGGTCATTAAGTATTAATTAGTTCTGTTCCTTAATTACTTAAATTTAATAATTAATAAATTATTTTGGTTTATTAAGCAATAAATAAACTATTATTTTAAAGGAAATGTGATAAAGATAAATTAGAGTCACAAAAATAATAGAGTTTAAGTTTAATTTTGGAAAAATAATTTTCATAATAACTTTCGTCTGCAGATATCTCCATTATCAAATAAAATTATTTTTCATAATTAAACATTTTATTTACATAAAAGAATAGCTTTCCTCTAATCAAAGAAAGTAATTCATTACTAATTATAAAATAAATTTACTCAAAATAAGTATTTCATTTCACCAATAAATAGATCTTATTTTTCTGAATCTAACAAAGTTGGTTTGGCATTTTTCTGATTTTTAACGAATTTTCTACGAATTTTGGAAATTTAAATTCGATTCACGTGCCACACGGAGGGCCACGGGGTTGGCCACACGAGATCCACCGTGGCCACACGCGATCCCACCCGCGTGTGGCCCGCGGTGTGGCACCACCGCGACGGCGGGCTGGCGGCGGCACGGCCACCGGAGTTGGTCGCCGTTGAGCCAAAGCCGGCCGCGAAGCCACCTAGAACACCTACACAACCTAGCGATCACGACCGTGGTACCCACGTGACATGAGCTCCCTTCGAAGCACGCCGGCGGCGAGACCTGGGCACGGCGGCGCTTCGAAGACATGGCGGAGCTCGCCCGGAAGCTCGAAAATTAGGGAAAAGCTCGGGAGCTTCTACGGAGCATGCGCAAGCTCGGCGAGGAGTCAAAAAGACATGAGCAAGCCCGGAAAAGTGTGCTCACCGTGGAGGTGGCGGACGACGACGATCGGCGTTGCGGAAGATCGTCGATTGCTCGTCCCTCTATGGAATAGATGCGATAATAAGCGACTAGGAACGTAGAGCAATAAGTTGTGCCTCATCAAGAACAAAAAGATAGACGAACGACTCACCGGAGTTGGCAAATTTGAAGCCGCGGAGACGGACGACGGCGGCCACAGGACGGAGATGAACTTCCAATCCGGCGAGACGGAGGGGAGCTCAACCAACTTGGAGGCTCGGGTGAGCTCTAGGGACTTGATGCGGAGTCCGTGGCGGGGTTAACTCGGACGGAGGGAGGCCGGAGTCGCCCGGCGACGGTGGAGTAGGGGGTGCGGCAGTGGCGGTAGAAAAAGAGAAGAGGAGAAGCCCGGCCGGGGGGGGTCTTATCCCGTGTAGAGGCGGTTCGTGAAGGCTGCTAGGCCGGCAGCTGCGTGGCTCCAAGCTGCAGCGTGGCGGGGTGGCGTGGCGACGGTCGGGGAGGCGGCACGGCCGGCGGGCGGCGCCGAGAGCGCGGGGACGAGAGAAGAGGCTGGCGTTGGGCCCCGGCCCGGCTATTTTACAAAAACCCCTAGCCTTTCGCGTAATTAAAAAGGGGCCTTCCGGTGCTCCGAAAATTCCGCAAAAAATCAGGGATGTTAGTGAAAGTATTTTAGGCATTTTTCCGATTAAGTCCAGGGTAAAACTCCAAATCATTTTCGGATTAAAATTTATAGCTAAATTACTAAAAGAGACTTTGTTTATTTCTTGTAATTATTTTCATAAATCAAAATCTTTTCGGGACCTTTTCATAAATCTTTATTTGTGATAATTAAGCTATAGAAAATGTTAAACACGAATTTTCTTCTCATTTTCTTTCTTTTTAACACTTCCTTTCTTCTTTATTTAATTTGTTATTTTATGTGCTTATTATTAACACCAAATATGATATCTTCACAAATGCAATAATGTGATGACATGCTCATGATGACATGAAATGCATTATTTTCCGAGAGTTGTTACAGCCCTCCCCCTTACAGGAATCTCGTCCCGAGATTCACGGTCGAAACGACTAGGCGATCGTGCTAAAGAACTCGGGGTAGTTTGATCGAAGAAACTCTTCTTGTTCCCAAGTAGCTTCAGCTTCCGAGTGATTACTCCATTGGACCTTGTAGAACTTGATGGTCCGATGACGAGTCACTCTATCCTTGGTGTCGAGAACTTTAACCGGTCATTCGTCATACGTCAAGTCCGGTCATGAATCGTTCCACCTCGGTCTGTCGGTATATCCATGGGTGGTTTTAAGCACTTCTTCAGTTGAGATACATGAAATATGTTATGGATACCTGCCAAGTAGGATGGCAATTCCAGTCGATACGCCACGGCTCCACACCTTTCCAAGATTGAAAAAGGTCCGATGTATCGTGGTGCTAACTTGCCCTTGATTCCGAACCTTTGAACACCTTTGGTAGGAGATACTCGAAGATAGACTTGATCTCCAACCTGAAATACTAACTCTCGACGTCTTTTGTCGGTATAACCGATCTGTCGAGATTTAGCTCTCTTGAGGTTTTGTTGGATGAGACGTACTTGTTCTTCTCGCGTCTCTTACTAAATCTGGTCCGAAAATTACTCTTTCTCCACTTTCGGACCAATTCAAGGGTGTACGACAACTACGCCCATATAGAGCTTGGAACGGCGACATTCCAAGCACTCTCTTGATAGTTGTTATTGTAGGAAAACACCGCTAACGGTAAACACTTCTCCCAATCTTTACCATAGGTCAAGACACATGCTCGAAGCATATCCTCGAGATATTGATTGATCCTTTCCGTCCGTCCATCCGTTTGAGGATGATATGCTCGAGCTTCGTATCAACTTGGTTCCCAAGGATTCTTGTAGTTGTTCCCAAAATCTGGAGACAAATTGTGTTCCTCTGTCCTATATAATGGTTTTCGGCACTCCATGCAAACAGAGAATTCGAGCAATGTAGAGTTCTGCATACTTCTCGGCAGTGTACCGTGTATGTATCGGTATAAAGTGAGCAGACTTCGTCAACCGGTCCACAATAACCTAGATAGAGTCATGTTTCCGTGGACTTAGTGGTAATCCCACGATGAAATCCATGCCGACGTCTTCCCACTTCCATTCAGGGATACTCGGAGGTTGTAAGGGTCCTGGTTGTTTTAAGTGCTCGGCTTTGACCCGTCGACGGACATCACATTCATTGACATACTTGGCTATTTCCCGCTTCATGCGTGTCCACCAAAATCTTTGCTTCAGATCTTGATACATCTTGTTAGTTCCAGGATGAATAGAATATTTGGACATATGAGCTTCATCCATTATCTTCTTGCGAAGCGGTAGGTCTTTCGGTACTACCAATCGATCCTTGAACCAAATAACTCCTGCCTCGTCTTCTCCGAAGCATTTAACTTCACCCTTCCTGAGTCGTCTCCTTATGTGTCCTATACCAACACTTTTCTGTTGAGCTGCTACCACTTCTTCACGAATGGTAGGAATCGGAGCCAAATTAGTCAAGGTTCCATACGGAATGATCCTAAGGTTTGGCTCCTCACCTTTAGATGGTTGTGCTTGAATCATAAGTTTAGCCGTGAGATTATTGCAATGGGCCTTGCGACTTAATGCATCAGCTATCACGTTTGCTTTCCCTGGGTGGTAGTGAATTTCCAGCTCATAATCCTTGATCGGTTCTAACCATGTTCGCTGTCGCATATTCAGATCCGCTTGAGTGAAGATGTACTTGAGACTCTTCCGGTCCGTGTATAAATGTACCAAGTTACCCAAGAGGTAGTGTCTCCAACCTTTCAACGCGAGTACCACTGCTGCTAGTTCTAGATCATGGGTAGGATAGTGTTCCTCATGACGCCTTAGTTGTCGAGAAGCATAGGCAATCACTCGACCTTCCCGCATTAGAACACATCCGAGTCCTGTTCCCGATGCATCACAATACACATCAAAAGGCTTCGTCAGATCTGGCTGAGCAAGTACGGAGCTGTGGTCAACAACTTCTTCAATGTTTGAAAAGCTTCTTCACATTCTTTGCTCCACACGTACTTCTTATCCTTTTCCAATAGCTTAGTCATTGGCTTGGCAATCTTTCGAAGTTTGGAATAAACCTTCGTAGTAACCAGCCAATCCTAAGAAACTTCGATTTGTGAGACAGACTTCGGTGAATTCCAATCCAACACTTCTTGAACCTTGCCTGGTCAACGGCCACTCCTTCGGCTGATATCACATGACCTAGGAACGGTACTTCTTTTAGCCAAAATTCACACTTGTTGAACTTAGCATAGAGTCGATGATCCCTTAGTCGTTGAAACACAACTCTTAAGTGCTTGGCGTGTTCCTCCGTTGACTTAGAGTAGATCAAGATGTCGTCAATGAATACCACGACAAACTTGTCCAACTCAGGCATGAATACCGAATTCATGAGATACATGAAATGTGCCGGTGCGTTGGTCAATCCAAATGACATTACCGGATACTCATAAAGTCCATACCTTGTGGAAAATGCAGTCTTCGGTATATCCTCGGCTCCGATCTTAATCGATGGTATCCCGAGCGAAGATCTATCTTAGAGAAAACTTTAGCTCCCATCGGTTGATCAAACAAGATATCAATCCTCGGAAGAGGATACTTATTCTCGATGGTAACCGAATTCGGAGGCCTATAATCCACACATAGCCTCAATGTCTTGCCTTTCTTCTTTACGAACGTGAGTGTAAGGACAAGGAATATGAGAGCTCGTAGGAGTTTGATGTGGTAAAAAATTATCGTAAATTTGCCGTATGTTTTCCGATTACCGCCAAATGTTATCGGCAGATTGGTAATGCATAGACCAACACCGGGCAATAAATATTTTTCAAAAAGGAATTTGGTGGAATATTCTAAAATATAAACACTTATGGATAATATGATCGTGTAACTCTTTCTTGTCGAGCACTCATTTTTCAACATCTCGTCGATCTCCTTTGCTTGTTGAAGCCATGCACACTCGTATAGAGAGTGAAGCACCAACTCTTTTGACTCTCAATAACTAACAAGTATTGTCGGGCATCCCTCCTGCTGGGCCCACTTAATCTCTCTAAAGGTGAGTGTAAGCACAAGGAATATGAGAGCTCGTATGAGTTTGATGTGGTAAAATGATTGTAACTTCATCTGTCTGTGTTCCGATTCCCGCCAAATGTTATCAGCAGATTGGTAAGGCATAGGCGAACACCGGAAAATAAATATTTTTAAAAAAGAAATTTGACAAAATATTCTAAAATATAAACACTTATGGATAATATAATCATGTAACTCTTTCTTGTCGAGCACTCATTTTTCAGCATCGCGCCGATCTCCTCTACGGTTGAAGCCATACACATTGTATCGAGAATTAAGCCCCAACTCTTTTGACTCTCGATAACTAACAAGTCGTGTGAGGCATCCCTCCTATTCGGGCCACATAATCTCTCCAAACGTGAGTGTAAGCACAAGGAATACGAGAGCTCCTACGAGTTTGATGTGGTAAAATGATCGTAACTTCACCGTTTGTGTTCAAATTATCACCAAATGTTTTTTGTGCATTGGTAAAGCATAGAACAACACCGGAAATAAATATTTTTCGAAAGGGATTATGACAAAATATAGTAAAAATATAAACACTTATGGATGATATAATCATGTAACTCTTTCTTGTTGAGCACTCATTTTTCAGCATCACGTTGATCTCCTTTGCGGTTGAAGCGATACACACTCGTATCGAGAGTTAAGCACCAACTCTATTGACTCTCGATAGCATGTGAGGCATCCCTCCTAATCGGGCCACTTAATCACTTTAAACATGAGTGTAAGCACAAGGAATATCGAGCTCGTAGGAGTTTCATGTCGTGAAATGATCGTAACTTCACCGTGTGTTTTCCTATTACCACCAAATGTTTTCGGCGGATTGGTAATACATAGACCAACACCGGAAATAAATATTTTTTGAAAAGGAATTTGAGAGAATATGCTAAACAATAATCACTTATAGATAATATAATAGTGTAACTCTTTCTTGTCGAGCACTCATTTTTCAAGCATCGCGTCGATCTCCTTTGCGGTTGAAGCTATACACACTCGTATCGAGAGTTAAGAACCTACTCTTTTGACTGTCAATAGCTAACAAGTCATGTGAGGCATCCCTCCTGGTCGGGCCACATAATCTCTCTAAACATGAGTGTAAGCACAAGGAATATGACAGCTTGTAGGAGTTTGATGTGGTAAAAAATGATCGTAACTTCACCGTCTGTTTTCCCATTCCCGCCAAATGTTATCAGCAGATTGGTAAGGCATCGACCAACACCGGGAATAAATATTTTTTGAAAAGGAGTTTGACAAAATATTCTAAAATATAAAGAGTTATGGATAATATAATCATGTAACTCTTTGTTGTCGAGCTCTCATTTTTCAAGCATCGCGTCGATCTCCTTTGCGGTTGAAGCCATACACACTCTATCGAGATTGAAGCACTAACTCTATTGACTCTCAATAACTAACAAGTCATGTGGGGCATCCCTCCTACTCAGCCAACTTAATCTCTCTAAACGTGAGTGTAAGCACAAGGAATATGAGAGCTCGTAGGAGTTTGATGTGGTAAAATGATCGTAACTTCACCGTTTGTGTTCCTTTTATCACAAAGTTTTTTTGGTGGATTGGTAATGCATAGACCAACACCGGGAAACAATTATTTTCGAAAAGGAATTTGACAAAATATAGTAATACACAAACACTTATGGATAATATAATCATGTAACTCCTTCTTGTTGAGCACTCATTTTTCAGCGTCACGTTGGTCTCCTTTGCGGTTGAAGCTATACACACCGTATCGAGAGTTAAGCACCAACTCTTTTGACTCTCGATAGCATGTGAGGCATCCCTCCTAGTTGGGCCACTTAATCTCTCTAAATGTGAGTGTAAGCACAAGGAATATGAGAACTCATAGGAGTTTGGTGTGGTAAAAAATGATCGTAACTTCACCGTTTGTATTCCTATTCCCGCCAAATGTTGTCGGCGGATTGGTAAGGCATAGACCAACACCGGGAAATAAATATTTTTCAAAAGGAATTTGACAAAGTATTCTATAAAATAAACACTTTTGGACAATATAATGATGTAATTCTTTCTTGTCGACCACTCATTTTTCAAGCATCACGTCGATCTCCTTTACGATTGAAGCCATACACACCGTATCGAGAGTTAAGAACCAACTCTTCCGACTCTCGATAGACATGTCATCTCGAGGCATCCCTCCAAGTCGGGCCAGTTAATCTCTCTAAATGTGAGTGTAAGAACAAGGAATATTAGAGCTCGTAGGAGTTTGATGTGGTAAAATGATCGTAACTTCTCCGTCTGTTTTCCTATTATCGCCAAATGTTTTCGGCGGATTGGTAATGCATAGACCAACATCGGGAAATAAATATTTTTTAAAAGTAATTTGATAGAATATTCTATAATATAATTACTTATGGATAGTATGATCATGTAACTCTTTCTTGTCGAGCACTCATTTTTCAGCATCGCATCGATTTTCTTGGCGGTTGAAGCTATACACATTGTATCGAGAGTTAAGAACCAACTCTTTTGACTCTCGATAGCTAACAAGTCATGTGAAGCATCCCTCCTGGTCGGGCCACATAATCTCTTTAAACGTGAGTGTAAGCACAAAGAATATGAGAGCTCGTAGGAGTTTGATGTGGTAAAAAATGATCGTAACTTCACCGTCTGTTTTCCTATTCCCGCCAAATGTTGCCGGCAGATTGGTAAGGCATAGACCAACACCGGGAAATAAATATTTTTCAAAAAGACATTTGATAAAGTATTCTAAAAAATAAACCCTTTTGGACAATATAATGATTTAACTCTTTCTTGTCGACCACTCATTTTTCAGCATCACGTCGATCTCCTTTACGGTTGAAGACATACACTGTCTCGAGAGTTAAGCACCAACTCTTTTGACTCTCGATAACTAACAAGTGATGTGAGGCATCCCTCCTGGTCGGGCCACTTAATCTCTCTAAACGTGAGTGTAAGCACAAGGAATATGAGAGCTCGTAGGAGTTTGATGTGGTAAAATGATCGTAAGTTCACTGTGTGTTTTCCTATTACCACCAAATGTTTCCGGCGGATTGGTATTGCATATACCAACACCGGGAAATACATATCTTTCAAAAAGGAAATTGGTTGAATATTCTAAAATCTAATCACTTATGGATAATATAATCATGAAACTCTTTCTTGTCGAGCACTCATTTTTCAGCGTTGCGTCGATCTCCCTTGCGGTTGAAGCCATACACATCTGTATCGAGAGTTAAGAACCAACTCTTTTGACTCTCGATAGCTAACAAGTCATGTGAGGCATCCCTCCTGATCGGGCCACATAATCTCTCTAAACATGAGTGTAAGCACAAGAAATATGAGAGCTCGTAGGAGTTTGATGTGGTAAAAAATGATCGTAACTTCACCGTCTGTTTTCCTATTCCTGCCAAATGTTGTCGGCAGATTGGTAAGGCATAGACCAACATCGGGAAATAAATATTTTTCATGAAGGCATTTGACAAAGTATTCTAAAAAATAAACACTTTTGGACAATATAATGATGTAATTCTTTCTTGTCAACTGCTGAGGACATCGGCACCATCGATACGTCCATACCTACAAAAGACCCTATTGCTCGGACCAATTACCCGTGCTCGTGCTCGACAATTGAACAATCAAGTGAGTTCGTTCTTAGCCTCTTTTCAATCCTGTTTGGACCATGAAAATGTTTGTACTCTTGTTCCGCTTAGGAATGATGGACAGGAGCTAAAGGGAAACGGACTCGCGTTGGCTGGATTCGGACTCCGAAAAAGACGGATTTTTGATGGCTGCCACGACTTCGTCCGAACTCCGTTTTGGGTGTTCAAGTACTGCATGGAAAGATCGCGGAGTCTACTTTCCAACGGATCCGAGATCACGTCCATATCTGTTCCGAGTCGACCGCAATCGCCATTTTTTTAGCACAACCACCCCCTTTATTCACTAGAAGGGTTATAAGAATTACAAACGCCAGTCGGTGGCGTCAAGAACCAAACATGCGTCCCTAACTCGGAGTAGACAGAGCCTCTCGCCAGGTTGTGAGCATCAACGTTGGACGCCCGTCGCTCGGGCACGAAATCTACTACTTGAAAGCCGGAGGCTCTCCCTTTATCTCCTGCACCACATGGCCATATATGCCCAAGCTTCCTTCCTTGATACTTGTTATCACATTTAAGTTATCACTTGCAAGTCTGAATCTCTGCATTACCGGGTCGCTAGCAAGCGCCGGGCCTTCTCTACAAGCAATCGCCTCCATGATCTCCGCATCCGCAATACCCTAGATCACCAGGGCTGACGCACCCGGATATTTTCCTTCGCCATCTCGAGCGACCGCCGAGGCAGATCCTCGATCCTCATTCTTCGCCAATGCCGCGTCAACATTGATCTTCATAAGCCCGCCGGCGGAGGGAGCCAACGGGGTCCCGAGCTTCCAACAGTTCGGCTAGTGCTTTCCACTGTCTTCGCTGCTGGTAAATCCTCCACAAATCTCTTTACAAAGTGATGAGTAGACAAGGGGCTTTGAAAGGTATTTTCATAAATTACCTTTCGACGAGCGTACCGGATGGCCCAAAGAGTGACCACCACCCGTGTCGGATCCTCAAGCTCCAGGGATCCGATGATATCTCCCAGCCACAACCTGGCATTTTGTTCGTCCGATCCGCTCAAGTTTTCGACTATCTCTTCTCTCTCTAGCGCCCACACACATCGCGCCATAGTGCACTCAATCAATGAGTGTCTCCATGAGTCCTGCATCCCACATATACTACAACAACGGTCATTTAAGTACGGAGATATCAGAACTGTCCAGTTTTGGCCCAACAGGCCGTATATCAAGTTGAGTCCACTAAGGACGCGTTCTAGGGTTGGAGGACGACTCCAGCACCCCTGTGGTCGTCCTTCCACATTTTTATACCCCTTGGACGCCGCCAAGAACACTCGGGTTTTGTTCCGTTAGTTTAGCCATTGCTACTACCTTGTAGACGCATGCGTCGGCTAGACAGATCCGTTATACTTCATTCGAACCCTACCTTTGTGAGTTGAGTTACTTGTTTATCTTGTTCTTGCTTGTTCTTCGATTGCTTGCAGGAATTACCCTTGGGGTTTGGTTGATCGTGCTCCACAAGATCGTGATTAACCGCCGGAGTTAGTGTATCGGTTGCTAAGACGCATCCTTGTTGGCTGTAGTCGGGCCGTGAACGTCTCTCCGATCAAAATCGAAGTTATCACCTCTCATCGAAAGATCGGGCAGCACTCGTGTACTTATCGGTTGGTAATCGAGCAAGGTTTATCGGTGAGAGACTCCTGTTTTCGTCAATTTTTTTCTTTCCCATAGTCCATGAAAAGTCAAAAATATAGTAGAATTATTACCTGAATCCCATAGACTCTTTGAGCCTTTTTACTAGTACTTGCTTAGTTAGGGCTTGTTGAGTTTTGGGTTGCCTCGGTTTTGTCAAGTTGCTGGTCATAGTTCTAGTCGTCTAGAGTTTCGAGTTCGCAACACATTCTGGTCATTTCATACTCGGTTTCGGTTCCGTTGCTGCTATCCGAGTTTTGTGCCACCATACCCTAATCCGAGTAGAACACAAGTTCGATCATCATACATAATTGAGTTCGCCAACATCCCGAGCATACACTCATCATACATAATTGAGTTCGCCATCATGAACTAGTAAGAGCTCGTGTAACAAGTTGTGAGTGAGGGCATTGCTGTAGCACTAGGGAATTTTTTTCTCTCTTCACTTTTGTTTTCTTTTGTTCATGCGTTTTTTTTTGTCATGACAGGTTTGGACGATGAGGCTAGTGAGCACGATTCCCGCGCTCGAAGACGTTCAAAGCTGCGGTGCGAGGGCTGAAGCTAGAGACGGACGGACTTGTGGCTGATTTACGAGTCACGAATGAACGGCTTGGGGCGATGGAAGTTTCACAAGTTGCTGCAAACAACAAGCTTGGGACAATGGATGCATCTATTAAACGTGTTGACATGAGCCTGGCTGCTTTGTTGCGGCGTTTTGATGACTTGATGGCACGGGACTCGGGCGGAGTCCAACAACCAATGAAGAGAAGGTAGAGGCACCAACTATTTTGACTCTCGATAGCTAACAAGTCATGAGAGGCATCCCTCATGGTCGGGCCACTTAATCTCTCTAAACATGAGTGTAAGCACAAGGAATATGAGAGCTCGTAGGATTTTGATGTGGTAAAATAATCGTAAGTTCACCGTGTGTTTTCCTATTAACACCAAATGTTTTTGGCGGATTGGTAATGCATACACCAACACCAGGAAATACATATTTTTTGAAAAGGAATTTAGTAGAATATTCTAAAAACTAATCACTTATAGATAATATAATCATGTAACTCTTACTTGTCGAGCACTATTTTTTAGCGTCGTGTCGATCTCCTTTGCGGTTGAAGCCATACACACTGTATTGACGAGTTAAGAACCAACTCTTTTGACTCTCGGTAGCTAACATGTCTTGTGAGGCATTCCACCCGATCGGGCCACTTGATCTCTCTAAAAGCGAGTGTAAATACAAGGAATCGAGAGCTCGTAGGAGTTTGATGTGGTAAAACGATCGTCACTTCACCGTCTCGTGTTCCGATTATCACCAAATGTTTTTGGTGGATTGGTAATGCATACACCAACATCGGGAAATAAATATTTTTCGAAAAGGATTTTGACCAGATATAGTAAAATATAAACACTTATGGATAATATAATCATGTAACTCTTTCTTGTTGAGCACTCATCTTTCAAGCATCACGTTGATCTCCTTTGCGGTTGAAGCTATACACACTCGTATCGAGAGTTAAGAACCAACTCTATTGACTCTCGATAGCATGTGAGGCATCCCTCCTGGACCTCTCTAAACGTGAGTGTAAGCGCAAGGAATATGAGAATTCGTAGGAGTTTGATGTGGTAAAAAATGATCGTAACATCATCGTCTGTTTTCCTATTACCACCAAATGTTTTCGGCGGATTGTTAATACATAGACCAACATCAGGAAATAAATATTTTTTGAAAAGGAATTTGATAGAATACTCTAAAATATAATCACTTATGGATAATATGATCATGTAACTCTTTCTTGTCGAGCACTCATTTTTCAGCATCGCGTCGATCTCCTTTGCGGTTGAAGCTATACACACTCGTATCGAGAGTTAAGAACCAACTCTTTTGACTCTCGATATATAACAAGTCATGTGAGGCATCCCTCCTGGTCGGGCCACATAATCTCTCTAAATGTGAGTGTAAGCACAAGGAATATGAGAACTCATAGGAGTTTGGTGTGGTAAAAAATGATCGTAACTTCACCGTTTGTATTCCTATTCCCGCCAAATGTTGTCGGCGGATTGGTAAGGCATAGACCAACACCGGGAAATAAATATTTTTCAAAAAGGAATTTGACAAAGTATTCTATAAAATAAACACTTTTGGACAATATAATGATGTAATTCTTTCTTGTCGACCACTCATTTTTCAGCATCACGTCGATCTCCTTTACGATTGAAGACATACACACCGTATCGAGAGTTAAGCTCCAACTCTTTTGACTCTCGATAGCTAACAAGTCATGTGAGGCATCCCTCCTGGTCGGGCCACATAATCTCTCTAAACGTGAGTGTAAGCACAAGGAATATGAGAGCTCGCAGGAGTTTGATGTGGTAAAAAATGATCGTAACTTCACCATCTCGTTTTCCTATTCCCGCCAAATGTTGTCGGCAGATTGGTAAGGCATAGACCAACACCGGGAAATAAATATTTTTTAAAAAGAAATTTGATGGAATATTCTAAAATACAAACACTTATGGATAATATAATCATGTAACTCTTTCTTGTCGAGCACTCATTTTTCAGCATCGCGTCGATCTCCTTTGCGGTTGAAGTCATACATACTATATCGAGAATTAAGCCCCAAGTCTTTTGACTCTCGATAACTAACAAGTCATTTGAGGCATCCCTCCTACTTAGGCCACTTAGTTTCTCTAAACGTGAGTGTAAGCAGAAGGAATATGAGAGCTCGTAGGAGTTTGATGTGGTAAAATGATCGTAACTTCACTGTCTCTGTTTGGATTATCACCAAATGTTTTTGGTAGATTGTAATGCCTAGACCAACACCAGGAAATAAATATTTTTCGAAAAGGATTTTGACAAAACATAGTAAAATATAAACACTTATTGGTAATATAATCTTGTAACTCTTTCTTGTTGAGCACTCATTTTTCAGTATCACGTTGATCTCCTTTGCGGTTGAAGCTATACACACTCGTATCGAGAGTTAGGCACCAACTCTTTTGACTCTCAATAGCATGTGAGGCATCCCTCCTAGTTGGGCTAGTAAATCACTCTAAACGTGAATGTAAGCACAAGGAATATGAGAACTCTAGGAGTTTTGTCGTATACTTGCCTTATGGCTATACGAGATGATAAAGGAATGGATAATTAGAGACACGGTGACAAATCAATGAAGATAAGGCTGGTAGAGAGAGCCTACAGACTAGTCCTCGACTAGTATGGAATAACAGAAGATTCCATATACCGGTATAATGACTTGAGAACCAAGTAAAGGAGCAATTTGTAGTCTGTTAGGACTCTGAATTAATAAGGAAAGCAAGAGATAGAGTCTCCGCATATGTAATCCATGTAATCGACTAGGACTCTGCATGTAACTCTAGCTCCCCGGATATATAAGACGGAGCCGGGACCCGTCGAAAATGCTCCGACATCTTGCAATTAGCAATCTGCTAAAGGCAATACATAACATACAGGACGTAGGGTATTACTCTCTTTCGAGAGGCCCGAACCTGTCTAAAATCACATGTTCTTGTGTGTTTTATGTGCTGCACCATCGAATTCCACGCTCGTGAGGGACCGGATAGTACTAGTGCCGAGTTTAAGACTCGAATTTGGCGCGCCAGGAAGGGGTCCCGGCGAGTTCCCAGCGACTTCGATGGCTTCTTCGTTCGACGTCAACTTCGGTCCGGCTTCAAGATCCGCTTCGGGTCCCTTGACTTTGAAGCTGATTCCGCTGGAAAGTTATGCTTGATAAACCCGATTCGTGATCAGGCCGCAGCTTTTGAAGAGCGATCCCCGATGATAAGTACACAGGTGCTGCCCGATCCGTCGATGAGAGGGGATAACTTCGATTTAGACCGGAGAGACGTTCACGGCCCGACTACAACCAACAAGGATGCGCCTTAGCAACCGATACACCAACTCCAGCGGTTAATCACGATCTTGTGGAGCACGATCAACCAAATCACGAGGGTAATTCCTGCAAGCAATTGAAGGTCAAGCAAGAACAAGATAAACAAGTAACTAAACTCACAAAGGTGGGGTTCTGAATGAAGTAGAACGGATGGTCTAGCCAACGCACGCGTCTACAAGGTAGTAGCAATGGCTAGACTAGCAAAACAAGGTAGTAGCCGACGCACCGGTCTGTTTGTGGTGGCTATGGAGGTATAAGAGAAGGGCAGAGGATGACTAGAACGTGGTGGGGGTCGTCCTCTAACCCTAGGACGCGCCCCTATTGGGCCCAACTTGATACAAAGCCCAATGTCTATATAACGGTGACGCAGCACCGAGACAGATTCTGTCAGTCAAATTGTTTCGACGATTCCTGTTAACTCCGAAGGAATTTGGACTTCAAACCGGCTCCATTGGAAAGGTGGTCTTCTTATCTTTCCAACCATATGTAGAACGTCCAAAACCGAGCCCGTATGCGAGCTGGGCGTCCGTTTTAATGCGGACTGGTCCTGGAGTCCGAATCGGACCCGAAACCGAATTTGATTGGGCCTCCCACTTGATTTGCAATACATGGGCGACCCTCCATGCCTTTGAGCTCTCTGGCCATATCCTCATCATCTCCATGTTCCCTAACAATAATTAAATCTTTAGGTAGTATTTTATTCTCAAAACTATATAAGGAAGGCATTAGAAACGAGCTCACCGAGAAATTTCAAATTCGCGCTTGAGCTCTCGGGATTGGATCATGAATATCAAATGAGGGAGTGTTGGTTGTATCTGTATGAGTGATGTCCTCATCATTCTCCCCTTCTTGGCTGCAAACCGTCATCGGTTTGGCGTCGTGGTTGAAGTTCATCCAAATAGTGGAATTATGTTCTTTCAAATATGATTCTCGAACTTCCACTAATTCACATTGCAGCAAGAATTGCTCCCCTTCTTGAAGCTTGACCTGCAACTTATAATCAATAGAAGAAAAACTAGATATGGTGTTGTTATGTTCAATGCAAGTCATCATTTGAGTACTTGAGGACTTCATTAAAAGTGTTGTCAAATCTGAACAGATATATACCTTATGCAACATGAACTTATCATTTTCAGCATATTTGCCAATTGCATGAAACGAGCAATAATCAAGATATAGCAAACCAGATTTCAGAAATAATTCCGTCTCCAAACTATACAGGTCAAGAGGACTATCAAATTCAATATAACCTAAACAATTTAGAGACGATATGATTTTCAGCTCATCTTTCTCACTGTTAATGCAATGAACCTGTCTTATTTCTGCAACGGTATCATCAAGAATAGAATTATCATGCCTATGCATTAGTTGTGTAATAGACATAAGTGAAGCATGATCACACAACTCTTCTTTGTTACAAGCAACTATCTTAGAATCTTGTAACAAAGGAAATTCAGTAGGAGATTCCACTAAGGACTGCTCTAAACTAGCATAAGAAGTGGACAAATTCAGCACCAAAGCATTAGGATCACATGCAGCCACAGTTAGCTCATGTGCCCCTTCATTCACTTGGTTAATTTCAACACAAATAGAACTACCTTTTTAACTATCTTCCTTGGACTTGTCTTCAACCGAATAATTATTATCCTGCCCAAATTTAGTCATCGCAGAACATGGAACTGTGGACATCATGTCGGTTTCACAAGCAGAAGAAGACATTAAAATCTGATTTTCAGCGTCACGAGCAAGCAAATACATGAGAGACAGGTGGGTATTATTTTCAGATTTCATCATGGATTGAATTTCAAGATCGAGTCCTCTCGTAAACCTACTCGTTATATCTTTGTAGCATTCATCTAGACCACCAAATATGACACAAATCTTAAAAACATGATAGTATTCTTTCACACTCCTACTACCTTGCTTCAAGTTGTCTAATTTTTTAATCAAACGACCAGCATAATATTCAGGAATGAAAGCATCTCTAAATAGAAGTTTGAAGTCATGCCATGATTGTGGAACTTTGTGTCGCCTACAAATACGATTCCATTCATACAAAGCATCTTTCGTCAATATATTAGAAGCAATATAAACTTTTTGTTCCTCGGAAAGATCATGCTCATCAAACTCACTCTCTAACTTTAGATCCCAATCAATATATAATTTAGAATTAAAAAACTCACCATCATATGAAGGCAAATGTTGAATAATGTTTAGAATATGAGGGTGCATTTTTGTCATCTCAAGAAGCTCCGTATCACCTGCCATGATTAGATGAAAACAAGAAACACACACAATATGGATGCTCCCATGTATCAAGTACTATGACGTGGCTGGTGTAATTTCGTCAATTGCAACTTGTTCAAACAAGGTCTTACAAGTTCTTACCTTGCTCAACAGGAGGTGATGGCAACCAACAAGTCGGCAACCGTGGAAAGAATATATCGGTGCAGCAACAACAAACCTGCCAAGCTGTAATTGGATATGTGGAGCTGTAGGTGGGCTGAAAGTAATGCACAAGGAAAAATACTAGCACCACATTAGAATAAAAGCGAGCTGAGTAATGATTCGACGGCGGTACTATGCTGGTCCTAGCCTAGACCATGCTAGAGACGCGAGCCTAGACACAAAGGAAGTCACAAGCACCAACCGACAACAAAGAACAAACACAAAATTCAGCCCCTTTCTTTTTTTTTGCCTTCTTTTTTTCTTCCTTTTTTCTTCTTTTTTTTTACTGTGTTCTCTCTTCTCTTTTTATTTTATTTTCAGGGATACTCAATAATAGATTCGATACAATTGAAACCAAATGAAAACAATAAATCACAACACACTTTTTCCGGAGAGAGTATGAGTATATCGGTACAGATAAGGTGTTTGTATGAAATCAATGATTGTGGGTAACTCTAAACAGGTATGAACGTGAGGTTGGATCCGTTGGAAAGTACACTCAATAAGTTTTCTGCGAAGTACTAGAACACCCCGAACAGAGTCTGTATGTGATTGTGGTGGCTGTTATAAGTTGGTTCCGTTTTGCAGCCCGAAAAGTGACAAAACGTGACAAGAACTCAAAACTCCAAAAGACTAGAACTAAGACCAGCAACTCGACACAAACTGAAGCAATCAAAGACTCAACAAGCCCTACTAATTAGTACTAGCAAAAGGCTCAAAGTGTTTTTAGGAAAATGGAAATCTGATGTATGTTTTTTTTGTGTGGCTGTTTTTCGACTATAGGAGAGAAAAAAATTCAGGGAGGAACACAAAATCTCTCACCGATGAACCTTGCTCTGATTACCAACTGATAAGTACACGGGTGCTGCCCGATCTTTCGATGAGAGGGGATAACTTTGATTTAGACTGGAGAGACGTTCACGGCCTGACTACAGCCAACAAGGATGCGCCTTAGTAACCGATACACCAACTCCAGCGGTTAATCACAATCTTGTGGAGCACGATCAACCAAACCACGAGGGTAATTCATGCAAGCAATCGAAGAACAAGCAAGAACAAGATAAACAAGTAACTAAACTCACAAAGGTGGGGTTCTGAATAAAGTAGAACGGATGGTCTAGCCGACGCACGCGTCTACAAGGTAGTAGCAATGGCTAAACTAACAAAACAAAACCCAATCTGTTTGTGGCGGCTATGGGGGTATAAGAGAAGGGAAGAGGACGACTAGAACATGGTGCGGGTCGTCCTCCAACCCTAGAATGCGCCCGTATTGGACCCAACTTGATACAAAGCCCAATGTCTATATAACGGTGACGTAGCACCGAGACAGATTCTGTCTGTCAAATTGTTTCGACGATTCCCGTCGACTCCCAATGAATTTGGACTTCAAACCAGCGCCATTGGAAAGGTGGTCTTCTTATCTTTCCAACCACATGTAGAACGTCCAAAACTGAGCCCGTATGCGACCTGGGCGTCCGTTTTAATGCGGACTGGTCCTGGAGTCCGAATCGGACCCCAAAACAGAATTTGATTGGGCCTCCCACTTGATTTGCAATACATGGGCGGCCCTCCACACCTTTGAGCACCTCTCTAGCCCTATCTTCATCATCTCCATGGTTCCTAACAATAATTAAATCATTAGGTAGTATTTTATTCTCAAAACTATATAAGCAAGGCATTAGAAACGAGCTCACCGATAAATTCCAGGTTCGCGCTTGAGCTCTCGGGATTGGATCATGAATATCGAATGAGGGAGTGTTGGTTGAATCTATACGAGTGATGTCCTCATCACTTGACGCGGTCGAAATATCATACATGAAACCCAGCGGGACCGACGCAGCTTTAGCGCGAATCATTAGACCGCTTACGCCTCGGACCGGTACCCGGTCTGCGACGACGAGCAGCTCTTTCGAGCCCGATAATGAATTCGAGGAAGGATCTCCAGCCTGCTTCCAAGTATTCATGACGGGTCCGATTCTTCAAGAACTCACTCCCGAGGAAGCCGCCGCTGAAGAGGCTAGGATGGCGAGAGATGAAGGAAATCGCCGCCAGCGCGAAGTGAACGGAGCGGACGTGGAAGATCCACCCCCGCGATCTTCAGCTGCAAACCCTCGCCCAAACATCGTTGGCACTAGTCAAGAGGGAGGCAGTATTCCTGCTACAGCCGCGCCCGCTATCGGGCCGCTTCCGAGTGATCCGGAGATCCTGCGGAAACATCACCGGGATATAAGAGCCAACGAGGATGCCGCAGTGGGAGACACCATTGTTCTTCGAGCAGGGCATTGGATGTGAGCTCCATGGAGGTTGAATTAAATGGCGCCCGAGTTTTCATGTCGCCGATTCACAACATTGTGGGGATAAAACAAATCCTCAAGACAATAACGAGAGGAAGTCTTCAACTCAACGCCGGGGCTACAACGCGCTCCGAGTTTGGTGGACGCGGCTGCTTTACAAACAAATCAGCTCGTCCGAGTTTGGTGGACGTGGCTGCTTTACAAACAAATCAGCTCGTCCAAGACAGAGCTGAATCTTCCAGATCCTTCGCGTTCTCACTCAAAACAACCCGCAAGAGCCCGGTTTGAAGGAGCTTCCTCCGGAGGAAGACTTGGGCCTCGACATACTCCGATTGCGGATGAGCATGAACGGGCTCTAGACCAAGATTTACGCCTACTCGCTCAATGGCAATCGTGAAGCTCGTAATGTGCTTATCGACCGTCATGCGAGAGAGGGCGGACGAGCGCAGGAAACGAGAAGAAGATGAGCGATGACGGACCGGTCATGTTGACGATCGTCCACGGGATCCTGCCCCACCCCACCCACGCATAACTAGTTCGCCTAGGCACGGGCCGGCCGCTTCAGCACCGCCCCCGGTGGAAATCCTCCGTGCAATGATCATCGAGGGCATGGCAGCCGACATGCCCACCGTGATGACCGGTCAAGAAGAGATGATCGGCATGATAGCAGAGGACGACGGGGACGAGATAACCGGGATAGAGACGAGGAGCCCCGACGAAACGATAATGACCGTCGGCGGCGCCACCACCTCCTCCTCCACCTCCTCCTACACAGCCTACGGAGCAAAACAACAATGATCGCCGGGATGGTTCCGGGAACAGATATCGGGACGATCGCTACTACGATTACTCCGATGACGACGGGGATCGCAACTACCGACATTACCCCGTCGGCGCTCACCGTCACCGGTCCGGACCTAGCATTGAAGACGATGAGTACTCCGTAATCCCAGCTTTTACGCGAGATATGCGCATTTGCAAATACCCCATGGGATTTAAGCCCGGGGCCATGGACAAATATGATGGAAAAGCGCCTCCTACCGAGTGGCTTCGCATGTATACTGCTGCCATTCGATCAGCGAGGAGGGGATACTTTTGCTAGCTAACTATCTCCCCATGTGCATGGAGCAGGCTGGACGCTTGTGGTTGCAATCTCTACCCGAGAGATCTATCTCTTCTTGGGGCGACCTCACCAAAAAGTTCGTGGAGAATTTTCGGGCGACTTGAGAGAAGCCAGGAAACTACTTCGACCTCAACAGCTGAAGCGAAGCCCGATGAGACCCTTACGGAGTTCATTAGGCATTTCTATAACAAGAAAGCCTTAATCCCCAATGTTCCCGATCAGCGGACAATTGCGGCATTTCAAGTCGGCGTCCGGAGTTAAGCATTGGTTCACAAGATTGGAAGGCGTAATCAAAACCTTACTATGACGGCGTCGAGTGCTTCAAGATAGCAGATGACTATGCTGCTCGGAGAATCAAACGTGGTCAATTTGCACGGGAAAAAGGGAAGGAGCCGAAGCATGACCAAGGCAACCGATCTGGATCCAAGAAGAACAACAAGCGCAAGGCAGATCACCTTGTTGCAGCTGTCGACCAATCTCATGGAGGGATCGGCCGGCACCTCCTAAGAGAGGTCCAAGAGAACGACTTTCGTTTGAGACACTACTAGAAGGCCCTTGCACGATTCATAATGGGAATCATTGTGACACCCCTACCTCGCGAAGCAAGAGGGATTGTCAAACAGGATCGTATCGGGAGACATTCGACGAAGCGAACGTTCATTGCACATACATCGGGGATTCATTCGTCATTTTATTACATCGGAAGAGCACTTGAGTATCAAGTTCTTATACATAATCTCTTAAATATTACAAGCCATTGTTCAGATTTCAGAGTACAATACATAAGTGAAGTGTTAATTTACAATACTTGGTAATGTCTTTGCGGAAGCGTAAACATCTCGACGATACGTATATATAGTTAACTAGGAGAACCACACCAGCCCATACGGCATGGCCTCACTCTTGAGTCGGTGAAGCGGGAACCCACTCCACGGTCCACTCCCGAGGTTCCTCGCTTTGACACACATACTTCCCGCAGCAATCACAATAATCGGGCTGCGGGAATCCTGAAAATAGTTTTGAACACAAACCCCGAGTATCTAATATACTCCGCAAGGCTTACCCGTCAAAATGGTTCTAAGAACCGACACTAACATGCAGGGGGCTTGACCTGGCTTGCGGAAACTTGCAAAAACAGCACTTAAAGTATTTGTCTAACTCATATTTTAGCCAAGTTAAGAGGGTGGAAACATAATCATAAATTTTTGTGAGCAAGACTAACAAGCATGGTTGCAATACATGATTTGAATATTCAAAAACAGCAAGCTTAATCATCATGTTCTCTTATTACTACGATGCAATCTGCTCGAGACAAGTGGTACTCATCACCGCGAGGGACGGCGATATATATCGATTTACACCCTGCAGGGGAAACCCAAATGCACGACATACGCATCATTTAAGAACACGTATGGCCACCTTTCACAAGATCACCATAGATATGAGCCGGGTCCACCCTCCGAGTGTGCATTCCACATGCAACCACAGTAGCGTCGGGTCCAAGGGTAATAACACACCCTCCATCTACTCACAAACCCGTGCATCCACCGTGACCAACACTTTGCACAAAGGGTGGAGCGACCGTCCAACACTACGACTCTCAAGTTACATCAGTTTACCAACTCCCATACGAAGGTATGCATTTGGTACACAACTCAATACTTGCTCGCGGAGTCACAACGAACGGTCCTTAACCGACACATACGGGGCTATGGCAAACAAGGGCCAACCTTGTCACCGCATCCTACACATGCTCTTCCCCGTACGGTCTCCAATTAATCATGTGAGGGTAACCAAATTTAATCCCTAGACCGGGTGATCTCCGAATCACTCGGTGTTGCTACCGATGAAGTTATTAAGCATAGCACTAGCGATTAGGCTTATACTTAACCAAGACCACAGGATATAGAAAGCTAGTGCATCTAGGTTTCCGAGCAACTCCTAAACTTAAATGCACAGTACACCATAGACGTATGTGAAATTAAAGAGACTTTAAAACATAGGTCATGCTCCGGGGCTTGCCTTGATTCGGCTCGTAGTCAGCACACTCGAACTCGCTTACTTCAAGTTGGTGCCTTCCTTGATCTTCAGCTCCGGTCGGGATTCCTATATGAGTGCATATGAAGTGTATGAGCAATGGTTGATTTCATATTTCTATAGTTCATGGAACTTCCTCAATAATATAATGTAACGAAACGTTTGCATAAATTAAACATGTTCTTGAGTGGTGATGATATGGTCATGATGATGGTAAGTGTGGTTAGTTTCGTGGGGACAACCTTCTAATTAGGTAAACTTTCCATCATTTAGTATAAATGTACATGCTGGTTTTTGAGATCAAGAAGATGGGGTATAATTCCTTATTACTTAGTATGCAAGAGGTTGATGCTCATCTCTTAGGATGAAGTTTTATCACTTCGTTATACATCGTGCACCACTAGTACTCATCATTTCATGTGGGTTTGCTATGATTAACCTACACCATATCTGACCGTTCTTGCCCAAAAAGATAAACGTGACTATGACCTGTTTAATTGTGCCATGTAAGTGTGAAAAATTATCTAGCCATAACAGAAAGTAAAAAGGCAATTTGAGCTTAGCCCAAACTCAGCCATTTTATCTAAGTCGGGGTTGACAGGCTGCTTGTGAAGCCATCTTAAGGCGTCCAAATCTTAATATTTAGCTATAGAACTTAGGTGACTCATGTTGGTTAATGTAAAGTACATAACTCAAGGTTTACAACGAGCTTATAGCTGTTTCATTTGGAGCTGTATTCAAAAAGTTATTGAATTTCAAAAACGGCAAGTTGTCACGCAGGCATAACGGATTAGCATCTTAGAGTGCTTAAATCTTTATTTTTCTACACATGAAGTACTGGGATTATGTTACTACGTTAAAGTACAAGTTATCTACTTTCCAAAGAACCCTTGCTCAAGAAGTTTGGATCCGGGGTCCAGAAGTTACATCATTTTTAAAATGCAATCTTGTTAAGCAGCTTGGTCGTGATAGCATTTTCATCTTGCTCAAACATTAATTTTTACTATATAACCTTAGGTGTTCATGTACATCATGATGTAGTACAAGTTATAAGCTTTCCAATGCGCTTTGAATCGTTCAAATCCGTGGCGTAAATTTAAAGTTACGCAATTTGTAAAACGCTTGACATCCACGGTTTTCACCCTAGCCAGCACGTTCGAAAATTTTCTAAGTGTCGGGGCGTGCTTAGTGCAGCCGCGACGTGCACGTCGTGCGCCGGCGCGGCGGCGTGGCGAGGCCGCCGGCGGCGAGTCGAGGCGAGATAGAAGGGGGCGCGGGCTGGTGAGGACCAGGGAGGGCCCGCACATGCGCCGCGGGGCCCCAAAGCCTAGGAGGCTCACCGTGGTGGCGAGTCGTCGGGGAGATGGCGGTGGCTGCGGTGCGGCGCGACGACTCGATGGCGTTCCCGGCGATTCACTGCATGGAGCAGGGAGCCAAGCTTACAGGATGGAGATTGGGACCAAGGGATGCTACTAGCGAGAGGAATCGAAAGCTAACTCACCGTAGAGGGAATGCGACCAACAATGGCGGCCGGCGGGGTTGGTGGGGAAATCGGGGATTACTCCCGAACCTCTCGCGGGGTTGGGGGCTCGTGCTCCGGAGAGCTTGCTAGGGTTAGGGCGAAGGTCCTGACGCGCTAGGAGTAGGCGGAGTCGGTCCGGACGAGTGGGGCGGCGGCTAGGGTGCGGACGGCGGCGACCCGAGAAGCTCTTCTCTTAAGGCGGCCGTGGACGGCCGAGCTCTTCGCGTGAAATCGACGCGACCATGGCGATCGCGGACGCGTGGGGCGGCGCTGTGCAGGCGGGCGGCGCCTCGTCCGGCCGGGATGGGCACGAACGCCGGAGCACTCTCGGCGGTGGCCCCGAGCTCCGTGCGTTCCTCGTTGTCCGAAAGTTCTTTCTATTTACGACTTTGCCACTGCACTGCCGGTTCTGGTTTGGGCCATAACATTCGTTCGGTTGGGTAATTTTGCAAACCAAAATTTTGGTGTGTTCAGTGAGTTGTGACAAGCAACTTTCGTTATAGACAAAAGTTTAAATTTTGCTTGTACAAATTTACAAAAAATCAGGAACAAGTGCTGTTTTAAACCTAGTTTGGATTTTTCTAGGAAATTGTGCTGCTCCAAAAATTCAAGAAAAATGTCCTAAATTCATGTCTTGATATGTTCTACCAGATTGTGCAAAAATTTGGGGTTACCACTTTGGAGAAAGTTTGAGATCTCAAGAGCTAGGGTTTTGGGAACAATAAAAACCCTAATAGGACTTTAATCTATTATTTCATGTGACTAGGCGATTGATTACTGTTTTATATATGCAAAATTTTATTTAGTACAGTAACAACCTGAGTTTTGTGTCACGGAATGTCACAGCCTCCCCTTAAAGGAATCTCGTCCCGAGATTACGGTTGATAAAAGAGCGGTCGAAGGGAGGTGCGTCGTTACCTCAATTGTGAAGCCATGAACTCGGGAAATGATTATCCAGGAATTCCTCCTGTTCCCAAGTGGCTTCATCCTCAGTGTGATTACCCCATTGCACTTTATAGAAGGTGATAGTGCGGTTGCGAGTAACACGATCCTTTTTATCGAGGATCCGGACGGGAGTTTCTGGATAAGATAGATCATCTTGCAATTGCTCGGTGTCGGAGATGACCACATCGATGGGTGGTTTTAGACACTTCTTGAGTTGCGACACATGGAACACGTTGTGCACACGTTCCAAGTTTGTCGGCAATTGCAACCGGTATGCCACGGGGCTAAACTTCTCCACAATTGGGAATGGTCCAATGTAGCGGGAGCAAGTTTTCCTTTTATACCAAAACGTGACACACCTTTAATGGGAGAGACCCGGAGATAAACCCGATCATTCACCTCGAATTCCAGCGGGCGTCTCCTTTTGTTTGCATAACTTATTTGGCGGGATTGAGCAGCTTTCATATTAGCTTGTATCTCTCTCACCTTTTCCTCGGCCTGCTCAACAATATCCGGACCAAATATTATTCTTTCGCCTGACTCGGACCAGTTTAACGGCGTACGGCAAGAATGTCCGTATAACGCCTCAAAAGGAGTGACTCCGAGCTTTCTTGATAGCTGTTGTTATAGGAAAACTCAATGAATGGTAACTGATCATCCCAACTTCCCTTTTGCGTCAAAGCACAAGCTCTCAACATATCCTCCAAGTATTGAATCAACCTTTCCGATTGTCCATCTGTTTGAGGATGATATGCAGAGCTCCGGATTAGGGTAGTACCAAGACTAGCGTGCAATTGTTCCCAAAATCGAGAAACAAATTGCGGACCGCGATCTGAAATGATGGTCTTTGGCACACCATGTAAACATAGCACACGGGCAATATACAATTCAGCATACTTCTTAGCACCGTAGGTGGTGTGTACCGGAATAAAGTGCGCTGGTTTCGTCGATCTATCGACGATTACCCATATGGAATCAAGTTTCTTGGAGGTGGGAGGTAATCCAACAACAAAATCCATGGCTATGTCTTCCCATTTCCAAGCGGGAATTTTCAATGGGTGCAATAGTCCGGCTTTCTTTAGATGATCAGCCTTGACTCGTTGGCAAGTGTCGCACTCGGCAACGTAACGAGCCACTTCTCGCTTCATGCGAGTCCACCAAAATTTTTCTCTCAACCCACGGTACATTTTGTTACTACCGGGTGTATGGAGTATTTAGAGAGATGGGCTTCATCAAGAATTTTCTTCCGTAGTTTCATGTTCTTAGGAACAACGAGACGGTTATTAAACCACAGAACTCCCTCCTCATCTTGACGGAAACACTTAGCCTTTTCGGTACCCAACTTCGTCGGATGTGTTCCATACCTTCATCCGTTTTCCGGGCAGCAATGATTTCTTCTCGGAGAGTAGGGATAAGAGCCAAATTATGTAATGCACCATAGGGAATGATATGAAGACAAGGATTACTCTCATTTTCAGATTTGCTGCAGTTTTCCATAGAGCAGATTTCAACTTGGTTGCATTGGTGTTTACGGCTTAATGCATCGGCAACCACATTAGCCTTTCCGGGGTGGTAATGAATTTCCAATTCATAATCTTTTATCAATTCTAGCCACCTTCGTTGTCTCATATTTAATTCTTGCTGCGTGAAAATATATTTGAGGCTTTTACGATCGGTATAGAGATGCACCAGATTTCCCAAGAGATAATGTCTCCAAGTTTTGAGAGCAAGAACTACCGATGCCAATTCAAGATCATGAGTAGGATAGTGCTTCTCATGTTTGCGGAGTTGGCGGGAGGCATAGGCAATAACTCGGCCTTCTTGCATGAGAACACAACCCAATCCTATGCCGGACGCATCACAATATACGTCAAACGGCTTGTTGATGTCGGGTTGAGCTAGAACGGGAGCGGTGGTTAAATGCTTCATCAAGGTTTGGAAGGCATTTTCACACTCGGGCTCCACTTGAAGGTAGAGTCCTTCTCCAACAATTTGGTCATTGGCTTGGAGATGATAGAAAATTTTGGAATGAATTTCCGATAATATCCCGCAAGTCCGAGAAAACTACGGATGTGCTTGACGGTCTTGGGAGTCTTCCAATTTAACACGTCAGCAACTTTACTTGGATCGACGGAAATTCCCTCAATTGAGATGATATGACCCAAGAATGGAACTCGATCCAACCAAAATTCACACTTGCTGAATTTTGCATAAAGTCGATGGTCTCGTAGTCGTTGAAGCACAATGCGGAGGTGTTCAGCATGTTCTTCCTCCGACTTGGAATAAATGAGGATATCATCAATGAATACCACCACGAACTTGTCCAGTTCCGGCATAAATACCGAGTTCATGAGGTACATGAAATGAGCCGGTGCATTTGTCGATCCAAAAGACATTACGAGATATTCAAAAAGTCCATATCTCGTAGAGAAAGCGGTTTTAGGAATGTCCTCTGGCCGAATTTTAATTTGGTGGTAGCCGGAGCGAAGATCGACTTTTGAGAATACTTTTGCACCGACTAATTGATCGAATAGCATATCAATGTGTGGGAGGGGGTATTTATTTTTGATGGTCACCGCATTGAGGGGTCGATAATCAACACATAACCTTAGCGATTTATCTTTCTTCTTCACAAAAAGGGCGGGGCAGCCCCAAGGCGAAGCACTTGGGCGTATGTACCCCTTGTCTAGAAGTTCGTTGAGTTGCTCCTTAAGTTCAGCTAATTCGTTTGGAGCCATTTTATATGGTCTTCTAGATATCGGTGCGGTTCCGGGTTGAAGTTCAATTTTAAATTCTACTTCCCGATCAGGTGGCATTCCCGGCAAATCATCCGGAAACACATCGGGAAACTCACATACTACCGGTATGTCTTCTAATTTCTTTATTGCTAGGTGCGGAATTTGGTTTCTAGAAAATTTTGGGTATGGCAATGATAGGATAGCCGGGCCGTACAGAGGTGAATTTAAATATACTTCCGGGTATCTATGTGTAAGACAGCTCTATGTCGTTTCATCCATTTCATTCCTAATATCACATCTATGCCTTGCCCATTTAGAATGATTAGTGTTGAGAGGTATGTATTTCCGGCAAGTTCCAGGGGAACGTTTCTTGCTTCACGGTTTGTGTGAATGAGGCCACCAGGAGATGTGATAGTATATGGAGTTTGCAAAATGGTGGATGATAGATGCAACCTATCCACACATGCCCGATCGATGAAATCATGTGTGGCGCCGGAATCGAAAAGAACGAAAGCGGAATGTCCGGATATAGAAAACATACCCGAGAGGACAGGTTCTCCGGCTTGCACATCTTCGACCGTAGTAAAATTCACACGGCCGGTTTTGGTGGGGGTTTTGTTGTGATTGTTGCTGTTGTTGCCGCGGTTATTATTGTTGCCATTATTGCCGCGGTGATGCTGATGCTGATTATTTCCACCATTGTTGCCGTTGTTGCGGCGAGGATGTGGGCATTCTCCGATGAAGTGACCAATACCGCCGCAGTTGAAGCATGGCTGCTGCGGGGATGGCCTGGCACCTTGGTTATGCTGCTGCGGGGTGTGCTGGTGACCACGGTGCTGATAGGAGTGGTGGGGCGCACGATAAGGCTGCTGGAAGGTAGTGCGTTGCCCACCCATTGGAGGCACCGGGACACGGAATTTCTGACCAGTGGGGCTGGTCACTGCAAGCTTGAACTTGTGAGGTGGCGCACCGGATGAACTTCCCGCGGTGCGCTTCCTCTTCTTGTCATCCTGATTGACGCGAATGGCGTCCTCTTGCACAATGGCTGCACTAACCAATTCATTGAATGTGCCATTCAAGAGAGCGAGGCGGTCTTGCAATTTCGGATTTAGACCCTTCCGAAAGCACTCACGCTTCTTAGCATCCGTGTCAGCATGATAGGAAGCATACTGAGCAAGATAGTTGAATTTCCGAGCATACTCTTGCACAGTATCGGAGCCTTGCTTCAGGTCAACAAATTCCCGAAGCTTCCTCCTCATGACACCGTCAGGAATGTGGTGTGCACGGAAGGCTGCCGAGAATTCCGGCCGGAGCACCTGGTGATCCGCGGGGAGTGCAGCGGTGTAGTTTGCCCACCACGCACTAGCCGACCCACGGAGCTGCTGTGCTGCAAATAGAGTCTTCCGGTGCTCGGTGCAATTCGGAAGAGCAAACTTGGACTCCACGATACGCAGAAAATTATCTGCTTCCGGGGGGTCCTTGGCTTCGAGAAAGACGGCGGTTGAGTCGCCCGAAATCCCCGTAAGAGGTGGGACGGGGCTGCGGTGGAGGAGCTGCTGCCTGGGCATTATTGTTCCGGCTCGCCAGGAACAGCCGAAACATCTCGTTCTGATTATGAACAAGTTGCTCCACAGCAGTCAACGGTGGTGGAGGAGGTGGCTGCGACGAAGCACCTTCCCCGAATGATCCACCGTGCGACGAGTGTTCACCATCTGCCACACAATTTAATTACACCATTAGTCTCAGCGTTTCGGAGCCATAGACAATGATAGTAATTAAGGGACATGATATGAACATGAATTTCAGAATGCAATCCATAGGAGGAAAATTTCATCAGGTGCTGAAATTGATGGAGTAACAGTTTCGATATGAAATTTTCAGATTGCATAACCTGGGAGGTTTAATTTCCATGATCTGAAATTGATAAAACCAGAAAATTTTACTCACAATTTCAGACCATTCAAACTTAGTAAAATTTTCTTATGATTCTGAATTTGACAGGACGAGACATATATTCATTAAACATAATCTTAGTGGTTCATATATATTTCAAGGTGCAACCCATTTGTACACAAAAGCGCGCGATATTAACACTTCTTAGCGCGGGGTTATACGTCCAGGATTTTCCGGCCTAGCTAGTCATCCATACCTCCTATGCTGTCAACCTACCCAAAACACAGCGACCACTACGTCCTTACGTACGTACAAGCCACTAGTTCTTGTTCTTTAGTACACTACCATTAATTTTACAAGTTCCTTTCTTAGCACTAGCTAGTAGTCTAAGCATCGCTGTCGGTGTCTTCCGGGTTGTTCACATCGGAAGCATCGCTAGCAGCGTCGTCACCATTGTTCTCCGGCGGTGGTGGCTGTAACAGGTTCCAGTGAGCTGCCAGCAACACCTGGTGGTGCTGCTGTAACGCGGCCAACTGGTGCTGAAGATTCCCTATCTCCGTGAACAGCTGGTCCATGTTGGTCTGTGCGGTCTGAAGCTGTCCATGCAGGAATTCCATGGTGGCTTGCTGAGAGTAAATGGTCTCATCCTTCTGAGTAATAGATGTCTTGGCTGCATTCAGCTCATTTAGCGCCTCAATCCATTCCTCATCACAGAACGTAGCCATCTGCTCATGTTCTGCCTTTTCCTGCTCAGCTCTTTCTTTCGCCCTATCTGCGACGACACGTAGGTTGTCGCTGAAGGTAAGGTCATCCTGCACTTCCTTGATACGTGCAGCCAGGGCAGCATTTTCCTGCTCCAGCTCGGTGACACGGGTGGTCAGCTGCTTGTTCTCCTCTTTTGCTGAGTAGTAGTCGTCCGTGACGTCGGTGAGACGATCAGTGAGGTCTTCCACCTCAGATCTCAGCTGATTCCTTTCAGTCATAAGTTGTCTTACATCCATCTATGTATCATGGTTAGGGATATATTTTTAAGCAGCATTATTATCAAAATTTTGGGTAAATAAAAGCTCAATTAACATGCTGAAAAGAAAACAGAAAGAAACTGACATCCTTTACAACGTAACCGGTTCTGAACCCTCTCTGTTTTTCCCCAATTTCGTCTCTGTTTGTACAGTAAAATTTACCAAAATTTATGACCCGATGCTAGAGAATTTCCTAAGCTTTCCAACGCATCCTAAAACACGAAAAAATCTTAAGCGGATCAAAAGATATGGCGATTTCCGGCTCGACGGATTTTCTGACAGATTTTCTGGAAACGGCAGAAACTCAGAATTAGCTCTCTGTTTTTACATTCTTGATCGATTATCTCACGCAATTTGTGATGCATGGCATGAATGATGACATGAAATGCCGTTAACCTACGTCCTTTCCAAAATAAAACACGTGATCGGTCTATATATAGCCGACCACTCGCTTCTTTGTGGCAACACACACACGATCTCATCACGGGAACTACACGATCTAAATTTCGTGGTTAGCGTACCTGCAAGAGACCATTTCAGAAACATTACATCAAATTTAAAAGAAACTATGAAAACAAATGTTCCACAATCTCATCATCTTCCTCATCATCATCATCTTTCTCCTAGTAACGGTTCATAGAAAGAACCGCCCCGTGGATTGCCACGAGCCAACATTGTCCCGTATTATTACTTCCGCGGGCACGGAGCGCTAATTTAAATTGCAAACATACCTGGGCCGGGCCATAGTTGCAAAAATTTAAACAAGCATAACCCAGGGTTAGTTTGCCACTTCTATTTCTACTGTAGACCTTACTTGGGCTTTCTATGTCGTTCCTCACCGTATAAATGTGTTGGTGATTTGTAGTATGACCCGTAGTGTACGGCATATCCCGACACGGCTCGATACCAGCTGTGACACCCCTACCTCGCGAAGCGAGAGGGATTGTCAAACAGGATCGTATCGGGAGACATTCGACGAAGCGAACGTTCATTGCACATACATCGGGGATTCATTCGTCATTTTATTACATCGGAAGAGCACTTGAGTATCAAGTTCTTATACATAATCTCTTAAATATTACAAGCCATTGTTCAGATTTCAGAGTACAATACATAAGTGAAGTGTTAATTTACAATACTTGGTAATGTCTTTGCGGAAGCGTAAACATCTCGACGATACGTATATATAGTTAACTAGGAGAACCACACCAGCCCATACGGCATGGCCTCACTCTTGAGTCGGTGAAGCGGGAACCCACTCCACGGTCCACTCCCGAGGTTCCTCGCTTTGACACACATACTTCCCGCAGCAATCACAATAATCGGGCTGCGGGAATCCTGAAAATAGTTTTCAACACAAACCCTGAGTATCTAATATACTCCGCAAGGCTTACCCGTCAAAATGGTTCTAAGAACCGACACTAACATGCAGGGAGCCTTGACCTGGCTTGCGGAAACTTGCAAAAACAGCACTTAAAGTATTTGTCTAACTCATATTTTAGCCAAGTTAAGAGGGTGGAAACATAATCATAAATTTTTGTGAGCAAGACTAACAAGCATGGTTGCAATACATGATTTGAATATTCAAAAACAGCAAGCTTAATCATCATGTTCTCTTATTACTACGATGCAATCTGCTCGAGACAAGTGGTACTCATCACCGCGAGGGACGGCGATATATATCGATTTACACCCTGCAGGGGAAACCCAAATGCACGACATACGCATCATTTAAGAACACGTATGGCCACCTTTCACAAGATCACCATAGATATGAGCCGGGTCCACCCTCCGAGTGTGCATTCCACATGCAACCACAGTAGCGTCGGGTCCAAGGGTAATAACACACCCTCCATCTACTCACAAACCCGTGCATCCACCGTGACCAACACTTTGCACAAAGGGTGGAGCGACCGTCCAACACTACGACTCTCAAGTTACATCAGTTTACCAACTCCCATACGAAGGTATGCATTTGGTACACAACTCAATACTTGCTCGCGGAGTCACAACGAACGGTCCTTAACCGACACATACGGGGCTATGGCAAACAAGGGCCAACCTTGTCACCGCATCCTACACATGCTCTTCCCCGTACGGTCTCCAATTAATCATGTGAGGGTAACCAAATTTAATCCCTAGACCGGGTGATCTCCGAATCACTCGGTGTTGCTACCGATGAAGTTATTAAGCATAGCACTAGCGATTAGGCTTATACTTAACCAAGACCACAGGATATAGAAAGCTAGTGCATCTAGGTTTCCGAGCAACTCCTAAACTTAAATGCACAGTACACCATAGACGTATGTGAAATTAAAGAGACTTTAAAACATAGGTCATGCTCCGGGGCTTGCCTTGATTCGGCTCGTAGTCAGCACACTCGAACTCGCTTACTTCAAGTTGGTGCCTTCCTTGATCTTCAGCTCCGGTCGGGATTCCTATATGAGTGCATATGAAGTGTATGAGCAATGGTTGATTTCATATTTCTATAGTTCATGGAACTTCCTCAATAATATAATGTAACGAAACGTTTGCATAAATTAAACATGTTCTTGAGTGGTGATGATATGGTCATGATGATGGTAAGTGTGGTTAGTTTCGTGGGGACAACCTTCTAATTAGGTAAACTTTCCATCATTTAGTATAAATGTACATGCTGGTTTTTGAGATCAAGAAGATGGGGTATAATTCCTTATTACTTAGTATGCAAGAGGTTGATGCTCATCTCTTAGGATGAAGTTTTATCACTTCGTTATACATCGTGCACCACTAGTACTCATCATTTCATGTGGGTTTGCTATGATTAACCTACACCATATCCGACCGTTCTTGCCCAAAAAGATAAACGTGACTATGACCTGTTTAATTGTGCCATGTAAGTGTGAAAAATTATCTAGCCATAACAGAAAGTAAAAAGGCAATTTGAGCTTAGCCCAAACTCAGCCATTTTATCTAAGTCGGGGTTGACAGGCTGCTTGTGAAGCCATCTTAAGGCGTCCAAATCTTAATATTTAGCTATAGAACTTAGGTGACTCATGTTGGTTAATGTAAAGTACATAACTCAAGGTTTACAACGAGCTTATAGCTGTTTCATTTGGAGCTGTATTCAAAAAGTTATTGAATTTCAAAAACGGCAAGTTGTCACGCAGGCATAACGGATTAGCATCTTAGAGTGCTTAAATCTTTATTTTTCTACACATGAAGTACTGGGATTATGTTACTACGTTAAAGTACAAGTTATCTACTTTCCAAAGAACCCTTGCTCAAGAAGTTTGGATCCGGGGTCCAGAAGTTACATCATTTTTAAAATGCAATCTTGTTAAGCAGCTTGGTCGTGATAGCATTTTCATCTTGCTCAAACATTAATTTTTACTATATAACCTTAGGTGTTCATGTGCATCATGATGTAGTACAAGTTATAAGCTTTCCAATGCGCTTTGAATCGTTCAAATCCGTGGCGTAAATTTAAAGTTACGCAATTTGTAAAACGCTTGACATCCACGGTTTTCACCCTAGCCAGCACGTTCGAAAATTTTCCAAGTGTCGGGGCGTGCTTAGTGCAGCCGCGACGTGCACGTCGTGCGCCGAGCGCGGCGGCGTGGCGAAGCCGCCGGCGGCGAGTCGAGGCGAGATAGAAGGGGGCGCGGGCTGGTGAGGACCAGGGAGGGCCCGCACATGCGCCGCGGGGCCCCAAAGCCTAGGAGGCTCACCGTGGTGGCGAGTCGTCGGGGAGATGGCGGTGGCTGCGGTGCGGCGCGATGACTCGATGGCGTTCCCGGCGATTCACTGCATGGAGCAGGGAGCCAAGCTTACAGGATGGAGATTGGGACCAAGGGATGCTACTAGCGAGAGGAATCGAAAGCTAACTCACCGTAGAGGGAATGCGACCAACAATGGCGGCCGGCGGGGTTGGTGGGGAAATCGGGGATTACTCCCGAACCTCTGCGGGGTTGGGGGCTCGTGCTCCGGAGAGCTTGCTAGGGTTAGGGCGAAGGTCCCGACGCGCTAGGAGTAGGCGGAGTCGGTCCGGACGAGTGGGGCGGCGGCTAGGGTGCGGACGGCGGCGACCCGAGAAGCTCTTCTCTTAAGGCGGCCGTGGACGGCCGAGCTCTTCGCGTGAAATCGACGCGACCATGGCGATCGTGGACGCGTGGGGCGGCGCTTTGACATCCTTTTTGCTAAAACCTTGCTAGAGCTTATTACGGCTCCCATTGTTCGGAATGTACGATTGAAGAGAACTTTCATTGATGGGGGAAGTTGCTTGGACATCCTTTTTGCTAAAACCTTGCTAGAGCTTGGCCTTTCCGTGGCGAGACTTGGATCGCGAGTGTTTCACCGTTTCATGGTATAATACCCGGTTGAAACAGTTATCCATTGTGGCAGATTTCTCTACCGGTGACTTTTGGGAAAAGGAGAACTACGGAAGGGAGAATATTATCTTCCAGGTAGCTGACATCGACTCGAGCATATCACGCAATAGTTGGAAGACCGGCTCGGCGAAGTTTATGGCTATCCCCAATTATCGGTATTTGATGCTCGAAGATGCCAGGGCCAAATGGGGTCTTATCGTTCCGGTCTGATATCAAGACCGCTTATGCTTGTGAGGTACATAGCACCGAATTGGCTTCTCGAGTCAATTCGGAGGAAGAACGTCGAGAAATCATAGAAGCGACTTAAACTCTAGAAGCGCAGGCAAGGTTGGAAGACGAAGTTCCGGCCAAGAAGATTGCCAAGGAGAAGTCGAAGACCGATGCAGCTACTTCCAAGACTATTCAACTTGATAAGTCGGACCCCTCCAAGGTCACCCATATAGGGGCTGACTTGGGGGACAAATAGGAAAGCGTGCTTATTCTTTTCCTTCAGGAAAATCGGGATATCTTTGCATGGCAGCCTTCGACATGCCGGGTGTTCCTAGGGAGAAGATTGAGCACGCACTGTTAGTGCGTTCCGATGCGAAGCCGTCAAGCGAAGCTCCGGAGGTTTGCTCAAGACAAGCATGGAGGCCATTAAGAAGGACTTAACTAGATTGTTAGCAGCTAAGTTCATTAGGGAGGTGTGCCATCCAGATTGGCTTGCCAATCCCGTCCTTGTACCAAAAAGAATACTAAAGAATTAAGAATCCGTGTCGATTATATTGATCTCAACAAAGCTTGCCCCAAAGACCCTTTCGCGCTGCCTCGGATTGACCAAGTTGTTGATTCGATCGCTGGCTGCGAGCGTCTTTATTTCTTTGATGCTTATTCGGGGTACCATCAAATTCCCCTAAAGGTTGACGATCAAATAAAGACCACGTTTATCACCCCCTTTAGAGCGTCATCGCTATACAACAATGCCGTTTAGATTAAAGAATGCAGGTGCTACGTATCAACGTGGCATCCAACGTTGTCCGGATTCGCAACTTGGAAGGAACGCAGAAGCTTATGTCGATGACATTATGGTGAAATCTCGAAAACCGAGGATCTTCTCTCCGACCTGGTAGAGACCTTCGATGATCTGCGGAGTTTTTCCATGAAGCTTAATCCTGGAAAATGCGTGTTTGGGGTTCGATCTGCAAAATTGATGGGATATCCGGTATCGTGGTGAGGTATTGAAGCTATCCCGAGAAAATATTCGGACGATTGTTAACATGAAACCTCGAAGTCTGTTTGAAGGATGTTTAGAAGTTGACCGACAAGTATGGCTGCGCTTAGCCGTTTCATTTCAAAACCGGGGTCGGGGGCCTTCCGTTCTTCAAGTTGCTCAAGAAACAGGATAAGTTCGAATGGACAGATGAGGCACATGCCACATTTGACCAGCTCAAGGAGTACCTTAGTAACCCTCCGGTATTAATACCTCCGAACTCCGATGAGACCATTCAGTTATATATCTCCACAACTACTCATGTGGTGAGCACGGTATTGGCGGTCAACCGGAAGGAAGAAGGACATCTGCAATTGGTACAACATCCGGTATATTTTGTAATTGAGGTCCTTACCGAGTCTCGGATGCGATATCTCCGATTGCAGAAATTAATATATGCTTGTAGTGATAACCTCTCGAAAGTTGAAACATTATTTTTAAGCGCATCCCATTGAAGTCAAGACCGAGTTTGCCATTGGGGATATTGTACGTAATCGGGAGGCGGTTGGCCAAGTTGCCAAATGGGCTATAGAACTTGGACAGTATGAGATTACCTTTTCGTCGCGGACAGCTATTAAAGGACAGGCCTTAGCTGATTTTATTACTCGAATGGCTAGAGACGCAAGTCCCGCAAGCGATTCGGACTCGGAGTTTTGGGAAATGTTTTTTGATGGGTCCCTGCAGCTCTCGAGTGCGGGGGCTGGGGTTGTACTTCTTACCCCGCAGAAGGAACCTCTAAGAAATGTGTTGCAAATGCATTTCAGCGCTTCAAATAATACTGCAGAGTATGAAGCTTTGCTTCACGGACTTCGGGTAGCTGTTTCATTAGGAGTCAGAAGACTAGACATATATGGTGATTCGATGCTTGTAATCAGTCGAGTTAACAAGGTATGGGATGCTCATGACGATCATATGACATCTTACCGTCAAGAAGTCGGAAAGCTTGAAGACAAATTTGATGGCCTGCGGTTTTGTCATATACCGTACAAAAATAATTCTGCTGCGGATGAGTTCGCCGGACGAGGATCATCGAGACAAGCAGTTCCGCCGGGTGTTTTCCTTCAAGTGCTGAATAAGCCGTCCATTAAGATGGAGCGCAAAGCCACTATTACAGAAATGGCGGCCAAGGAGGCGGTCTTGGAAGCCAAGGATGAGGAAGCGGTCTTGAAAGCCAAGGCCGAGGAAGCGGTCTTGGAAGTCAAGGTTGAGGAAATGATCTTGCAGCGAGAAACTCAGTCACTTGAGGTTATGATCATTGATTCTGATTGGCGTACCCCATATCTCGAGTATTTACAATCTGGTAAAACTCCGGAAGATTCGAGAAGCAAAGACTAGAGGTCCGGGCATGAAGTTACTTGATTCTTGAAGGAGAGCTTTAGCGACGTGGGGTTAATATTTTGATGAAGTGTGTATCGGTCTCCGATGGTGTCTAATTGCTTGAAGATATTCATAAGGGGATTTGTGGCAATCATGCTTCTTCGAAGACATTAGTCGGGAAGGTATTCGGACAAGGGTATTATTGGCCCACGACTATCGATGATGCACATAAGGTGGTTAAAAATTGCCAAGGGTGTCAATTTTTTGCCCGACAGACCACATACTCCAGCTCATGAATTGTAGATAATTCCGATGACTTGGCCTTTTTCGACTTGGGGGCTGGATATTGTTGGACCATTCAAGAAGGCGCCGAAGGATTTACACACATTTTTGTGGTAGTTGATAAGTTCTCTAAATAGATCGAAGCGTAAGCCGTCGGGCAATTAATTTTTATAGAATATCTTTGTGCCTTTTGGAGTCCCGCGAGTATCATTACCGACAACGGGCCTCAATTGACTTCAGAGTTTTTTATGGATTATGCTGATAATTTGGGAATTAAGATACGATGATGCTTCGATTTCACATCCACAGAGTAATGGACAAGTGGAGCGAGCCAATGGAATGATTTTAACCGGTCTTAAACCTAGAATTTTTTACCGCTTGAAGCCATGTGCAGGAAAGTGGGTTAAGGAATTACCCTAGGTGCTTTGGGGATTACGTACCAATGTTAGTCGGGCCACGGGACAATCAACTTTTTCTCGTTGGTATATGGATCTGAAGCCATGTTACCTACGGAAGTGAATATGGTGTCGGCTAGAGTGCGATATTATGATGAAGAGAAGTATGAAGACCAGCGTCGAAGTTGAGCTGATTGCTGCGGAAGCGTTACGAGATCAAGCCTTGATTCAAGCAGCTAAATATCATCGGGGCGGAGTCGATATCATGATCGCAATGTACGCACGCGGGAATTTCAAGTAGGAGACTTGGTTCTTCGGAAGATTCGAGTCCAACAAAAACAGGCATAAGTTGTCGCCGGTCTAGGAAGGGCCTTTTTTGGTTAAATCGGTTTCCAGACCAGGGAATTATAGGCTTATGACCTTGGAGGAAGAAGAAATTCCAAATTCTTGGAATATTGAGCAGCTTCGTCGTTTTTATACTTAAATATTTTCTTGTAAATTTTTTCATACTATAATAAAGTAATTTTGATGTCCGATATTAATGTGCTTGTGTTTCTTGTGTCTCGATATTTTAATTTTGAATTAATTTATCAAGTCGGGAGCTGTTGTGTTAAGAGCGATCTGTGATATTATGATATTCCTGAATATTAGAACCAGTCATTTAGTCCGAGGACTCGCTGAATTGAGAGCGATCTGTTAATTTTAGCCTCGATCGGCATGTTCAGGAAGGGAAATTTTAAGTATTTCTTTTTGAATACTGGTCTCGAAGGCTGTTATTTTAAGAGCGAGTCTATGATATTACGTGATCTTAAACCTTAAAGATTGGTTATCTTTCTATGTCGCATGATCTTGTTAAAGTTAGTTGCTGCTATGTATTGCGATCTGTGCTGATTGGAGCCGATATTCAATAGATAGGAATATCGCGAATAAAGCCATTGCAGCCCCATAAACGGAGTAGTCCCCCAACCCGAAGCGACTTTCCCATATTCCGAATTCAAGGGTTTCAATAAACTACCTGCGCCAGTTCGTTTTGGCCTAGGTCTAGAACTATCTTCAACGGTTTGTGTAGCCATAAATTCTATTTAATCATTGGTGTTGACTTTGTATACTATTCCGTTGTAGTTGTAAATACACGATCTTTATCATAGATCCATTGTAATCTTGAAATTCTATATTAGTTCAAGCTGAAACAACCATCATTGCTCGGATATAGAATTCAACCGAGTAAGGAATAAGATGGTGAATTTTTTATATCGGTATTCAAAAGGACAGAGAAGACATTAAAACTTCATCGCGATTAAAGGGATACAAATTTAAATTAAAAAGTATTATGATAAAACTGTTTGTTCAGACTGATCTTATGATAGACCGTTACTCGGGCAAGACCGCTGGAATCACCAGTATCGCCGGTCTTAGGATTTCCTACCAGTCTATCATCAATCGTGCCTTCGAGTCGGAAGAATAAAGATTTCATTAAAGAATTTAACATTAAGATAAAAAACTTACCTTGGATTTCTTTACGGAGTTTGATGATCTCTTGCCGACGTTCCTCCATCATCCGCTGAGTATTCCACAGATTAGCTTCCCTCTTCGACAGATCGTCTTCCTTGGATTTCAGATCGGCGGTCCGAGATTCAAGTTCGACCAACCGCTCTTGATTCTGGTGAAGCTCTTCCTCCGGACGAGCTATGATTGCACTCTTGGCCTCGGAATTTTTAGAAGAACCTAGAAGACAGGAGAAACAAAGAGTTAGGTGATAATGAGAAGACATTCAGAAAGGACTAGAAGAGGCGAGCGGACATACCGGCCGGATTCGGAGAAATTCTTTAGAGCCTCCTCCTCTTGAAGGGAATCCCATTGAGCCGTAGCCGTGAATTTCCCGGCTCCGCTTGCGCTGTCGACTTCCACATCTCCGACAACCATCTTAGCAAGTTTGGGTTCCCCTGGAGCTTTGCGTGTCATCCTAGGCCGGCGGGAATTTTGTGACACCCCTACCTCGCGAGGCGAGAGGGATTGTCGCACAGGATCGTATCGGGAGACATTCGACGAAGCGAACGTTCATTGCACATACATCGGGAATACATTCAGCATTTTATTACATAGAGAACACTACTTGAGTAACAAGTTCATACGTAATCTCTCAATTATTACAAGCCATTGTTCGAATTTTAGATTTACAATACATAAGTGAAGTGTGATTTTACAATACTTGATAATGTCTTTGCGGAAGCGTAAACATCTCGACGATACATATATATAGTTAACTAGGAGAACCACACCAGTCCATACGGCATGGTCTCACTCTTGAGTCGGTGAAGCGGGAACCCACTCCACGGTCCACTCCCGAGGTTCCTCGCTTTGACACACATACTTCCCGCAGCAATCACAATAATCGGGCTGCGGGAATCCTGAAAAATAGTTTCAACACAAACCCCGAGTATCTAATATACTCCGCAAGCCTTACCCGTCAAAAATGGTTCTAAGAACCGACCCTAACATGCAGGGGCTTGACCCGGCTTGTGGAAACTTGCAAAACAGCACTTAAAGTATTTGTCTAACTCATATTTTAGCCAAGTTAAGAGGGTAGAACATAATCATAAATTTTTGTGAGCAAGACTAACAAGCATGGTTGCAATACATGACTTTAATATTCCAAAAACAGCAAACTTAATCTTCATATTCTCTTATTACTACGATGGAATCTGCTCGAGACAAGTGGTACTCATCACCGCGAGGGACGGCGATATATATCGATTTACACCCTGTAGGGGAAACCCAAATGCACGACATACGCATCATTTAAGAACACGTATGGCCACCTTTCACAAGATTATCATAGATATGAGCCGGGTCCACCCTCCGAGTGTGCATTCCACATGCAACCACAGTAGCGTCGGGTCCAAGGGTAATAACACACCCTCCATCTACTCACAAACCCGTGCATCCACCGTGACCAACACTTTGCACAAAGGGTGGAGCGACCGTCCAACACTACGACTCTCAAGTTACATCAGTTTACCAACTCCCATACGAAGGTATGCATTTGGTACACAACTCAATACTTGCTCGCGGAGTCACAACGAACGGTCCTTAACCGACACATACGGGGCTATGGCAAACAAGGGCCAACCTTGTCACCGCATCCTACACATGCTCTTCCCCGTACGGTCTCCAATTAATCATGTGAGGGTAACCAAATTTAATCCCTAGACCGGGTGATCTCCAAATCACTCGGTGTTGCTACCGATGAAGTTATTAAGCATAGCACTAGCGATTAGGCTTGTACTTAACCAAGACCACAGGATATAGAAAGCTAGTGCAACTAGGTTTCCGAGCAACTCCTAAACTTAAATGCACAAGTACGCCATAGACGTATGTGAAAATAAAGAGACTTTAAAACATAGGTCATGCTCCGGGGCTTGCCTTGATTTGGCTCGTAGTTAGCACACTCGAACTCGCTTACTTCAAGTTGGTGCCCTCCTTGATCTTCAGCTCCGGTCGGGTTCCCTATATGAATGCATATGGAATGTATGAGCAATGGTTGACTTCATATTCCCATAGTTCATGGAACTTCCTCAATAATATAATGTAACGAAACATTTGCATAAATTAACACGTTCTTGAGTGGTGGTGATAGGGTCATGATGATGGTAAGTGTGGTTAGTTTCATGGGGACAACCTTCTAATTAGGTAAACTTTCCATCATTTAGTATAAATGTACATGCTGGTTTTTCGAGATCAAGAAGATAGGGTATAATTCCTTATTACTTAATATGCAAGAGGTTGATGCTCATTTCTTAGGATGAAGTTTTATCACTTCGTTATACAATGTGCACACAAGTACTCATCATTTCATGTGAGTTTGCTATGAGTAACCTACACCATATATGACCGTTCTTGCCCAAAAAGATAAACGTGATTATGACCTGTTTAATTGTGCCATGTAAGTGTGAAAAATTATCTAGCCATAATAGAAAGTAAAAAGGCAATTTGAGTTTAGCCAAAACTCAGCCATTTTAACTAAGTCGGGGTTGACAGGCTGCTGGTGAAGCCATCTTAAGGTGTCCAAATCTTAATATTTTGCTATAGAACTTAAGTGACTCATGTTGGTTAATGTAAAGTACATAACTCAAGGTTTACAACGAGCTTCTAGCTGTTTCATTTGGAGCTGTATTCAAAAAGTTATTGAATTTCAAAAACGGCAAGTTGTCACGCAGGCATAACGGATTAGCATCTTAGAGTGCTTAAATCTTTATTTTTCTACACATGAAGTACTAGGATTATGTTACTACGTCAAAGTACAAGTTATCTACTTTCCAAAGAGACCTTGCTCATGAAGTTTGGATCCGGGGTCCAGAAGTTACATCATTTTTAAAATGCAATCTTGTCAAGCGGCTTGGTCGTGATAGCATTTTCATCTTGCTCAAACATTAATTCTTACTATATAACCTTAGGTGTTCATGTACATCATGATGTAGTACAAGTTATAAGCTTTCCACTGCGCTTTGAATCGTTCAAATCTGTGGCGTATAACTCGAGTTATGATTTTTCTAAAATCCTTAACCGTTACGAAGTTTCAGCACGATTCGAAAATTTTTCTAAGTGTCGCGCGCGGGGGCTCGCCGCAGCGGCGGCAGAGCTCACCGGCGGCACGTTAGGGCTCGCCGCCGGGGCCGGGCTTGGCCGCCTGCGCACGGTTTTCAACGGCGCATCTACCGGCGATGGTGGCGGGGTGAGGGAGGGACGGAGCTTAGCTCGCGTCGAGCTATGGCGGTGCGGCGGCTCCGGTGTGGGAGCTCGTGCTCGCCAGGGCAAGAGGAAGGGAGCGGTTGGGTCGTAGAGCTGCACCTTCGCACGGAGACGAACGGCGCGGGGTCGGTGCAGGCTGAGGTGGTCCGGAGTGAGCTGGCGTCGACGGGGTGGCGGAGCGCGGTGGCCGGCAGTGATGAAGAATGCAAGTTTCTCCTCGGCCGCGGCTCGGTTCAACCTCGGGGCAAGGCAGGGAGCTGCGTTAGGTTCCCGCGCACCCTTCGAGGCCAAGGTGGAGCATGAGCTCACCCGAGTGGGGCGGATTCGAGCTCGCCGGCGCGGGAGCGGACGGACAGGGCTCGTCGGCTCTTATGGGAATTGTAGCCCTCGGAGGGCGAAGGGAGGCCAGGAGCTGGTGGAGAGATGCGCAAGGAGCCGGCGAAGGGCTAGAGCGCAAATGCGGGGCGTTGCAACGCGGAGAGGGCAGCGCACGGGGAGATGGTCCGGACGGCGGCCATGGCGAACTCCTCTCCCCGCCATCGACGGCCGAGAGGGCAAGCTTCTAGACGAAGCACGGGAGGCGATGCGTGACGCGTGGAGCTGCACAGCGTCGGCGAGGACGGGCGGCGCCTAACCGGCATGGGCGCTGGCGGCGAACGCCGCTGACGGTGGCCCCGGCCATCGTGCCGGCCCCTGTTCAAATGTTATTCTCCCAATTTACAGTTTTGCCACTGCTGTCCTTCTCTGAAAATGACTCATAGAATTTGATCCTTTTGACATTTTTGCAAACCAAAATTTCTGTGGTTCCTTTGGATTATGTGGAACAACTTTCCTTATAGGCCAAAGTTCAAATTCGAAATGTAAAAATTTACAAAAATTGTTGAACAGGTGCTGTTTCTGCTTAGAGTTGGATTTTTCTAGGGATTTGTGCTGTCCCAAAAATTCAGGAAAAATGTCCTAAATTCATGTCTTGATATGTTGTACCAGATTGTGCAAAAATTTGGGGTTACCATTTTGGAGAAAGTTTGAGATCTCAAGAGCTAGGGTTTTGGGAACAATAAAAACCCTAATAGGACTTTAACCTATTATTTCATGTGACTAGCCGGATGATTTTTACTTTGCACATGCAAATCTCCTGTTAGCACAGTAACATTGTGAATTTGTGACACGGGGTGTCACAGCCCTCCCCTTAAAGAAATCTCGTCCCGAGATTACGGTCGATAAAAGAGTGGTCGAAGGGAGGTGCGTCGTTACCTCGATTGTGGAGCCATGAACTCGGGGAAATGATTATCCAGGAATTCCTCCTGTTCCCAAGTGGCTTCATCCTCAGTGTGATTACTCCATTGCACTTTATAGAAGGTGATAGTGCGGTTGCGAGTAACACGATCCTTTTTATCGAGGATCCGGACGGGAGTTTCTGGATAAGATAGATCATCTTGCAATTGCTCGGTGTCGGAGATGACCACATCGATGGGTGGTTTTAGACACTTCTTGAGTTGCGACACATGGAACACGTTGTGCACACGTTCCAAGTTTGTCGGCAATTGCAACCGGTATGCCACGGGGCTAAACTTCTCCACAATTGGGAATGGTCCAATGTAACGGGAGCAAGTTTTCCTTTTATACCAAAACGTGACACACCTTTATTTGGAGAGACACGAAGATAAACATGATCGTTTACCTCGAATTCCAGCGGGCGTCTCCTTTTGTTTGCATAACTTATTTGGCGGGATTGAGCAGCCTTCATATTAGCTTGTATCTCCCTCACTTTTTCCTCGGCCTCGCTCAACAATATCCGGACCAAATATTATTCTTTCGCCCGACTCGGACCAGTTTAACGGCGTACGGCAAGAATGTCCGTATAACGCCTCAAAAGGAGTGACTCCGGAGCTTTCTTGATAGCTGTTGTTATAGGAAAATTCAATGAATGGTAACTGATCATCCCAATTTCCCTTTTGCGTCAAAGCACAAGCTCTCAACATATCTTCCAAATATTGAATCAACCTTTCCGATTGTCCATCTGTTTGAGGATGATATGCAGAGCTCCGGATTAGGGTAGTACCAAGACTAGTATGCAATTGTTCCCAAAATCGAGAAACAAATTGCGGACCGCGATCTGAAATGATGGTCTTTGGCACACCATGTAAACATAGCACACGGGCAATATACAATTCAGCATACTTCTTAGCACCGTAGGTGGTGTGTACCGGAATAAAGTGTGCTGATTTCGTCAGTCTATCGACGATTACCCATATGGAATCATGTTTCTTGGAGGTGGGAGGTAATCCAACGACAAAATCCATGGCTATGTCTTCCCATTTCCAAGCGGGAATTTTCAATGGGTGCAATAGTCCGGCTTTCTTTAGATGATCAGCCTTGACTCGTTGGCAAGTGTCGCACTCGGCAACGTAACGAGCCACTTCTCGCTTCATGCGAGTCCACCAAAATTTTTCTCTCAACCCACGGTACATTTTGTTACTACCGGGCTGTATGGAGTATTTAGAGAGATGGGCTTCATCAAGAATTTTCTTCCGTAGTTCCATATTCTTAGGAACAACGAGACGGTTATTAAACCACAGAACTCCCTCCTCATCTTGACGGAAACACTTGGCCTTTTCGGTACCCAACTTCTGTCGGATGTGTTCCATACCTTCATCCGTTTTCCGGGCAGCAATGATTTCTTCTCGGAGAGTAGGGATAAGAGCCAAATTATGTAATGCACCATAGGGAATGATATGAAGACAAGGATTACTCTCATTTTCAGATTTACTGCAGTTTTCCATAGAGCAGATTTCAACTTGGTTGCATTGGTGCTTGCGGCTTAGTGCATCGGCAACCACATTAGCCTTTCCGGGTGGTAATGAATTTCCAATTCATAATCTTTTATCAATTCCAGCCACCTTCGTTGCCTCATATTCAGTTCTTGCTGGGTAAAAATATATTTGAGGCTTTTATGATCGGTATAGAGATGCACCAGATTTCTCAAGAGATAATGTCTCCAAATTTTGAGAGCAAGAACTACCGATGCCAATTCAAGATCATGAGTAGGATAGTGCTTCTCATGTTTGCGGAGTTGGCGGGAGGCATAGGCAATGACTCGGCCTTCTTGCATGAGAACACAACCCAATCCTATGCCGGACGCATCACAATATACGTCAAACGGCTTGTTGATGTCGGGTTGAGCTAGAACGGGAGCGGTGGTTAAATGCTTCTTCAAGGTTTGGAAGGCATTTTCGCACTCGGGCTCCACTTGAAGGTAGAGTCCTTCTCTAACAATTTGGTCATTGGCTTGGAGATGATAGAAAAATTTGGAATGAATTTCCGATAATATCCCGCAAGTCCGAGAAAACTACGGATGTGCTTGACGGTCTTGGGAGTCTTCCAATTTAACACGTCGAGCAACTTTACTTGGATCGACGGAAATTCCCTCAGCTGAGATGATTTGACCCAGGAATGGAACTCGATCCAACCAAAATTCACACTTGCTGAATTTTGCATAAAGTCGATGATCTCGTAGTCGTTGAAGCACAATGCGGAGGTGTTCAAGCATGTTCTTCCTCCGACTTGGAATAAATGAGGATATCATCAATGAATACCACCACGAACTTGTCCGGTTCCGGCATAAATACCGAGTTCATGAGGTACATGAAATGAGCCGGTGCATTTGTCAGTCCAAAAGACATTACGAGATATTCAAAAAGTCCATATCTCGTAGAGAAAGCGGTTTTAGGAATGTCCTCTCGGCCGAATTTTAATTTGGTGGTAGCCGGAGCGAAGATCGATTTTTGAGAATACTTTTGCACCGACTAATTGATCGAATAGCATATCAATGCGTGGGAGGGGGTATTTATTTTTGATGGTCACCGCATTGAGGGGTCGATAATCAGCACATAACCTTAGTGATTTATCTTTCTTCTTCACAAAAAGGGCGGGGCAGCCCCAAGGCGAAGCACTTGGGCGTATGTACCCTTGTCTAGAAGTTCGTTGAGTTGCTCCTTAAGTTCAGCTAATTCGTTTGGAGCCATTTTATATGGTCTTCTAGATATCGGTGCGGTTCCGGGTTGAAGTTCAATTTTAAATTCTACTTCCCGATCAGGTGGCATTCCCGGCAAATCATCCGGAAACACATCGGGAAATTCACATACTACCGATATGTCTTCTAATTTCTTTATTGCTAGGTGCTGAATTTGGTTTCTAGAAAATTTTGGGTATGGCAATGATAGGATAGCCGAGCCGTACAGAGGTGAATTTAAATATACTTCCCGGTATCTATGTGTAAGACAGCTCTATGTCGTTTCATCCATTTCATTCCTAATATCACATCTATGCCTTGCCCATTTAGAATGATTAGTGTTGAGAGATATGTATTTCCGGCAAGTTCCGAGGAAACGTTTCTTGCTTCACGGTTTGTGTGAATGAGGCCACCAGGAGATGTGATAGTGTATGGGGTTTGCAAAATGGTGGATGATAGATGCAACCTACCCACACATGCTTGATCGATGAAATCATGTGTGGCGCCGGAATCGAAAAGAACGAGAGCGGAATATCCGGATATAGAAAACATACCCGAGAGGACCGGTTCTCCGGCTTGCACATCTTCGACCGTAGTAAAATTTACACGGCCGGTCTTGGTGGGGGTTTTGCTGTGATTGTTGTTGTTGTTGCCGCGGTTATTATTGTTGCCATTATTGCCGCGGTGGTGCTGATGCTGATTATTCCCACCGTTGTTGCCATTGTTGCGGCGAGGGTGTGGGCATTCTCTCGATGAAGTGACCAATGCCGTCGCAGTTGAAGCATGGCTGCTGCGGGGATGGCCTCGGCACCTTGATTATGCTGCTGCGGGGTGTGCTGGTGACCACGGTGCTGATAGGAGTGGTGGGGCACACGATAAGGCTGCTGGAAGGTCGTGCGTTGCCCACCCATTGGAGGCACCGGGACACGGAATTTCTGACCAGTGGGGCTGGTCACTGTAAGCTTGAACTTGTGAGGTGGCGCACCGGATGAACTTCCCGCGGTGCGCTTCCTCTTCTTGTCATCCCGATTGATGCGAATGGCGTCCTCTTGCACAATGGCTGCACTAATCAATTCATTGAATGTGCCATTCAAGAGAGCGAGGCGGTCTTGCAATTTCGGATTTAGACCCTTCCGAAAGCACTCACGCTTCTTAGCATCGGTGTCAGCATGATAGGAAGCATACCGAGCAAGATAGTTGAATTTCCGAGCATACTCTTGCACAAGTATCGGAGCCTTGCTTCAGGTCAACAAATTCCTGAAGCTTCCTCCTCATGACACCGTCAGGAATGTGGTGTGCACGGAAGGCTGCCGAGAATTCCGGCCGGAGCACCCGGTGATCCGCGGGGAGTGCAGCGGTGTAGTTTGCCCACCACGCACTAGCCGACCCACGGAGCTGCTGTGCTGCAAATAGAGTCTTCTGGTGCTCGGTGCAATTCGGAAGAGCAAACTTGGACTCCACGATACGCAGAAAATTATCTGCTTCCAGGGGGTCCTTGGCTTCTGAAAAAGACGGCGGTTGAGTCGCCTAGAAATCCCCGTAAGAGGTGGGACGGGGCTGCGGTGGAGGAGCTGCTGCCTGGGCATTATTGTTCTAGCTCGCCAGGAACAGCCGAAACATCTCGTTCTGATTATGAACAAGTTGCTCCACAGCAGTCAACGGTGGCGGAGGAGGTGGCTGCGATGAAGCACCCTCCCCCGAATTATCCACCGTGCGACGAGTGTTCACCATCTGCCACACAATTTAATTACACCATTAGTCTCAGCGTTTCGGAGCCATAGACAATGATAGTAATTAAGGGACATGATATGAACATGAAATTCAGAATGCAATCCATAGGAGGGAAATTTCATCAGGTGCTGAAATTGATGGAGTAACAGTTTCGGTATGAAATTTTCAGATTGCATAACCTGGGCGGTTTAATTTCCATGAGCCGAAATTGATGAAACCAGAAACTTTTACTCACAATTTCAGACCATTCAAACTTAGTAAAATTTTCTTATGATTCTGAATTTGACAGAACGAGACATATATTCATTAAACATAAGCTTAGTGGTTCATATATATTTCAAGGTGCAACCCATTTGTACACAAAAGCACGCGATATTAACACTTCTTAGCGCGGGGTTATACGTCCAGGATTTTCCGGCCTAGCTAGTCATCCATACCTCCTATGCTGTCAGCCTACCCAAAACACAGCGACCACTACGTCCTTACGTACGTACAAGCCACTAGTTCTTGTTCTTTAGTACACTACCATTAATTTTACAAGTTCCTTTCTTAGCACTTGCTAGTAGTCTAAGCATCGCTGTCGGTGTCTTCCGGGTTGTTCACATCGGAAGCATCGCTAGCAGCGTCGTCACCATTGTTCTCCGGCGGTGGTGGCTGTAACAGGTTCCAGTGAGCTGCCAGCAACACCTGGTGGTGCTGCTGTAACGCGGCCAACTGGTGCTGAAGATTCCCTATCTCTCGTGAACAGCTGGTCCATGTTGGTCTGTGCGGTCTGAAGCTGTCCATGCAGGAATTGCATGGTGGCTTGCTGAGAGTAAATGGTCTCATCCTTCTGAGTAATAGATGTCTTAGCTGCATTCAGCTCATTTAGCGCCTCAATCCGTTCCTCATCACAGAACGTAGCCATCTGCTCATGTTCTGCCTTTTCCTGCTCAGCTCTTTCTTTCGCCCTATCTGCGACGACACGTAGGTTGTCGCTGAAGATAAGGTCATCCTGCACTTCCTTGATACGTGCAGTCAGGGCAGCATTTTCCTGCTCCAGCCCGGTGACACGGGCGGTCAGCTGCTTGTTCTCCTTTTTTGCTGAGTAGTAGTCGTCCGTGACATCGGTGAGACGATCAGTGAGGTCTTCCACCTCAGATCTCAGCTGATTCCTTTCAGTCATAAGTTGTCTTGCATCCATCTATAGATCATGGTTAGGGACATATTTTTAAGCAGCATTATTATCAATAATTTGAGTAAATAAAAGCTCAATTGACATGCTGAAAAGAAGACAGAAAGAAACTGACATCCTTTACAACGTAACCGGTTCTGAACCCTCTCTGCTTTTCCCCAATTTTGTCTCTGTTTGTACAGTAAAATTTACCAAAATTTATGACCAGATGCTAGAATATTTCCTAAGCTTTCCAACGCATCCTAGAACACGGAAAAATCTTAAGCGGATCAAAAGATATGGTGATTTCCGGCTCGACGGATTTTCTGCCAGGTTTTCTGGAAACGCCGGGAACTAAAATTGGCTCTCTGTTTTTGCTTATTTGACCGGCTTAACGAATTTTCCTGGCTGACCTGATATTAGATGAAATGTGGGGTATAACACGAGCTTTCCAGAATGGGGTAGATCGTTTTATTTGGACTAGTACTTCAAAAGTTATCGCGATTTTTGTGAGGCACCCGAATCTGCCAATCCGGCGATTCGGCGAAATCTGGCAACCTTTTGCCAGATTTTCGGGTAAGTCATTTTTAGTAGGATTCCACTCTACTTTCACTTGGATCACCATGCCAGGGTGATGGTATGTATTACGAGCTTTCCGGATTGTTTTTAATCGTTTCGTTTGAGTGAACGATTTAAAAGTTGTGACCGTTTTCGTGAAAACGATAATCGGTTAGGGTTTAGTTCTCGGTCGGGTGGGGTTTTCTGCCCGATTTTTGGATATCATGCACGACTTGTGTTGAGATTTTAGTGAGTTGTTCAAGACCGTGTTTTTGCATTCTCGATCGATTATCTCATGCAATTTGTGATGCATGGCATGAATGATGACATGAAATGCCGTTAACCTATGTCCTTTCCAAAATAAAACACGTGATCGGTCTATATATAGCCGACCACTCGCTTTTTTTGTGGCAACACACACACGATCTCATCACGGGAACTACACGATCTAAATTTCGTGGTTAGCGTACCTGCAAGAGACCATTTCAGAAACATTACATCAAATTCAAAAGAAACTATGAAAACAAATGTTCCACAATCTCATCATCTTCCTCATCCTCATCATCTTTCTCCTAGTAACGGTTCATAGAAAGAACCGCCCCGCGGATTGCCACGAGCCAACATTGTCCCGTATTATTACTTCCGCGGGCACGGAGCGCTAATTTAAATTGCAAACATACCTGGGCCGGGCCGTAGTTGCAAAAATTTAAACAAGCATAACCCAGGGTTAGTTTGCCACTTCTATTTCTACTGTAGACCTTACATGGGCTTTCTATGTCGTTCCTCACCGTATAAATGTGTTGGTGATTTTTAGTATGACCCGTAGTGTACGGCAGATCCCAACACGGCTCTGATACCAGCTGTGACACCCCTACCTCGCGAGGCGAGAGGGATTGTCGCACAGGATCGTATCGGGAGACATTCGACGAAGCGAACGTTCATTGCACATACATCGGGAATACATTCAGCATTTTATTACATAGAGAACAATACTTGAGTAACAAGTTCATACATAATCTCTCAATTATTACAAGCCATTGTTCGAATTTCAGATTTACAATACATAAGTGAAGTGTGATTTTACAATACTTGATAATGTCTTTGCGGAAGCGTAAACATCTCGACGATACATATATATAGTTAACTAGGAGAACCACACCAGCCCATACGGCATGGTCTCACTCTTGAGTCGGTGAAGCGGGAACCCACTCCACGGTCCACTCCCGAGGTTCCTCGCTTTGACACACATACTTCCCGCAGCAATCACAATAATCGGGCTGCGGGAATCCTGAAAAATAGTTTCAACACAAACCCTGAGTATCTAATATACTCCGCAAGCCTTACCCGTCAAAAATGGTTCTAAGAACCGACCCTAACATGCAGGGGGCTTGACCTGGCTTGCGGAAACTTGCAAAACAGCACTTAAAGTATTTGTCTAACTCATATTTTAGCCAAGTTAAGAGGGTAGAACATAATCATAAATTTTTGTGAGCAAGACTAACAAGCATGGTTGCAATACATGACTTTAATATTCCAAAAACAGCAAACTTAATCTTCATATTCTCTTATTACTACGATGCAATCTGCTCGAGACAAGTGGTACTCATCACCGCGAGGGACGGCGATATATATCGATTTACACCCTGCAGGGAAACCCAAATGCACGACATACGCATCATTTAAGAACACGTATGGCCACCTTTCACAAGATTATCATAGATATGAGCCGGGTCCACCCTCCGAGTGTGCATTCCACATGCAACCACAGTAGCGTCGGGTCCAAGGGTAATAACACACCCTCCATCTACTCACAAACCCGTGCATCCACCGTGACCAACACTTTGCACAAAGGGTGGAGCGACCGTCCAACACTACGACTCTCAAGTTACATCAGTTTACCAACTCCCATACGAAGGTATGCATTTGGTACACAACTCAATACTTGCTCGCGGAGTCACAACGAACGGTCCTTAACCGACACATACGGGGCTATGGCAAACAAGGGCCAACCTTGTCACCGCATCCTACACATGCTCTTCCCCGTACGGTCTCCAATTAATCATGTGAGGGTAACCAAATTTAATCCCTAGATCGGGTGATCTCCAAATCACTCGGTGTTGCTACCGATGAAGTTATTAAGCATAGCACTAGCGATTAGGCTTGTACTTAACCAAGACCACAGGATATAGAAAGCTAGTGCAACTAGGTTTCCGAGCAACTCCTAAACTTAAATGCACAAGTACACCATAGACGTATGTGAAAATAAAGAGACTTTAAAACATAGGTCATGCTCGGGGCTTGCCTTGATTTGGCTCGTAGTTAGCACACTCGAACTCGCTTACTTCAAGTTGGTGCCCTCCTTGATCTTCAGCTCCGGTCGGGTTCCCTATATGAATGCATATGGAATGTATGAGCAATGGTTGACTTCATATTCCCATAGTTCATGGAACTTCCTCAATAATATAATGTAACGAAACATTTGCATAAATTAACACGTTCTTGAGTGGTGGTGATAGGGTCATGATGATGGTAAGTGTGGTTAGTTTCATGGGGACAACCTTCTAATTAGGTAAACTTTCCATCATTTAGTATAAATGTACATGCTGGTTTTTCGAGATCAAGAAGATAGGGTATAATTCCTTATTACTTAGTATGCAAGAGGTTGATGCTCATTTCTTAGGATGAAGTTTTATCACTTCGTTATACAACGTGCACACAAGTACTCATCATTCCATGTGAGTTTGCTATGAGTAACCTACACCATATATGACCGTTCTTGCCCAAAAAGATAAACGTGATTATGACCTGTTTAATTGTGCCATGTAAGTGTGAAAAATTATCTAGCCATAATAGAAAGTAAAAAGGCAATTTGAGTTTAGCCAAAACTCAGCCATTTTAACTAAGTCGGGGTTGACAGGCTGCTGGTGAAGCCATCTTAAGGTGTCCAAATCTTAATATTTTGCTATAGAACTTAAGTGACTCATGTTGGTTAATGTAAAGTACATAACTCAAGGTTTACAACGAGCTTCTAGCTGTTTCATTTGGAGCTGTATTCAAAAAGTTATTGAATTTCAAAAACGGCAAGTTGTCACGCAGGCATAACGGATTAGCATCTTAGACTGCTTAAATCTTTATTTTTCTACACATGAAGTACTAGGATTATGTTACTACGTCAAATTACAAGTTATCTACTTTCCAAAGAGACCTTGCTCATGAAGTTTGGATCCGGGGTCCAGAAGTTACATCATTTTTAAAATGCAATCTTGTCAAGCGGCTTGGTCGTGATAGCATTTTCATCTTGCTCAAACATTAATTTTTACTATATAACCTTAGGTGTTCATGTACATCATGATGTATTACAAGTTATAAGCTTTCCACTGCGCTTTGAATCGTTCAAATCCGTGGCGTATAACTCGAGTTATGATTTTTCTAAAATCCTTAACCGTTACTGAAGTTTCAGCACGATTCGAAAATTTTTCTAAGTGTCGCGCGCGGGGGGGCTCGCCGGAGCGGCGGCGAGCTCACCGGCGGCACGTTAGGGCTCGCCGCCGGGGCCGGGCTTGGCCGCCTGCGCACGGTTTTCAACGGCGCATCTATCGGCGATGGTGGCGGGGTGAGGGGAGGGACGGAGCTTAGCTCGCGTCGAGCTATGGCGGGTGCGGCGGCTCCGGTGTGGGAGCTCGTGCTCGCCGGGGCAAGAGGAAGGGAGCGGTTGGGTCGTAGAGCTGCACCTTCGCACGGAGACGAACGGCGCGGGGTCGGTGCAGGCTGAGGTGGTCCGGAGTGAGCCGGCGTCGACGGGGTGGCGGAGCGCGGTGGCCGGCAGTGATGAAGAATGCAAGTTTCTCCTCGGCCGCGGCTCGGTTCAACCTCGGGGCAAGGCAGGGAGCTGCGTTAGGTTCCCGCGCACCCTTCGAGGCCAAGGTGGAGCATGAGCTCACCCGAGTGGGGCGGATTCGAGCTCGCCGGCGCGGGAGCGGACGGACAGGGCTCGTCGGCTCTTATGGGAATTGTAGCCCTCGAGAGGGCGAAGGGAGGCCAGGAGCTGGTGGAGAGATGCGCAAGGAGCCGGCGAAGGGCTAGAGCGCAAATGCGGGGCGTTGCAACGCGGAGAGGGCAACGCACGGGGAGATGGTCCGGACGGCGGCCATGGCGAACTCCTCTCCCCGCCATCGACGGCCGAGAGGGCAAGCTTCTAGACGAAGCACGGGAGGCGATGCGTGACGCGTGGAGCTGCACAGCGTCGGCGAGGACGGGCGGCGCCTAACCGGCATGGGCGCCGGCGGCGAACGCCGCCGACGGTGGCCCCGGCCATCGTGCCGGCCCTCGTTCAAATGTTATTCTCCCAATTTACAGTTTTGCCACTGCTGTCCTTCTCTGAAAATGACTCATAGAATTTGATCCTTTTGACATTTTTGCAAACCAAAATTTCTGTGGTTCCTTTGGATTATGTGGAACAACTTTCCTTATAGGCCAAAGTTCAAATTCGAAATGTAAAAATTTACAAAAATTGTTGAACAGGTGCTGTTTCTGCTTAGAGTTGGATTTTTCTAGGGATTTGTGCTGTCCCAAAAATTCAGGAAAAATGTCCTAAATTCATGTCTTGATATGTTCTACCAGATTGTGCAAAAATTTGGGGTTACCATTTTGGAGAAAGTTTGAGATCTCAAGAGCTAGGGTTTTGGGAACAATAAAAACCCTAATAGGACTTTAACCTATTATTTCATGTGACTAGCCGGATGATTTTTGCTTTGCACATGCAAATCTCCTGTTAGCACAGTAACATTGTGAATTTGTGACACGGGGTGTCACAAATTTCTTCGACCCAGCACCGGTCCCAATGGGAGTTCAGGCGCAACTTGGAATAGAGTGGCTTGTGGAGGAAAGTTGTTTACGGTTGTGTCATCGACGTCAATAACGACCCGTTCTTCGAGTTCTTGAGAGGAAGGTTCTACGAGAAGAGGCGGTAGGGATTTCCTTGGTGGATGCCGCACTCTTGGCTTCGGGAGCTTTCTTGGTGACGGAGCTGAAGGAGCGAAGTGAAGGATACGCCACCGGTCGGGGCTGGAGTAGAAGGTTTATTTCTTAGCAAGCTAGCTATACTAGCTTGGAGATTGGAGGGAATTCTGCAGAAGAATGACATGTATTACAGGTCGGTCTTGATACCCGCCTTGGCTTCATATCGGTATATGGAATCCTCTGTTATTCCCGACCGGTTAGGGACCGATCTGTTGGCTATCTCTGCCAGCTTTATCTTCATTGATTTGTTACCGTGTCTTTGAATATCCATTCCTTTATTATCTCGTATACCCATAAGGCAAGTATACGTCAACGGTTGCGCCGCTCATCGGACCACTACCGGAGCAATCTGGAGACCCGGCGGAAACGTCGCCATGCAATAATAGCCGACGCGGATGCAGCGAGTGGTAGACTCCATCGTTCTTCTAGCAGGGCGTTGAACTTGTGGTCCATGGAGGTCGAATTGAATGGTGCCCGAGTCTTCACATCGCCGATCCACAACATTGTGGGGGTAAAGCGGATCCTTGAGACAATCCCGGAAGAGGTGTTCAACTCAACGCCGGGGCTACAAGCGCTCCGAGTTTAGTGGATGTGGCTGCTTTACAAACTAACCAGCTTGTCCACGATAGAGCCGAATCTTCCAGTCGGTCACATTCTCACTCGGAGCAGCCCGTAAGAGCCCGGTGCGAAGGAGCTTCTTCCGGAGGAAGAATTGGGCGCCGACGTACCCCAATCGCAGATGAACATGAACGCGCTCCGGATCAAGACCTATGCGTACCGCTTAATGGTAATCGAGACGCTCGCAATGTGCTTATCGATCGTCATGCGAGAGAGAGCGGAGGAACGCAGGAGACGAGAAGATGATGAGCGACGACGGGCCGGTCACGTGGATGATCGTCCGCGGGATCCTGCTCCTCCCCGCCCACGCATAACTAATTCAACTAGACATGGGCCAGCCGCTTCGGCGTCGCCCCAGAGCGGAAATCCTCCACGTAATGAACGTCGAGGGCATGGCGGTCGCTATGCTCATCGTGATGATCGATCAAGAAGAGACTATCAACGAGATAACCGAGATCGACGGGGACGAGACAACGAGAGATAGAGATGGGGAGCCCCGACAAAACAATAACGACCGCCGTGCGGCCCCGCCGCCTCCTCCTCCACCGCCTCCAACACAGCCCGCGGAGCAAGGCAACAATGATCGTCATGATGGTTGGGGAACCGGATACCGGGACGATCGCTACTATGACTACTCCGATGATGACGGGGACCGCAACTACCGACATTGCCCCGGTCGGCGCTCACCGTCGTCGGTATGGACCGATCCGGAAGACGATGAGTACTCCATAATTCCGACTTTTATGCGGGACCTACGTATTTACAAATACCCCGGAGGGTTTAAGCCTAGGGTAATTGATAAATATGATGGTAAAGCGCCTCCTGCTGAGTGGGTTCGTATGTATACTACCGCCATCCGATCGGTGGGAGAAGATACTTTTGTGCTAGCAAATTATCTCCCCACATGCATGGAGAAGGATGGACGCTTGTGGTTACACTCTCTACCCGAGAGATCTATCTCTTCTTGGGGCGACCTCACCAAAAAGTTCGACCTCAACAGTCGAAGCGAAGCCCGATGAAACACTCATGGAGTTCATCGAGCGTTTCTGCAATAAGACGACCTTAATCCCCAATGTTCCCGATCGGTAGATAATTGCGGCGTTTCAAGCTGGCGTCCGAAGTGAAGCATTGGTCCACAAGATTGGAAGGCGTAATCGAAACCTTACCATGACGGTGTTAGAGTGTTTCAAGATAGCAGATGACTAAGCTGCTAGAGAATCAAACGTCGTCAATTTGCATGGGAACAAAGGGAAGGAGCCGAAGCACGACCAAGGCAACCAGTTTGGATCCAAGAACAACAAGCACAAGCCGGATCATCTTGTTGCAGCTGTCGACCAATCTCATGGAGGGGATCGGTCGGCACCTCCTAAGAGGGGCCCGAGAGAACGACTTAAGGCCCTTGCATGATTCACAATCGGAATCATAAGGCCAAGGAATGCTTCCTGTTAAGATTGTTCGCTCGGTTCGCTTTAAAGGTAGCACCCCGGTCTGGACATCGGAACCAGCGGGAGGATAAGGGCAAAGATAGGGAGCATGATGATAACAAAGACGACGGAGGCTTTCGAGAGCCGACAAGAGAGGTGAACTTCATCCACGGAGGTCCGGATGTGTATGAGTCAAAGCGAAAGCAGAAGTTGGCGCTCGGAGAGGTTAACGCCACTCGCTCCTGCTACCCCTGAATATCTACGATGGTCGGAGGTACCGATTACATTCAGCGAGGCCGATCATCCGAAGGTCCTCCCTAAAGTTGGTAGATATCCGCTCATTCTAGCTCCCATTGTTCGGATGGTATGATTGAAGAGAACTTTCATTGATGGGGGAAGTTGCTTGGACACCCTTTTTGCTAAAACCCTGTCGGAGATTGGCCTTTCTATGGCAGACTTGGATCGCAACATTTCACCGTTTCATGGTATAATACCGGGTCGAAACAGACTATCCTTTAGGGCAGATTTCTCTCGTTAGTGACTTTTGGGACAAAGGAGAATTACGGAAGGGAGAATATTATCTTCCAGGTAGTCGACATCGATTCGAGCATATCATGCTATGCTTGGAAGACCAGCTACGGCGAAGTTTATGGCCATCCCCGGTTACCGGTATTTGATGCTCGAAGATGCCAGGTCCATATGGGGTTTTATCGTTCCGGTCGACATCAAGACCGCTTACGCTTGTGAAGTACATAGCACCGAGTTGGCTTCTCGGGTCAATTCGGAGCAAGAACGGCGAGAAATCGGAGAAGCAGCTGAAACTCTAGAGGCACGAGGCGCGGTTGGAAGAAGAAGCTCCGACCAAGAAGATCACCAAGGAGAAGGTGAAGACCGATGCGGTTGCTTTCAAGATTATCCAGCTTGATAAGTCGGACTCCTCCAAGGTCACCCATATAGGGGCTGACTTGGGGGACAAATAGGAAAGCGCGCTCATTCTTTTCCTCCCGAAAAATAGGGATATCTTTGCATGACGACCTTTTGACATGCCTGGTGTCCCTAGGGAGAAGATTGAGCGGATACTCGTTGGTGCGTTCGATACGGAGCCGGTTAAGCGAAGCTCCGGAGGTTTGCTCAAGACCGCAAGGAGGCGATTAAGGAGTTAACTAGATTGTTAGCAGCTGAGTTCATTAGGGAAGTGTACCATCCAAATTGGTTTGCCAATCCGGTCCTTGTACCAAAAAATAATACTAAGGAATTAAGAATGTGTGTTGATTATACCGATCTCAACAAAGCTTGCCCCAAAGACCCATTCGTGCCGCCTCGAATTGACCAACTTGTTGATTCAACTCGCTGGCTGCGAGCGTCTTTGCTTTCTTGATGCTTATTCGGGATACCATCAGATTCCCCGAAGGTTGAGGATCGGATAAAGACCGCGTTTATCACCCCCTTTGGAGCGTATCGCTACACAACGATGCCGTTCGGATTAAAGAATGCAGGCGCCACATATCAGCATGGCATGCAGCGTTGTCCGGATTCGCAACTTGGAAGGAACACGAAGCTTAATTTCGATGACATAGTGGTGAAATCTCGAAAACTGAACATATTCTCTCCGACCTGGCAGAGACCTTGAGTAATCTGGGAAGTTTTTCCATGAAACTTAATCCTGGAAAATGTGTGTCCGGAGTTCGTTCTAGAAAATTGCTGGGGTATCTCGTATCGTGGCGTGGTATTGAAGCTAACCCTGAAAAGATTCAGACGATTGTTAATATGAAACCTCCTAGTTGTTTAAAGGATGTACAAAAGCTGACTGGAAGCATGGCCGCGCTTAGCCGATTCATCTCAAGGCTAGGAGTCGGGGGCCTCCCGTTCTTTAAGCTGCTCAAGAAGCAGGATAAGTTTGAGTGGAGGATGAGCCGCATGCCGCGTTTGACCAACTCAAGGGATACCTCCGTAATCTGCCGGTTTTAGTAACTCCGGAACTCGACGAAACCATTCAGTTATATATATCCGCAACTACTCATGTGATGAGTACGGTATTGCCAGTTCACCGGAAGGAGGAGGTGCAACATCCGGTATACTTTGTAAGTGAGGTCCTTACTCGAATCTCGAATGCGATATCTCCGATTACAGAAATTAATATATGTCTGTAGTGATAACTTTTCGGAAGTTAAAACATTATGTTCAAGCGCATCCCATCGAGGTCAAGACTGGGTTTGCTATTGGAGATATCGTCCGTAATCGAGAAGTCATTGGCCAAGTTGCCAAATGGGCCATAGAACGTGGACAATTTGAGATTACTTTTTCTTCACGGACAGCTATTAAAGGACAAGCTTTGGCTGATTTTATTACTGAATGGCTAGAGACGCAAGTTCCGCAGGCAATTCGGACCTTGGAGTATTGGGAGATGTTTTTTGATGGGTCCCTGCAGCTTTCGGCGCGGGGCTGAGGCTGTACTTCTCACCCTACGGAAAGAGCCATTAAGATATGTGTTACAAATGCATTTCAGCGCTTCAAATAATACTGTGGAGTACGAGGCTTTGCTTCATGGACTCGCGGGTGGTCTGTTTCGTTAGGAGTCGGGCGATTAGACATATATGGTGATTCAATGCTTGTAATCAGTCAAGTTAACAAGGTATGGGATGCTCATGATGATCATATGATAGCTTACCGACAAGAAGTTAGAAAACTTGAAGACAAATTTGATGGCCTACGATTTCTCATATACTACGCGGAAATAATTCCGCTGCGGATGAGTTAGCCGGACTGGGATCCTCGAGACAAGCGGTTCCGTCTGGTGTTTTTCTTTAGGTATTGAATAAGCCATCTATTAAGATGGAACGCAAAGCTACTATTAAAGAGACGGAGGCCGAGGATGAGGAAGCGGTCTTGGAGGCCAAGGTTGAGGAACCGGTCTTGGAGGCCAAGGCCGAGGAAGCGGCCTTACAACAAGGAATTAAGTTACCCGAGGTTATGATCATTGATTCCGATTGGCGTACTCCGTATCTCGAGTATTTACAATCTGGTAAAACACCAAAAGATAAGGTTGAGAAGCAAAGACTGGAGGTCCGGGCACGTAGTTACTTAATTATTGAAGGAGAACTTTACCGACGTCTAATTAATATTTTGATGAAGCGTGTATCGGTCTCGATGGTGGGCGGTTGTCACACCCCTATCCCGAAAGATAGTTAAGTGTGGTACGGATCGCCTTGGGAGATGATTGACGAAGCAACAATACATAGCATCACATTAACAAACATACACGATTTGCAAGGTTACATAATTAAGTCTTGATTACAACATAGAGTTCGAAATAAAACATACATTAGGTTTGAATTTAAATTACATAGTGTTGACGCCGGTTTTTGACCAAGGGACCCATTGTCGGCGACTATAGGTCAAAAGAGGGCCGGTGGGCAGAAGGCCGACGGCCGCTTGGGCGAGTAAAAGGCGAAGATAATTGATGGGGTGCGGAAATTCGAAAATTTTTGAGCAATCCATCCCAACCTACGAGATAAGAAGATAAGATATAAAGCCTTGAAGTATGTTCGTTGGATGATCAATTATTTTTCAAGACAATTGATGGGGTGCTTCTCAAGTGTATTGATGATACCGAGGCCAAAGTGGTAATGAGCGAAGTACATGATGGGATTTGCGGAACGCATCAATCGGCCCATAAAATGAAGTGGCTGCTAAGGCGAGCTGGTTATTACTGGCCGACAATGTTGGCCGATTGTTTTAAATATTATAAAAGTTGCCAAGATTGCCAGAAATTCGGGCCTATACGAGAGGCGCTGCGTCGGCTATGAATCCGGTGATCAAACCTTGGCCGTTCGGAGGCTGGGCCATGGATATGATCGGCGAGATAAATCCAGCATCAAGCAAAGGACATCAATACATATTGGTAGCTACAGATTATTTCACGAAGTGGGTTGAAGCGGCGCCCTATCGTAAAGTTTCGACGGGCTGACGTGATAACGTTTGTTAAAGAGCATATCATTTATAGATTTGGGATTCCAGAAACAATCACGACAGATCAAGGATCAGTATTTACGTCGGACGAATTTCAATCTTTTGCTTGAGGAGATGGGGATTAAGTTGATTAATTCGTCGCCGTATTATGCCCAAGCCAATGGCCAAGCTGAAGCGGCAAATAAGAGTCTGATCAAGTTGATCAAGCGGAAAATACAGGAGTATCCTCGTAAATGGCACATGAAATTGATGGACGCTTTGTGGGCTTATCGTATGTCACGGCATGGGGCCATGCAAGTCGCGCCGTATCAGCTTGTATATGGGCACGAAGCCGTACTTGCCATGGGAGACAGCTATCGGCTCTAGAAGGATTGAATTGCAACAAAAGCTTTCGGCCGATCAGTACCACGGATTGATGATGGATGAATTAGAAGATGTAGTACAAAATCGGCTGGATGCATTGGAAAAAATAGAGCGAGAATAAGGCAAGGGTTGCCCGCCATTATGATAAGAAGGTTGTGCAGAAACAGTTTAAAGAGGGCGATTTGGTCTGGAAGCTTAGGATGCCGATCGGTGTGAAAGACAATCGGTTTGGTAAATGGTCGCCTAATTGGGAAGGACCCTATTTGATTAGCCGATCGGCACCGGGTAACGCATATATTTTGAAAGAGTTAGCAGGAGAAGAATTCGGCCGAGCACTTAATGGGAAGTATTTGAAGCGGTATTATCCTAGTATTTGGATTAACTCATAGTGTTCGGCCTAAAAGAGACTACAGCCGATGTCGATGCACATCGCCTTGAGACGGCCGATGCGAGAGTATCGCCCTTAGCCAAAAAATATGAAAGAAAAACATAGAAGTCACCGATAAATTAGCCGATGTTTTAAACATCGTCTTCGGATGGCCGATATGATTGTATATCGCCCTTAGTGCAAAAAATATTTATAACAAATTTTTGTTCAAGGTCCTATTACACCTAAGCATAATCGACGGCCTCGGCACGAGACAAGAAGTCTTGGACGGCGAGATAGTGCACGGGCCGGCATGGAGTCGAGTTTGGCCATGACCAACGAGGTCATCCTCGATGGGGCCGACATCGGCGTGCGCCGCGGCAGCCATCTTCTCGGCCGCTTGAATTGCTTCGTCCGTCGTCTTCCGTTGAGCCGCCACGTCAACCGACAGGCTGTGCAATGGTGGCTTCCAAGGCCGCCGCCTCCTTCTCCTTGAGAGCCGGCGATGCTCTCAAATCGGCAATCTCTTGGTTGATTACCTGCAGTTCATCCTGCCGATTTGAGAGTTGCTCTTGCATCTCCTGGGTCTTGTGGGCCTCCTCCTCGGAACGCTTGATGGAGTCCTCGGCAAGTAACGCGGCTTGCTGCTGCTCCGCGTGGCGAGCCGGACGCTGCTGGGCACGGATGAAGTCCATTTGCCGATACTCCATGTATGCCACACGGTGCGGAGCATCGCGAACATCCTCCGGGAGCTCGGTCCGGACCTCCAAGTACCGGGCCCTTATGGGGTGGGCGTCGGCCACCAAGCGATCAACCGAAGAAGCCTCAAGCCTGCGCGCGATTTCGGCCATGGTGGTAAGACCAGAAGCGAGATACCAAAATCGGCGCAGGACGAGGGAAGGCTGAGCGCACGAAATACCAAGAGAAATAAAGTGAAGCTAATGACCAGCGGCGAATCAAAAAAGAGATAGTAAAAACAAACCTGCGAAGCGTCGATGCGAAGCGGCCGGACGTCTATCGGCTGCGCCATTGAACCCACGAGGTTCGTGTGTTCCAATCAGCTCTCGGCCGGCCGATCCCCCTTCACCGGCGGCATCCTCGGAGGCGGCATCGGGCACATGGCCAGCTTGTTCGGCTTCGGCGGGCTCATCGGCGGGCTCATCGGCAGCGGTACCTACGGGAGAAGGCTGCGGGCGGCTCCTGGCCGGCCGATTCTTCGACGAGCAATAGTGCCTTTGGGGGGAGCGATGGGCGACACATGGACAGCTTGTTCAGCTTCGGTGGCAACCTCGGAAGACGCGAGGCCGATCCGAGCGAGTTGAGCTCTCCGTAGGGTTTGGATCGGCCTGGCTTGGTATGACTTCAAGCTCCGGAGCTGTTTGAATCGGCCTTTCGGGCGTCGGCGTCCTGGCCCGTGGAGGAGTCGACGGGCGGATCGGCCTATCGGGCGTTGGCGTCCGGGCCCGAGGAGGAAGAACCGCCGATTCCTGCTAAGAACTCATAGTTAGACAGCATGTAAAGTGAAAAGGAATCGGCAATCATGCAATAATAACCTGACGCGGCGGAGATGGTTCATCGAAGTAGTCCGGGTCGGACGGGCGCACGAGCTGCTTTAGCGGCGCGCGGTGTCGCTTCGGGGCTTGAGTCGGCCCTGCAGCTGGCACATTAGCCTTCCTCTTTCGAGGGCGGCTGTTTTAGTCTTGGCCTTGCGGGCAGCTGGTGCCCTCGACTCATCGCCGCAAAAGCTTGGGCAGGAGTGCGATCGGTGAAGCCGATATTTGGAGCAATTGGGCTCGGCATTAAGTATGCAATCGGCCGGCCAGCGATACTCCGGGTCGGCGGCTCCTCCGTGTCCGGCTGAAAAGAATATACAAGGGTGAGCATTTGGAGTGGCCGATTTCATTTACAAAATCGGCCTTATAAAATAAATCGGCTACACGTACCTCGGCGAAAGCTTCTCTCGGGACTAAGCCGGAGAAGAAGGAGGCGGTGTTCCGGCTGCGGAGGTGCCGGTTCCACTCGCCCCACCAACGGTCAAAAGGCGGGTACTCCGGGCGCCGGGAAAATCCGGCTAAGTCGCCGGTGACGACATCGGCGGTGCGGCCGACGAGCCAATTCCACCGAATGGCGTTGTCGACGGTAGCCCGCGCCTTTATTTGCCCCACATAGAAGAGGCTGGGGGCAGGCGGCCGAAGCCGAGTTGGCGGGCCGCCACCGACGGGTGGTAGAACTCATAGGAGCGGAAAGCCTTGCTCCCGGCAATGAGTCCCGTCGGCGGCGAGACGAGGGCGGAGGCAGGTGGTGAAGATCTTGACCGCCTCCCCGTCGGCCGTTGGGAAGGTGGGGTCGATCGGAAAAGGAGTGTCATACCCCTTCTCGAAGAAATCGATGTACGGGTACCAATCCGTACTTTCGTTGTTGAGGCCCTTGTAGAGGGCGGCGAACCAATACGCCGAGGTTGTCATCCGACATGGCCGCCCCGGTGCCATGGATAACGCTTCCCGAAAGAGATACATCGGCTGGATCGGGCGTGGCCGGTTCGGCATAGTTGCCGGGGAAGGTGAGGACACCGAGGTCCGGATCGATGGCCTTGGTGGTATGAAGGGACAACCACATTTGGATGAACCACCAAGGACCTCCCGGGTTCTTGAGCGATCGGTCGGAGCGCAACTCCACCGAAACCCGGTGAAGAAGGAGGTACGCCGATCCCGAGAAGATACTTGCCCATGGGAAGGGCATAGGCGTCGGCCAGCCTATCGGCTATCGGCGAGAAAATTGTTTGTGGGGCTCACGCCGACCCCACAAAAGAAGAAGTGGTCAAGCCACATGTTGAGGAAGGCAACGTGCTCGCGGCGATCGGCCGTGCCGTGCCCCTTGTTGTAGGTCCGGATGTAGACCTTCCAACCCCTGGTGTCCTTAGGGTTGATCCGATGGGAGGACTTAATGCGGATGGCATGCGGGGTGGCCTCCGCCGTGATATTCAAATCGGCCAACATGACCGTGTCCGGGAGGGTCATGGTAGCCGGGCCGTGGCCGAACATGAAGCGATTCGGGGCATCCGACCGAGAGATAAGAAGCTGCCGCCGAGCAACGGTTCATTCTTGTGGTGATCGGCCGAGAGAAAGTTTGATGGCGTGGGCGATGCCGATGTTAGACCAACCTTGCGGATGGACGGCCGATACCCGGTTATACCAATCGCGCCATCCCGCAACGGGAGTCGGCCATGACCGAAAGCTGTTGGCCCACTCGGCCGATAGAGGAGACTGTTGCCGAAACGGAACTCGGTTCGTTTCGGCACGGATGAGATCTGTGGGGTCGGGATCGCCCATAGGACCCAAGAAGAAATGAGTTGGGATATTGGATGGAATAACAACTTGGTTCCGGATCTCCTAAAAACAAGGAATAGGGCTAAAATGAGAAGCGGAACAGAAATAAATTGTGAAAATGAACAAGAACAAGAACACGAAGAAAATTGCAAAGGTAGAAAAGAGGGATGCTCGAATGTACATTACCTCCGGAACGGCGTTGGTGGTGGCGACGACGTGGCCAGCGGCGGCAGCGCAGCAGCAGCAACGAGCAGGATTCATGGTCGCCGGAGAAGAAAAAAAACGGCGGCGGCGCGGTGAGAAGTTGAAAAGGCTCGAGAAGGCAAAGGTCGCTAGAACAGGGGAAGATGAAAGCCAAGGAGAAGAAACAGATGGGAAATGACCGGGGGTGGCCCTGGGTTTTATGGAGAAGTGACGGGCGATAGAAACCGGCGCAGATAAAAGAGGATAAATCAGTCCGACGCATGCGTTGCATACCCCAGACTCGGGGGACATGTGTTGACGCCGATTTTTGACCAAGGGACCCATTGTCGGCGACTATAGGTCAAAAGAGGGCCGGTGGGCGGAAGGCCGACGGCCGCTTGGGCGAGTAAAGGCGCGTCCCTCCCGGGAATCGTGCGCGGACGCCAACGAGAAGAGCATAACATTGATGGGCCTGGCCCACGTCGTAAAATTAGAAATAATAGTTTAATTTTGGAAAAAAGATCCTAGATCAGTTTGGAAATCGGCCCGAAGAGGGTCCGAGTAGGATTCTTTGTGCCGAGTATAAATACATACTCGGATGTAACATGTAAACTCGATTCACATCCAATACAACTTTCGGCGCATCGCCAAACCCTAATTTTCTGTCAAGTCTTTACTGTTTTCGCGCGGGGATCTTCGGGGCTCCGGTCGACAACAAGTTGGCTTGACAAGGTAATTATGTTGTCTAGTTCTCGGCGCATTGTTCGTAATTAGATGGCTTAATTGCTAGTTATCCGGCGACTAGATCTGTTCCCGATCGGCGTAGTGAGTATCGGCCGGGATGAGTCAAGTTGACCTGGTCCGGGCTCGTGGTGGAGGTAGTTTGACTTGTCCTGCCTCCCCGTTCCAGCCTTTGTTTACAACGCCGATTGGCTCGGATCTGGTCGTTCGAGTCACGGTAGCCACTATGAGAATTCTTTTACATCTTGGCCGATTCGATCGTGCAGATTCGGTTGACGTGTCCTGTGTTTGCCTTTGCGATAGTTGACTTGTCCTAGGCGCATGCAGCCGATTGGCTAGGGTGTAGATTTACTTTCATAGTTAAGGCGTTTATGATTGTGCTTGTCCTGAATCGGCCGGGCGTACGCGGCCGTTAGATCTGGTCCGATCGCGTGCCATCGGTTGACTTGTCCTGTTGGAGCGACTGGTCGATTTGGGATCTGCGTGGTTGTATTTGTCTTACTTGTTCTTTCGGAGTGTTTAGCCGATTGCTTATCACGTTCATTAGCTGTTTTATGTTTAATTAGTGCCAAATCTGTTAAAGCTGCTTTTGAATCTGAGTTATTAGTATGATTTTATTGATCATCATTATACATTTAGATAGATCTAAATAATTCATCTGCTATAATCAATGGCAGAATCGGCCGAATACCCGATCGGCCGATTCACGGATCTGATTGACGATTAAACCATCTTCTTGCTATCAAACGAATTACATCCTATTAATAATTACCTTGTTTACATTTCATTCGATAATGCATCCCTGCAAAGTCTTAATGATTTGATCGCTTACCGACGAAATCGGCTGCTAGCCACCGATTGCATGTTATAGCGTCGGTCGATTCCATATCGTTCGTATCACGGTTCGTTCGCCTGGCATTTAATACATAAATGGATGGGCCGTGCTGTTCCCTGTCGATGGCCGATTCTGTTTATCTTACGCTATAATCGGCCATGACTGCACATCGGTCTATCCGGGCCGATGACCCGGAATTTTACACCTTTTATTGTCTTTGTTGGTTTGCGGGAAAACCATCCGGCACGCACCGGCGCACACGAACATCGGCGAGCTGAGCCGGTCCGTTGGGAGCACGGGGCCCTGCGTCGGCCGGGGTTTCGGTGGACTCTCCGGACAACGGTGTGTTGGCGACTTTTGACGTCAACACATAGCCATGATCTTTGTTCGAAATAAAGTACGAAGCGAAATACACAACTCGATGATACATAGATAACTTAAATGAACCATGCCGGCCTAGGCCATGGCTCACTCATCATGGGTCGGAGAGCTCGGGACCCATTCAATGGTCCACTCTTTGGGCTCTTCTCCATCCCACACAACCTTACCACAACAATCGCAAAACCCGGCTTGCGGGAAACCCGTAAATAAACATGTAGTGGCAAAGCTCGAGTATCTAGCATACTCCGCAAGTCTTACCCGTCAAATTGGCCATCTAAGACCGACTCCTAGATGCATGGGGCTTGACCGGTGTAACTTGGCATTTTGCATAAATAGCACCTATGCTAATTAGGTTGGCAATTTTATGACTTGGCCAAATTAATAGGGTTATTGCATAAAAGAAACTTTAGTGAGCATACTAGCAATACAAGAATTTGCAATACAAATTTATATCAAGTATAAAACAGCAAGCTATTCAATCTCCTTCCATTACTATACATTGCGAACTCGCTCGAATCAAGTAGTACTCATTAACCAACAACGGTACGGTACGTTCAAACTTGTTCAACTAAGCCAACAACGGTACGGTCCTTGACCGACTCGAGACGGGGCTACCACCTTGCAAGACCTCATCTCCGTCTTGCCCTTTCTCCTACGGGGCCCGTCCGGTCTCAACTTCATTAACACTCTCATCATCTTAGTGTCACACAAAACCCTTAAAGCCTCCATGCTTGAAGATTTCCTAAAACATCTACCGTTGCCACTATGCATTAAGCTTAGCCTCTATTGAGCTACCTGTACCAGTATAGCATAAACATATGGAAACCTACCATAATGCAACTAAGGTGTCAATCATTCCCTAACACCTAATGCACAAACATAACTGTACTATGTGATAAAGTAAAATATTTAAAAACCTCGATCACTTCGAACCTAAGTCGACCGAGCAATCCGTAGCGAATCACAATCATGTATGCATGAATGCTCATGATGAAAGTATGCAAGGATTCTTTAATAAAGTCCAATAATTAATAATTAACAATTAACTCTTAATCACCTTAGTTAATTAATAAATTAGGGATAAGCATGTTCATTAAGCAATAATTAACAATTAATTATGCTGATTAATACATGCTTAATCAAGGTTATTATTTATTAATTAGTCATGTTCCTTAATTACTTAGGTTTAATAATTAATAAATTATTCCGGTTTATTAAGCAATAAATAAATCATTACTTTAAAGGACATGTGATAAAAGGCTAATAGATTGGAATCACATAAAATAATAAAGTTTAAGTTTAATTTTGGAAAATAATTTTCATAATAGCTTTCGTCTGCAAGTATCTCCTTCATCTCACTAAATTATTTTTCTTCATTAAACATTTTATTAACATTAAATAATAGATTTTCTTTAAACAAAGAAAGTGATTAAGTACTATTTATAAAATAAATTTACTCAAAATAAATATTTTATTTCACAAATAAATAGATCTTATTTTTCTGAGTCGAACAAACTTGGTTTGGCATTTTTCTGATTTTTAATGAATTTTCTACGAATTTTTGAAAATCGAAAACCTTTCTGTGCCACACGGTGGGCCACGGGGTGGCCACACCAAATCCGCACATGGCCACACGCGTTCCCACGCGCGTGTGGCCCGCGGTGTGGCTTCACCGCGGCGGCGAGCTCAAGGCGGCGCAGCCACCGGAGTTGGCCGGGGGCTCCATACCTCGTCGCGAGACTACGGGAATGCTCCTCACGACTTGGCGAACACCACGGATGAGACGTGCTCACATGAGCTCCACCGGAGAGGTGCCGGCGGCGAGACCTAGACACGGCGGCGACTCCGGCACGGTGGGGAGCTCGCTCGAGCACCCAAACATTGGAAAAGAAACTACTTAAAGCTTCTACGGAGCATGCGCGAACCCGTCGAGGGTCGGAGAGACATGAGCAAGCTCGGAAGGGTGTGCTCACCGTGGGTATGGTGGCGGCGGTGAAGAAGCTCCGGGGAAACGGTGAAATCCCGACGAACCTGTGAAGGAAAGCTGGATGAGCTTTTGCTCTAAGGCTAACGGAGTGAGTTGCGCATCATCTCAAAGAGAAAAGAAGGCAAGCGGCTCACCAAGCGGGGAAATTTTGAGGTCGCGGCGGAGGAACACGGCGGCGGTATGAGGAAAACGATGGGCTCGCTTCGACGGAGCGGCGGTGCTCAAGCTAATTGCTCGGGTGGAAAAGCTTCACGGGGTCCCGGCGGAGCTTCTAGCGGTGGTGGTTTGGATGGAGAGGTGCCGGAGCGTCCCGGCGACGGCGAGAGCGAGAGGGGCGGCAATGGCGGAAGTGGGGAAGGGAGAGGGAGAGACCAGCACGGCGGGGTCTTATCCCATGGAAAGGCGGTAAGGGAGGGAAGCTAGGCCGGCAGCTGCGTGGCTCCAAGCTGCTGCGTGGCTTGGAGGCGTGGCGCCCTGCCGGAGAGGCGGTGCGGCCGAGCGGCGCTGAGATGCGGTGAGAGAGGGAGAGAGAAGAAGAGAGTGACGATTGGGCCTGGCTTGGCCATTTTACAAAAACCCCTTCGCCTTTCGCGTAATTAAAAAGTAGCCTTCCCGAGCTCTAAAAATTTTACAAAAAAACAGGGTTATAATTGAAAGTATTTTAGGCATATTTCCTATTAAGTCCAGGTAAAAACTCCAAACCATTTTTAGATTAAAAATTCATAGCTAAAATAATAAAAGAAGCTTTGTTTATTTCTTGTAAATATTTTTACAAGACAAAATAATTTCAGGAGATTTTCATAAATCTTTATTTATGACATTTGAGCCATAGGAAATATTAAACATAAATTTTATTCTTATTTTATTTCTTTTTTAAACACTTCCTTTCTTCTTTATCTATTTTGATATTTTATGTGTAGGTTATTAACACAAAATTTGATATCTTCAAAAATGCAACACTTGATGCAATGCTCATGATGACATGAAATGCATTATTTTCTAAGAGTTGTTACACGGAGTCTTTAAGAAGAACCTAGGAGGTAGAAGAAAAAAGAGTCGGATTATAATGTGAAGAAATTAAGAACGGACTAGAAGAGGCGGGCGGACATACCGGCCGGACTCGGAAAAATTCTTTAGAGCCTCCCCTTCTTGAAGGGAATCCCATTGAGCTACCGCTGTGAATTTCCTAGCTCCGCTCGTGCTATCGACTTCCACGTCTCCTACGACCATCTTGGCCAGTCCGGGTCCCCACTGGAGCTTTACGTGTGGTCCTAGCCCGGCGGGGAATTTCCTTGATCCGGACCGGTCCTAGCGGGAGTTCGGGTGCAGCCTGGAACAGAGTAGCCTGTGGGGGAAATCACTTACGGATGTGACATCAACGTCAATAATGACTCGCACTTCGACCGCTTGGGAGGATGGTTCTATGGAAGAGGCAGCAGGGATTACCTTTGCAGATTGATAAGTACACGGGTGCTGCCCGATCTTTCGATGAGAGGGGATAACTTCGATTTGAACCGGAGAGACGTTCACGGCCCGACTACAGCCAACAAGGATGCGCCTTAGCAACCGATACACCAACTCCAGCGGTTAATCACGATCTTGTGGAGCACGATCAACCAAACCACGAGGGTAATTCCTGCAAGCAATCGAAGAACAAGCAAGAACAAGATAAACAAGTAACTCAACTCACAAAGGTGGGGTTCTGAATGAAGTAGAACGGATGGTCTAGCCGACGCATGCGTCTACAAGGTAGTAGCAATGGCTAAACTAACAAAACAAAACCCAATCTGTTTGTGGCGGCTATGGGGGTATAAGAGAAGGGGAGAGGACGACCAAGACATGGTGGGGGTCGTCCTCCAACCCTAGGACGCGCCCCTATTGGGCCCAACTCGATACAAAGCCCAATAGCGATATAACGGTGACTCAGCACCGAGACAGATTCTGTCCGTCAAATTGTTTCGACGATTCCCGTCGACTCCTAACGAATTTGGACCTCAAACCGGCGCCATTGGAAAGGTGATCTTCTTATCTTTCCAACCATATGTAGAACGTCCAAAACCGAGCCCGTATGCGATCTGGGCGTCCGTTTTAGTGCGGACTGGTCCTGGAGTCCGAATCGGATCCGAAATCGACTTTGATTGGGCCTCCCACTTGATTTGCAATACATGGCCGGCCCTCCACGCCTTTGAGCACCTCTCTAGCCATATCCTCATCATCTCCATGGTTCCTAACAATAATTAAATCATTAGGTAGTATTTTATTCTCAAAACTGTATAAGGAAGGCATTAATAACGAGCTCACCGATAAATTCCAAATTCGCGCTTGAGCTCTCATGATTGGACCATGAATATCAAATGAGGGAGTGTTGGTTGTATCTGTACGAGTGATGTCCTCATCATTCTCCCCTTCTTGGCTGCAAACCGTCCTCGGTTTGGCGTCGTGGTTGAAGTTCATGCAAATAGAGGGATTATGCTCTTTCAAATATGATTCTCGAACTTTCACTAATTCAGATCGCAACAAGAATTGCTCCCCTTCTTGAAGCTTGACCTGCAACTTATAATCAATAGAAGAGAAACTAGATATGGTGTTGTTAGCTTCAATGCAAGTCATCATTTGATTACTTGAGGGCTTCATTAAAAGTGTTGTCAAATCTGAACAGATATATACCCTATGCACCATGAACTTATCATTTTCATCATATTTGCCAATTGCATGAAACGAGCAATAATCAAGATATAGCAAACCAGATTTCAAAAATAATTCAGTCTCCAAACTATTCAGGTCAAAAGGACTATCAAATTCAATATAACCTAAACAATTTAGAGACGATATGAATTTCAACTCATCTTTCTCACTGTTAATGCAATGAACCTGTCTTATTTTAGCAAGTTTATCATCAAGAATATAATTCTCATGCCCATGCATTAGTTGTGTTGTAGATATAAGTGAAGCATGATCACACAACTCTTCTTTGTCACAAGCAACTATCTTAGAATCTTGTAACAAAGGAAATTCAGCAGGAGATTCCACTAAGGATTGCTCTAAACTAGCATAAGAAGTGGACAAATTCAGCGCCAAAGCATTAGGATCACATGCAGCCACAATTAGCTCATGTGCCCCTTCATTCACTTGGTCAATTTCAGTACAAATAGAAATACCTTTTTCACTATCTTCCTTTGATTTGTCTTCAACCAAATAACTATTATCCTGCCCAAAGTTAGTCATTGCGGAACATGGAAAAGTGGACATCATGTCGGTTTCACAAGCAGTAGAAGACATTAAAATCTGATTTTCAGCTTCACGAGCAAGCAAATACATGAGAGATAGGTGGGTATAATTTTTAGATTTCAGCATGGATTGAATTTCAAAGTTGAGTCCTCTCATGAACCTACTTGTTATGTCTTTGTAGCATTCATCTAGACCACCAAATATGACACAAATCTTAAAAACACGATAATATTCTTTCACACTCCTACTACCTTGCTTCAAGTTGTCTAATTTTTTAATCAAACGATCAGCATAATATTCAGGAATGAAAGCATCTCTAAAAAGAAGTTTGAAGTCATGCCATGATTGTGGAACTTTGTGCCGCCTACAAATACGATTCCATTCATACAAAGCATCTTTAGTCAATATATTAGAAGCAATATAAACCTTTTGTTCCTCGGAAAGATCATGCTCATCAAACTCACTCTCTAACTTTAGCTCCCAATCAATATATAATCTAGGATTAAGAAACTCACCATCATATGAAGGCAAGTGTTGAATGATGTCCTGAATGTGAGGCTGCACTTTTGTCATCTCAAGAAGCTTCGTATCACCTGCAATGATTAGATGAAAACAAGAAACACACACAATATGTATGCTCCTATATATCAAGTACTATGACGTGGCTGGTGTAATTTCCTCAATTGCAACTTGTTCAAACAAGCTCTTACAAGTTCTTACCTTGCTCAACAGGAGGTGATGGCAACCAACAACTCGGCAACCGTGGAAAGAATGTATCGGTGCAGCAACAACAAACCTGTCAAGCTGTTGGATATGTGGAGCTGTAGGTGGGCTGAAAGTAATGCACAAGGGAAAAAATACTAGTACCACATTAGAATAAAAGCGAGCTGAGTAATGATTCGACGGCGGTACTATGCTGGTCCTAGCCTAGACCATGCTAGAGACGCGAGCCTAGACACAAAGGAAGTCACAAGCACCACCCGAGAACAAAGAACAAACACAAAATTCAGCCCCTTTCTTTGTTTTTCCTTCTTTCTTTCTTCCTTTTTTTCTTCTTTTTTTTCTACTTTGTTCTCTCTTCTCTCTTTTTTTTTATTTTCAGGGAGACTCAATAATAGATTTGATACAATGGAAACAAAATGAAAACAATAAATCACACACGCTTTTTCCGGAGAGAGTATGAGTATATCGGTACAGAAAAGGTGTCTGTATGAAATCGATGATTGTGGGTAACTCTGAACAGGTATGAACGTGAGGTTGGATCCGTTGGAAAGTAGACTCGATAAGCTTTCTATGAAGTACTAGAACACACCCAACGGAGTCCGTATGTGATTGTGGTGGCTGTTATAAGTTGGTTTTGTTTTGCAGCCTGAAAAGTGACAAAACGTGACAAGAACTCGAAACTCTAAAAGACTAAAACTAAGACCAGCAACTCGACACAAACCGAAGCAACCAAGGACTCAACAAGCCCTACTAATCAGTACTAGTAAAAGGCTCAAAGTGTTTTTAGGAAAATGGAAATCTGATGTATGTTGTTTTTTTTTGTGTGGCTGTTTTTGGACTATAGGAGAGAAAAAAATTCAGGAAGGAACAAGAAATCTCTCACCGATGAACCTTGCTCTGATTACCAACTGATAAGTACACGGGTGCTGCCCGATCTTTCGATGAGAGGGGATAACTTCGATTTGAACTGGAGAGACGTTCACGGCCCGACTACAGCCAACAAGGATGCGCCTTAGCAACCGATACACCAACTCCAGCGGTTAATCACGATCTTGTGGAGCACGATCAACCAAACCACGAGGGTAATTCCTGCAAGCAATCGAAGAACAAGCAAGAACAAGATAAACAAGTAACTCAACTCACAAAGGTGGGGTTCTGAATGAAGTAGAACGGATGGTCTAGCCGACGCATGCGTCTACAAGGTAGTAGCAATGGCTAAACTAACAAAACAAAACCCAATCTGTTTGTGGCGGCTATGGGGGTATAAGAGAAGGGGAGAGGACGACCAAGACATGGTGGGGGTCGTCCTCCAACCCTAGGACGCGCCCCTATTGGGCCCAACTCGATACAAAGCCCAATAGCGATATAACGGTGACTCAGCACCGAGACAGATTCTGTCCGTCAAATTGTTTCGACGATTCCCGTCGACTCCGAACGAATTTGGACCTCAAACTGGTGCCATTGGAAAGGTGATCTTCTTATCTTTCCAACCATATGTAGAACGTCCAAAACCGAGCCCGTATGCGATCTGGGCGTCCGTTTTAGTGCGGACTGGTCCTGGAGTCCGAATCGGATCCGAAATCGACTTTGATTGGGCCTCCCACTTGATTTGCAATACATGGCCGGCCCTCCACGCCTTTGAGCACCTCTCTAGCCATATCCTCATCATCTCCATGGTTCCTAACAATAATTAAATCATTAGGTAGTATTTTATTCTCAAAACTGTATAAGGAAGGCATTAATAACGAGCTCACCGATAAATTCCAAATTCGCGCTTGAGCTCTCATGATTGGACCATGAATATCAAATGAGGGAGTGTTGGTTGTATCCGTACGAGTGATGTCCTCATCACAGATGTTGCACTCTTGACTTCGAGACACCTTTTCGGTGACGGGGGCTGAAGGAGCGAGAGATGGAGGATGCGCCACCGGTCGGGGCACGGGTAGAACGTTTGTTCCTCAGCAAGCTAGCTATACTAGCTTGGAGATTGGAAGGAATTACGTGGAAGAATTGAATATTTTGCAAGACTTGGATGAAAGTAACTAAGAATGTAGGTGTATTACGGAAGACTTACGAAGTGGCCTTTTTGAAGCCGAAGGAGGTCTTGCTCTTTTTGGGGGTCCTTGAGTATCCCCGCTTGCATCCTCTCGCACTCCTTTTTGCCACTGGTTGGACTTGCAGCGCGGGGAGGGATCCTCCTGTAGCACTTCTGAAGAACTGGTCCGAGTGCCATACCGGGCCTTCCTGGGAATGTTTTTAAGAGAACCACTTAATTGGGAGGCTTCCTGAGACCCCCGGTGGCAGCTTGGAACGCGGCAAGAGCAGCTAGACGATCTCTCTCGACGGCTTCTTGCTGTTTGTGCCGGTCTTCAAGTTTCTACGCTTCCGTACGAGTGTCGCTCGGTACGGAAGCAGGGATTGCCGTCGATTTGCCTATGGTCGGTGAAGTAGTATGTTTTCTCATACTTGGGGCTTGGACACCTTTCCAGCACCTGGAAATTTTTGGAGCTACCCCGGTCGGCAGAGGGTATGACCGGTCCGGAGTCCCGTGAGTCGAGTGGGGGAGGCGGACCGGCTTGAACAGTGAGGAGGAGCGGTATTGGCTTCATAATCTTCTCCCCAAGTATCACTGGGAGGGAGTGGGCGATGACTTTTGTAGTTGTCCATTTTCTGCATTGAATAGTAATATATGAATAATAGAATGATGACCAAAAATACTGGAATTCAAGGAGGAGAATACTTACAGGGTCTCGAGGATTTGACATATCGAATGCCGGACCCACTCTCCGGCATCCTGTTAAGTCCTGCTTCGATCGGAGCATCTTCTTTATGCGCTTCTCTAATCGCTTTACATCGGGAGGAGGTGTTCCATCCAATGGATTAGCGATATCTTCATTGAAGGACCATGTCTGGATGCTCCTGCCTTTTCAATGGTTGAACCCCTCGAACGATGAAACTCCAAAGAACCGTCTCGGCTGTGACGCCTTTGATTTCCTTCGGATGTTTGATACCTGCCAGGAGAGCAAGGATTTCTTCATCTTCTTTAACTTTGTCCCTGCTATCTTGAGAAGGCAAATTTTTGGCTACTTGGGCATTGAAAGGGGGAAGCGCGGGTTGGGGATTGTCACGAGAAAAACCACCCATTTTTCCGAGTGAGACAAACTTTTGTTCAAAGATAGGGAGAAGTACTCATCGGTGCTCCAGACATTGTATTCCCACCCCACCCACTGCAGCCTGGCGGTCCGATGAAGGAATTGGACGGATTTGGAACAGTGCATTGGAAAAGCTTAAAATGGGGGCGGATTCCAAGGAAAGCTTCACACGGATGAATGCAAATGCGTTCGAAGGATGGAGTTTGGATTTAGATTTACCAACTCCCATCCGTAGAAAAAGAGCAGTCCTCCGAAGAAGGAGCAGCGAGGGAAGGTCGAGGCCACGGATGACGAATGATTTGAAAACTAGCTATTGGGAATCCTTTATTCCCCATGGGATTTGGCCAGGAGTGGGGCGCTCCAATTCGGAATGGGTTGTGGAGGAAGATATCCATCGAGAACTGCCTCATTAAGAGAGATGTCTCGGTAATCTTGCTACTGCCCAAATCCCGTATGCCAAAAGGAAGTTGACTGCGAGGAACAGTGGATAAGGAAAGAAGGATTGGAGGTAGATTTCTTCTTGCCCATCTTGAAGGATGAAAAAGGGAAATCGGAGATTGGTTTATGCGAAAAGAAACAAATATGCTCGCGATGTCCGAAGAACAAGGAGATATGGTGGGCGTGTGTGGACTTTCGAGAATGAGTTTGACCTAGGTCGACCCTTCGATTTCTTTTATAGGTACCCGAGCTGGGCTCGGGGCTGGAAAAGTTCTTGGGGCGTTTTTACAGCCCAGTGAATTTGGCATTAAAGACTTATGGCTTGATTGTGCAATTATGTAAAGGTCATAAAGATAGTAAAGATTTATGGTTTGATTGTGCAATTATGACCTAACGGCCATAAGGATGAGTCACCATGATTATTACGATCGTGAGAGAGTTCCTGTGAATAAAAGCGGTCCGAAATATGAACTTTTCAAATACTAGATTAATATCGTGCCAAATTTCGTTATTTGATGGTATGAAAGAGTTAGATCGAAGATAATTTTGATCTTGCCTAACTCGATTTTTATGGATGCCTTAGGCTATGGGTGTTAATCATCCGGCTGATTATAGGCCTTGAAGACTCGAGTCGATGTGAGAATTTAGCGAACAAACTGGTCCGATCAACCAGGATTTTGCTTCTTAGTTAAAATTAACTAAGTACATTAAAGTTAAGACTGATTTAAGCGGTCCGTAACATCAATATGGGAATGAATCTTTAAGGGGTATGCGGCACGACTGGTTCGACTGGTCCGAAAAATATGATCTTGGCAGGAATTGCTTGAGAGAAATGTGATTTGATGGGAAATGATAAAGCATAGTCTCTCAAGAAAGACTCTCGCACTATTTGCGATCCTCAAATGATACAAGAGTCGGGGCTATACCTAATAAGGTGCACTGACCGGTGCACCGTGTTCAAGAACGAGTATATAGAGATCTCGAGAAGTGGAAAATAATGGAAATTAAAAGGAGCGGTTCGTAGAGATTGCATATTGAAAGAAATAATGAAGAATCAACTAGTGGGCTCTTGCATTATTTCAAAGGAGTTCAAATGATCCAAGAGTCGGGGGCTATACCGAATTGGGTGCACCTAATCGGCGCACCAACTTTTATTTTTTGCACACCTAATTAGGTGGTATGGAGGACAAAATACCAATTTTTTGGCTTTTTTAAGCATCTTGAAGAAAGAAGAGGTATTGCAGAAGATTAGAGTTCTTTTTAATTTTACTATGG